>JASTWF010000043.1:1538576-2150298 GCA_030390025.1 Squalus acanthias
AGCAGTGTGTGTGTGAGTGACAGGGACAGTTACAGGGAGCAGTCAGTGTGTGTGAGTGACAGGTACAGTTACAGGGAGCAGTCAGTGTGTGTGAGTGACGGACAGTTACAGGGAGCAGTCAGTGTGTGTGTGAGTGACGGGACAGTTACAGGGAGCAGTCAGTGTGTGTGTGAGTGACAGGGACAGTTACAGGGAGCAGTCAGTGTGTGTGTGAGTGACAGGGACAGTTACAAGGAGCAGCAGTCAGTGTGTGTGAGTGACGGACAGTTACAGGGAGCAGCAGTCAGTGTGTGAGTGAGTGACGGGGACAGTTACAGGGAGCAGCAGTCAGTGTGTGTGAGTGACGGACAGTTACAGGGAGCAGCAGTCAGTGTGTGTGAGTGACAGGGACAGTTACAGGGAGCAGCAGTCAGTGTGTGTGAGTGACAGGTACAGTTACAGGGAGCAGCAGTCAGTGTGTGTGAGTGACAGGGACAGTTACAGGGAGCAGCAGTCAGTGTGTGTGAGTGAGTGACGGGGACAGTTACAGGGAGCAGCAGTCAGTGTGTGTGAGTGACAGGGACAGTTACAAGGAGCAGCAGTCAGTGTGTGTGAGTGACGGACAGTTACAGGGAGCAGCAGTCAGTGTGTGTGAGTGACAGGGACAGTTACAGGGAGCAGCAGTCAGTGTGTGAGTGAGTGACGGGGACAGTTACAGGGAGCAGCAGTCAGTGTGTGTGAGTGACAGGGACAGTTACAGGGAGCAGTCTGTGTGTGTGTGAGTGACGGACAGTTACAGGGAGCAGCAGTCAATGTGTGTGAGTGACAGGGACAGTTACAGGGAGCAGCAGTCAGTGTGTGTGAGTGACAGGGACAGTTACAGGGAGCAGCAGTCAGTGTGTGTGAGTGACAGGGACAGTTACAGGGAGCAGCAGTCAGTGTGTGTGAGTGACAGGGACAGTTACAGGGAGCAGCAGTCAGTGTGTGTGAGTGAGTGACGGGGACAGTTACAGGGAGCAGCAGTCAGTGTGTGTGTGAGTGACAGGGACAGTTACAGGGAGCAGCAGTCAGTGTGTGTGTGAGTGAGTGACGGGGACAGTTACAGGGAGCAGCAGTCAGTGTGTGTGAGTGACAGGGACAGTTACAGGGAGCAGCAGTCAGTGTGTGTGAGTGAGTGACGGGGACAGTTACAGGGAGCAGCAGTCAGTGTGTGTGAGTGACAGGGACAGTTACAGGGAGCAGCAGTCAGTGTGTGTGTGAGTGACGGGGACAGTTACAGGGAGCAGCAGTCAGTGTGTGTGAGTGACGGGGACAGTTACAGGGAGCAGCAGTCAGTGTGTGTGTGAGTGACGGACAGTTACAGGGAGCAGCAGTCAGTGTGTGTGTGAGTGACAGGGACAGTTACAGGGAGCAGCAGTCAGTGTGTGTGTGAGTGACGGACAGTTACAGGGAGCAGCAGTCAGTGTGTGTGTGAGTGACGGACAGTTACAGGGAGCAGCAGTCAGTGTGTGTGTGAGTGACAGGGACAGTTACAGGGAGCAGCAGTCAGTGTGTGTGAGTGACGGGGACAGTTACAGGGAGCAGCAGTCAGTGTGTGTGTGAGTGACAGGGACAGTTACAGGGAGCAGCAGTCAGTGTGTGTGTGAGTGACAGGGACAGTTACAGGGAGCAGCAGTCAGTGTGTGTGAGTGACAGGGACAGTTACAGGGAGCAGCAGTCAGTGTGTGTGTGAGTGACAGGGACAGTTACAGGGAGCAGCAGTCAGTGTGTGTGAGTGACAGGGACAGTTACAGGGAGCAGCAGTCAGTGTGTGTGTGTGAGTGACGGACAGTTACAGGGAGCAGCAGTCAGTGTGTGTGAGTGACAGGGACAGTTACAGGGAGCAGTCAGTGTGTGTGTGTGAGTGACGGACAGTTACAGGGAGCAGCAGTCAGTGTGTGTGTGAGTGAGTGACAGGGACAGTTACAGGGAGCAGCAGTCAGTGTGTGTGAGTGACAGGGACAGTTACAGGGAGCAGCAGTCAGTGTGTGTGTGTGAGTGAGTGACGGGGACAGTTACAGGGAGCAGCAGTCAGTGTGTGTGTGAGTGACAGGGACAGTTACAGGGAGCAGCAGTCAGTGTGTACCTAAGCCAGGCCTGCAGATCAGTGGAAAATCACAAGGACTATCATTTCGTACAGAGACAGAGTTTATGCAGATCCTGTCAGACTTTGTGTGTGTTTAGAGACTGTTTGTATTGTTAATTGCAAGTATTTTTTGAATGTCAATTTGTCTCTGGTGTCTGTTTGTTTCTCTCGCTGTTAGATTTAATGGTGTTTGATGCGAAGGGGAAGAAGACCGTCCCTGACAAGGAGCGTCAGATCGAGGCTCTCCAGCTGCTCTTCCTGTTGCTGCCCTCAGCCAATCGGAACATGCTGAAGTTGCTGTTGGACCTGCTATACCACACCGCCAAGCAGCAGGACAGGAACAAAATGTCCGCCTACAACCTGGCACTCATGTTCACCCCGCACATTCTCTGGCCAAGGAGTGTAAGTGGACGTCTTGTCTACAGTGTTTAGTCTCAGTCTTCAGCACGGATTTGTTAAAGGCAAATCGTGTTTAACCAACTTGATCGAGTTTTTTGATGAGGTAACAGAGAAGGTTAATGTGGTGTACATGGATTTCCAAAAGGTGTTTGACGAAGTGCCACATAATAGGTTTGCCAGCAAAGTTGAAGCCCATGGAATAAAAGGGACAGTGGCAGCATGGATACGAAATTGGCTAAGTGACAGGAAACAGTACTGGTGAACGGTTGTTTTTCGGACTGGAGGAAGGTATACAGTGGTGTTCCCCAGGGGTCGGTTCTAGGACCACTGCTTTTCTTGATATATATTAATGACTTGGATGTGGGTGTACAGGGCATAATTTCAAAATTTGCAGATGACACAAAACTTGGAAGTATAGTGAACAGTGAGGAGGATAGGGATAGACTTCAAGTGGACATAGACAGGCTGGTGGAATAGGCAGACACATGGCAGATGAAATTTAATGAAAAGTGCGAAGTGATAGATTTTGGTAGAAAGAATGAAGAGAGAAAATACAAACCAAAGGGTACATGTGCACAAATCGTTGAAGGTGGCAGAGCAGGCTGAGAAAGCAGTTAAAAAAGCTTACGGGATCCTGAGCTTCATGAATAGAGGTATAGAGTACAAAAGCGTGGAAATTATGATGAACCTGTATAAAACACTGGTTCGGCCTCAACTGGAGTATTATGTCCAATTCCGGGCACCGCACTTTAGGAAGGGTGTGAAGGCCTTAGAGAGGGTGCAGAAAAGATTTATGAGAATGATTCCAGGGATGAGGGACTTCAGTTACGTGGATAGACTGGAGAAGCTGGGGTTGTTCTCCTTAGAGCAGAGAAGATTGAGAGGAGATTTGATAGAGGTGTTCAAAATCATGAGGGGTCTGGACAGAGTAGATAGAGAGAAACTGTTCCCATTGGCAGAAGGGTCGAGAACGAGAGGACACAGATTTAAGGTGACATGAGGAAAAACTTTTTTACTCAGCGAGTGGTTAGGATCTGGAATGCACTGTCTGAAAGGGTGGTGGAGGCAGACTCAATCGTGGCTTTCAAAAAGGAATTGGATAAGTACCTGAAGGAAAAAAAATTGCAGGGCTATGGGGAAAGGGCGGGGGAGTGGGACTAGCTGAAGTGCTCTTGCAGAGAGCGGGCACGGGCTCGATGGGCCGCCTTCCGTGCTGTAACCATTCTATGATATGATTCTATGATTCATTTGTTTCTCTTTCCTACAGTCTACTTGCTTTTAAAAGTAATGCCTGACATCCCCTAACCACACCTCGCCCTCCAATTTACAGTTTTAGTTTTGATGCCAAGAGCATTCATTTTAGACACGAGTCTTCTGTGATGTTCCTCATCAAATGCTTTCTGAAAATAAAACGAATAACTTCCCAGGTGAACTCAGTGACATCAAAACATCTCACTGACTCTTCCAAATGTAATGTGTCTTCACCTTGGGTTTATTGTCTTCACTCTCGTGGATGTTCAGCTAAGTGACCTGCATTCCCAGCAATGTTTCAAAGACTTTGGGCATGGACTATACATACAGTACATGACCAGCTATTTCCAGCTTGAATCAACTGACTTATTATTCAGCTGTTCATTGTCTCAGATCTTGGATTTTATCTGTCCTTTTCTCCTAATTCCATTTTCTTTTCTTCTCCTAACAGTTGATGGCCGCTGACCTCCAGGAGAACATCACAAGGCTAAATAACGGAGCGACGTTTCTGATTAAACACTCTCAGAAGCTCTTCCGGGTAAGGGAATGCAGATTGTGGCTAGGATTGGGGCAGGTGGACCTGAAAATGAGTCAGAACTTCAGTTAACCGGGCTTAAAAGGATTCCCTGACATTCTATCACTCAGACTGGTACAGTTGCAATACCTCACCTCATTGGACTTGCCTGGAGGAACATGTTGCTTCACACAACAGAATGTGACTGAAGTGGGGCGGGCACTGCATACTGACACAGGGGCTGGGGGTGGGTTCTGCATGGCGAGTGCTGCAGGGCAGGTACTGAGGAGAGGGCAGACACTGAGACAGACAGGTGATGAGCAGACACTGAGACAGACAGGTGCTGTGTGGTGAGACGGGGTGCTGGGTGGTCCCTGTTGTGAAGCATTGCTGAGGTGGGAGCTGGGGGCAGGCACTGATTAAAATGAAGTTTTGACTGTAGAAGAGTAAATGATGCCGATAAAAAACAGTTTGAAATGTGTTTTTGCTGCTCTATGTTCAAAGATTGCTACTTTTACACAGTTAGTTGTGAATCTGAAGGCAGTGGCTTGTGAGCAGTAGGAAGCTGAGAGACATTGAAACTGGTGTCTGTCAGGATCCTGAAGATCTCTGGGCTGGGTTTACACCATCCCTTAATTAGAGTGCTTCACCTCTGGACTGGATAATGTAGCCAGGTCCTAGATATGAAAGGGTAGCGATTTAGTACAGTGCCATTCAGATCCCAAAGGGACTGTTCGTTCTTTAATTACTTTTTATAATTAAAGTGTGAAAGAATTGGAACCATTGCAAGGATTATACTCTAACCTAGTCTGTCTGTGCAGGCACCAGCGTACATTCGAGAACTCGCCAGGCTGCAGCTCACAGGATCAAAAGTCTCAGTATCCAAGGTAAAATTATATCATTTATTATTGTCTAAAAGAACCTGAGACCATCTAAAGCCAGTCCCAACAGCACTACCAAGGTAGCAGCTGGGCATGTCAGACCTGCAGTGACCTCCCCTATAGGACTGGGGTGAAACAGGACACTGGCTGCCAGCTCCTTGTCTATGGTTAGCTGGATTCTGATGGGATTTATGGCTTTATCTACCTGAACTCGCACTTCTGGGGATTTAAGTATTTGAATCCATTGGTGTCGCTGTTCATCCACATCATTGAGTGTAGGGGGGAGATTAAATGGGTGGGTAGAGTCCATGATAGGGGAGATTGTACATGGGCTGTGGGAGGAGATTAAATGGGTGAACATAGGAACAGGAGGAGGCCATTCACCCCCTCGAGTCTGTTCTGCCATTCAATGAGATCCTGGCTGCTCTGCGACCTAACTCATGTACCTGCCTTTGGCCTAGATCCCTTAATACATAGAAACATAGAAGATAGCAGGAGTAGGCCATTCGGCCCCTCGAGCCTGCTGCGCCATTCAATGCGATCATGGCTGATCATCCAAATTCAGTACCCTGTCCCTGCTTTCTCCCCATATCCCTTGGTCCCTTTAGCCTCAAGAAATATATCTAACTCCTTCTTGAATATATTTAATGAATTGGCCTCAACTGCCTTCTGTGGTAGAGAATTCCACAGGTTCACCACTCTCTGGGTGAAGAAATTCCTTCTCATCTCTGACCTAAATGGCTTACCCCTTATCCTTAGACTGTGACCTCTGGTTCTGGACTCCCCTGTCATCGGGAACATCCTTCCTGCATCTAGTCTGTCTAGTCCTGTTAGAATTTTATAAGTTTCAATGAGATCCCCTCTCATTCTTCTAAACTCTAGCGAATACAAGCCTAATCGACCCAATCTCTCTGCATACGTCATTCCTGCCATCCCAGGTATCAGTCTGGTGAATCTTCGCTGCACTCCCTCCATGGCAAAAACATCCTTTCTCCGATAAGGCGACCAAAACTGCACACAATACTCAAGGTGTGGTCTCACCAAGGCCCTGTACAACTGCAGCAAGACATCCTTGCTCCTGTACTCGAATCCTCTCGCCTGAAGGCCAACATACCATTTGCCTTCTTAACCGCCTGCTGCACCTGCATGCTTACCTTCAGCGACTGGTGCACAAGGACACCCAGGTCTCGTTGCACTTCCCCTTTTCCCAATCTATTGCCGTTCAGATAATCTGTCTTCCTGTTTTTGCCACCAAAGTGGATAATCTCGCATTTATCCACATTATACTGCATCTGCCCAATCACCCAACCTGTCCAAATCATACTGGAGTTTCTCTGCATCCTCCTCACAGCACACACGCCCACCCAGCATTGTGTCGTCTGCAAACTTGGAGATATTACATCTAGTTCCCTCGTCTAGATCATTAATATATATTGTGAATAGCTGGGGTCCTAGCACCGATCCCTGCGGTACCCCACTAGTCATTGCCTGCCACTCGGAAAAAGACCCGTTTATTCCAACTCTTTGCTTCCTGTCTGCCAACCAGTTCTCTATCCAAGTCAGTACCTTACCCCCAATCCCATGTGCTTTAACTTTGCACGCCAATCTCTTATGCGGGACCTTATCGAAAGCCTTCTGAAAGTCCAAATACACCACATCCACTGGTTCTCCCTTATCTATTCTACCAGTTACATCCTCAAAAAATTCCAGTAGATTAGTCAAGCATGATTTACCTTTTGTAAATCCATGTTGACTTTGTCCGATCCTGTCACTGTTTTCCAAGTGCTCTGCTATTACATCTTTTATAATGGACTCTAGCATTTTCCCCACTATCGATGTCAGGCTTACCGGTCTATAATTCCCTGTTTTCTCTCTCCCACCTTTTATAAATAGTGGGGTTACATTAGCTACCCTCCAATCCATGGGAACTGTTCCAGAGTCTATAGAATTTTGGAAGATGACCAGCAATGCACCTACTATTTCGAGGCCACTTCCTTAAGTACCCTAGGATGTAGATTATCAGGCCCTGGGGATTTATCGGCCTTCAATCCCGTCAATTTTCCTAACACCATTTCCCTACAAATACTGATTTCATTCAATTCCTCCCTCTCATTAGACCCTATGTTCCCCGACATCTCTGGGAGTTTATTTGTGTCCTCCTTTGTGAAGACAGAACCAAAGTATGTATTTAATTGGTCGGCCATTTCTTTGTTCTCCATTATAAATTCCCCTGATTCTGACTGCAAGGGACCTACGCTTGACTTCACCAATCTTTTTCTCATCACATATCTTTTTCTCATCACATATCTATAGAAGCTTTTACAGTCAGTTTTTATGTTCCCTGCAAGCTTACTCTCATATTCTATTTTCCCCCTCTTAATTAATCCCTTTGTCCTCCTTTGCTGAATCCTAAACTGCTCCCAATCCTCAAGTTTGCTGCTTTTTCTGGCCAATTTATATGTCCTCTCCTTGGATCTTATGCTATCCCTAATTTCCCTTGTTAGCCACAGTTGAGTCACCTTTTTTGTTTTATTTTTATGCCAAACAGGGATGAACAAATTCTGTAGTTCATCCATGCGATCTTTAAATGTTTGCCATTGCCTATCCACCGTCAACCCTTTCAGTAACGCTCCCCAATCCATCCTAGCCAACTCGCGCCTCATACCATCGTAGTTTCCTTTATTTAAATTCAGGACCGCAGTCTCCGAGTCAACTACTTCACTCTCCATCTTAATGAAGAATTCTATCATCATATGATCGCTCCTCCCCAAGGGGCCTTGCACAACAAGATTGCTAATTAATCCTTTCTCATTACATGATACTCAGTCTAAGATGGCCTGAGCTCTAGTTGGTTCCTCGACATATTGGTCCAGGAAACCATCCCGTATACACTCTAGGAATTCCTCCTCCACAGTATTGTTACTAACTTGGTTAGCCCAATCTATATGTAGATTGCAGTCACCCATGATGACTGCTGTGCCCTTATTGCACGCGTGTCTAATTTCCTATTTAATGCCATCCCCAACCTCAGCATTACTGTTTGGGGGTCTGTAAACAACTCCCACTAACGTTTTCTGCCCCTTGGTATTTCTCAGCTCTACCCATACAGATTCCACATCATCAGAGCTAATATCCTTCCTTACTATTGTGTTAATCTCCTCTTTAACCAGCAATGCTACCCCACCTCCTTTTCCTTTTTGCCTGTCCTTCCTGAGTATTGAATACCCCTGGAGGTTGAATTCCCAGCCTTAGTCACCCTGGAGCCATGTCTCCGTAATCCCAATTATATCATATCCGTTTACATCTATTTGCGCAGCTAATTCATCCACCTTATTACGAATGCTCCTCGCATTAAGACACAAAGCCTTCAGGCTTGTTTTTTAACACTTAGTCCTTTTAGAATTATTATTTACTGTGGCCCTGTTTGATTTACACCCTTGATTTCTCTGCCTTCCACTTTTGCTTTTTTCCTTCCTGTCTTTTGCTTCTATCCTTGCTTCCCTTTCCTCTGTCTCCCTGCACAGGTTCCCAACCCCCTGCCATTTTAGTTTAAACCCTCCCCAACAGCACTAGCAAACACTCCCCCTAGGACATCGGTCCCAGTCCTGCCCAGGTGCAGACTGTCCAGTTTGTACTGGTCCCACCTCCCCCAGAACCGGTTCCAATGTCCCAGGAATTTGAATCCCTCCCCCTTGCACCATTCCTCTAGCCACGTATTCATCTGAAATATCCTTCTATTTCTACTCTGACTAGCACGTGGCACTGGTAGCAATCCTGAGATTACTATCTTTGAGGTCCTATTTTTTAATTTACCTCCTAACTCCCTATATTCAGCTTTTAGGACCTCATCCCATTTTTTACCTATATCGTTGGTACCTATATGCACCACGACAACTGGCTGTTTACCCTCCCCCTCCAGGATGCCCTGCAGTCGCTCCGAGACATCCTTGACCCTTGCACCAGGGAGGCAACATACCATCCTGGAGTCTCGTTTGCGGCCGCAGAAACGCCTATCTGTTCCCCTTACAATAGAATCCCCTATCACTATAGCTCTCCCGCTCTTTTTCCTCCTGTCCTGTGCAGCAGAACCACCCATGGTGCCAGGAAGTTGGCTGCTGCTGCCTTCCCCCAATAAGCCATCTCCCTCAACAATATCCAAAGTGGTATATCTGTTTGAGAGGGGGATGGCCACAGGGGACCCCTGCACTACCTGCCTGCGCCTACTACTCTGCCTGGCGGTCACCCATTAACTTCCTGCCTGTGCAGCCTTTACCTGCGGTGTGACCAACTCCCTAAACGTGCTATCCACGATGTCCTCAGCATCGCGAATGCTCCAGTATGTATCCATTCGCAGCTCCAGCGCCGCAATGCGGTCTGCCAGTAGCTGCAGTTGGATACACTTTCCGCACACATGGTCGTCAGGGACACAGGCAGTGTCCCTGATTTCCCACATAGTGCAGGAGGAGCATGCCACGGGGCCGAGCTGTGCTGCCATGACTTAACCTTTAATTAATCTAAATTAAATTAAATCAAATCAATACCACTAATTGCACTACAATTAAATGATATACTAAAGGGCCCTTGTTTACTAGCACTCCCCACTACAGAACAGAGACCTTAACAACTATAAACCACAAAATTAAGACCTTCTAAACCTTATAAACTATTAACCTTAACTGTCAAACTATAGAGTAGTATAAATACTCACCTGGCCGTACTCACCCAATCAGCTGCTTCCCCTGCGCCGGCGTCACTTTCTGTACTGTGACGTCACTCTCGAATTCTGCCTCCGCTCCCTCGCAGGTTCGCTGCTGCTCGACTGGGCCTGAAAATCACCGACCTTTATTTTCAGCCACAGCCGCTGCTCCCTCGCAGGTCCGCTGCTGCTGCTGCTCGACTCTGATTAACAAAAAGCTATTAATCTCCGATTTAAAATTAACAATTGATCTAGCATCAATTGCCATTTGCGGTAGAGTTCCAAACTTCTACCACCCTTTGTGTGTAGAAGTGTTTCCTAATTTCACTCCTGAAAGGTCTCCAATTTGCTGGAGTTCTTTGAAGATGTAACGAGCAGGGTGGATAAGGGTGAGCCAGTGGATGTGGTGTATTTGGATTTTCAGAAGGCATTCGATAAGGTGCCACATAAAAGGTTACTGCATAAGATAAGAGCTCACGGAGTTGGGGTAATATATTAGCATGGATAGAGAATTGGCTAACTAACAGAAAGCAGAGAGTCGGGATAAATGGGTCATTTTCCGGTAGGCAAACGGTAACTAGTGGGGTGCCACAAGGATCGGTGCTGAGACCTCAACTATTTACAATCTACATTAATGACTTGGATGAAGGGACCGAGTTAAATGTAGCCAAGTTTGCGGATGATACAAAGATGGGTGAGAAAGCAAGTTGTGCAGAGGACTCAAGGAACCTGCAAAGGGATATAGACAGGCTAAGTGAGTGGGCAAACATTTGGCAGATGGAGTATAATGTGGGAAAGTGCGAGGTTATCCACTTTGGCAGGAAAATAAAAAAGCAAACTATTATTTAAATGGAGAGAGATTACAAAATGCTACAGTTCAGAGGGACCTGGGGGTCCTTGTGCATGAAACACAAAAAGTTAGTATGCAGATACAGCAAGTAATCAAAAAGGCAAATGGAATGTTGGCCTTTATTGCAAGGGGGTTGGAGTATAAAAGCAGGGAAGTCTTGCTACAACTGTACAGGGTATTGGTGAGACCACACCTTGAGTACTGCGTACAGTTTTGGTCTCCTTATTTAAGGAAGGATATACTTGCATTGGAGGCAGTTCAGAGATGATTCACTCAGTCGATTCCTGCGATGAGGGGGTTGACAGAGAGGATGTTTCCCCTCGGAGAAATCTACAAGTCGGAGGCATAGTTTCAGAATAACGGGTCGCCCTTTTAGAACTGAGATGAGGAGGAATTTCTTCTCTGAGGGTCGTAAATCTGTGGAATTCTATGCCCCAGAGAGCCATGGAGGCTGGGTCATTAAATACATTTAAGGTGGAGATGGACAGATTTTTGCAAGATAAGGGAGTGAAGGGTTATGGGGAGCGGGCAGGGAAGTGGCTTTGAGCCCAAGATCAGCCATGATCTTATTGAATGGCGGCGCAGGCTCGAGGGGCCAAATGACCGACTCCTGCTCCTATTTCTTATGTCTGGCTCTAATTTTTAGACTTTGCCCCCTAGTCCTAGAATCCCCAACCAGCAGAAATAGTTTCTCTTTATCTACCCTATCTGTTCCCCTTAATATCCTGAAAACTTTGATCAGATCACCCCTTAATCTTCTAAATTCTAGGGAATACAACCCTAGTTTGTGTAATCTCTCCTCGTAACTTAACCCTTGAAGTCCGGGTATCATTCTGGTAAACCTACGCTGCACTCCCTCCAAGGCCAATATATCCTTCCTAAGGTGCGGTGCCCAGAACTGCTCACAGTACTCCAGGTGTGGTCTAACCAGGGTTTTGTATAGCTGCAGCATAACTTCTGCCCCCTTGTACTCAATGTTCTAGATAGGGATGGGCAATAAATGCTGGCCTTGCCAGCGACGCCCACATCCCATTAACGAATTAAAAAAAAATATGAAGGCCAGAATTCCATTAGCCTTTTTTATTATTTTCTGTAGTGTAATTCTTGCTGTGTGAACCTACACAGCGTATTTGCCAGGATACTCGGTGTGAAGCCAAGTCCAGCCCAGCCCTGTCGTCACCAACATCAATACAGACGCACTTCCAGCAGCAGTCACTGGGAAATGATCAGGAGCTGAAACCCTGGCTGATTTTATCCCCCCTCCTTAACCCAAACCTGTAGAGGGTGGGTAGAGTCCATGATAGGGGAGAGTGTATAGGGGCTGTGGGAGGAGATTAAATGGGTGGGTAGAGTCCATGATAGGGGAGAGTGAACATGGTCTGTGGGAGGAGTGGGGTTGATGGGCTGAATGAGCTCCTGTATCCTATGTTTTTATGTTAGCCCTCTGTTCTTTGGGGGTTGTTTTCTAACGTGTGTTGGAGTGTTTGTAATGCTCTTTCTGTTCAGGATGATCTGGATTTGTTGCCAGCTCCAGTTTGCCCAGATTTACTCATCATGAAAGCTGCGAAGCGGAGCCGACTGCACTCTGTTTTGAGACCCAAGGAGGAGATGCAGCAACACACAGAGGAGGCCCTGAAGGAGCTCTTTAAACACGTCAGCAATATGCCCGAATCCGCCAAAAAGAAGAGACTTGTGCGACAGGTAGGGGAGGGGGTGCTGTTACCGCTATAGCTCCTCCACCTGGTGTGATAGGAAGCTGTACAAGTCAGGAATGCCCAGGGTTTAATGGACTATCAGCTGCTGTTGTCTGTGCTGGGTTCGCTATTTGACCGGGTGGGTTAAGGACATAAGAACATAAGAAATAGGAGCAGGAATAGGCCAATCGGCCCCTCGAGCCTGCTCCGCCATTCAATAAGATCATGGCTGATCTGATCCTAACCTCAAATCTAGAGAACACAAGAAGTAGGAGCAGGACCCGGCCACTCAGCCCCTGGGCCCGCTCCGCCACCCACAGGGCCCTGACCGATCCGAACTCAGCCTCATGTCCAATTTCCTGCCCGCTCACCGTAACCCCTAATTCCCTTTACCTCTAGGAAACTATCTATTTCTGTTTTAAATTTATTTAATGATGTAGCTTCCACAGCTTCCTGGGGCAGCAAATTCCACAGACCTACTACCCTCTGAGTGAAGAAGTTTCTCCTCATCTCAGTTTTGAAAGAGCAGCCCCTTATTCTAAGATTATGCCCCCTAGTTCTAGTTTCACCCATCCTTGGGAACATCCTTACCGCATCCACCCGATCAAGCCCCTTCACAATCTTTTATGTTTCAATAAGATCGCCTCTCATTCTTCTGAACTCCAATGAGTAGAGTCCCAATCTACTCAACCTCTCCTCATATGTCCACCCCCTCATCCCTGGGATTAACCGAGTGAACCTTCTTTGTACTGCCTCGAGAGCAAGTATGTCTTTTCTTAAGTATGGACACCAAAACTGTATGCAGTATTCCAGGTGCGGTCTCACCAATACCTTATATAACGGCAGCAATACCTCCCTGTTTTTATAATCTATCCCCCTAGCAATAAAAGCCAACATTCCGTTGGCCTTCTTGATCACCTGCTGCACCTGCATACTAACTTTTTGATTTTCTTGCACTAGGACCCCCAGATCCCTTTGTACTGCAGTACTTTCCAGTTTCTCGCCATTAAGATAATAACTTGCTCTCTGATTTTTCCTGCCAAAATGCATAACCTCACATTTTCCAATATTGTATTGCATCTGCCAAATCTCCGCCCACTCACCCAGCCTGTCTATATCCCCTTGTAGGTTTTTTATGTCCTCCTCACTTTCTACTTTCCCTCCCATCTTTGTATCATCTGCAAACTTTGATATGTTACACTCGGTCCCCTCCTCCAAATTGTTAATATAGATTGTAAAGAGTTGGGGACCCAGCACCGACCCCTGCGGAACACCACTGGCTACTGGTTGCCAGTCCGAGAATGAACCATTTATCCCAACTCTCTGCTTTCTGTTAGATAACCAATCCTCCACCCATGCCAGAATATTACCCCCAATCCAGTGATTTTTTTATCTTGAGCAATAATCTTTTATGTGGCACCTTGTCGAATGCCTTCTGGAAGTCTAAATACACTACGTCCACTGGTTCCCCTTTATCCAGGAGGGGGGATAAAATCAGCTAGGGTTTCAGCTCCTGATCATTTCCCAGTGACTGCTGCTGGAAGTGCATCTGTGTTGATGTTGGTGACGACAGGGCTGGGCTGGGCTTGGCTTCACACCGAGTATCCTGGCAAATATGCTGTGTAGGTTCACACACCAAGAATGACGTGGTGAGGTACTGCAAGGGAGCTGTCTCCTGTATTCTAGAGTCAGTGCCATCAGGAGACACGGGGAGGCAAAGAAGTATTTCATTTAACCCTTTGCTACTTCTGACTCACGGGTGCAGTGAAGCCCAATTAAATGAATAGAGCCTCGGTGTTAAAACACTGTTCCTGGGTGTCAGCCTGCCCTGGTTCCCGGGCCCTGAACCTGCCCTGGTTCCCGGGCCCCAAGGTTGCTCTGATTCCTACCACTATGGGACATACCAGACCTTGCCCCTACTGCTATGACACATGCGGGTCCTCAAACTTGCCCTGCTCCTGCTATTGGGCAGTCTGTTGGCATTTTGTCAGCGTGGATAACAACACAGGGCTTTGGGGAGCGGAATGAGAAGAAAATTGTAGCTTGTGTTTTGCAGCCCGAGGGCACTTACCCTGATCCAGGGACCCAGACCACAAAGCAGAACCTATCACATGCCATGTTTTGAGCGGGAGTCAGATCCCTCGCACAGTCCCAGTAAACAAGTTTTGTTGCCCAATGTGGTATTCCACTGCCTCCTACATGTTCTCCGTTTTACACCATCCTTTCTCTTTGTCCTCTTGTAGTTTAATAAAAGCTCGGCTGTTGGTACTCCCGAAGGATTCACTCCACCTAAACCCAAGAAACATGTGCGCTCCAAGTCTTTTGGGGGCCTCATTAAGGTAAGAGGGGCATGAATCCCCTGGACCTGACGACTTGCATCCTAGGGCTTTAAAAGAGGTAGCTGCAGAGATAGTGAATGCACTGGTATTAATCTTACAGAATTCCCTAGATTCTAGAACGGTTCCCGTGGATTGGAAGGTAGCAAACATAACCCTGCTATTTAAGAAAGGAGGAAGAGAAAAAACGGGGAACTATAGGTCAGTTAGCCTGACAGCAGTAGTAGGCAAAATGCTAGAATCTATTGAGGGACGTGGTAACAGGGCACTTAGAAAATCGTAATATGATTGGGCAGAGTCAACATGGTTTTATGAAAGGAAAATCGTGTTTGACAAATCTGTTTGAGTTTCTTGAAGAGGTAACTAGTACGATTTATAAGGGGGAACCAGTGGATGTAGTGTATTTGGATTTTCAAAAAGCATTCGATAAGGTGCCACACAAGAGGTTATTACACAAAACTAGGACTCATGGGATTGAGGATTGGTTAATGGACAGAAAACAGAGTAGGAATAAACGGGACTTTTTCGGCTTGGCAGGCTGTAACTAGTGGGGTACCGTAAGGATCAGTGCTTGAGGCCTCAGCTATTTACAATCTGTATCAGTGACTTAGATGAAGGGACTGAGTGTAACGTATCCAAGTTTGCTGATGATACAAAGTTAGGTGGGAAAGTAAGATGTGAGGAGGATGCAGAGAGATATAGACAGGTTGACTGAGTGTGCAAGAACATGGCAAATGGAATACAATGTGGGGAAGTGTGAAGTTATCCACTTTGGTAGGAAAAACAAAAAAAGCAGAATATTTTTTGAATGGTGAGAGATTGGGAAATGTTTACATTCAGGGGGACCTGGGTGTCCTTGTACATAAATCACAAAGTTAACATGCAGGTACCGCAAGCAATTAGGAAAGCAAATGGTACGTTAGCTTTTGCTACAAAGGGATTAGAGTATAAGAGTAAAGAAGTCTTACTACAATTATGCAGGGCATTGGTGAGGCCACACCTGGAGTATTGTGTACAGTTCTGGTCTCCTTACCTAAGGAAGGATATACTTGCCTTAGAGGGAGTGCCGTAAAGGTTCACTAGACTGGTTCCTGGGATGAGGGGATTGCCCTATGAGGAGAGATTGAGTAAACTAGGCCTATATTCCCTAGAGTTTAGAAGAATGAGAGGTGATCTCATGGAAACATAAAATTCTTAAGGAGCTTGACAGGGTTAATGCTGAGATAATTTTTCCCCTGGCTGGGGAATCTAGAACATGGGGGTCACAGTCTCAAAATAAGGGGTCAGCCATTTAGGACTGAGAGGAGGAGAAATTTCTTCACTCAAAGGGTTGTGAATCTTTGGAATTCTCTACCCCAGAGAGCTGTGGATGCTCAGTCGTTGAGTATATTCAAGACAGGTCGATAAATTTTTGGGAACGAAGGGAATTAAGGGATATGGGGTTAGTGCGGGAAGGTGGATTTGAGGGAGAAGATCAGCCAGGATCTTGTTGAATGGCGGAGCAGGCTCGAAGGGCCAAATGACCTACTGCAGCTCCTATTTCTTACGTTCTTATTATGAAGCTAAACTGGTAAACCTGGGATTAAAACATCAAAACACAGGCCCCCCAAAGGGTGAAAATAGCACGACTGTGGAACTGATTCACAGCCGCATGGGGTAGGGCAGCCAGGGTCTTTCCACCATCTACAAGGCACAAGTAAGGAGTGTGATGAAATACTCTCCACTTGCCTGGATGAGTGCAGCTCCAACAACACTCAAGAAGCTTGACACCATCCAGGACAAAGCAGCCCACTTGATCAGCACCCCATCCACCACCTTAAACATTCACTCCCTCCACCACCGGTGCACCGTGGCTGCAGTGTGTACCATCTACAAGATGCACTGCAGCAACTCGCCAAGGCTTCTTCGACAGCTCCCCCCAAACCCGCGACCTCTACCACCTTGTAGACGCATGGGAACACCACCACCTCCAAGTTACACACCATCCTGACTTGGAAATATATCACCGTTCCTTCATCGTCGCTGGGTCAAAATCCTGGAACTCCCTACCAAACAGCACTGTGGGAGCACCTTCACCACACGGACTGCAGCGGTTAAAGAAGGCGGCTCACCACCACCTCTCAAGGGCAATTAGGGATGGACAATAAATGCTGGCCTTGCCAGCGACGCCCACATCCCGTGAACGAATAAAAAAAAAATTCTCACCGTTGGGCCCTTTGAGCAGGGTAGAAAATTGGGGAGTTCATAATTACGGTCAGAGGTTGGGAGGGTGGGCTTGCTGGCATCAGTCCTCGGGAAGCTCAGTAACAACACGGGGTGGGTAATATACAGGTGACTCCATGTCTGTCACATACTGTACGTGAAGATCATGATTTCCCTTGTGCAGCATGTACCTGTTGAATGCTCCTTGTGACACACAGACTGGGGTCAATGTTCAAAACACACTGAGGGTTGCTTTTATTTCTGACAGCGTAAAGTTTTGGGCGGTCAGTATATCACTGAAAGAAAGAGCAAAATCCTGACACCAGACACAGCGACTCCGAGAAGTGGATGCCCACGAGTGCATGACGTAGAGAACCTGGAGCAGGTGAGACTCGGCATCCTCACAACTCACATTGTTGTTTGTTGGTTTGAAATTTGTTGCTTCAGACTTTTTAAACATTAACCACGGGGAGCCAGCATTGGAAAGAGCAAAGACAGGTAACAGTTCAGGTCGGTTCCTTGATCGGAATGAATAAAGGTATCACTGACAGCAGAGAGGGGACGGGGAGATGCCTTGGTGCTGGGATCACTAGGTGGCATGTAGCCAGTGCAAGGGAGGTGTTCTCACTGATTGCACTTAGTCATGGACTATAAGCCATGGTCGTGCAATATCTCCGCGGTGCAGGCTGAGGAGACGTTCGTCTGCTCGGAGGAGGAGACGCTCTCGCCGTCTGCTCGGAGGAGGAGACGCTCTCGCCCTCTGCCCGGAGGAGGAGGAGACGACGCTCTCGCCCTCTGCCCGGAGGAGGAGACGACGCTCTCGCCCTCTGCCCGGAGGAGGAGGAGACGCTCTCGCCCTCTGCCCGGAGGAGGAGGAGACGACGCTCTCGCCCTCTGCCCGGAGGAGGAGGAGACGCTCTCGCCCTCTGCCCGGAGGAGGAGGAGACGACGCTCTCGCCCTCTGCCCGGAGGAGGAGGAGACGCTCTCGCCCTCTGCCCGGAGGAGGAGACGACGCTCTCGCCCTCTGCCCGGAGGAGGAGGAGACGCTCTCGCCCTCTGCCCGGAGGAGGAGGAGGAGACGCTCTCGCCCTCTGCCCGGAGGAGGAGGAGACGACGCTCTCGCCCTCTGCCTGGAGGAGGAGGAGACGCTCTCGCCCTCTGCCCGGAGGAGGAGGAGACGACGCTCTCGCCCTCTGCCCGGAGGAGGAGGAGACGCTCTCGCCCTCTGCCCGGAGGAGGAGGAGACGCTCTCGCCCTCTGCCCGGAGGAGGAGGAGACGACGCTCTCGCCCTCTGCCCGGAGGAGGAGGAGACGCTCTCGCCCTCTGCCCGGAGGAGGAGGAGACGACGCTCTCGCCCTCTGCCCGGAGGAGGAGGAGACGCTCTCGCCCTCTGCCCGGAGGAGGAGGAGACGACGCTCTCGCCCTCTGCCCGGAGGAGGAGGAGACGCTCTCGCCCTCTGCCCGGAGGAGGAGGAGACGACACTCTCGCCCTCTGCCCGGAGGAGGAGGAGACGCTCTCGCCCTCTGCCCGGAGGAGGAGGAGACGACGCTCTCGCCCTCTGCCCGGAGGAGGAGACGACGCTCTCGCCCTCTGCCCGGAGGAGGAGGAGACGCTCTCGCCCTCTGCCCGGAGGAGGAGGAGGAGACGCTCTCGCCCTCTGCCCGGAGGAGGAGGAGACGACGCTCTCGCCCTCTGCCCGGAGGAGGACGAGACGCTCACGCCGTCTGCCCGGAGGAGGAGGAGACGCTCTCGCCCTCTGCCCGGAGGAGGAGGAGACGACGCTCTCGCCCTCTGCCCGGAGGAGGACGAGACGCTCACGCCGTCTGCCCGGAGGAGGAGGAGACGACGCTCTCCCCCTCTGCCCGGAGGAGGAGGAGACGACGCTCTCTCCCTCTGCCCGGAGGAGGAGGAGACGACGCTCTCGCTCTCTGCCCGGAGGAGGACGAGACGCTCTCGCCCTCTGCCCGGAGGAGGAGGAGACGACGCTCTCGCCCTCTGCCCGGAGGAGGACGAGGCGCTCTCGCCCTCTGCCCGGAGGAGGAGGACGAGACGCTCTCGCCCTCTGCCCGGAGGAGGAGGAGACGCTCTCGCCCTCTGCCCGGAGGAGGAGGAGACGACGCTCTCGCCCTCTGCCCGGAGGAGGACGAGACGCTCTCCCCCTCTGCCCGAAGGAGGAGGAGACGACGCTCTCCCCCTCTGCCCGGAGGAGGAGGAGACGACGCTCTCCCCCTCTGCCCGGAGGAGGAGGAGACGACGCTCTCTCCCTCTGCCCGGAGGAGGAGGAGACGACGCTCTCGCTCTCTGCCCGGAGGAGGACGAGACGCTCTCGCCCTCTGCCCGGAGGAGGAGGAGACGACGCTCTCGCCCTCTGCCCGGAGGAGGACGAGGCGCTCTCGCCCTCTGCCCGGAGGAGGAGGACGAGACGCTCTCGCCCTCTGCCCGGAGGAGGAGGAGACGACGCTCTCGCCCTCTGCCCGGAGGAGGACGAGACGCTCTCGCCCTCTGCCCGGAGGAGGAGGAGACGACGCTCTCGCCCTCTGCCCGGAGGAGGACGAGACGCTCTCGCCCTCTGCCCGGAGGAGGAGGAGACGACGCTCTCGCCCTCTGCCCGGAGGAGGAGGAGACGCTCTCGCCCTCTGCCTGGAGGAGGACGAGACGCTCTCGCCCTCTGCCCGGAGGAGGAGGAGACGACGCTCTCGCCCTCTGCCCGGAGGAGGAGGAGACGACGCTCTCGCCCTCTGCCCGGAGGAGGAGGAGACGCTCTCGCCCTCTGCCCGGAGGAGGAGGAGACGACGCTCTCGCCCTCTGCCCGGAGGAGGAGGAGACGCTCTCGCCCTCTGCCCGGAGGAGGAGGAGACGACGCTCTCGCCCTCTGCCCGGAGGAGGAGGAGACGCTCTCGCCCTCTGCCCGGAGGAGGAGGAGACGACGCTCTCGCCCTCTGCCCGGAGGAGGACGAGACGCTCTCGCCCTCTGCCCGGAGGAGGAGGAGACGACGCTCTCGCCCTCTGCCCGGAGGAGGAGGAGACGCTCTCGCCCTCTGCCCGGAGGAGGAGGAGACGACGCTCTCGCCCTCTGCCCGGAGGAGGAGGAGACGACGCTCTCGCCCTCTGCCCGGAGGAGGAGGAGACGCTCTCGCCCTCTGCCCGGAGGAGGAGGAGACGACGCTCTCGCCCTCTGCCCGGAGGAGGAGGAGACGCTCTCGCCCTCTGCCCGGAGGAGGAGGAGACGACGCTCTCGCCCTCTGCCCGGAGGAGGAGGAGACGACGCTCTCGCCCTCTGCCCGGAGGAGGAGGAGACGCTCTCGCCCTCTGCCCGGAGGAGGAGGAGACGACGCTCTCGCCCTCTGCCCGGAGGAGGAGGAGACGCTCTCGCCCTCTGCCCGGAGGAGGAGGAGACGCTCTCGCCCTCTGCCCGGAGGAGGAGGAGACGACGCTCTCGCCCTCTGCCCGGAGGAGGAGGAGGAGACGCTCTCGCCCTCTGCCCGGAGGAGGAGGAGACGACGCTCTCGCCCTCTGCCCGGAGGAGGACGAGACGCTCACGCCGTCTGCCCGGAGGAGGAGGAGACGCTCTCGCCCTCTGCCCGGAGGAGGAGGAGACGACGCTCTCGCCCTCTGCCCGGAGGAGGACGAGACGCTCACGCCGTCTGCCCGGAGGAGGAGGAGACGACGCTCTCCCCCTCTGCCCGGAGGAGGAGGAGACGACGCTCTCTCCCTCTGCCCGGAGGAGGAGGAGACGACGCTCTCGCTCTCTGCCCGGAGGAGGAGACGACGCTCTCGCCCTCTGCCCGGAGGAGGACGAGGCGCTCTCGCCCTCTGCCCGGAGGAGGTGGACGAGACGCTCTCGCCCTCTGCCCGGAGGAGGAGGAGACGCTCTCGCCCTCTGCCCGGAGGAGGAGGAGACGACGCTCTCGCCCTCTTGCCGGAGGAGGACGAGACGCTCACGCCGTCTGCCCGGAGGAGGAGGAGACGACGCTCTCCCCCTCTGCCCGGAGGAGGAGGAGACGACGCTCTCCCCCTCTGCCCGGAGGAGGAGGAGACGACGCTCTCTCCCTCTGCCCGGAGGAGGAGGAGACGACGCTCTCGCTCTCTGCCCGGAGGAGGACGAGACGCTCTCGCCCTCTGCCCGGAGGAGGAGGAGACGACGCTCTCGCCCTCTGCCCGGAGGAGGACGAGGCGCTCTCGCCCTCTGCCCGGAGGAGGAGGACGAGACGCTCTCGCCCTCTGCCCGGAGGAGGAGGAGACGACGCTCTCGCCCTCTGCCCGGAGGAGGACGAGACGCTCTCGCCCTCTGCCCGGAGGAGGAGGAGACGACGCTCTCGCCCTCTGCCCGGAGGAGGACGAGACGCTCTCGCCCTCTGCCCGGAGGAGGAGAGACGACGCTCTCGCCCTCTGCCCGGAGGAGGAGGAGACGCTCTCGCCCTCTGCCCGGAGGAGGACGAGACGCTCTCGCCCTCTGCCCGGAGGAGGAGGAGACGACGCTCTCGCCCTCTGCCCGGAGGAGGAGGAGACGACGCTCTCGCCCTCTGCCCGGAGGAGGAGGAGACGCTCTCGCCCTCTGCCCGGAGGAGGAGGAGACGACGCTCTCGCCCTCTGCCCGGAGGAGGAGGAGACGCTCTCGCCCTCTGCCCGGAGGAGGAGGAGACGACGCTCTCGCCCTCTGCCCGGAGGAGGACGAGACGCTCTCGCCCTCTGCCCGGAGGAGGAGGAGACGACGCTCTCGCCCTCTGCCCGGAGGAGGAGGAGACGCTCTCGCCCTCTGCCCGGAGGAGGAGGAGACGACGCTCTCGCCCTCTGCCCGGAGGAGGAGAGACGACGCTCTCGCCCTCTGCCCGGAGGAGGAGGAGACGCTCTCGCCCTCTGCCCGGAGGAGGAGGAGACGACGCTCTCGCCCTCTGCCCGGAGGAGGAGGAGACGCTCTCGCCCTCTGCCCGGAGGAGGAGGAGACGCTCTCGCCCTCTGCCCGGAGGAGGAGGAGACGACGCTCTCGCCCTCTGCCCGGAGGAGGAGACGACGCTCTCGCCCTCTGCCCGGAGGAGGAGGAGACGCTCTCGCCCTCTGCCCGGAGGAGGAGGAGGAGACGCTCTCGCCCTCTGCCCGGAGGAGGAGGAGACGACGCTCTCGCCCTCTGCCCGGAGGAGGACGAGACGCTCACAGCCCTCTGCCCGGAGGAGGAGGAGACGACGCTCTCGCCCTCTGCCCGGAGGAGGACGAGACGCTCACGCCCTCTGCCCGGAGGAGGAGGAGACGACGCTCTCCCCCCTCTGCCCGGAGGAGGAGGAGACGACGCTCTCTCCCTCTGCCCGGAGGAGCAGGAGACGACGCTCTCGCTCTCTGCCCGGAGGAGGACGAGACGCTCTCGCCCTCTGCCCGGAGGAGGAGGAGACGACGCTCTCGCCCTCTGCCCGGAGGAGGACGAGGCGCTCTCGCCCTCTGCCCGGAGGAGGAGGACGAGACGCTCTCGCCCTCTGCCCGGAGGAGGAGGAGACGACGCTCTCGCCCTCTGCCCGGAGGAGGACGAGACGCTCTCGCCCTCTGCCCGGAGGAGGAGGAGACGACGCTCTCGCCCTCTGCCCGGAGGAGGACGAGACGCTCACGCCGTCTGCCCGGAGGAGGAGGAGACGCTCTCGCCCTCTGCCCGGAGGAGGAGGAGACGACGCTCTCGCCCTCTGCCCGGAGGAGGACGAGACGCTCACGCCGTCTGCCCGGAGGAGGAGGAGACGACGCTCTCCCCCTCTGCCCGGAGGAGGAGGAGACGACGCTCTCTCCCTCTGCCCGGAGGAGGAGGAGACGACGCTCTCGCTCTCTGCCCGGAGGAGGACGAGACGCTCTCGCCCTCTGCCCGGAGGAGGAGGAGACGACGCTCTCGCCCTCTGCCCGGAGGAGGACGAGGCGCTCTCGCCCTCTGCCCGGAGGAGGAGGACGAGACGCTCTCGCCCTCTGCCCGGAGGAGGAGGAGACGCTCTCGCCCTCTGCCCGGAGGAGGAGGAGACGACGCTCTCGCCCTCTGCCCGGAGGAGGACGAGACGCTCTCCCCCTCTGCCCGGAGGAGGAGGAGACGACGCTCTCCCCTCTGCCCGGAGGAGGAGGAGACGACGCTCTCCCCCTCTGCCCGGAGGAGGAGGAGACGACGCTCTCTCCCTCTGCCCGGAGGAGGAGGAGACGACGCTCTCGCTCTCTGCCCGGAGGAGGACGAGACGCTCTCGCCCTCTGCCCGGAGGAGGAGGAGACGACGCTCTCGCCCTCTGCCCGGAGGAGGACGAGGCGCTCTCGCCCTCTGCCCGGAGGAGGAGGACGAGACGCTCTCGCCCTCTGCCCGGAGGAGGAGGAGACGACGCTCTCGCCCTCTGCCCGGAGGAGGACGAGACGCTCTCGCCCTCTGCCCGGAGGAGGAGGAGACGACGCTCTCGCCCTCTGCCCGGAGGAGGACGAGACGCTCTCGCCCTCTGCCCGGAGGAGGAGGAGACGACGCTCTCGCCCTCTGCCCGGAGGAGGAGGAGACGCTCTCGCCCTCTGCCTGGAGGAGGACGAGACGCTCTCGCCCTCTGCCCGGAGGAGGAGGAGACGACGCTCTCGCCCTCTGCCCGGAGGAGGAGGAGACGACGCTCTCGCCCTCTGCCCGGAGGAGGAGGAGACGCTCTCGCCCTCTGCCCGGAGGAGGAGGAGACGACGCTCTCGCCCTCTGCCCGGAGGAGGAGGAGACGCTCTCGCCCTCTGCCCGGAGGAGGAGGAGACGACGCTCTCGCCCTCTGCCCGGAGGAGGACGAGACGCTCTCGCCCTCTGCCCGGAGGAGGAGGAGACGACGCTCTCGCCCTCTGCCCGGAGGAGGAGGAGACGCTCTCGCCCTCTGCCCGGAGGAGGAGGAGACGACGCTCTCGCCCTCTGCCCGGAGGAGGAGGAGACGACGCTCTCGCCCTCTGCCCGGAGGAGGACGAGACGCTCTCGCCCTCTGCCCGGAGGAGGAGGAGACGACGCTCTCGCCCTCTGCCCGGAGGAGGAGGAGACGCTCTCGCCCTCTGCCCGGAGGAGGAGGAGACGCTCTCGCCCTCTGCCCGGAGGAGGAGGAGACGACGCTCTCGCCCTCTGCCCGGAGGAGGAGGAGGAGACGCTCTCGCCCTCTGCCCGGAGGAGGAGGAGACGACGCTCTCGCCCTCTGCCCGGAGGAGGACGAGACGCTCACGCCGTCTGCCCGGAGGAGGAGGAGACGCTCTCGCCCTCTGCCCGGAGGAGGAGGAGACGACGCTCTCGCCCTCTGCCCGGAGGAGGACGAGACGCTCACGCCGTCTGCCCGGAGGAGGAGGAGACGACGCTCTCCCCCTCTGCCCGGAGGAGGAGGAGACGACGCTCTCTCCCTCTGCCCGGAGGAGGAGGAGACGACGCTCTCGCTCTCTGCCCGGAGGAGGACGAGACGCTCTCGCCCTCTGCCCGGAGGAGGAGGAGACGACGCTCTCGCCCTCTGCCGGAGGAGGACGAGGCGCTCTCGCCCTCTGCCCGGAGGAGGTGGACGAGACGCTCTCGCCCTCTGCCCGGAGGAGGAGGAGACGCTCTCGCCCTCTGCCCGGAGGAGGAGGAGACGACGCTCTCGCCCTCTGCCCGGAGGAGGACGAGACGCTCACGCCGTCTGCCCGGAGGAGGAGGAGACGACGCTCTCCCCCTCTGCCCGGAGGAGGAGGAGACGACGCTCTCCCCCTCTGCCCGGAGGAGGAGGAGTCGACGCTCTCTCCCTCTGCCCGGAGGAGGAGGAGACGACGCTCTCGCTCTCTGCCCGGAGGAGGACGAGACGCTCTCGCCCTCTGCCCGGAGGAGGAGGAGACGACGCTCTCGCCCTCTGCCCGGAGGAGGACGAGGCGCTCTCGCCCTCTGCCCGGAGGAGGAGGACGAGACGCTCTCGCCCTCTGCCCGGAGGAGGAGGAGACGACGCTCTCGCCCTCTGCCCAGAGGAGGACGAGACGCTCTCGCCCTCTGCCCGGAGGAGGAGGAGACGACGCTCTCGCCCTCTGCCCGGAGGAGGACGAGACGCTCTCGCCCTCTGCCCGGAGGAGGAGGAGACGACGCTCTCGCCCTCTGCCCGGAGGAGGAGGAGACGCTCTCGCCCTCTGCCCGGAGGAGGACGAGACGCTCTCGCCCTCTGCCCGGAGGAGGAGGAGACGACGCTCTCGCCCTCTGCCCGGAGGAGGAGGAGACGACGCTCTCGCCCTCTGCCCGGAGGAGGAGGAGACGCTCTCGCCCTCTGCCCGGAGGAGGAGGAGACGACGCTCTCGCCCTCTGCCCGGAGGAGGAGGAGACGCTCTCGCCCTCTGCCCGGAGGAGGAGGAGACGACGCTCTCGCCCTCTGCCCGGAGGAGGACGAGACGCTCTCGCCCTCTGCCCGGAGGAGGAGGAGACGACGCTCTCGCCCTCTGCCCGGAGGAGGAGGAGACGCTCTCGCCCTCTGCCCGGAGGAGGAGGAGACGACGCTCTCGCCCTCTGCCCGGAGGAGGAGGAGACGACGCTCTCGCCCTCTGCCCGGAGGAGGAGGAGACGCTCTCGCCCTCTGCCCGGAGGAGGAGGAGACGACGCTCTCGCCCTCTGCCCGGAGGAGGAGGAGACGCTCTCGCCCTCTGCCCGGAGGAGGAGGAGACGCTCTCGCCCTCTGCCCGGAGGAGGAGGAGACGACGCTCTCGCCCTCTGCCCGGAGGAGGAGACGACGCTCTCGCCCTCTGCCCGGAGGAGGAGGAGACGCTCTCGCCCTCTGCCCGGAGGAGGAGGAGGAGACGCTCTCGCCCTCTGCCCGGAGGAGGAGGAGACGACGCTCTCGCCCTCTGCCCGGAGGAGGACGAGACGCTCACGCCCTCTGCCCGGAGGAGGAGGAGACGACGCTCTCGCCCTCTGCCCGGAGGAGGACGAGACGCTCACGCCCTCTGCCCGGAGGAGGAGGAGACGACGCTCTCCCCCTCTGCCCGGAGGAGGAGGAGACGACGCTCTCTCCCTCTGCCCGGAGGAGGAGGAGACGACGCTCTCGCTCTCTGCCCGGAGGAGGACGAGACGCTCTCGCCCTCTGCCCGGAGGAGGAGGAGACGACGCTCTCGCCCTCTGCCCGGAGGAGGACGAGGCGCTCTCGCCCTCTGCCCGGAGGAGGAGGACGAGACGCTCTCGCCCTCTGCCCGGAGGAGGAGGAGACGACGATCTCGCCCTCTGCCCGGAGGAGGACGAGACGCTCTCGCCCTCTGCCCGGAGGAGGAGGAGACGACGCTCTCGCCCTCTGCCCGGAGGAGGACGAGACGCTCTCGCCCTCTGCCCGGAGGAGGAGGAGACGACGCTCTCGCCCTCTGCCCGGAGGAGGACGAGACGCTCTCGCCCTCTGCCCGGAGGAGGAGGAGACGACGCTCTCGCCCTCTGCCCGGAGGAGGACGAGACGCTCTCGCCCTCTGCCCGGAGGAGGAGGAGACGACGCTCTCGCCCTCTGCCCGGAGGAGGACGAGACGCTCTCGCCCTCTGCCCGGAGGAGGAGGAGACGACGCTCTCGCCCTCTGCCCGGAGGAGGACGAGACGCTCTCGCCCTCTGCCCGGAGGAGGAGGAGACGACGCTCTCGCCCTCTGCCCGGAGGAGGACGAGACGCTCTCGCCCTCTGCCCGGAGGAGGAGGAGACGACGCTCTCGCCCTCTGCCCGGAGGAGGACGAGACGCTCTCGCCCTCTGCCCGGAGGAGGAGGAGACGACGCTCTCGCCCTCTGCCCGGAGGAGGACGAGACGCTCTCGCCCTCTGCCCGGAGGAGGACGAGACGCTCTCGCCCTCTGCCCGGAGGAGGAGGAGACGACGCTCTCGCCCTCTGCCCGGAGGAGGACGAGACGCTCTCGCCCTCTGCCCGGAGGAGGAGGAGACGACGCTCTCGCCCTCTGCCCGGAGGAGGACGAGACGCTCTCGCCCTCTGCCCGGAGGAGGAGGAGACGACGCTCTCGCCCTCTGCCCGGAGGAGGACGAGACGCTCTCGCCCTCTGCCCGGAGGAGGAGGAGACGACGCTCTCGCCCTCTGCCCGGAGGAGGACGAGACGCTCTCGCCCTCTGCCCGGAGGAGGAGGAGACGACGCTCTCGCCCTCTGCCCGGAGGAGGACGAGACGCTCTCGCCCTCTGCCCGGAGGAGGAGGAGACGACGCTCTCGCCCTCTGCCCGGAGGAGGACGAGACGCTCTCGCCCTCTGCCCGGAGGAGGAGGAGACGACGCTCTCGCCCTCTGCCCGGAGGAGGACGAGACGCTCTCGCCCTCTGCCCGGAGGAGGAGGAGACGACGCTCTCGCCCTCTGCCCGGAGGAGGACGAGACGCTCTCGCCCTCTGCCCGGAGGAGGAGGAGACGACGCTCTCGCCCTCTGCCCGGAGGAGGACGAGACGCTCTCGCCCTCTGCCCGGAGGAGGAGGAGACGACGCTCTCGCCCTCTGCCCGGAGGAGGACGAGACGCTCTCGCCCTCTGCCCGGAGGAGGAGGAGACGACGCTCTCGCCCTCTGCCCGGAGGAGGACGAGACGCTCTCGCCCTCTGCCCGGAGGAGGAGGAGACGACGCTCTCGCCCTCTGCCCGGAGGAGGACGAGACGCTCTCGCCCTCTGCCCGGAGGAGGAGGAGACGACGCTCTCGCCCTCTGCCCGGAGGAGGACGAGACGCTCTCGCCCTCTGCCCGGAGGAGGAGGAGACGACGCTCTCGCCCTCTGCCCGGAGGAGGACGAGACGCTCTCGCCCTCTGCCCGGAGGAGGAGGAGACGACGCTCTCGCCCTCTGCCCGGAGGAGGACGAGACGCTCTCGCCCTCTGCCCGGAGGAGGAGGAGACGACGCTCTCGCCCTCTGCCCGGAGGAGGACGAGACGCTCTCGCCCTCTGCCCGGAGGAGGAGGAGACGACGCTCTCGCCCTCTGCCCGGAGGAGGACGAGACGCTCTCCCCCTCTGCCCGGAGGAGGAGGAGACGACGCTCTCCCCCTCTGCCCGGAGGAGGAGGAGACGACGCTCTCCCCCTCTGCCCGGAGGAGGAGGAGACGACGCTCTCTCCCTCTGCCCGGAGGAGGAGGAGACGACGCTCTCGCCCTCTGCCCGGAGGAGGACGAGACGCTCTCGCCCTCTGCCCGGAGGAGGAGGAGACGACGCTCTCGCCCTCTGCCCGGAGGAGGACGAGACGCTCTCGCCCTCTGCCCGGAGGAGGAGGAGACGACGCTCTCGCCCTCTGCCCGGAGGAGGACGAGGCGCTCTCGCCCTCTGCCCGGAGGAGGAGGACGAGACGCTCTCGCCCTCTGCCCGGAGGAGGAGGAGACGACGCTCTCGCCCTCTGCCCGGAGGAGGACGAGACGCTCTCGCCCTCTGCCCGGAGGAGGAGGAGACGACGCTCTCGCCCTCTGCCCGGAGGAGGACGAGACGCTCTCGCCCTCTGCCCGGAGGAGGAGGAGACGACGCTCTCGCCCTCTGCCCGGAGGAGGAGGAGACGCTCTCGCCCTCTGCCTGGAGGAGGACGAGACGCTCTCGCCCTCTGCCCGGAGGAGGAGGAGACGACGCTCTCGCCCTCTGCCCGGAGGAGGAGGAGACGACGCTCTCGCCCTCTGCCCGGAGGAGGAGGAGACGCTCTCGCCCTCTGCCCGGAGGAGGAGGAGACGACGCTCTCGCCCTCTGCCCGGAGGAGGAGGAGACGCTCTCGCCCTCTGCCCGGAGGAGGAGGAGACGACGCTCTCGCCCTCTGCCCGGAGGAGGACGAGACGCTCTCGCCCTCTGCCCGGAGGAGGAGGAGACGACGCTCTCGCCCTCTGCCCGGAGGAGGAGGAGACGCTCTCGCCCTCTGCCCGGAGGAGGAGGAGACGACGCTCTCGCCCTCTGCCCGGAGGAGGAGGAGACGACGCTCTCGCCCTCTGCCCGGAGGAGGAGGAGACGACGCTCTCGCCCTCTGCCCGGAGGAGGAGGAGACGACGCTCTCGCCCTCTGCCCGGAGGAGGACGAGACGACGCTCTCGCCCTCTGCCCGGAGGAGGACGAGACGACGCTCTCGCCCTCTGCCCGGAGGAGGACGAGACGACGCTCTCGCCCTCTGCCCGGAGGAGGACGAGACGACGCTCTCGCCCTCTGCCCGGAGGAGGACGAGACGACGCTCTCGCCCTCTGCCCGGAGGAGGACGAGACGACGCTCTCGCCCTCTGCCCGGAGGAGGACGAGACGACGCTCTCGCCCTCTGCCCGGAGGAGGACGAGACGCTCTCGCCCTCTGCCCGGAGGAGGACGAGACGACGCTCTCGCCCTCTGCCCGGAGGAGGACGAGACGCTCTCGCCCTCTGCCCGGAGGAGGACGAGACGACGCTCTCGCCCTCTGCCCGGAGGAGGACGAGACGACGCTCTCGCCCTCTGCCCGGAGGAGGACGAGACGACGCTCTCGCCCTCTGCCCGGAGGAGGACGAGACGCTCTCGCCCTCTGCCCGGAGGAGGACGAGACGACGCTCTCGCCCTCTGCCCGGAGGAGGACGAGACGACGCTCTCGCCCTCTGCTCGGAGGAGGACGAGACGCTCTCGCCCTCTGCCCGGAGGAGGACGAGACGACGCTCTCGCCCTCTGCCCGGAGGAGGACGAGACGCTCTCGCCCTCTGCCCGGAGGAGGACGAGACGACGCTCTCGCCCTCTGCCCGGAGGAGGACGAGACGACGCTCTCGCCCTCTGCCCGGAGGTGGACGAGACGACGCTCTCGCCCTCTGCCCGGAGGTGGACGAGACGCTCTCGCCCTCTGCCCGGAGGAGGACGAGACGACGCTCTCGCCCTCTGCCCGGAGGACGAGACGCTCTCTCCACCTGTGGTCGGAGGAGGAGATGCTTCCCTGTATCTGCTGTGCAGCCTGTGTAGAGATGTTCTCCCTGTTTAGTGTAGGTCTCACACTATAACGGTTAGAGTAATTGTCATAACAGCACAGGAGGCCATTCAGCCCATCGAGTCCGTGCCGGCTCTCTGCAGAGCAATCCAGTCAGTCCCATTCCCCCACTCTATCCCCGTAACCCTGCAAGTTTATTTCCCTCAAGTGCCTATCCAGTCTCCCTTTGAAAACATTGAGTGTCTCCGTTTCCACCAATTCCATCGGCAGCGAGTACCAGGTCATAGAAGATAGGAGCAGGAGGAACAGATATGTTGACAAATCTCAGAGAAGTGTAGAAATAATAGTAGGGGATTTCAACTTCCCCAATATTAACTGGGATAGTCAGAGTGTGAAAGGCTTAGAGGGTGCGGAATTCTTAAAGTGCATCCAGGAGAGCTTTTCGAGCCAGCATGTAGAAAGTCCTACAAGAGAGGGGGCGGTACGGGACCTAATTCTAGGGAATGTAGCCGGGCAAGTGGTAGAAGTGTCAGTAGGAGAGCATTTTGGTGACAGTGACCATAATTCGGTGAGATTTAAGGTAGTCATGGAAAAGGACAAAGATGGACCGGAGATAAAGGGTCTAAATTGGGGGAAGGCCGATTTTAATATGATAAGGCAGGATCTGGCCAAAGTGGACTGGGATCAGCTACTTGTAGGAAAATCCACATCAGAGCAGTGGGAGTCTTTCAGAAAGGAAATAGAGAGAGTACAACGGCAACATGTTCCTGTAAAGGTCAAGGGTGGGACCAACAAGCCCAGGGAACCCTGGATGTCAAGGGATATACGAGAATGGATTAGGAAAAAAAGGGAGGCTTTTGGCAGATACAAAGGACTAAAAACAGTGGAAGCCCTAGAGGAGTATAGAAAGTGCAGGGGGGTACTTAAAGAAATTAGGAGAGCGAAGAGGGGGCATGAAATAACACTGGTGGGCAAAATAAAGGAAAATCCCAAGGTGTTTTATAAGTATATTAAGGGCAAGAGGATAACCAGGGAAAGAGTAGGGCCCATTAGGGACCAAAGTGGCACTCTGTGTGTAGAGCCAGAAGATGTAGGTGGGGTTTTAAATGAATATTTCACTATGGAGAAAGACAATGTAGGCATAGAAATCAGGCAGGGGGATTTTGATGTACTTGAACAAATTAGTATTGAGAGGGAGGAGGTACTCGCGGTTTTAGCAGGCTTAAAAGTGGATAAATCCCCAGGCCCAGACGAGATGTATCCCAGGCTGCTGTGTGAGGCAAGGGAGGAGATTGCAGGGGCTCTGACACAAATTTTCAGAACCTCTCTGGCCACAGGGGAGGTGCCAGAGGACTGGAGAACAGCTAATGTAGTACCATTATTCAAGAAGGGTAGTAGGGATAAACCAGGGAATTACAGGCCAGTGAGCCTAACATCAGTGGTAGGGAAATTATTGGAAAAAATTCTGAGCGACAGAATTAGTCTCCACTTGGAGAAACAAGGATTAATCAAGGATAGTCAGCAAGGCATTGTCAGGGGGAGATCATGTCTAACCAATTTGATTGAATTTTTTGAGGGGGTGACTAGGTGTGTGGATGAGGGTAGTGCAGTTGATGTGGTCTACATGGACTTCAGTAAGGCTTTTGACAAAGTCCCGCATGAGAGACTGGTCAAGAAGATAAAAGCCCATGGGATCCAGGGCAACTTGGCACATTGGATCCAAAATTGGCTTAGTAGCAGGAGGCAGAGGGTGATGGTCGGAGGTTGTTTTTGTGACTGGAAGCCTGTGTCCAGTGGTGTACCGCAGGGATCGGTGCTGGGTCCTTTGCTGTTTGTAGTGTACATTAATGATTTAGATATGAATGTAGGAAGTATGATCAGTAAGTTTGCAGATGACACGAAAATTGGTGGGGTGGTAAATAGCGAGGAGGGAAGCCTCAGGCTACAGGACGATATAGACGGGTTGGTCAGATGGGCAGAACAGTGGCAAATGGAATTTAACCCTGAAAAGTGTGAGGTGATGCATTTTGGGAGGACTAACAAGTCAAGGGAATACACTGAATTGTAGGACCCTAGGAAGGACAGAGGATCAGAGGGACCCTGGCTTGCATGTACATAGATCCCTGAAGGCAGCAGGACAGGTAGATAAGGTGGTTAAAAAGGCATATGGGATACTTGCCTTCATTAGCCGAGGCATAGAATATAAGATTGAGAGGTCGCACAACACCAGGTTTTTTGTCCACCCCAGTCCAACACCGGCATCTCCGCATCATAGAATATAAGAGCAGGGAGGTTATGATGGAGCTGTATAAAACGCTAGTTAGGCCACAGCTGGAATACTGTGTGCAGTTCTGGTCGCCACCCTATAGGAAGGATGTGATTGCATTGGAGAGGGTGCAGAGGAGATTCACCAGGATGTTACCTGGGCTGGAGCGCTTCAGCTATGAAGAGAGACTGGACAGGCTGGGGTTGTTTTCCTTAGAGCAGAGAAGGCTGAGGGGGGACCTGATTGAGGTGTACAAAATTATGAGGGGCATAGATAGGGCAGATAGAAAGGAACTTTTCCCCTTAGTAGAGGGGTCAATAACCAGGGGGCATAGTTTCAAGGTAAGGAGCAGGAGGTTTAGAGGGGATTTGAGGAAAAACTTTTTCACCCAGAGGGTGGTTGGAATCTGGAACTCACTGCCTGAAAGGGTGGTAGAGGCAGGAACCCTCACAACATTCAAGAAGCATTTAGATGAGCACTTGAAACGCCATAGCATACAAGGCTACGGACCAAGTGCTGGAAAATGGGATGAAAATAGACAGGGCTTGATGGCCGGCGCGGACACAATGGGCCGAAGGGCCTCTTTCTGTGCTGTATAACTCTATGACTCTATGAGTAGGCCATTCGGCCTCTCGAGTCTGTTCCGCCATTTAATGAGATCTTGGCTGATCATCCAAATTCAGTACCCTGTCCCTGCTTTCTCCCCATATCCCTTGATCCCTTTAGCCTTAAGAAATATATCTAACTCCTTCTTGAATATATTTAATGAATTGGCCTCAACTGCCTTCTGTGGTAGAGAATTCCACAGGTTCACCACTCTCTGGGTGAAGAAATCCTTCCTCATCTCAGTCCTAAATGGCTTACCCCTTATCCTTAGACTGTGACCCCTGGTTCTGGACTCCCCCGCCATCGGGAACATCCTTCCTGCATCTAGCCTTTCTAGTCCTGTTAGAATTTTATAAGTTTCAATGAGATCCCCTCTCAATCTTCTAAACTCTAGCGAATATAAGCCTAATCGACCCAATCTCTCTTCATACGTCATTCCTGCCATCCCAGGTATCAGTCTGGTGAATCTTCGCTGCACTCCCTCCATGGCAAGAACATCCTTCCTCAGATAAGGCGACCAAAACTGCACACAATACTCAGGGTGTGGTCTCACCAAGGCCCTGTACAGCTGCAGCAAGACATCCTTGCTCCTGTACTTGAATCCTCTCGCTATGAAGGCCAACATACCATTTGCCTTCTTAACCGCCTGCTGCACCTGCATGCTTACCTTCAGCGACTGGTGCACAAGGACACCCAGGTCTCGTTGCACTTCCCCTTTTCCCAATCTATTGCCGTTCAGATAATCCGTCTTCCTGTTTTTGCCACCAAAGTGGATAACCTTGCATTTATCCATGTTATACTGCATCTGCTATGCATCTGCCCAATCACCCAACCTGTCCAAATCATACTGGAGTTTCTCTGCATCCTCCTCACAGCACACACGCCCACCCAGCTTTATGTCGTCTGCAAACTTGGAGATATTATATCTAGCTCCCTCGTCTAGATCATTAATATATATTGTGAATAACTGGGGTCCTAGCACCGATCCCTGCGGTACCCCACTAGTCACTGCCTGCCACTCGGAAAAAGACCTGTTTATTCCAACTCTTTGCTTCCTGTCTGCCAACCAGTTTTCTATCCAAGTCAGTACCTTACCCCCAATCCCATGTGCTTTAACTTTGCACGCTAATCTCTTATGCGGGACTTTATTGAAAGCCTTCTGAAAGTCCAAATACACCACATCCACTGGTTCTCCCTTATCTATTCTACCAGTTACATCCTCAAAAAATTCCAGTAGATTAGTCAAGCATGATTTACCTTTTGTAAATCCATGTTGACTTTGTCCGATCCTGTCACTGTTTTCCAAGTGCTCTGATATTACATCTTTTATAATGGACTCTAGCATTTTCCCCACTACCGATGTCAGGCTTACCGGTCTATAATTCCCCGTTTTCTCTCTCCCACCTTTTTTAAATAGTGGGGTTACATTAGCTACCCTCCAATCCATGGGAACTGTTCCCGAGTCTATAGAATTTTGGAAGATGACCAGCAATGCATCTACTCTTTCTAGGGCCACTTCCTTAAGTATCCTAGGATGTAGAATATCAGGCCCTAGGGAATTATCGGCCTTCAATCCCGTCAATTTCCCTAACACCATTTGCCTACAAATACTGATTTCATTCAGTTCGTCCCTCTCATTAGACCCTATGTTCCCCGACATCTCTGGGAGTTTTTGTGTCCTCCTTTGTGAAGACAGAACCAAAGTATGTATTTAATTGGTCGGCCATTTCTTTGTTCCCCATTATAAATTCCCCTGATTCAGACTGCAAGGGACCTACGCTTGACTTCACCAATCTTTTTCTCTTCACATATCTATAGAAGCTTTTACAGTCAGTTTTTATGTTCCCTGCAAGCTTACTCTCATACTCTACTTTCCCCCTCCTAATTAGTCCCTTTGTCCTCCTTTGCTGAATTCTAAACTGCTCCCAATCCTCAGGTTTGCTGCTTTTTCTGGCCAATTTATATGTCCTCTCCTTGGATCTTATGCTATCCCTAATTTCCCTTGTTAGCCATGGTTGAGTCACCTTTTTATTTTTATGCCAAACAGGGATGAACAAATTCTGTAGTTCATCCATGCGATCTTTAAATGTTTGCCATTGCCTATCCACCGTCAACCCTTTAAGTAACGTTCCCCAATCCATCCTAGCCAACTCGCGCCTCATACCATCGTAGTTTCCTTTATTTAAATTCAGGACCCTAGTCTCGGAGTCAACTACTTCACTCTCCATCTTAATGAAGAATGCTATCATATTATGATCGCTCCTCCCCAAGCGGCCTCGCACAACAAGATTGCTAATTAATCCTTTCTCATTACATAATACCCAGTCTAAGATGGCCTGATCTCTAGTTGGTTTCTTGACATATTGGTCCAGGAAACCATCCCGTATACACTCTCGGAATTCCTCCTCCACAGTATTGTTACTAATTTGATTAGCCCAATCTATATGCAGATTAAAGTCACCCATGATGACTGCTGTGCCCATATTGCACGCGTCTCTAATTTCCCATTTCATGCCATCCCCAACCTCAGCATTTCTGTTTGGGGGTCTGTATACAACTCCCACTGACGTTTTCTGCCCCATGGTATTTCTCAGCTCTACCCATACAGATTCCACATCATCAGAGCTAATATCCTTCCTTACTATTGTGTTAATCTCCTCTTTAACCAGCAATGCTACCCCACCTCCTTTTCCTTTTTGCCTGTCCTTCCTGAATATTGAATACCCCTGGATGTTGAATTCCCAGTCTTGGTCACCCTGGAGCCATGTCTCTGTAATCCCAATTATATCATATCCGTTTACATCTATTTGCCCAGCTAATTCATCCACCTTATTACGAATGCTCCTTGCATTAAGACACAAAGCCTTCAGGCTTGTTTTTTTAACACTCTTAGTCCTTTTAGAATTATTATTTACTGTAGCCCTGTTTGATTTACACCCTTGATTTCTCTGCCTTCCACTTTTGCTTTTCTCCTTCTTGTCTTTTGTTTCTATCCTTGCTTCCTTTTCCTCTGTCTCCCTGCACAGGTTTCCAACCACCTGCCATTTTATTTTAAACCCTCCCCAACAGTGCTAGCAAACACTCCCCCTAGGACATCGGTCCCAGTCCCGCCCAGGTGCAAACCGTCCAGTTTGTATTGGTCCCACCTCCCCCAGAACCAGTTCCAATGTCCCAGGAATTTGAATCCCTCCCCCTTGCACCATTCCTCTAGCCACGTATTCATCTGAAATATCCTTCTATTTCTACTCTGACTAGCACGTGGCACTGGTAGCAATCCTGAGATTACTACCTTTTGAGGTCCTATTTTTGAATTTACCTCCTAACTCCCTATATTCAGCTTTTAGGACCTCATTCCCGTTTTTTACCTATATCGTTGGTACCTATATGCACCTCGACAACTGGCTGTTCACCCTCCCCCTCCAGAATGCCCTGCAGCCACCCCGAGACATCCTTGACCCTTGCACCAGGGAGGCAACATACCATCCTGGAGTCTCGTTTGCGGCCACAGAAACGCCTATCTATTCCCCTTACAATAGAATCCCCTATCACTATAGCTCTCCCGTTCTTTTTCCTCCCGTCCTGTGCAGCAGAACCACCCATGGTGCCAGGAAGTTGGCTGCTGCTGCCTTCCCCCAATAATCCATCTCCTTCAACAATATCCAAAGTGGTATATCTGTTTGAGAGGGGGATGGCCACAGGGGACCCCTGCACTACCTGCCTGCACCTACTGCTCTGCCTGGCGGTCACCCATTCCCTTCCTGCCTGTGCAGCCTTTACCTGCGGTGTGACCAACTCATTAAACGTGCTATCCACGATGTCCTCAGCATCGCGAATGCTCCAGTATGTATCCATTCGCAGCTCCAGCACCGCAAAGCGGTCTGCCAGTAGCTGCAGCTGGATACACTTCCCGCACACATGGTCGTCAGGGACACAGGAAGTGTCCCTGATTTCCCACATAGTGCAGGAGGAGCATGCCACGGGGCCGAGCTGTGCTGCCATGACTTGACCTTTAATTAATTTAAATTAAATTAAATCAAATCAATACCACTAATTACACTACAATTAAATGATACACTCAAGGGCCGTTGTTTACTAGCACTCCCTGCTACACAACAGAGACCTTAGAAACTATAACCACAAAAATTAAGACCTTCTAAACTTTATAAACTGTTAACCTTAACTGTCAAACTATAGAGTAGATTTCCAGCATCTGCAGTATTTTGCTATCGTATAGAGTAGTATAAATACTCACCTGGCCGTACTCACCCAATCAGCTGCTTCCTCTTGCCCGCGTTACTTTTTGAATCGTGACGTGGCTCTGGAACGCCGCCGCCGGTCTGTGAGATTGGTAAGCCTCTGAAAAAAGCCCGCGAAAGTGAGTTTAAATACTCACTGTTCTCTCCTGTTGCTCCCGACACCGGTCCTCACCACTCGCTGCGTAAAAAAGTTTTTCCTCACATCCCCCCTATATCTCTTGCCCAAAACCTTAAATCTGTGTCTCCTAGTCCTTGTACCATCAACTAGTGGGAACAGCCTATCCAAACCCGTCATAATCTTGTACACCTCTATCAAATCACCCCACAGCCTCCTTTGCTCTAATGAAAACAAATCCAGCTTCTCCAACCTGTCGTTGTAGCTAAGATCCCCCATCCCCGGAACCATTCTGGTAAATCTCCTCTGCACCCTCTCAAGGGCCTTCACATCCTTCCTAAAGTGTGGTGACTAGAACTGGACGCAATACTCCAATTGTGGCCTAACCAGCGCTTTATAAAGGTTCAGCATAACTTCTCTACTTTTGTACTCAATACCTCTATTTATGAAGCCCAAGATCCCGTATGCTTTGGTAATCACTCTCTCAATATGTCCTGCCACCTTTAGGGACCTATGCACATTAACTCCCAGGTCCCTCTGTCCCTGCACACTCTTTAAAACTGTGCCATTAAGTGTATATTGCCTTTCCCTGTTCCTTCTGCCAAAATGCATCACCTCACTTCTCTGTATTAAATTCCATCTGCCATTTGTCTGCCCATTCTGTTAGCCTTTCTATGTCCTGTTGCAGTCGATTGGTATCATCATCACTGTTTGCCACACCCCCAAGTTTGGTGTCATCGGCAAATTTAGAAATTCTACTCTGTATTCCAATATCCAGGTCATATATATATCAAAAAAAGCAGTGGCCCCAGCACTGACCCTTGGGGAACACCACTGTCTACCATCCTCCAGTTTGAAAAACAGCCATTTACCGCAACTTGCTGTTTTCTGTCCTTAAGCCAATTCCTTATCCAAGCTGCCACTGACCCACCTATTCCATGAGCCTCAATTTTGATAACCAGCCTTCTATGTGGTACTTTGTCAAACGCCTTCCAAAAATCCATGTAGACAACATCCATTGCATTTCCTTCATCAATCCTCCCTGTTACTTCATCAAAAAATTCAATTAGATTAGTCAAACATGATCTGCCTTTTACAAATCCGTGTTGGCTCTCCTTAATTAGCTTAAACCTCTCCAAGTGCCCGTTAATTTTTTCCTTGATTATTGTTTCTAAAGCTTTACCCACCACTGATGTTAAACTGACCGGCCTGTAGTTACTAGAATTGTCCTTACACCCTTTCTTGAACAATGGTGTCACATTTGCCACTTTCCAATCCTTGGGCACCTCCCCTGCATCTAGGGAAGATTGGAAAATTATGGCAAGCCTTTCCGCTATCTCCTCCCCCAATTCCCTTGGCAACCTGGGATGCAAGCCATCCGGACCAGGCGACTTATCCACTCTAAGCATACCCAGCCTTTCTAGTACATCCTGTCTATCAATTTTCACCCCTTCCATTCCTTCTACCTTTTCCACTTTTATCCAAAATTTTGTCAGCATCCACCTCCTTAGTAAACACCGATACAAAGTATTCATTGGGTATTCTAGCCTTGCCCTGCGCCCCAAAGCATATAACACCACCTTTGTCGCTAATAGGCCCCACCCCGCCTCTTACTACCCGCTTACTGTTTACATGACGGTAGAAGATTTTTGCATTCCCTTTTATCTTAACTGCCATTCTACTCTCATTCTCTCTTTGCCAATCTTATTTTCATCTTCACTTCCCCACTCAACTTATTGTATTTGGCCTGGTTCTCCCTTGAAGAATTCATCTGACATGCACCATACACCCTCTTTTTTTGTTTCATCATCTTCTCTATCTCCCTCGTCATCCAAGGAGCCTTTGCTTTGGTTCCCTTACCTTTCCCTCTTGTTGGAATGTACCTAGCCTGTACTTGGAACATCTCCTGCTTAAAGATCACCCATTCACAATTTACATTAATGACCTGGATCAGGGAGTCGGATGCAGCATTTCCAAATTTGCAGACGACACTAAACTAGGAGGGGGGGTGGGCTCAGAGGAGGAGACCAGGAAGCTCCAGAGCGATTTGGACAGACTGGGTGATTGGGCGGATAAATGGCAGATGCACTATAATGTGGACAAGTGCGAAGTTATCCACCTTGGGTGCAGGAACGGGAGGGCAAATTATTATTTAAATGGCAATAAATTGGGAGAGGGGGAAGTACAGAGAGACCTGGGTGTTCTTGTACACCAGTCACTGAAGGCGAGCATGCAGGTGCAACAGGCGATCAAGAAGGCAAACGGTATGCTGGCCTTCATAGCAAAAGGGTTGGAATACAGGAACAGGGATACCTTGCTGCAGCTGTACAGGGCACTGGTGAGACCACACCTCGAGTACTGTGTACAGTTTTGGTCGCCTCATCTGAGGAAAGATGTTCTTGCCATGGAGGGGGTGCAGCGGCGATTCACCAGGCTGATACCAGGAATGGCGGGATTGACCTATGAGGAGAGACTATGTAGTTTAGGGATGTACACACTGGAGTTTAGAAGATTGAGAGGGGACCTCATAGAAGTGTATAAAATTCTGACAGGTCTAGACAGACTAGATGCAGAAGGAATGTTTCCCTTGGCGGGTGAGAACAGAACTAGAGGACATAATTTAAGGATAAGGGCTAAACCATTTAGGACAGAAATGAGGGGGAATTTCTTCACTCAGAGGGTGGTGAACCTGTGGAACTCATTGCCACAGAGGGCAGTGTACGCCAGCTCATTAAATATATTTAAGAGGGAATTAGATATATTTCTACAGGCAAAAGGGGTTAAGGGTTACGGAGAGAAGGCGGGGACGGGATACTGAATTGGAGGATCAGCCATGATCTCATTAAATGGCGGAGCAGGCTCGAAGGGCCGGATGGCCTACTCCTGCTCCTATCTTCTATGTATCTATATGTATTGTTCCGTTATAGTTTTTCCTGTCAGTCTTAGGTTCCATTTTAGAAGTTCCACTCCAGATTGTTCCTTGCTCCTCTCCATTGCTAATCTAAATCTTATGATACGATGATCACTTGTACCCAAGTGTTCTCCCACAGACACTTGGTCGACCTGGCCCACCTCATTCCCCAGCACCAGATCCAGCAATGCCTCCTTCCCAGTTGGGCTAAGAACATACTGGTCAAGGAAATTCTCCTGAACACATTTCAGAAATTCCTCCCCCTCCTTTCCCTTTACCCTAGCATTATCCCAATCGATATTTGGGTAATTAAAGTCCCCCAATATCACCACTCTATAGCTCTTGCATATCTCTGCGATTTCCCTGCAGATTTGCTTCTCTACTTCCCTCTCACTATTTGAAGGCCTCTAGAATACCCCCAATAGCGTGATCATACCCTTTTTGCTCCTCAACTCTAACCAAATGGATTCTGTCCTTGTCCCCTCAAGAACATCCTCCCTTTCCAACACTACAATGTCTTCCTTAATCAGCACTGCCACCCCACCTCCCTTTTTTCCTTCCCTATCGTTTCTGAACACTTTGTACCCTTGAATATTAAGTGCCCAGTCCTCTCTGTTTTTAAGCCACGTTTCCATTATTGCCACAACATCATATTGCCACACGGCTAATTGTGCTTGTAGCTCACCAACCTTATTCACCACACTTTATGCGTTTACGTACATGCATTCTAAACCCGTTTTTGAATTTTTCGTAGTCTTTCTTAGTTTGCTCCTATCTAATATGTTACTACTTCTTCTCTAGTACTATCCAACAGACTCACTCTTTTATGCACCTTATTCCTCTTTTCTACTCTATGCTGGTGCCCATCCCCCTGTCAAGCTAGTTTAAACCCTCCCCAACAGCACTAGCAAACCTCCCCATGAGAATATTGGTCCCGGCTCTGTTGAGGTGTAACCCGTCCGGCTTGAACAGGTCCCACCTTCCCCAGAAACGGTCCCAATGCCTCAGGAATCAAAAGCCCTCCCTCCTGCACCATCTCTCCAGCCACGCATTCACCTGTTCTATCCTCCTATTCCTGTACTCATTAGCACTTGGCACCGGGAGTAATCCGGAGATTACTACCTTTGAGGTCCTGCATTTTAATCTCTCTCCTAGCTCCCTAAACTCTGCCTGCAGGACCTCATCCCTCTTTCTGCCTATGTCGTTGGTACCGATATGAACGGCGACCTCTGGCTGTTCACCCTCCCCCCTCAGAGTGTCCTGTGCACTTTGAGCTTTGTACACTGTGCGGTGTGAGGGGCTACACAATGTGAGGAGCTGCGCGGTGTGAGGGGGCAGGGACTGCGTTGACTTGTCTCACTAGGAGTCGATGATTTTCTGAAAGGCTGTGATTATGCAGATGAGGCTGATACAGAGTGGAGATCTTCAAACGCCAATGCTTGCCTCACACCCGATTTTCTTTACATTTCAGAAATGTGTGGAATCGCCAGCACTGCACTTCAGTCGCATCCGATCAAAATCCACAGATGAAATCCTCGATGGCAGAAAGGTGACATGTTTAGTCTGATTCTTGATTGCTCTGTGAGGCTCATGGTTGCACCAACCTTGCTCCTCAATCGCTGGATACCTAATCAGAAGAGGCATTCACTTAAAATCAAGGATGAATTTTTCAGTGAGCCATCTTGCTAAGGTTGATACTGTCAATAATACCATAGAGAGGGTACAGCACAGCTGCACCAGGGTGGGAAAATCCAGTTAGGAATTGTTGGAGCGTGGAATGTATTGCCACAGCGAGTGGTTGTCGTGGGAGACCATTGCATCTTTTACTTGTAAATTGGATACAGTGTGACCAAGGCTGGGAATTCAACATCCAGGGGTATTCAATATTCAGGAAGGGCAGGCAAAAAGGAAAAGGAGGTGGGGTAGCATTGCTGGTTAAAGAGGAGATTAACACAATAGTAAGGAAGGATATTAGCTCTGATGATGTGGAATCTGCATGGGTAGACTGAGAAATGCCGAGGGGCAGAAAACGTTAGTGGGAGTTGTATACAGACCCCCAAACAGTAATGCTGAGGTTGGGGATGGCATGAAATGGGAAATTAGTGATGCGTGCAATAAGGGCACAGCAGTTATCATGGGTGACTTTAATCTACATATAGATTGGGCTAACCAAATTAGTAACAATACTGTGGAAGAGGAATTCCTAGAGTATATACGGGATGGTTTCCTGGACCAATATGTCGAGGAACCAACTAGAGATCAGGCCATCTTAGACTGGGTATTATGTAATGAGAAAGGATTAATTAGCAATCTTGTGTGAGGCCCCTTGGGGAGGAGCGATCATAATATGATAGAATTCTTCATTAAGATGGAGAGTGAAGTAGTAGTTGACTCAGAGACTAGGGTACTGAATTTAAATAAAGGAAACTACGATGGTATGAGGCGCGAGAGTTGGGTAGGATGGATTGGGGAACGTTACTTAAAGGGTTGACGGTGGATAGGCAATGGCAAACATTTAAAGATCGCATGGATGAACTACAGAATTTGTTCATCCCTGTTTGGCATAAAAATAAAAAGGTGACTCAACCGTGGCTAACAAGGGAAATTAGGGATAGCATAAGATCCAAGGAGAGGACATATAAATTGGCCAGAAAAAGCAGCAAACCTGAGGATTGGGAGCAGTTTAGGATTCAGCAAAGGAGGACAAAGGGATTAATTAAGAGGGGGAAAATAGAGTATGAGAGTAAGCTTGCAGGGAACATAAAAACTGACTGTAAAAGCTTCTATAGATATGTGAAGAGAAAAAGATTGGTGAAGTCAAGCGTAGGTCCCTTGCAGTCTGAATCAGGGGAATTTATAATGGGGAACAAAGAAATGGCCGACCAATTAAATACATACTTTGGTTCTGTCTTCACAAAGGAGGACACAAATAAACTCCCAGAGATGTCGGGGAACATAGGGTCTAATGAGAGGGACGAACTGAATGAAATCAGTATTTGTAGGCAAATAGTGTTGGGGAAATTGACGAGATTGAAGGCCGATAAATCCCCAGGGCCTGATAATCTACATCCTAGGGTACTTAAGGAAGCAGCCCTAGAAATAGTAGATGCATTGCTGGTCATCTTCCAAAATTCTATAGACTCGGGAACAGTTCCCATGGATTGGAGGGTAGCTAATGTAACCCCACTATTTAAAAAAGGTGGGAGAGAGAAAACGGGGAATTATAAGCCTGACATCGGTAGTGGGGAAAATGCTAGAGTCCATTATAAAAGATGTAATATCAGAGCACTTGGAAAACAGTGACAGGATCGGACAAAGTCAACATGGATTTACAAAAGGTAAATCATGCTTGACTAATCTACTGGAATTTTTTGAGGATGTAACTGGTAGAATAGATAAGGGAGAACCAGTGGATGTGGTGTATTTGGACTTTCAGAAGGCTTTCGATAAGGTCCCGCATAAGAGATTGGCGTGCAACGTTAAAGCACATGGGATTGGGGGTAAGGTACTGACTTGGATAGAAAACTGGTTGGCAGACAGGAAGCAAAGAGTTGGAATAAACGGGTCTTTTTGCGAGTGGCAGGCAATGACTAGTGGGGTACCGCAGGGATCGGTGCTAGGACCCCAGTTATTCACTATATATAAATGATCTGGACGAGGGAACTAGATGTAATATCTCCAACTTTGCAGACGACACAAAGCTGGGTGGGCGTGTGTGCTGTGAGGAGGATGCAGAGAAACTCCGGTATGATCTGGACAGGCTGGGTGATTGGGCAGATGCATGGCAGATGCAGTATAATGTGGATAAATGCGAGGTTATCCACTTTGGTGGCAAAAACAGGAAGGCAGATTCTTATCTGAACGGCAATAGATTGGGAAAAGGGGAAGTGCAACGAGACCTGGATGTCCTTGTGCACCAGTCGCTGAAGGTAAGCATGCAGGTGCAGCAGGCGATTAAGAAGGCAAATGGTATGTTGGCCTTCATAGCGAGAGGATTCGAGTACAGGAGCAAGGATGTCTTGCTGCAGTTTTACAAGGCCTTGGTGAGACCACACCTTGAGTATTGTGTGCAGTTTTGGTCACCTTATCTGAGGAAGGATGTTCTTGCCATGGAGGGAGTGCAGCGAAGATTCACCAGACTGATACCTGGGATGGCAGGAATGACGTATGAAGAGAGATTGGGTCGATTAGGCTTATATTCGCTAGAGTTTAGAAGAATGAGAGGGGTTCTCATTGAAACTACAGGACTCGACAGACTAGATGCAGGAAGGCTGTTCCCGATGGCGGGGGAGTCCAGAACCAGGGGTCACAGTCTAAGGATAAGGGGTAAGCCATTTAGGACTGAGATGAGGAATTTCTTCACCCAGAGAGTGGTGAACCTGTGGAATTCTCTACCACAGAAGGCAGTTGAGGCCAATTCATTAAATATATTCAAGAAGGAGTTGGATATATTTCTTAAGGCTAAGGGGATCAAGGGATAAGGGGAGAAAGCAGGGACAGGGTACTGAATTTGGATGATCAGCCATGATCGCATTGAATGGCGGAGCAGGTTCGAGGGGCCGAATGGCCTACTCCTGCTCCTATCTTCGATGATGCAGCACAGGAGGCCATTCGGCCCATCGTGCCTGTTTGGTTCTTTAGTAGAGCTTTCCAATTAATCCCAGTCCCTCCTGCTCTTTCCCCATAGCCCTGCAAATTTTTTCCCTTCAAGTATTTGTCCAATTCTCTTTTGAAAGGTACTATTTAATCTGCTTTTACCATATTTGAGGCAGAAGATAAAAGGCTCTGGTAGAGAGTGCAACCGTGGAATTAGTTTTGCATTGTTCTAACAGAGTCAGCACAGACACAATGGGCTGACTGGCCTATTCTGTGCTGTAAACTCTCTGATTCATGGGTGTCCAGCCTGTGCCTGACACTTGGGGATCACAGGACTAGTGTCATGTCCCTGGACAGAGTCCTGATGCCCATTGGGGGGAGTAAATTTTCAGATGAATGTCCTGGGAGTGAGCTGCACAGGCAGTGGTCTGATGACTTGGAGCACTGAAACACCTCCATACATACTCCATTATAGGGGAGCACCGTGAGGGTGAGGAGTACTCGGTATTCCTTTTCCCAGTGATGTCCTACGTACAATTCTCCCCCCCCCCCCCCTCCTTCCTGCTTGCGCCTCCTGAGACACTCATTCCATCCCTGGTCAGTGCTGATTTAGCTGTAGGGTCTCTACAAATGAGCTTGATGGTCCTGGGGCGGGTGTAGTGACTCGTGCATGAACCCGTATAACTCACTCGGCACTGCAGCAGCTATACATTTCTCTATATACCTCATTCAAAGCTCTGGTGTAAATGTGGTGTTGGGCTTTCCACACTTCAGCTTGCTGTTCTGGGTCTCCCACCACTTGTGACACTGTCTGGGCCAATTTTCCTCCATTTTTTTAATGTCTTTTTTAACTTTTAAAATATTTTACAGATTTCAAATTCCTGATGGACCACCTGCCCCACTCTGTAAAACAAAACAACTCACTGTGCCCTCCGGCAGTATCCTGGGCCCCAGCTCAGTCCTGGAAAATCAGGCCATCCATTGACCAAAGTGTCCCTTAAGCACCAAGTGTATCAATAAATAACCTGGTGAGATCCTGACTGCCTTTGCAGCGAAGGCGAGTGAGCTGGCTGGCCCAAGGAGCATAATCAGCTACTCAAACACTGAGGCCACAAAAAATCTGTACGTGATATCCAACTGAGGCGATAAAGAAATAAGAACAAGATACACAAGTGGGAGCAAAGTGTCAGTCTTAGTCTGTGGTAGGACTTGACTACATAATCTAACCTGACGCTTTAGTGCAGTACTAAGGGAGCACTGCACTGTCGGAGGGGCAATACTGAGGGAGTGCTACACTGTCGGAGGTACCGTCTTTCGGATGAGATGTTAAACCAAGGCCCCGTCTGCCCTCTCAGGTGGACATACGGCACTATTTCGAAGAAGAGCAGGGGAGCTCCCCCCATTGTCCTGGCCAATATTTATCCCTCAACCAACATCACTAAAAACAGATTATGTGGCCATTTATCTCATTGCTATTTGTGGGAGCATGCTGTGTCAAAATTGGATGTTACGTTTCCTACATTACAACAGACTACACTTCAAAAAGTACTTCATTGACCGTAAAGCGCTTTGGGATGTCCTGAGGATGTGAACGGCGCTGTAGAAATGCACGTTTGTTCTTTCAGAGAGAAAAAGAGGTTATTAAACAAAATTAGGGCTCCTGGGATTGGGGGTAATATACTAGCATGGATTGAGGATTGGTTAACGGACAGAAAACAGAGAGTAGGAATAAACGGGTCATTTTCTGGTTGGCAGGCTATAACTAGTGGGGTACCGCAAGGATCAGTGCTTGGGCCTCAGCTAGTCACAATCTACATCAATGATTTGGATGAGGGGACCAAATGTAATATATCCAAATTTGCTGATGATACAAAGCTGGGTGGGAATGTAAGTTGTGAGGAGGATGCAAGGAGGCTTCAAGGGGATATAGACAAGCTAAGTGAATGGGCAAGAACATGGCAAATGGAATAGAATGTGGAGAAATGTGAAGTTATCCACTTTGGTAGGAAAAATAGAAAAGCAGAGTATTTTTTAAATGGTGAGAGAATGGGAAATGTTGGTGTTCAGAGGGACCTGGGTGTCCTTGTACACGAATCACTGAAAGTTAACATGCAGGTACAGCAAGCAATTAGGAAAGCAAATGGTATGTTGGCCTTTATTACAAGAGGATTTGAGTATAAGAGTAAAGACGGCTTACTGCTATTGTATAGGGCCCTGGTGAGACCACACCTGGAGTATTGTGTATAGTTTTGGTCTCCTTACCTAAGGAAGGATATACTTGCCATAGAGGGAGTGCAACGAAGGTTCACCAGACTGATTCCTGGGATAGGGGGGATTGTCCTATGAGGACAGATTGAGTAGACTAGGCCTATATTCTCTAGAGTTTAGAAGAATGAGAGGTGATCTCATTGAAACATACAAAATTCTTGCAGGGCTTGACGGAGTAGATGCAGGGAGGATGTTTCCCCTGGCTGGGGAGTCTAGAACCAGGGGTTACAGTTTCAATAAGGGGTCGGCCATTTAGGACTGAGATGAGAAATTTCTTCACTCAGAGGGTGGTGAATCTTTGGAATTGTCTACCCCAGAGGGCTGTGGAGGCTCAGTCGTTGAGTATATTCAAGACAGAGATCAATAGATTTTTGAATATTAAGGGAATCAAGGGATAGTTCAGGAAAGTGCAGATGAGGTAGAAGATCAGCCATGATCTTATTGAAAGGTGGAGCAGGCTCGAGGGGCCAAATGGCCTACTCCTGCTCCTATTTCTTATGTTCTTACACCTGAGAGTTTCGTAATCTGCGAAAAGAATTTAATAATTCGTTATACCGTAATGCCTACTCCTGCCCTTATTTCTTCTGTTCTTATGTTAAAATCAAAACAAAAAATATTCACAAGGAACAGAAATCAGGGAATTGATGACAGAACATTAAGGACAAAAATCGAGAGTTTGGACACCTAAATCAAGGATAAGAGAAAATGGCTAATTAAAAATTCACATGTAGTTGGAGATCTGTGAGAGGCCCCAACCTATAACTCCCTCTCACCCCCAACCCTGCAGCCTGTAAGCCTACTCTATCTTCCTCCTCACCCCCACCCCCACCCCTGGCATCTAATGTATTCCATTATTATATATTTATCATTACTTAAACAAGCTCCAGAATTGAGCCTCTGAGCTCGTCCCTGCTTCTCGATCCTGACCCAGACCAGGCCTCCAGCACGTGACCCTGCCAGCCTTGATTTCTGCCCCTCGCTCCTGGCCTATATTGAGCCTCCCTGCAACTCGTGAGATTCACTCTCCCCCAGCACACCCTGTGTGATGGAGCCAACTGCTGTGCCCACCCACCTTGGGTGTTCCAGACAACTCCTTCTGCCTGCCTGACTCTGCCTCTGCCTCTCCCCATTGGAGCTGACGCCATGACTCCCACTATAGCCCCACTCCACAGTGCTTCTTTCCACCTTCTGTTTTTTTTCTGGCGACTAGTTCCTCTGCCTTTTCCCCCATTCTCAACTCCTGCTCCCCACCATTACTTCCTCCCATCATTGAATACCAAAACTTTTCAATCATTGGGAGCAACACCATGGGAGATTGACTAGTGAAAGGTGCCCACTTCCTGCTCATATACCTTACTTCCTGGTGTTGCACTTTTGTGTCACATTTCTCATTTAATTTTCTATGTAAACTGTCACGTAGTAGTTGCTGGCTCTACTCACTTGGTTGCTCTCTGGAGCAAGTTTCTGAAATCTCCAACTTCATTGCCATCTTGTGTATAGTCAACAACTGATGATGGACAAAGCAACAGGCAGCTATCGACTCCGCTTAAAAATCGTATCTTCCCTGTAGTGAGTGAGCGACCTCACCTTACCATAATTGAACCAGGAACAGGAGTGAGCTGACCCTCGCCACTGCTCCCAGCTGATGCACATTCATCTCTTTTTTTTCTCTTTGAAAAGCAGGAGCCCCTCAGAGTGAACCGGATAATCACAATCCCAACACGCGAGTCAGCCATGTAGTTTAACCTTCCTCTCGCCTTCAAAATGTCTCAATAAAATGTGAAGTTGTGGAGATCTCCACGAGAGCCCTAGGAAAACCACTAACAGGACTTACTGGAACTGAAATGTTGGATGTTTAGAATGACTTGTAGCTTTAATAACCTGTGGTAACAGACTGAACATGAACCTTGTACAATGTGCAATGAAGCTGTCTCGTTTAAGGGGGAGAATCGACTACGGATCAGGTAAAGGGGCAAATCTCGTGGGCTATGCTTGGGTGCACGTAACGTGAGGGGGAGAGAGAGTGGGAAACACAAGTAGTTGAAAGGTACTGAGTGACTGAAAATGAGGCTGTTACTGGTTGGGCTTAACCTGCTGGCTTGAAATGAATTTATTTCAGACATTTAATAATTACCTGTGTCAGTACATCATTCATCCACATCTAGTTCCATTGTGTATCATCAGGTCCTTGTTCTGAAAGGTAACTGACTAAAAGTCTTGTTGACAAGGCTCAGCAAAGTGAGGGTCTGAGGTCGTGCTGGGGTCACGGAGAGGGTCAGAGATTCTGCCAGGGTAACGGAGAGAGTCGGGGGTCACGGGTTGACACATACACCAACCCCCAGTAAGTTGTTGATTGATGCGTCACTGACTTGCCTCGATATTTGCTGCTCTTTTTATTTTGTGTGTATTATGAGCAACTCTGGCAAATACTTTGGTGTGTCAGTCCCTCAGTGTTTTCCCACCATGTGTTGCACTCTACCTGCTCCTTTTCATAGCCGTTACCCCAAAAGGATTTAAAGGTAATCCTTTAGATGAGACACCCCGAGTGTGTAGGTTCCTCTGCGGCCTCCAGCTCTGCCTAAGGTGAATTACTGTCTAGAAATAAAGTCCTTTTGAGTCAGCAGGAGTCTTCAGCATCAACCTGTCACAAGTGAGAGAGCGTGAAGTGGAGTTAAGAGAAGAGGTTAAGCTGGATGCATGGCAAGTTAAGGGGCATGGGTTATGTGGATGAACGTGTTAAACTGGCAGAAAATACATTTATGAAATGTTTTCTTTATATTTTTATTGAACCAACATAGCTTTTCTGAAGGTGCTGGACTGAAGTTTACCTTTGCATTAACCAGATTCCAGAGCTAATCCTTTGCTTTTTATATTGTGTGCTACCGCTGCTCTAGCATTTTAAACCTGTTTTATGTGACTTTTACTGCTGGTACTTGCTGCCACTGAGTGTAGGAGAGGAAGGTGGCGGATCTCAATATTCCCATGGCAGCAAGTGAATTAGCAAACCATAGCGAGACCAGGCTCCTGTTATTCCAATCACCTCCCTGTACCCCGTCACTCTCGACCAGCCTCGGAGTGGGTGAGGAGACCGCAGGCTTCTGATACGTTGGCTGAGGCCTGATGGACTAACGGTTAAGCTGCACAGAGTACAATGCTGCGGGTGTTAGACCCTATCGATCAGGGATGTGCAATCTCTACGTGTTTAGAGATTGAACACTCGTGTGCTAATGCCCCTCCCCATTCCCAACAATCCCGACTAACCTGGAGCAGCTCAATTATCGAGTCTTCACTAATTGAGTGAATCGGCTCATCGAGGTGAATGATGCTTTTTGTACTGAGTGGACACTGTCTTAAAACCTCTATGATCCCTTTCCTTGTAATTTATGTAATGTATAATATATATAATGTTTTATAGTTTTGTTTGTTATATTTTTGTATTGTGCAGACAACAATCCATGAGTCACATCAGCAAGTTGTTTTCCACACATGGTTCCTGGGAGGCTTCCTCCAATTCAGTCTGCAGACAACCACACTTTCTCCTGCTGTGGAATGGGGAGGATGTTCTGTACAGTACCGGCATTATACCCATTCAAGCCCCTCTCCCTGTAAGACGAGAGCATTACACAGTCACAGCAATGAACCTGCCCCCCAGTGACAGGACACCCAGCAGCCTCTCCGCACGTGTAGAGAAGTTCACATTGTATTAAGTGGGAGTTTTAGTCCCAGTTTGAGATACCCACAAGTTCTTTACACAGCTTGTTCCCTGATTTCACCCGAGATCATTCCTTCCCTGGCCTGTGACTATCCTGCTGCCATCCCATTATTGCTGGCATTTTCACAATAGGCAAGTTTTGCAATAATTACATTCAATGTTTCATCCTTTATTTTACAAACAGCATCAGGAACAATACATTTTACAGTGGAACAGGAAATCCTGGGCAGGTCTCAGTGAAGGAAAACCACTTTTAAACATACTGCATTTATCAAGTCCTCAGTTTGTGCATGGTTGTTACCCTGGGCCATGACTCAGGCGCAGCAATACCTGCCCCACCCCCACAAAATAATTCCAAGCACACTGCTTTATTTTTCATAAAATAAAATCTGTTTTCCCAGTTTAAAAAAAAGGGGAGGGAGCTCTTCGCATATCACTGGAACTGGAGAGATCAGAATAGCTAGATGGTGTGATATTACAATGGTACTGAGACCAAACAGGCACCGGTCCTGGCAATTTGATTTATTATTTCGACAACTGCCAGGACTGATCCTGCCTTTGCAGCAACCACACAAAAAAGGGGGAAATTCGTCTCACAACTAGCGCCTCACAGGACCTTGGGACTCTTTAATAACCAGGGCTGCGTGGGATTTTGATGCAATTGGTACTGGAGGCTTAATGTAGCTCCTTACTGATTTCTGTGTATTAATTCTACCACGTACCCTTCCTCTCTGCTCTCCTGAAGGTAGAGTTGCACAGCTGTCCGAGCAACTGTTCTTGTTGTCTGGCACCAGAGTTAGCACAGGGCCCCACAGCCAAGCTCGCTCCTGTCCACACCGGTTGACCGCACTCTCAGCAATAAGGAGCAGATAACAGTGCCAGATTCTTCCCTCGCGCAGGTACTGTGGCCACATCCGGCTGCAGCGGAGCTCTGAGGGTGGTCCAGTGTAACTGAAGCCTACGCCTTGCTGCGCTCCATGGCTCAGCACCACGCTGTAGAGTACACACTCTCACTAGGACAAGAGCACTGCACTGCTCGACAATTGGTTACAAGGAACAGAAATCAAATTTTAACAGGAATTGCTTCAAGAATTTTTTCCAAATGAAAATAGACTCAATGTTGTATGTATGAATAGCTGCAGGATAACCAGCCAGCCGCTCCCAGGGACTGATGGGCTGGAAACAGGAAGGGCAGCGAGCCAGGTTCAATTGTGTCAAAAGAACAGCATGTTTCTGTCAGGTATTTAAAAAAATGAAATCCGGAGACAGCATAGTCATCTCTAAACAATTAGCAAACAACTTAAAATTTCAGCCCAAAGGCAAAGAAACAAGCAATCATCAGGATCATCAGTCAGGGTCTTAAATGAAAACAGACCCAAGTACTGCAGACTGTTGTTCTGGAGTCTGTGCACCCTGGTCTGTACACGATGGGCGTGTACACAGCACCTGTGTACAAGGCAGATATTAATACACATTTGGACATTGCTCAATCAAAAGAAATTACCCCATAAGGAATAAATTGATTTTTTTCGCTGGTAATCATACAGATTGTTGTAATCCCTCACAAATTCAAACTATATATACGATTTTAAACCAGGCTAACACAGGGTCATACTGAAACCTTGCAGTCAAAGTGGCTGTTTCAGGGCTGAGGGTCCTAAACACTGAATCAAACCACATCTGGTGAACAAACCCAGCAACTGCACAGCTGGCACATCAGCTGCAAAGGGCAAGTTTAATGGGGGAATGGAGCTCTCCAGCTTAAAAAGCTGCTGTGCATTTCCATATACTGCACAGGCAGGATCAGAACCTCGCAGCCCAAGCCCAGAAAAAACATCCACAGCATCATCACTTTGTTTTGTAAACCGGTTACAAGTATATAGAATAATCCAATCCTTCTGCTGCTTGTCCGTGTTCTAGGTCACTTAGGAAGCTCAAACCTCCAACCTCACCCGCTCGGCCAGCTTCTGCTCCACAACACCACAGCCGTTAAAAGCGGTCTTGCACTGCTGCGGAACGAGCAGTCTGGGGTAGGACAAGGGCTCAATCATTGCTCTCTGTACAAACAGCAACAGCCCTCCATGGCCAAATAGCTAACACCCACCATCAAGGATCGCAGGAGAAAACTCGCCACTAAGGAAAGGTACCTGAGAGGGGCAAACAGCTGCAGCCAAACAGTGAGCAAAGAAATGGGAAAACAGTAAAACCCAGCAGCTGAATGGAGGAGCACAAATTCAGACAATTCCAGGCTACATGGTTGGCAATAGAAGACAGATGTTCCTCAAAGTGCCACATCCCACAGCTGGTCCACCCCAAGGACACACATCGGTTCAACTCGCATCCCACCAGCCCATGTCTGCACTCGGGCTGGAGGTCCATTTCTCGTTGTGTTTGAGAAGCTCAGTGGCCGAGGTTGGAGATAAAGCCATCAGGCAATGCAAAGTCAGGCCCTGACCAATGAACAGTCTTTAATCTGCTGGCTCGTTTCCTCACACCAGATAGAGCTCTGTAATACCTACACTGCACAATGACTCCGAGCCCAGCACTGTACACCAGTAAATGTAAAACAAACCAGCCAGCTTCATCCCAAGTGGACAGGAGAAAGAGCGGCTTTACAGGAAATTAATCTCCTGCTTTGGGGAATCTTTGTACGCCTCAAGTTGAAGCATAGCAGTGCTGAGAGTTCACCTTTTCACACTACAATTAGATGTAATTTATTCTCACATGTCAAACACTCCCCCAGGGCAGGTACAGCACGGGGTTAGATACAGAGTAAAGCTCCCTCTACACTGTCCTATTAAATTTCACACATCAGGGAGCCAAGTCTTCTCCGACTGAAATTGCCAATTCTGCACCTGATCAGTTCTTGAGCTCAACCAAGCCACAATGGGGGGACACTGATCCTGAAGAGAAACCTGCACCCTGGCTTCTCGCATTCAGCTTCCAACTCATTCACAGAGATCAGAATCTCTGGGTCCAAGCGGGAAATGTAGATTGGGAAAAGTAGGAAACAAAGTTACCAAAATATAAACTGCAGTGATTCCATGCAGCGTTATGTTCCCCCTTTGGGGGATTCTGCAACTCACTGCCTTGCATAAAGTGTCATATAACAGGACGTACAAGCACTTGCCACCCAGTCAAGGAACAGACTGGTTGGAACTGGATTGAACACAGACTTGCTGTTGTGTCTAGAGGTTTAAGGGATGGAGCAGAGGCAGCCTCACCAAGGACTCATTTCCCCCACACCTGCCGCTGTCCTAAAGGGAAATCCCCAGCTCTCTGTCCCTACAGCAACTTCTCACTCTGGTTCTGGGTGGCCACTGACTAGTTTGTGCTTTGTTTAAAGTGGATACATAAATTCCCCTGATCGAGATCTTATTGCGCACACACCCAATCTCCATACCGTGGGACCTGAGCCCCAAAACTAATAAAAGTACAAGAGTTAAACACACAGGAACCAGAGGACGGATCCATGAAAGGCTCAGGTTACTGGGTGTAAGAGGAGTTTGAAATACAAGTTGCTGCTGGTGCTTTGTCAGAATCTCAGGCTGTGCTAAAACAAAGACTGAGGGAAACCACAGGCTGAATTCTGCAATCACTTCCCTCTCAAACAACTATCATCTTTAGTGAAACATCCAACAAGACCGTCACAGACGTGACACTTTATTCAGCCCAGTCTTCAATGTCCATCATTTCTCGCATTCAATGCAAACTTCTGACTTGCAATTAAAACTCATTTGTACATTGTCAAATCACTTAGAGAAAACTGGAAAAAGTTTCAATATTTTGCTCTTTCCACAAATTTCCAGGATTAAAATCTTGCCCTCTGAAACCCTCAAGTATTTCACAATCTCTCCACCCTGAACCAGCTCACTAATCTTCAATCTCGCACACCTTGAACCATTGCTCACTTCCATGGGATGGGGGTAGGATTAAGGAGTTTAATTTCTTTGTTATTCCTCCTCTTCCTCCTCCTCTTCCTCATCATCATCTTCATCATGGCAGTGTGTAATTTCTTGTGGGGTTTGTGGGAAAAGGTTGGGGGGTTTGATCTCGCTGATTGACCGGGTCAGTTGGTGCCGTTTGTACTCTGTCTCTTTAATATCCATGGAGCTTGTCGAGCGGTTGCGAGTTGCCATTGGAGACTCAACATCATTAATATCAACGTGGCTGTGCTCCACGGTCGACTCGTGAGGCATCTGAAGGGCAGAGAGCAGCAAATGGAACAGAGCAAGACAAGATGAGAAAGAGACATCACGAGGGAGAGGAGCAGGCCGAGAGCGGCGCACGAGGGAGAGGAGCAGGCCGAGAGCGGCGTACGAGGGAGAGGAGCAGGCCGAGAGCGGCGCACGAGGGAGAGGAGCAGGCCGAGAGCGGCGCACGAGGGAGAGGAGCAGGCCGAGAGCGGCGTACGAGGGAGAGGAGCAGGCCGAGAGCGGCGCACGAGGGAGAGGAGCAGGCCGAGAGCGGCGCACGAGGGAGAGGAGCAGGCCGAGAGCGGCGCACGAGGGAGAGGAGCGGGCCGAGAGCGGCGCACGAGGGAGAGGAGCAGGCCGAGAGCGGCGCACGAGGGAGAGGAGCAGGCCGAGAGCGGCGCACGAGGGAGAGGAGCAGGCCGAGAGCGGCGCACGAGGGAGAGGAGCAGGCCGAGAGCGGCGCACGAGGGAGAGGAGCAGGCCGAGAGCGGCGCACGAGGGAGAGGAGCAGGCCGAGAGTGGCGCACGAGGGAGAGGAGCAGGCCGAGAGCGGCGCACGAGGGAGAGGAGCAGGCCGAGAGCGCGCACGAGGGAGAGGAGCAGGCCGAGAGCGAGGAGCAGGCAGAGAGCGTGAGAATGTACACAGGCGGGAAAATAAAAGGCCAGCAGAGTGTGCAGGGACAGAACACGAGAGGTTGGGCAAAGTGTGCGAAGTCAGACCAAGAGAACAGATAGAAGAAACACAAAAAGGGGGAGGGGGGGGGGGGGAAAAGAGAGAAAGAGATTAGATTTGGCAGTTTGAGTGCGAGTGACCTTTGCTCAGAGGGACCTCTGGTTTGCAGCACCAGGGGTTGAGTTTCTGCAGCAAAACCTGAGTCACAGCCTGAAACAGAGCTGCCAGGAAAATGAGGCTCCAGCTCCACCATGAGGGCATAAACCAGGGCGACAGGAGACTGACGGCACAACATGCTGAACACCTGAGAGACTCGGATTCAAAACCAGCCGAGACCAATGGGACAAGTCACCGTCAGCTTACTGTTGGGATCCTAGCTGAAATGGCCTTAGTCTCAATCCAGATCCTACTGCCTGCAACTCAGCATTAAATTTACAATTGCTCCAAGACACCACAGGATGGCTGCTGTTAAAAGGAATAATGTCCTACTGGGGCAGTGAGGAGGGGCCACATACTGGGGCAGTGAGGGGGATAGACTGGGGCTGAAGGGCATTGTTGGGGTAGAGCAGAGGCATCTTTGCTCTGGGTCTCACTGCTGTACCCTCTAAAAGTGGGTGCCTGAAATAGAAAGGGTTCCATTCCCCAACACATTTTCAGTCAATTAAATGTCACATGGCCCCAAGTGTGTCGGTTCTTGCTATTTTCCTGTAAAACAGGTACCAGCAATAACTCATTCCCAAACAGCACCTCTCTCAGCTCACTGTTCTTCATGGTCATGCCTCCACATTTGGTTGTGGAGGAAATCACATCAGAACCCAATGCTGTCCTAGCTCAAAGGCACCCATAGCCCAGGGGCACTAGGCAGTGCTCAGGAGTAGGGACCCTGGCTGATCGTCCTCTCCCATAGCCCAGGGGCACTAGGCAGTGCTCAGGAGTAGGGACCCTGGCTGATCGTCCTGTCCCATAGCCCAGGGGCACTGGGCAGTGCTCAGGAGTAGGGACCCTGGCTGACTGTCCTCTCCCATAGCCCAGGGGCACAGAGATGAGGGCAGCACTCATTCCCACCCTGACTGAGATTAGTGAGTTCAGCACTAACTGCAGCAAAGGTCTGAATAGCCCAGTACTGCACTGGGCAGTGCATCCAACACTGAGTCAGCAGGTGGCCTGTGTTTGGTATACAGGACAAGTCTGCAGGGGTAACAAAGCAAAACACACGAAGTTCTGATCAGATTTTGTGTACTCACCAAGACGTGGGCAGCTCGGAAGAGGTAACTGAAGGGATAGTACAGGAGGTTGATGAAGGAGGCTGCATACAGATCTGCATAACGCATCACCTGACTGGCAAAGAGCGTCTGACGGGAGCCACTGCGGAACAGGCTCCCCATCATCCCATAACACATGTCCATGTCGTGAGTGACTTTCTACAAGGAGGGAAGAACACAGCAGGGGTGAAAATATATTCAGGAAGGACTACTTCACATTCAATCTGTTCTTACATCAATCGCTCCCTCGAAGCCCCATTCAGGACATGGGGTATTTCTTGGCAAATAGCAAAATTCCAACAATGAATCACCCAGGAAAAGCTGCTGTTGAATTATGGAGACAGTAAACTGCAGGTACAAGACTATCTGCAGCAGGTTATTTAGAGGGTGTGTCTGGGGGTGAGAGGAGTGACATTGTGGATATCTGAGCAAGGCACAGGATGAACAGACTGCACCAATTATCATCGAGTCACTACACTCAAACAGGGGACTGTTCAACTTCAGAATCACTGTACATTGCAGGGTGGGGAGTTTATCACTGAGTGGAGAGAGTTTATCAGGGATGGAACATTACAGTTATGATGAGAGACTTAAGATACTGGAGCAGAGATGGGGAAATGTAATGAGGATTTTTAAAATGATGAAGGGTTTTGATAGAGAGTAGGGAAAGACAACTTCCTATACTTGGGTGGGGGGGTCGGTGACGCGGAGCATCAATTTTAATGGCCAAGAGAATGACGAGAGAGAGTTCGGAGAATGTCTTTACACAGCAGATTGTTGGAGCTTGGAATGGTTTGCCACAGGGGGTAGTTGAGGCAGAGACCATTGCATCTTTTAAAGGAACATTAGATAAATATTGAAGCAGAGGAAGATACAGGGCTATGGAAGAGAGTGGGGCAGTGGGATTAATACAGGGCTATGAGATAGCGCAGGGCAGTGGGATTAGTTTGGGATTGATACAGGGCTATGGGGACAGAGCGGGGCAGTTTTAGATTGGTCTAGCAAAGAGCCAACACAGACATGATGGGCTGAATGGCCTCCTTCTGTGCTATAAACATCTATGGAGCAGCGGCATGGGATTAGATGAGGTGGTTCATGTAGCTGTTGTCCTTCAGGGAAGAGAACCTGCCACCCCTACCTAGTCTGACCGACATGACTCCAGTCTCACTATGTGATTAATTCTTCATGCTCTCAGGCTAACCAGGGACAGTCAGCAAGGATTTGTAAAGGGCAGGTCCTGCTTAACTAATTGGACTTTTCAAGAAAATTAGTATTTGGATAAAGGGAAAGCTGGATGTTGTGAATGTCAATTTTCATAAGGCATTTAATAACATGCCCTCAACAACTTGCATTTATATAGAGCATTTACTGTAGTAAAACATCCCAAGGCACTTCACAGGAGCCTTATCTTACAAAATTTGACACTGAGTCATACAAGGACAGGTCCTTGGTCAAAGAGGTAAGTTTTAAAGAGCGTCTTAAAGGAGGAGAGAGGCGGAGGTGTTTCGGGAGGGAATTCCAGAGCTTAGGGCCCAGACAGCTGAAGGCACGGCCACCACGGGTGGAGAGCTTAAAATCGGGGATGCTCAAGAGGCCAGAATTGGAGGAGCACAGAGATCTCGAAGGGTTGTGCAGCTGGAGGAGGTTACAGAGATAGGGAGTTGTTGTAAAAGTTAAGGCACAAGATATTGGAGCCATGGGGACAGAGGGGCAGGTTGGGGGCAAACCAGCTTTTTCAGATTGGCACAATGTGGGTCGTGCGGTTGGTACTGGGACCTTACTCGTTTTGCATTTATATAATCAAACAATTTTGACATCAGCATAAGAGAAGTGATACTGAAATTTGTGAATTACCAAATTAGGCAGCATTGAAACTGGGGAAGAATGTAGGAAACTGTAAGAGGGCACATCATTAGCAGACAGGGCAGGTAGGTGGCAGATGCAGTTCAATACAGAGGAATATAAAGAAGTACATTTTGGGGAAATAGAACAGTGAACGTAAACATACTTTAGGTGGCAAGATTCTTAACGGAGTGGAGGAACAGTGAAATCAATGGGTGCAGATCCAAAAATCTTGAAAGGTGAGAATACAGGGAGAAAAGGCCATAAAAAGGCAAATAGGATTCTGGGTTTTATAGATGCGGCATTGCATATAAAAGGAATTCGCACCAGACATTAGTTCTGGAGGGGGAGGGAAGAGAGCAAGGAGAAGTGAAGGAGAGAGGGTGGAGGGAGGAACGACTAGTGTAAGGGGAGGGGAGGGAGGGAGGAAAGAGAACAAGAGTCGGGGGGGGGGGGGAAGAAAGTGAGCATGAGATGGAGGTAGTGACGGGAGTGTAGTGAGTGGCGTGACAGGGAGAGTGGCGAGGGAGTGCGACGGGGAGAGCGGCGAGGGAGTGCGACGGGGAGAGTAGCGAGGGAACGCGACAGGGAGTGTAGTGAGTGGGGAGCAGGTGAGGACAGTGGGAAGGGGAGGCTGAGAGTAGGAGGCCGAGAGAGGAAGACAGCAAGTGTCAGCAGGAGCATGTGAGAGAGAGAGGGACTGCTGACCCAATCCTGCATCAGTCACTCCCACGAGTCTCCTTATTTAGAGGGTGTGAAAGGTGTGAGGATGCCAATTATACTGCAGATCATTGGGGTTTTGTGGACCCGTATCACAATTCTCACACCTTTACACAAGGGGAGAGCCCCCACCCACACAATCAGTGACAGCCAGCCCGCGTCTCACCTTGATCCGTCTCTGAATGGCACTGATATCAGGACGCTCATTACTGCTGCTGTCCAGGTGTCTGAGGAAAGGGAACAAACGGAGACGGAGATTAGTCAGCGGGCAAAGAGTTAACATTAAATAATTAATAGCAGGAAATTCTATTAGCATGAAACTGAATGAGACAGCAGAAGGTTCGGGGGGTTTATATATAGAATAACGGATACCCGGGAGTGAGTTACAGGCTGGAATCTAATCGAGGGGTTCGGTTAACATCCAAGAGCCAAGTGAATCCCAGAGCTGCCCTGCAATCATTCCATGTAGCTATTTATTTTCATATCTAATGCAGAGCTAATGAGCTGTTTAATCACAGTTATCAGTAGTCTGGTTTAATTACATTCTACCCCGCTCTTCCCGGCCCATCACTCCAAGACCCTGCTAATACTCACTTGTACAGTTCAGCCAGAAACACATCCAGACTCTGCAACTCCTCAAACAAAGCTGGAAAAGAAAGGAGAGTCACTGCTGGGATACAGAAAACACGCAGACCGGGGGGGGCGCAGACGTCGAACACTGCTGGCCAGAGAGACACTGACCCCGCTGGCCAAAGAGACACTAACCCCGCTGACCAGAGAGACACTGACCCCGCTGACCAGTGAGACACTGACCCCGCTGACCAGCGAGACACTGACCCCGCTGACCAGATAGACACTGACCCCGCTGACCAGATAGACACTGTCTTAATGCGAGGAGCATTCGTAATAAGGTGGATGAATTAGCTGCACTAATAGAGGTAAACGGATATGATATGATTGGGATTACGGAGACATGGCTCCAGGGTGACCAAGGCTGGGAATTCAACCTCCAGGGGTATTCGATATTCAGGAAAGACAGGCAAAAAGGAAAAGGAGGTGGGGTAGCATTGCTGGTTAAAGAGGGGATTAACACAATTGTAAGGAAGGATATCAGCTCTGATGATGTGGAATCCGTATGGGTAGAACTGAGAAATACCAAGGGGCAGAAAACGTTAGTGGGAGTGGTATACAGACCCCCAAACAGTAATGCAGAGGTTGGGGATGGCATTAAACGGGAAATTAGAGACGCGTGCAATAAGGGCACAGCAGTTATCATGGGTGACTTTAATCTACATATAGATTGGGCTAACCAAATTAGTAACAATGCTGTGGAGGAGGAATTCCTGGAGTGTATACGGGATGGTTTCCTGGACCAATATGTCGAGGAACCAACTAGAGACCAGGCCATCTTAGACTGGGTATTATGTAATGAGAAAGGATTAATTAGCAATCTTGTTATGTGGGGCCCCTTGGGGCGGAGCGATCATAATATGATCGAATTCTTCATTAAGATGGAGAATTAAATAGTTGACTCAGAGACCAGGGTCCTGAATTTAAATAAAGGAAACTACGATGGTATGAAGCGCGAGTTGGGTAGGATAGATTGGGGAATGTTACTCAAAGGGTTGACAGTGGATAGGCAATGGCAAACATTTAAAGATCGCATGGATGAACTACAGAATTTGTTCATCCCTGTCTGGCATAAAAATAAAACAAAAAAGGTGACTCAACCATGGCTGACAAGGGAAATCAGGGATAGCATAAGATCCAAGGAGAGGACATATAAATTGGCCAGAAAAAGCAGCAAACCTGAGGATTGGGAGCAGTTTAGGATTCAGCAAAGGAGGACAAAGGGATTAATTAAGAGGGGGAAAATAGAGTACGAGCGTAAGCTTGCAGGGAACTTAAAAACTGACTAAAAGCTTTTATAAATATGTGAAGAGAAAAAGATTGGTGAAGTCAAGCGTAGGTCCCTTGCAGTCAGAATCAGGGGAATTTATAATGGGGAACAAAGAAATGGCAGACCAATTAAATACATACTTTGGCTCTGTCTTCACAAAGGAGGACACAAATAACCTCCCAGAGATGTCGGGGAACATAGGGTCTAATGAGAGGGCGGAACTGAATGAAATCACTATTTGTAGGGAAATGGTGTTAGGGAAATTGACGGCATTAAAGGCCGATAAATCCCCAGGGCCTGATAATCTACATCCTAGGGTACTTAAGGAAGTGGCCCTAGAAATAGTAGATGCATTGCTGGTCATCTTCCAAAATTCTATAGACTCGGGAACAGTTCCCATGGATTGGAGGGTAGCTAATGTTACCCCACTGTACAAAAAAGGTGGTAAAGAAAAAACAGGGAATTATAGAAAGCCTGACATCGGTTGTGGGGAAAATGCTAGAATCCATTATAAAAGATGTAATAGCAGAACACTTGGAAAACAGTGACAGGATCGGACAAAGTCAACATGGATTTACAAAAGGTAAATCGTGCTTGACTAATCTACTGGAATTTTTTGAGGATGTAACTGATAGAATAGATAAGGGAGAACCAGTGGATGTGGTGTATTTGGACTTTCAGAAGGCTTTCGATAAGGTCCCGCATAAGAGATTAGCGTGTAAAGATAAGGCACACGGGATTGGGGGCAAGGTACTGACTTGGATAGAGAACTGGTTGGCAGACAGGAAGCAAAGAGTTGGAATAAACGGGTCTTTTTCCGAGTGGCAGGCAGTGACTAGTGGGGTTCCGCAGGGATCGGTCCTAGGACCCCAGCTATTCACTATATATATTAATGATCTAGACGAGGGAACTAGATGTAATATTTCCAAGTTTGCAGATGACACAAAGCTGGGTGGGCATGTGTGCTGCGAGGAGGATGCCGAGAAACTCCAGTATGATTTGGACAGGTTGGGTGATTGGGCAGAAGCATGGCAGATGCAGTATAATGTGGATAAATGCGAGGTTATCCACTTTGGTGGCAAAAACAGAAAGGCAGATTATTATCTGAACGGCAATAGATTGGGAGAAGGGGAAGTGCAACGAGACCTGGGTGTCCTTGTGCACCAGTCGCTGAAGGTAAGCATGCAGGTACAGTAGGCGGTTAAGAAGGCAAATGGTATGTTGGCCTTCGTAGCAAGAGGGTTTGAGTATAGGAACAAGGATGTCTTGCTGCAGCTGTACAGGGCCTTGGTGAGACCACACCTTGAGTATTGTGTGCAGTTTTGGTTGCCTTATCTGAGGAAGGATGTTCTTGCCATGGAGGGTGTGCAGCGAAGATTCACCAGACTGATACCTGGGATGGCAGGAATGACGTACGAGGAGAGATTGGGTCGATTGGGCTTATACTCGCTGGAGTTTAGAAGAATGAGAGGAGATCTCATTGAAACTTATAAAATTCTAACAGGGCTAGACAGACTGGATGCAGGAAGGATGTTCCCGATGGCGGGTGAATCCAGAACAAGAGGTCACAGTCTAAAGATAATGAGTAAGCCATTTAGGACAGAGATGAGGAGGAATTTCTTCACCCAGAGAGTGGTGAACCTGTGGAATTCTCTACCACAAAAGGCAGTTGAGGCCAAGTCAGTAAATATATTCAAGAAGGAGTTAGATATATTTCTTAAGGCTAAAGGTATCAAGGGATATGGGGAGAAGGCAGGGACAGGGTACTGAGTTTGGATGATCAGCCATGATCTCATCGAATGGCGGAGCAGGCTCGAGGGGCCGAATGGCCTACTCCTGCTCCGATCTATGTTTCTATGACCCCGCTGACCAGAGACACTGACCCCGCTGACCAGATAGACTCTGACCAGAGAGACACTGACCCCGCTGACCAGAGAGACACTGACCCCGCTGACCAGAGAGACACTGACCCCGCTGACCAGAGAGACACTGACCCCGCTGACCAGAGAGACACTGACCCCGCTGACCAGAGAGACACTGACCCCGCTGACCAGAGAGACACTGACCCCGCTGACCAGAGAGACACTGACCCCGCTGACCAGAGAGACACTGACCCCGCTGACCAGAGAGACACTGACCCCGCTGACCAGAGAGACACTGACCCCGCTGACCAGAGAGACACTGACCCCGCTGACCAGAGAGACACTGACCCCGCTAACACACACAGCATTGTTCTGGGTGAGGTAGTGGAGGGAGCGCAGTGCCCAGTTCCCAGTGTCCCAAACTCCAGTGAGGGGTCACTGGCCTCAGGAGAGAAAACTGAAGCAGGAAAACAGACACTAGATTGGCCAAGGACTTCCTAGCATCCGGCTCTCCGGAAATGGGGAAACCAGAGGAGTTACCAGCGACAGTTAATGCTCGTCAGACTGTGCCACACTCTTACTGCTCTTGTCGGTCCAGACGTGCAGCTCCTGTGCGAGCTCTGGGATGACCAGGAACGTTCTCCAGCCCTGTCGCTTCTTTGATTTCAGGATGTCACCAAAGATGTGATCGCCGATGTACAGAATGTCTTTGCCTTTCGCCCCCAATAGGTCGCCCATAATATCCGAGGAACCTGAAAAACAGCCCCCCAGAAATCACATGTCACCTCCTCACTTTCACCTTTGACCTGTAGGGTTCATACTGACATTATTCAGTTCAGCAGACTAGACATCTCTGGAGAAATTTCAGGCAATTCAGAGTCCCGTGAAGAGACAGTTAAAGGTGGTCGCAGCCCTCCTCCCTACCCCCCTTCGCCCCCCTCACCATCGTGTGCCCCAGTCACCACCCCCACTCCACCCCTCATCGTAACCCACACCCTGGATTGCCCCGCCCCTCACCGCCCCATTTCCCCCCCACCCCGGTCCGGGTACAGCTTCCCCTGGGATTAGTCCCCCTCCAGGTGCTGATAGCTCACACACTGATGGGTCTGTGTGGATTGGCTAATCTAGGCTGGGGAACCCTTGGAGCCCAGCAATTGGCCTCAGCACCCTGGCTTGGGAGGGAGAGAAATTAAAGTGATTTATGTCACCAAACTCTGGCCTGATAGAGCAGTGCCCCATATTGGCAGGACACAGGATGCCAGCATGGCACAGGTTGATGCAGGGACTGATGAACCCTCTCCCCTCGGTCCCTTCCAGTGGGCGTATCAAAGTCAGGCAACTGGTAATCAGATGAGCGAGGAGTGAAAATAAACTGCTGGGGCACTCACCTCCTGAGTACACGATCCCGTGCTGGAGGGGTCCCGTGTGTGTCCCAATCTTCAGGTGGCCAGTTGACTGTACAAAAAAAAAGTGAAATGCAGACTGGATCTCTGTCGGAGGATTCCCTCCCCCACCCGAGACCACCAACACCATCCCGACACAGCCACCCCACTGTTAGCGGAGTAGAATGGAGATCTTCCCGTAACTAACCCAGCTTGTCAAAGACTGTCAGAGATGGGTAGTGGGAGATCAGACTCGTATTTAGTCTCCACACCTGGTGAATTCAGTCAGTTTCACCGTATCAATACACAGAATCTCAATCACACAGTACAATTTTTTAATATTAATGACCTGGACTTGGGTAGACAGGGCATAATTTCAAAGTTTGCAGATGACACGAAACTTGGAAATGTAGTAAACAATGAGCCGGATAGTAACAGACTTCAGGAGGACATAGACAGACTGGTGAAATGGGCAGACACATGGCAGATGAAATTTAACGCGGATAAGTGTGAAATGATACATTTTGGTAGGAAGAATGAAAGGTAATATAAATTAAATGGTACAGGTCTATGTACACAAATCTTTGAAGGTGGCAGGACAAGTTGAGAACTTGTTTCCAGTGGCAAAATGGTCAGTAACCGTCCTCTGGTTCTTGACCCTTCCGCCAATGGAAACAGTTTCTCCTTATTTACTCTATCAAAACACTTCATGATTTTGAACAGCTCTATTAAATCTCCTCTTAGCCTTCTCTACTCTAAGGACAACAACCCCAGCTTCTCCAGTCTATCCACGTAACTGAAGTCCCTCATCCATGGTACCATTCCAGTAAATCTCCTCTGCACCCTCTAGGGGAATCAAGGGATATGGAGATCAGGCAGGAAAGTGGAGTTGAGGTCGATGATCAGCCATGATCTCATTGAACGGCGGAGCAGGTTCGAGGGGCCGTATGGCCTACTCCTGCTCTTATTTCTTATGTTATGTTCTCTCCAAGGTCTTGACATCCTTCCTAAAGTGTGGTGCCCAGAATTGGACACAATACTCCAGCTGAGGCCTAACCAGTGATTCATAAACGGTTTAGCATAACATCCTTGCCTTTGTAGTCTATGCCTCTGTTTATAAAGCCAAGGATTTAGTGTGCGGCACAGAAATAGTAATTCAATTTCTCTTTAAAATAATTATATAGAGTAAGAAAGAAATGGGCCAGGAATTTGGTCTGTTCCGGAGTCCCGTACCTGTGTAGAGTCTGATCCCTATCCTGGTGCTCCGGTATCCTCGCTGCACTGTAAATTTAGTGTGTGCTCATTCCTTCTCGTACCCGATCCCCACCCAAAATAAGAAGCTGAGCTTTAATCTCAAGCTCTAATCCGTACTTACCTTGTCTACTTGTCGCAGAACCGTCCCTTCACTAAAAAACAGCGGCTTCCGAGCATCCACCACAACCAGGTCGAAGTATGACTGCCAGGGACGGTGGGCAGTTCCGGGCTACAACAAAACAAAAGATGTCAGCAAGCGTTCTATCCACCGGGACCACAGTCTGCACTTCATATCTAAAGGGCGAGGGGAGGAACAGACACTCAGATCACTCGGAAAACCAGGGAATGACTCACTGCAGGTAACTGACATCACGAACAGGAGGCAGGAGTCACATCAGATCAGACAGAGTGTGGGGTGGGGGGGGGGGGGGGGGGGAAGAGAGGTGGGGAGAGAGAGAGAGAGAAGGGGAGAGACACAGGGAGAGAGGGGGGGAGAGACACAGAGGGAGAGGGGGGAGAGACAGAGACGGGGAAAGTACACGGAGGGACAGAGAGGAGGAGAGACACACAGATGGACAGAGAAAGGGGGGAAGAGAGAGACAGGTGGAGAGAGAGAGAGGGAGACGCAGAGGGACAGAGAGAGAGATGGATGGGGAGAGAGAAAGAGAGGGGGAGACAGACGAACAGAGAGAGGGGGGAGAGAGACACAGATGGATAGAGAGGGGGAGAGACAGATGGACAGAGAGAGAGGGGGGAGAGAGACACAGATGGAGAGAGGGAGAGACAGATGGACAGAGAGAGAGGGGGGAGAGAGACACAATGGATAGAGAGGGGGAGAGACAGATGGACAGAGAGAGTCAGAGAGAGAAACAGACACACAGGCAGCGAGAGAAAGTTGATGTTGTACAGATATCTGCCTCAGCTGGCTACACTTGTCCCAGGAGTGGAATGTACAATACAAACTGTCTTACCATCTGGTGACAGGAAAATCTAATTATTTTCTCTTCATCTAGATATTTAGTCATTCCATCTTTAAAGATAGCAAACTGTTCCCTGCCACAAATGTTGAATTTACTGGCCTGTAATTCCCCGGGGTTAGCTCAGTCTCCCTTTTTGAAGATGGGTCCTATACTGGCCACTCTCCAATCCTCCAGCTTACAACAATAGAACCATGAAATATCATTTCTAAAACCTCCACTATTTCTTCCCCCATTTCCCTCAGAACCCTCGGCACCCAGCACCTTGTCCTCCTTTAGCTTAACTTCACTAATGCTTCCTTTTATTTAAGGTGTCAGTCATGGCTCAGTGGGTAGCACTCTCGCCTCAGAGTCAGAAAGTTGTGGGTTCAAATCCTACTCCAGAGACTTGAGCACAAAATCTAGGCTGACACTCCAGTGCAGTACTGAGGGTGTGCCGTCTTTCAGATGAGAAGCTAAACCAAGGCACAGCTTACTTGATCAGGCGGACATAAAAAATCCCATGGCACTATTTTGATGATGCGGAGATGCCGGTGTTGGACTGGGGTGGACAAAATTGAGAGGTCGCACAACACCAGGTTATAGTCCAACAGTTTTATTTGAAATCACAAGCTTTCGGAGCTATCGATTGCCCCTTCCTCAGGTGAAGTAAATTAGATACAGAATCGCCAAAGCATATATAGATAGAGAACAAAGCATGTGTACCATACAATTGCAGACCACTAAATTAAATCATCCTGACTATCTGCCGAGGTGTGATAAAGTTAATCAAGTCAGCCAGGAAGGTACCACATCAAAGACATAGCAAGATACAACTGAGACAATGAGGTGTAGTCGCAGGGGTTCTAACGTGTCAAAAGCTGCTGTCTGTATGTAAAACGAAAAGCTTTAAAATTTTTACTTTTTTACTGGGAAAATTTTTACTTTTTTACTGGGAATCACATCTGTGAACAAGCCAACGACGACTCGAGTCCGGATCACGTCATGTATCGTGACATAAACCCAAGATCCCGGTTGAGACCGTCTTCATGAGTGCGGAACTTGGCTATCAGTTTCTGCTCGATGATTTTGCGTTGTCGTGTGTTTCTAAGGTTGCCTTGGAGAACGCTTACCCGCAGATCCGAGGCAGTCAAGGACATTCAGCCTCGGATCTGCGGGTAAGCGTTCTCCAAGGCAACCTTAGAAACACACGACAATGCAAAATCATCGAGCAGAAACTGATAGCCAAGTTCCACACTCATGAAGACGGTCTCAACCGGGATCTTGGGTTTATGTCACGATACATGACGTGATCCGGACTCGAGTCGTCGTTGGCTTGTTCACAGATGTGATTCCCAGTAAAAAAGTAAAAATTTTCCCAGTAAAAAAGTAAAAATTTTAAAGCTTTTCGTTTTACATACAGACGGCAGCTTTTGACACGTTAGAACCCCTGCGACTACACCTCATTGTCTCAGTTGTATCTTGCTATGTCTTTGATGTGGTACCTTCCTGGCTGACTTGATTAACTTTATCACACCTCGGCAGATAGTCAGGATGATTTAATTTAGTGGTCTGCAATTGTAAGGTACACATGCTTTGTTCTCTATCTATATATGCTTTGGCGATTCTGTATCTAATTTACTTCACCTGAGGAAGGGGCAATCGATAGCTCCGAAAGCTTGTGATTTCAAATAAAACTGTTGGACTATAACCTGGTGTTGTGCGACCTCACTATTTTGATGAACAGCAGGGGAGTTCTCCCCAGTGTCCTGGCCAATATATATCCCTCAATCAACATCACTTGTCCTTCTAGGTGGAAGAGGTTGTGGGTTTGGGAGGTGCTGCCGAAGAAGCCTTGTTGAGTTGCTGCAGTGCATCTTGTAGATGGTACACACTACGCCGGTGGTGGAGGGAGTGAATGTTTAAGATGGTGGATGGGGTGCCAATCAAGCGGGCTGCTTTGTCTTGGATGGTGTCGAGCTTCTTGAGTGTTGTTGGAGCTGCACTTATCCAGGCAAGTGGAGAGTATTCCATCACACTCCTTACTTATGCCTTGTAGATGGTGGAAAGGCTTTGGGGAATCAGCAGGTGAGACACTCACCTAGCCTCTGACCTGCTCTTGTTGCCACAGTATTTATGTGGCTGGTCCAGTTAAGTTTCTGGTCAATGGTGACCCCTCAGGATGTTGATGGTGGGGGATTCGGCGATGGTAATGCCGCTGAATGTCAAGGGGCGGTGTTTAGACGCTCGCTTGTTGGAGATAGTCATTGCCTGGCACTTCTGTGGCGCGAATGTTACCTGCCATTTATCAGCCCAAGCCTGAACGTTATCCAGGTCTTGTTGCATGTGGGCATGAACTGCTTCATTATCTGAGGAGCTGTGAATGGCGCTGAGCACTGTGCAGTCATCAGCGAACATCCCCATTTCTGACCTTATGTTGGAGGGAAGGTCATTGATGAAGCAGCTGAAGAATGTTGGCCCTAGGACACTGCCCTGAGGAACTCCTGCAGCGATGTCCTGGGGCTGTGATGATTGACCTTCAATCACCACAACCATCTTCCTTTGTGCTAGGTATGACTCCAGCCAGTGGAGAGTTTTCCCATTGATTTCCATTGACTTCAGTTTTACTAGGGCTCCTTGCTGCCTTAATGTCAAGGGCAGTCACTCTCACCTCACCTCTGGAATTCAGCTCCTTTGTCCATGTTTGGACCAAGGCTGTAATGAGGTTGGGAGCCGAGTGGTTGTGGCGGAACCCAAACTGGACATCAGTGAGCAGGTTATTGGTGAGTAAGTGCCGCTTGATAGCACTGTTGATGACACCTTCCATCACTTTGCTGATGATTGATAGTAGACTGATGGGGCGGTAATTGGCCGGATTGGATTTGTCCTGCTTTTTGTGGACAGGACATACCTGGGCAGTTTTCCACATTGTCGGATAGATGCCAGTGTTGTAGCTGTACTGGAACAGCTTGGCTAGAGGTGCGGCTAGTTCTGGAGCACAAATCTTCAGCACGACAGCCAGGATGTTGTCAGGGCCCACAGCCTTTGCTGTATCCAGTGTGCTCTGCCATTTCTTGACATCACGTGGAGTGAATCGAATTGGCTGAAGACTGGCTTCTCTGATGGTGGGGACCTCAGGAGGAGGCCGATATGGATCATCCACTCGGCACTTCTGGCTGAAGATGGTTGCAAACGCTTCAGCCTTGTCTTTTGCACTCACGTGCTGGGCTCCACCATCATTGAATTTCCTACATTACAACAGTGACTACACTTCAAAAGTACTTCATTGGCTGTAAAGCGCTTTGGGACGCCCCGAGGTCATGAATGGCACGATATACATGCAAGTTCTTTCTTTCTGTCTTTCATCTCACTTTTAATTTACCTCCCCAAAATCCTTTTCTTTTGTAAACATAGTTGTTATTAAATATCCGCTGCAATTTCCGTTTATCCTCTACTAACTCACCGTCCTCTCCCCCGGGGTCCCACCTCACATTTAACAATTCTCTTTTTACTGATAGATTTTAGAATACTTTACTGTTCTTTAATAATCTCAGATTTTCTCATTCTCCCTCCTTGATTTCTTCATCCCTTTCTTGACCATTTTCTTTATTTTGTCATAATCTCTCTTATTTTCATACCTCTCGGCCCATATACCCTCTTCAATCTCCTCCTTTATCCATGGCGTTCTGTCATTTGGAGCAGTCTCTTTTTTTTTTAAACGGTATATATTTATTCTGTACCCTTCCAATCAACTTTTTAAAAAAAACATCCCACTGTTGGTTAACAGTCCCTGGAGCCAATTTCTCCACCCTGCCCTCCCTCCCTCCGCCCCCCCCCCCCCACCTTTCTAAAACCTGCCCTATTCAAATCCGATGCTCTAGTTTTTGGACCAGTGCCATTATCATGTTGTGGTCACCACTCCCAAGGTGCTTACCCAGATTTAACTCTTCGAACTGAACTATTTGATAACTCATAACTAGATCAAGCAACGCCTCTCCGCTTGGACTCGTACAAACATACTGATCAAGGGAGGAGTCCTGTGCACATTTTAGGAATTCCACTGCCCTTTCTCCATTTTCTCCCACCCTGTCAATGTGCGGGTAATTAGAATCTCCCAGAACAGTAATTGTTATCCGACTCATCTCCCCACTCTGCTGACAGATTGCCTCTCCTGCTTCCCTGCTATAATTGCACAGACACGTTACCTACCTTGGGGCCATGTGCAAAGTCAAACATGTATGTCATGATTTTCTGTAAAATAAAGAAAGAGAGAATCACTGGAACATCAGCATCACAGCTGGGATTGGAGAGAATAGTGAAGTTCAACGCTTCGTAAGAGGGACCATTTACACACTCCTAGCTGTCACTGAACCCATGCTGTTAGGGAGAGGGGGGGGGGGGGGAAGAGAGAGAGGGGAAAAGAGAGAGAGAGAGAGAGAGGGGAAGAGAGAGAGAGAGAGGGTAAGAGAGAGAGAGGGTAAGAGAGAGAGAGAGAGGGTAAGAGAGAGAGAGAGAGGGTAAGAGAGAGAGAGAGAGGGTAAGAGAGAGAGAGATGGGGGGGCGGGAGAGAGGGGGGGGCGGGAGAGAGGGGGGGGCGGGAGAGAGGGGGGGGCGGGAGAGAGGGGGGGGCGGGAGAGAGGGGGGGGGCGGGAGAGAGGGCGGGGCGGGAGAGAGGGCGGGGCGGGAGAGAGGGCGGGGCGGGAGAGAGGGGGGGGCGGGAGAGAGGGGGGGGCGGGAGAGAGAGGGGGGGGGCGGGGAGAGAGGGGGGGGCGGGAGAGAGGGCGGGGCGGGAGAGAGGGCGGGGCGGGAGAGAGAGGGGGGGCGGGAGAGAGGGGGGGGGCGGGAGAGAGAGGGGGGGGCGGGAGAGAGAGGGGGGGGCGGGAGAGAGAGGGGGGGGCGGGAGAGAGAGGGGGGGCGGGAGAGAGGGGGGGGGCGGGAGAGAGAGGGGGGAGGGGGGGCGGGAGAGAGGGGGGCAGAGAGGAACTGTCTCCATTCTGCGCTGTGCTCCATTGGTCCGAGGGCGACTGTCATATCACACGCACTCTGAGAACAAGCTAGTAAACTACACCCAGACTACACTCCCTCTTTCAAAGGCAAATAGGTGAGTGTTCCAGGCTGCTGCCTATGCAGAGGCCAATAGAGGAGTCATGAAACTTTGCCCATGTGCTGTTAAAAGAATAAGGATTATTCTGTTGAAGGTTAAAATAAATTGTCTCAGATTCCTATTGGAGATCGAAGGATGTTGGGCGTCTCACTATCTGATCGAGGCAGTGATTTGGATCATACTGCACAAATAAAACCTTGGTGTTAACATCTGTATCCCTCATCTATGTTACATGTTAAAAGGAGCTTGCTAAAAGGCGCTGATCTGTATCTCTGCTCAGTCACAGATTCTGGAATCCAATCAGTGGATTTGTTAATGCTGACAGCAAAAGGAAATATGCTTTAAAGGTGGTAAGACTGGCTAATTCAGGAGCCTGCCGGGAAGCTTTTCATTTACAGCACTGTTTCAAGGGATGTGGGCAAAACTGATCAAGGGGGTAATTAACTCCTTCTGGACATTTGGAGGAACACTCATCGATTGGCCATGCTCGGGTATTGCTTCATTCACATGCTCTTTGATTTGTAAATAAACAGTTCAGATTATCTGGCGTGTGCTCGTCAACCATAGCAGGATGATTGAAACTGTAGAGGGAGTGTCTATAAAGTCCATTCCACAGATTACTGTGACTGGGGTCATTGCTAGCTCTGCCACACAATGTCTGCACACGTAAATCTCCAAAAGGTGCAGTTTCAGCACATGGGAAACAAGAAACCTTTGTAGGAATGAACGGTATTGAGAGACTTGAATCACACTCCCTCTTTGCAAGGACGAGCACCGACCTGTATCCACTCTCATTGCGTGAAAAGTCCTAGACCTCCCTCACCAGACACAGCCTGTAACGTAGACTCGACTGTGGAGATACGGCAGGGGCAGAGACAAACCCTGCACTCCTGTGTCAGCGCTCGGACACACTCATTTATCTCACTCTGAGTTTACACAGCCTCAGCCCCTTGAGAGCCTGACATTCCACCCCAGCTCCACTTCCATTCGCTTCCCAGGACAACAGCACTGGTGATGAGCGGGCAGGATTTCAGACAGGCCCACCGTTAGCATGAGGTACATCGCACACTGCTCACTGATGGACAGCTCCGAGTTTGCAGTGACAAGTCCCAGTGAGCAGGTACTCACATTGGTGTAGGTGTAATCGCTGTTTGTGACTAAAAACACTTTGCCAACTTCATTCATCCGGCTCAACAGCAGCGCCAGTTTAGGCTGAAAGAGAAACAAAGCTCAGCGTCAAACACAGACCGGCTCCCCGCAGCACCCGCCACCACCGCCCGGCTCCCCACAACACCCGGCACCACCGCCCCGCAGCACCTCCCCCCCCCCCCCCCCGCCCGGCGCACACCACTTCCACTGGTCCCTCACACTCCTGCATCATACCTCACCATCAGCATCAAGTCCAGAAGCTGCACACCAGCCAAAATAACAACAACTCTCCCTCCCACTCACCCAAAGGGCAATTGAGCCGTGGAATAAGTTCCCAGAGAAGCACATTCAGGTGGGCAGTGTGATGGGGCAAGAGACAATTAGATGTGTTTATAGAATCAGAAATTTACAGCACAGAAGGAGGCCATTCGGCCCATCGTGTCTGTGCCAGCCGAAAAAGCGCTAACCAGCCTAATCCCACTTTCCAGCTCTTGGTCCGTAGCCCTGTAGGTTACGGCATTTCAAGTGCATATCCAAGTACTTTTTAAATGTGATGAGGGTCTCTGCCTCTACCACCCTTTCAGGCAGTGAGTTCCAGACCCCCACCACCCTCTGGGTGAAAAAAGTTCTCCTCAACTCCCCGTTCAACCTCCGACCAATTACTTTAAATTAATGCCCCCTGGTTATTCGCCTCGCCGCTAAGGGAAATAGTTCCTTCCTATCCACTCTATCTAGGCCCCTCATAATTTTATACACCTCAATTAAGTCTCCCCTCAGCCTCCTCTGTTCCAAAGAAAACAACCCCAGCCTATCCAATTTTTCCTTATAGCTAAAATTCTCCAGTCCTGGCAACATCCTCGTAAATCTCCTCTGCACCCCCTCTAGTGCAATCACATCCTTCCTGTAATGTGGTGACCAGAACTGCATGCAGTACTCTAGCTGCGGCCTAACTAGTGTTTTATACAATTCAAGCATAACCTCCAGGCTCTTATATTCTATGCCTCGGCTAATAAAGGAAAGTATCCTGTATGCCTTCTTAACCACCTTATCTATCTGTCCTGCTACCTTCAGAGATCTGTGGACACAGACTCCAAGGTCCCTCTGTTCCTCTACATTTCTCAGTGTCCTATAGTGTATTTCTTTGCCTGGTTAGCCCTCCCCAAATGCATTACCTCACACTTCTCTGGATTGAATTCCATTTGCCACTTTTCTGCCCACCTGACCAGTCCATTGATATCTTCCTGCAGTCTACAGCTTTCTTCCTCACTATCAACCACACGACCAATTTTTGTATCATCTGCAAACTTCTTAACCATGCCCCCTACATTGAAGTCTAAATCATAGAAGGGATTGAGAGATATGGGGAGAAGGTGGGGTTGAGAGATGTGAGAAGGTGGGTATGTGAGGGTGATCTATTAAGAAAGGTCAGTAAGTTCAGTGTCTCTTAGTGAAGTCTGCGGGGCAGTTGAGTGGGCTGTAGCTACAGGCCACAGCTATTGGTCTGTCTCTCTCTTCCCTCCCCTGCCATAGGAAGCTGTCAGGACCCATTCCTGCCCTTTGATCAAACAAAAGCTGATTGCACCATGGCTGGTGGGACTGACTCTCTGTCTCTCTGAGGCCAGCCTTCAAATGATACACTTCCTGAGACTTTTAACACACAGACAGACAGAGCACCAACATGGCACACACTAACTTACCTCTTTAACAACATAGGACGCCAGGTTTTCCAAAGTCTTCTCTTTCAAAGATCCCTAAATAAAATGAGAGAATCAGAACGTGGGTACTGCAGTGCACGCTTGCCCTGTGAGAGACTCATTCTGGTGTGTGCAGAAAGCACACCTCTAACATTCAGATAGATGTGATTTATAAAACTGTTAAACATTAGATTGTGCTGCTGGATATGGTACAAGTAATCATTCTCTTTGGTTATAAAGATCACTGGGGCAAGAGCTACTGGAACTCCTGTAATATTCCTAAACGCTGCAGTTCTCCTTTGCATCCCTTGATGGCAGCATCTGATTGTAGATCTGCACGAGAGTGCGAGAATGTGGATGCCACGTGAGTCCAGCACCAAATGAGACCATGATGCTTAGATCAAATAATCTGTTGATTATCCAGTGTCCTGGCCAGTATTTACCCCTCAACAAACATCACCAAAACAGTTTATCTCATTGCTGTTTGTGGGAGCTTGCTGTGGAGAAATTGGCTGCCACGTTTCCTACATTACAACAGTGACGACACTTCAAAAGTACTTCATTGACTGTGAAGCGCTTTGGTACGTCCTGAGGTGGTGAAAGAGGCTATAGAAATGCAAGTCTTTTTTCAAGGTCTCTGTTGTAATCATTGCCATTCATACCCATCTCATTCAGGTTGCAGTTCATGATTTCTGGTCTACAGATCAATTTCAGATCCACTAGATACTGAACAGAATCTAGAAGTGTTTTAAACCAGACTAGTTACCTTGTAGTGGACCCAGTCGACAGCGTCCCGCACATCCTGGAACATACTCTTGAAGGACATGAAGAGATCGCCATCTTTAAATCCTGTTTCACAGCTGTGTGCAAAGAGCATCAGGTCAGGCAAGCTCCTCTCAGACACCAGCATGGGAAGAGTCAACAGCAACCATGAGAGAATGCAACAAGACATCACCGGAACCAGCAAGCAGATTCCATTGCTAAACCCTGTACAATCTGCTTCATCATTGACGAGAGACAGAGAGCCAGACTGAGAGCCAGAGGTCCAGAGAGAGAGAGAGAAAGCCAGAAAGAGAGAGAGAGAGCCAGAGAGAGAGAGAGCGAGCCAGAGAGAGAGCGAGCCAGAGAGAGCGCGAGGGTGCAAGAGAGAGCGAGAGCCAGAGAGAGAGAGAGAGAGAGCGAGGGCGCAAGAGAGAGCGAGAGCCAGAGAGAGAGAGCGCGTGAGCCAGAGAGAGCGAGGGCGCGAGCCAGAGAGAGCGAGAGCCAGAGAGCGAGAGAGAGCGCGCGAGCCAGAGAGAGCGAGAGCCAGAGAGAGAGAGAGAGCGCGCGAGCCAGAGAGCGCGAGCCAGGCAGAGAGAGAGAGAGAGAGAGAGCGAGAGCGAGCGAGCCAGAGAAAGAGAGAGAGAGCGAGAGCGAGCGAGCCAGAGAGAGCGAGAGCGAGCGAGCCAGAGAGAGCGAGAGCGAGCGAGCCAGAGAGAGCGAGAGCGAGAGAGAGAGCGAGAGCGAGCGAGAGCGAGCGAGCCAGAGAGAGCGAGAGCGAGCGAGCCAGAGAGAGCGAGAGCGAGCGAGCCAGAGAGAGCGAGAGCGAGCGAGCCAGAGAGAGCGAGAGCGAGCGAGCCAGAGAGAGCGAGAGCGAGCGAGCGAGCCAGAGAGAGCGAGAGCGAGCGAGCGAGCCAGAGAGAGCGAGAGCGAGCGAGCGAGCCAGAGAGAGCGAGCGAGCGAGCCAGAGAGAGCGAGAGCGAGCGAGCGAGCCAGAGAGAGCGAGAGCGAGCGAGCGAGCCAGAGAGAGCGAGAGCGAGCGAGCGAGCCAGAGAGAGCGAGAGCGAGCGAGCGAGCCAGAGAGAGCGAGAGCGAGCGAGCGAGCCAGAGAGAGCGAGAGCGAGCGAGCCAGCGAGAGCGAGCCGGAGAGAGAGCGAGCGAGCCTTAGAGAGAGAGAGCGAGCGAGCCAGAGAGAGAGAGAGAGCCAGAGAGAGAGCGCGAGCGAGCCAGAGAGAGAGAGCGCGAGCGAGCCAGAGAGAGAGAGAGCGCGAGCGAGCCAGAGAGAGAGAGCGCGAGCGAGCCAGAGAGAGAGAGCGCGAGCGAGCCAGAGAGAGAGAGCGCGAGCGAGCCAGAGAGAGAGAGCGCGAGCGAGCCGGAGAGAGCGAGCGAGCGAGCCGGAGAGAGCGTGAGCGAGCCGGAGAGAGAGCGAGCGAGCCTTAGAGAGAGAGAGCGAGCGAGCCAGAGAGAGAGAGCGCGGACGAGCCAGAGAGAGAGAGCGCGGACGAGCCAGAGAGAGAGCGCGAGCGAGCCAGAGAGAGAGAGCGCGAGCGAGCCAGAGAGAGAGAGCGCGAGCGAGCCAGAGAGAGAGAGCGCGAGCGAGCCAGAGAGAGAGAGCGCGAGCGAGCCAGAGAGAGAGAGCGCGAGCGAGCCAGAGAGAGAGAGCGCGAGCGAGCCAGAGAGAGAGAGCGCGAGCGAGCCAGAGAGAGAGAGCGCGAGCGAGCCAGAGAGAGAGCGAGCGAGCCTTAGAGAGAGAGAGAGAGAGCGAGCGAGCCAGAGAGAGAGAGTGAGCGAGCCAGAGAGAGCCAGAGAGAGAGCGCGAGCGAGCCAGAGAGAGCGCGAGCGAGCCAGAGAGAGCGCGAGCGAGCCAGAGAGAGAGAGAGCGAGCGAGCGAGCCAGAGAGAGCAAGAGCGAGCGAGCCAGAGAGAGCAAGAGCGAGCGAGCCAGAGAGAGCGCGAGCGAGCCGGAGAGAGAGCGAGCGAGCCGTAGAGAGAGCGAGCGAGCCTTAGAGAGAGCGAGAGCGAGCCAGAGAGAGCGAGCGAGCCAGAGAGAGAGAGAGCGAGCGAGCCAGAGAGAGCGAGGGCGCGAGCCAGAGAGAGCGAGAGCCAGAGAGCGAGAGAGAGCGCGCGAGCCAGAGAGAGCGAGAGCCAGAGAGAGAGAGAGAGCGCGCGAGCCAGAGAGAGCGAGCGAGCGAGCCAGAGAGAGCGAGAGCGAGCGAGCGAGCCAGAGAGAGCGAGAGCGAGCGAGCGAGCCAGAGAGAGCGAGAGCGAGCGAGCGAGCCAGAGAGAGCGAGAGCGAGCGAGCGAGCCAGAGAGAGCGAGAGCGAGCGAGTGAGCCAGAGAGAGCGAGAGCGAGCGAGCCAGCGAGAGCGAGCCGGAGAGAGAGCGAGCGAGCCTTAGAGAGAGAGAGCGAGCGAGCCAGAGAGAGAGAGAGAGCCAGAGAGAGAGCGCGAGCGAGCCAGAGAGAGAGAGCGCGAGCGAGCCAGAGAGAGAGAGAGCGCGAGCGAGCCAGAGAGAGAGAGCGCGAGCGAGCCAGAGAGAGAGAGCGCGAGCGAGCCAGAGAGAGAGAGCGCGAGCGAGCCAGAGAGAGAGAGCGCGAGCGAGCCGGAGAGAGCGAGCGAGCGAGCCGGAGAGAGCGTGAGCGAGCCGGAGAGAGAGCGAGCGAGCCTTAGAGAGAGAGAGCGAGCGAGCCAGAGAGAGAGAGCGCGGACGAGCCAGAGAGAGAGAGCGCGGACGAGCCAGAGAGAGAGCGCGAGCGAGCCAGAGAGAGAGAGCGCGAGCGAGCCAGAGAGAGAGAGCGCGAGCGAGCCAGAGAGAGAGAGCGCGAGCGAGCCAGAGAGAGAGAGCGCGAGCGAGCCAGAGAGAGAGAGCGCGAGCGAGCCAGAGAGAGAGAGCGCGAGCGAGCCAGAGAGAGAGCGAGCGAGCCTTAGAGAGAGAGAGAGAGAGCGAGCGAGCCAGAGAGAGAGAGTGAGCGAGCCAGAGAGAGCCAGAGAGAGAGCGCGAGCGAGCCAGAGAGAGCGCGAGCGAGCCAGAGAGAGCGCGAGCGAGCCAGAGAGAGAGAGCGAGCGAGCGAGCCAGAGAGAGCAAGAGCGAGCGAGCCAGAGAGAGCAAGAGCGAGCGAGCCAGAGAGAGCGCGAGCGAGCCGGAGAGAGAGCGAGCGAGCCGTAGAGAGAGCGAGCGAGCCTTAGAGAGAGCGAGAGCGAGCCAGAGAGAGCGAGCGAGCCAGAGAGAGAGAGAGCGAGCGAGCCAGAGAGAGAGAGAGCGAGCGAGCCAGAGAGAGAGAGAGCGAGCGAGCCAGAGAGAGAGAGAGCGAGCGAGCCAGAGAGAGAGAGCGAGCGAGCCAGAGAGAGAGAGCGAGCGAGCCAGAGAGAGAGAGCGAGCGAGCCAGAGAGAGAGAGAGCGAGCCAGAGAGAGAGAGAGCGAGCGAGAGAGAGAGAGAGAGAGCGCGAGCCAGAGAGAGAGAGAGAGAGAACGAGCCAGAGAGAGAGAGAGAGCGCGAGCCAGAGAGAGAGAGAGAGAGAGAGCCAGAGAGAGAGAGAGAGCGAGCCAGAGAGAGAGCGAGCCAGAGAGAGAGAGAGAGAGAGAGAGCCAGAGAGAGAGCGAGCCAGAGAGAGAGAGAGAGAGAGAGAGCGAGCCAGAGAGAGAGAGAGAGAGAGAGAGAGCGAGCCAGAGAGAGAGAGAGCCAGAGAGAGAGAGAGCAAGCCAGAGAGAGAGCGAGCCAGAGAGAGAGAGAGAGAGAGCGCGAGTGAGCCAGAGAGAGAGAGAGCGAGAGCGCGAGCGAGCCAGAGAGAGAGAGAGAGCGCGCGAGCGAGCCAGAGAGAGAGAGAGAGCGCGCGAGCGAGCCAGAGAGAGAGAGAGCGCGCGCGAGCGAGCCAGAGAGAGAGAGCGCGCGCGAGCGAGCCAGAGAGAGAGAGAGCGAGCGAGCCAGAGAGAGAGAGAGCGAGCCAGAGAGAGAGAGAGCGAGCCAGAGAGAGAGAGAGAGAGAGCAAGCGAGCCAGAGAGAGAGAGAGAGAGAGAGAGCGAGCGAGAGAGAGAGCGGGCGAGAAAGAGAGCGCCAGAGCGCGCGCCAGACAGAGACAGAGCGCGCCAGACAGACAGAGACAGAGAGAGAGCGCGAGCGAGAGAGAAACAGAGAGACAGTCAGAGAGAGCCAGAGAGAGAGCGAGCGAGCCAGAGAGAGAGAGCGCGAGCCAGAGAGAGCGAGCGAGAGAGCGCGAGCGAGCCAGAGAGAGAGAGAGAGAGAGCGAGCGAGCCAGAGAGAGAGCGAGCGAGCCAGAGAGAGAGCGAGCGAGCCAGAGAGAGAGCGAGCGAGCCAGAGAGAGAGCGAGCGAGCCAGAGAGAGAGAGCGCGAGCCAGAGAGAGAGAGCGCGAGCCAGAGAGAGAGTGAACGACAGAGAGAGAGCGAGCCAGAGAGAGAGAGAGAGCGAGCGAGCCAGAGAGAGAGACGAGCGAGCCAGAGAGAGAGAGAGAGCGAGCGAGCCAGAGAGAGAGAGAGCGAGCGAGCCAGAGAGAGAGAGAGCGAGCGAGCCAGAGAGAGAGAGCGAGCGAGCCAGAGAGAGAGAGAGCGAGCGAGCCAGAGAGAGAGAGAGAGAGAGAGCGAGCCAGAGAGAGAGAGAGCGAGCCAGAGAGAGAGAGAGAGAGAGCGAGCGAGCCAGAGAGAGCGAGCGAGCCAGAGAGAGAGAGCGCGAGCCAGAGAGAGAGCGCGAGCCAGAGAGAGAGAGCGCGAGCCAGAGAGAGAGAGCGCGAGCCAGAGAGAGAGAGTGAGCGAGAGAGCGCGAGCGAGCCAGAGAGAGAGAGTGAGCGAGAGAGCGCGAGCGAGCCAGAGAGAGAGAGAGAGCGAGCCAGAGAGAGAGAGAGAGAGAGCGAGCCAGAGAGAGAGAGAGCGAGCCAGAGAGAGAGAGAGAGAGAGCGAGCGAGCCAGAGAGAGCGAGCGAGCCAGAGAGAGAGAGCGCGAGCCAGAGAGAGAGCGCGAGCCAGAGAGAGAGAGCGCGAGCCAGAGAGAGAGAGCGCGAGCCAGAGAGAGAGAGTGAGCGAGAGAGCGCGAGCGAGCCAGAGAGAGAGAGTGAGCGAGAGAGCGCGAGCGAGCCAGAGAGAGAGAGAGCGAGCGAGCCAGAGAGAGAGAGCGAGCGAGCCAGAGAGAGAGAGAGCGAGCGAGCCAGAGAGAGAGAGAGCGCGAGCGAGCCAGAGAGAGAGAGAGCGCGAGCGAGCCAGAGAGAGAGCGCGAGCGAGCCAGAGAGAGAGAGAGCGCGAGCGAGCCAGAGAGAGAGAGAGCGCGAGCGAGCCAGAGAGAGAGAGAGCGAGAGCGAGCCAGAGAGAGAGAGAGCGAGCGAGCCAGAGAGAGAGAGAGCGAGCGAGCCAGAGAGAGAGAGAGCGAGCGAGCCAGAGAGAGAGAGAGAGAGAGCGAGCGAGCCAGAGAGAGAGAGAGCGAGCGAGCCAGAGAGAGAGAGAGCGAGCGAGCCAGAGAGAGAGAGAGAGAGCGAGCGAGCCAGAGAGAGAGAGAGAGAGCGAGCGAGCCAGAGAGAGAGAGAGAGAGAGCGAGCCAGAGAGAGAGAGAGAGAGAGAGCCAGAGAGAGAGAGAGCGAGCCAGAGAGAGAGCGAGCCAGAGAGAGAGAGAGAGAGCCAGAGAGAGAGCGAGCCAGAGAGAGAGAGAGAGAGAGAGAGAGCGAGCCAGAGAGAGAGAGAGAGAGCGAGCCAGAGAGAGAGAGAGCCAGAGAGAGAGAGAGCAAGCCAGAGAGAGAGCGAGCCAGAGAGAGAGAGAGAGAGAGCGCGAGTGAGCCAGAGAGAGAGAGAGCGAGAGCGCGAGCGAGCCAGAGAGAGAGAGAGAGCGCGCGAGCGAGCCAGAGAGAGAGAGAGAGCGCGCGAGCGAGCCAGAGAGAGAGAGAGCGCGCGCGAGCGAGCCAGAGAGAGAGAGCGCGCGCGAGCGAGCCAGAGAGAGAGAGAGCGAGCGAGCCAGAGAGAGAGCGAGCGAGCCAGAGAGAGAGAGAGCGAGCCAGGAGAGAGAGAGAGAGAGAGAGCGAGCCAGAGAGAGAGAGAAAGCGAGCCAGAGAGAGAGAGAGAACGCGAGCGAGCCAGAGAGAGAGAGAGAGAGAGAGCGCGAGCGAGCCAGAGAGAGAGAGAGAGAGAGCGAGCGAGCCAGAGAGAGAGAGAGAGAGAGAGCGCGAGCCAGAGAGAGAGAGAGGAGAGAGAGAGCAAGCCAGAGAGAGAGAGAGAGTGAGCGAGCCAGAGAGAGAGAGAGAGCGCGAGCGAGCGAGCCAGAGAGAGCGGGCGAGCCAGACCGAGAGAGGGCGAGAAAGAGCGCGCCAGACAGACAGAGCGCGCCAGACAGAGACAGAGCGCGCCAGACAGACAGACAGAGCGCGCCAGACAGACAGACAGAGCGCGCCAGACAGACAGACAGAGAGAGAGCACGAGCGAGAGAGAAACAGAGAGACAGTCAGAGAGAGCCAGAGCGCGAGAGAGCCAGAGTGAGAGAGAGAGAGAGACAGACAAAGGGATTAATTAAGAAGGGGAAAATAGAATATGAAAGTAAGCTTGCTGGGAACATAAAAACTGACTGTAAGAGCTTTTATAGATATGTGAAGAGAAAAAGATTAGTGAAATCAAGTGTAGGTCCCTTGCAGTCAGAAGCGGGGGAAGTTATAATGGGGAACAAAGAAATGGCAGCCCAATTAAATGCATATTGTGGTTCTGTCTTCACAAAGGAGGACACAAATAACCTCCCAGAGATGTTGGAGAACATACGGTCTGATGAAAGGGAGGAACTGAAAGAAATCAGTATTTGCAGGGAAATGGTGTTAGGGAAATTGACGGTATTGAAGGCCGATAAATCCCCAGGGCCTGATAATCTACATCCTAGGGTACTTAAGGAAGTGGCCCTAGAAATAGTAGATGCATTGCTGATCATCTTCCAACATTCGATGGAATCTGGAACTGTACCCATGGATTGGAGGGTAGCTAATGTTACCCCACTATTCAAAAAGGGTGGTAGAGAGAAAGCGGGGAATTACAGGCCGGTAAGCCTGACATCGGTAGTGGGGAAAATGCTAGAGTCCATTATAAAGGATGTAATAGCTGAGCACTTGAAAAACAGTGACAGGATCAGACAAAGTCAACATGGATTTACAAAAGGTAAATCGTGCTTGACTAATCTACTGGAATTTTTTGAGGATGTAACTGGGAAAATAGATAAGGGAGAACCAGCAGATGTGGTGTATTTGGACTTTCAAAAGGCTTTCGATAAGGTCCCGCATAAGAGATTAGCATGTAAAGTTAATGCACATGGGATTGGGGGCAAGGTATTGACTTGGATAGAGAACTGGTTGGCGGACAGAAAGCAGAGAGTAGGAATAAATGGGTCTTTTTCCGAGTGGCAAGCAGTGACTAGTGGGGTACCGCAGGGATCGGTCCTTGGACCCCAGCTATTCACAATATACATTAATGATCTAGATAAGGGAATTAAATGTAATATCTCCAAGTTTGCAGATGACACAAAGCTGGGTGGGAGTGTGTGCTGCGAGGAGGATACCGAGAAACTCCAGGATGATCTGCACAGGTTGGGTGAGTGGGCAGAAGCGTGGCAGATGCAATATAACGTGGATAAGTGCGAGGTTATCCACTTTGGTGTCAAAAACAGAAAGGCAGACTATTATCTGAATGGCAATAGATTGGGAGAAGGGGAAGTGCAACGAGACCTGGGTGTCCTTGTGCACCAATCGCTGAAAGTAAGCATGCAGGTGCAGCAGGCGGTGAAGAAGGCAAATGGTATGTTGGCCTTCATAGCGAAAGGGTTTGAGTATAGGAACAGGGATGTCCTGCTGCAGTTGTACAGGGCCTTGGCGAGACCACACCTTGAGTACTGTGTGCAGTTTTGGTCGCCTTATCTGAGGAAGGATGTTCTTGCCATGGAAGGAGTTCAGCGAAGATTCACAAGGCTGATACCTGGGATGGCAGGAATGACATATGAGGAGAGATTGGGTCGATTGGGCTTATACTCGCTGGAGTATAGAAGAATGAGAGGGGATCTCATCGAAACATATGAAATTCTGACAGGTCTGGACAAACTAGATGCAGGAAGAATGTTCCCGATGGCCGGAGAGTCCAGAACCAGGGGTCATAATCTACGGATAACGGGTAAACCATTTAGGACAGAAATGAGGAAGAATTTCTTCACCCAGAGAGTGGTGAACCTGTGGAATTCTCTACCACAGAAGGTAGTTGAGGCGAAGTCATTAAATATATTCAAGGATGAGTTAGATATATTTCTTAAAGCTAAAGGTATCAAGGGATATGGGGAGAAGGCAGGGACAGGGTACTGAGTTTAGATGATCAGCCATGATCTCATCGAATGGCGGAGCAGGCTCGAGGGGCCGAATGGCCTACTCCTGCTCCTATCTTCTATGTTTCTATGAGAGTCAGAGCGAGCCAGAGTGAGAGAGCGCGAGAGAGAGAGAAACAGAGAGACAGCCAGAGAGAGCCAGAGGGAGAGAGAGAGTACACTGGCTCACTGGGGGCGGGGGGGCAGGCTCGGAACAGTGTGCACGTTTCAAACTCTCCACCTTCAGAAGAACACAGAGTCCAGAGGAAAGCAACAAGTACAAGTCTGGGATTTAAGGTTCATGTTACAAGGAGACTCTCAGAATCAGTCATTTTCATTGGAGGCAAGATTGAGGGGCATACAAGAGAGGGCTTTAAAATGGTGAGAGGCACAGACACTGTCCGTGTAAGCACAGAACAGGAGTACAGAATTCACAATGCAAGGAAAGCAGAACTAGGCTAGGACTCAAAGTTGGACCATCTTCAGACTCCTTAACTTTTCTTTCAGCTTAAATTTCCAATTACTGGATTGTGTTCATTGGTCACAAGGACAGCAATACTCGGAATACTGAGTCACTGAAGGAACAGACGCGCTAAAAATCAACCCATGTCGCTCCTTCAAAATGGAGCTGGATAAATATCTGGCTGAGAATGGGGGAGTAATAGGGATAGGTTCTGACCGAGATCGGGAAATACTCCAGGGACACAACGGTTCCCGTGCTGCTCAGGACAGGTCAGCGGGCCAGGGATGAATCGGGAATAGGTGAGGTTGGACTAATGCTCTGGTGCTTTGCTCACTTACCTTTGGGGATCAGGGTGTGTAGCTGGGCTGTGGAAGGATATTAAATGGGTGGGTAGAGTCCATGATAAGGGAGAGTGAACAGGGTTTGCTACACAGATTGACCTGTCACAAAGTACCCAATGTAATTACACCAAGGAGTTATTCTATATTTACAGGTATGAACTATTTAACCAGCGTGAATACTTCAGGGATGCGAGAAAGTAAGGAGCCCCGCACCCCCATTGCGCGCAGCCCCGCACCCCCGAGGGTGTGGACTTGTTCCCGAGCAGACCGATGCTTACCTTGTGTATCGGGGGCAATTGGTGAAAAAATCAACCAGGCAAGCAAACAGGTAGGTCTCTGGGGAGGGAAAGAGAACAGGAAAACCCAGTGAGAAATGAACTCCGAATCAGATGCCCTTAGCACCTAAAACAACAGCAACAACCGTCACCAAGGAACACAAGGAGGGAAATACTATAAGATATCGAGTGAGCAGTGGCTGGGTGGCCACACAGGACAAGGTTTTCAGAGCCTTTGCCATCATGGAACGGAAACGCTGAGAAAGCATCTCAGATCAGCGGCTTGTCAAAGAACCGTGCCAGAGAACACAAGGCATGGAACTGCCCATTAATCGCTAAAGAATGGCGTGTACCTCCAGGGCACCCTCATACTTCCCAACAGTTGGTCAGTGTCACTGATCGAAGCCCCCCAGCTGCAATACATTGTGCTGCAAGGGACAAAAATGCCAACCCAAGAATGATACAGTTGTCTACCTAAAGGATGTTTTTCCAAGGGCCTGAATACAGAGCTCCCGTATCTTGCTGACTGGTCCAGCAATGAGCAGCTTGTGAAACATGAAGCAGCGGCCGTGCCACTTTGCAGAACGTTCCCCCACAAGACATCGTCAGAGTCAGGCCAACAGGACCCGAGGATTTTCCCCAGGATTTCAGGGACTGTGAGCTAGGATTCTAATTAGGCTCACTGGTTTATAGTGACCTCAATAAGTCAAATTTCTCTTTACACAGAATTGCAGGATTTTTGTACATTTTGAGATCACATTCAAAGTGCTTCTAGACAGAGTGCTAAATTGGGAATTTGGAGAGAGCGGGAATTCGAAGCCAAGGGGGAAGGAAGAGAGAGCGAGAGGAGCGGCCGGAGATAAAGGTAGGCCCGAGAGCCCTGAGGGAGTGCGAGCGTCAGGGAGCGAGGTAAGTGACATCAGCACAAGTGAAGGAGCTGAAGAGAAAAAAACAAATTGATGAGTAGCTGGTGATTGTTTTTTTAAGTCTTAAGTTTATTTCTGTTAAGTTAGTTAATAAGCTATTAAGTAGAGGCATGGCAGGGCACCTCAGTCCTGTGGAATGCACATCTTGTGCTATGTGGGAACTCCAGGACGCTTCCAGTGTCCTGGACAAACATGTGTGCAGGAAGTGTCGTCAGCTGGAGGGGCTCAAGCTCCAGGTTTTGGAGCTTGACCAGCAGCTGGCGTCACTGTGAGGCGGAGAGCTACGTGGATAGCACTTTTCAGGAGGTGGTCACCCCACAGCGTAAGGGTGTGCAGATAGAGAGGGAATGGCTGAGCGCTAGACAGACAAGGAGGACCAGGCGGGTAGTGCAGGAGTCCTGAGTGCATCTCGCTCTCCAACCAGTATTCACTACTGAATACTGGTGAGGGCGATGGTTCCTCTGGGGAGTACAGCCAAAGCTAAGTCCACGGCACCACGGGTGGCTCAGCTGTACGGGGGGGTGGGGGGGGCGGGTAGGAGAACGATCGGGAAGGCAATAGTGATAGGGGATTCAATAGTTAGGGGAACAGACAGGCGTTTGTGGCCGCAGATGTGATCCCAGGATGGTATGTTGTCTCCCTGGTGCCAGGGTCAAGGATGTCACTGAGCGGCTGCAGAACATTCTGAGGGGGAAGGGTCCATATTGGTATCAACGACATAGGTAGAAAGAGGGATGAGGTCTTGCAGGCAGATTTTAGGGAGCTAGGAAAGAGATTAAAAAGCAGGACCTCAAAAGGTAGTAATCTCAATGATTTGAACTTGAATGTAGGAAGTATGATTAAGAAGTTTGCAGATGACACAAAAATTGGCTGTGTGGTTGATAATGAAGAAGAAAGCTGCAGACTGCAAGAAGATATCAATGGATTGGTCAGGTGGGCAGAACAGTGGCAAATGGAATTCAATCTGGAGAAGTGTGAGGTAATGCATTTGGGGAGGGCTAACAAGGCAAGGGAATACACTATAAATGGTGGACACTGAGAAGTGCAGAAGATCAGAGGGACCTTGGAGTGCATGTCCACAGATCCCTGAAGGTAGCAGGACAGATAGATAAGGTGGTTAAGAAGGCAGACGGGATACTTGCCTTTATTAGCCGAGGCATAGAATATAAGAGCAGGGAGGTTTATGCTTGAACTGTATAAAAAGACTAGTTAGGCCGCAGCTAGAATACTGCGTGCATTACAGGAAGGATGTGATTGCACTAGAGGGAGTGCAGAGGAGATTTACGAGGATGTTGCCTGGACTAGGGAATTTTAGCTATGAGGAAAGAGCTTCGCGGGCTTTTTCAAAGGCAGGGGGCGGGGCCAATTCATTGGTACCCGTATATAGGTGGAGCGGTTGTTAAACCCGAGACACTACACTAGTAGTGACTCCCACCCTCCCACCTCCTCTAACCTTTAGGGGTAGAGGGAATTTAAAAGGTAGGTTCGATTTTATATTTTGTTTTCAGGGACTTAACTCCTGGACCTAAGATAAATAAGTTTAAATTTTAGTAATAAAGTAACATAAGGGTTAAGTCATGACAGGAAGTCTCGGACCCGTTTCATGCTCCTCCTGTGCCATGTGGGAAACCAGGGACACTTCCAGTGTCCCTGACAACTACGTGTGCGGGAAGTGTGTCCAGCTGCAGCTCCTGACAGCCCGCATGGCGGTGCTGGAGCTGCGGGTGGACTCACTCTGGAGCATGCACGATGCCGAGAACTCGGTGAATCGCTCATTTAGTGAGTTGTCCACACCGCAGGTAAAGGCTAGGACAGACAGTGAATGGGTGACCAAGAAGCAGGGCAATATCAGGAAGGTAGTGCAGGAGTCCCCTGTGGTCATCTCCCTCCAAAACAGGTATGCCGCTTTGGATACTGTTGGGGGAGATGGCCTACCAGGGGAAGGCACCAGCAGCCAGGTTCATGGCACCATGGCTGGCTCTGCTGCACAGCAGGGCGGGAAAAAGAGTGGTAGGGCTATAGTGATAGGGGACTCAATTGTAAGGGGAATAGACAGGAGTTTCTGTGGCCGCAACCGAGATTCCAGGATGGTATGTTGCCTCCCTGGTGCAAGGGTCAAGGATGTCTCGGAGCGGCTGCAGAACATTCTGAAGAGGGAGGGTGAACAGCCAGCTGTCGTGGTGCATGTAGGTACCAACGATATAGGTAAAAAGCGGGAAGAGGTCCTACAAGCAGAATTTAGGGAGCTAGGAGCTAAATTAAAAAGTAGGACCTCTAAGGTAGTAATCTCTGGATTGCTACCAGGGCCACGTGCTAATCAGAATAGAGAGAACAGGATAGTGAGATTGAATACGTGGCTTGAGCAGTGGTGCAGGAGGGAGGGATTCAAATTCCTGAGGCATTGGAACCAGTTCTGGGGGAAGTGGGACCTGTACAAAAGGGACGGTCTGCACTTGGGCACGACTGGAACCGATGTCCTCGGGGTAATATTTGCTAAAGCAGTTCGGGAGGATTTAAACTAATATGGCAGGGGAATGGGAACCTATGTAGCGAAACAGGGGGAAGTAATATGCAGTCAGAAACAAATGTTAGAAGGGTGAGAAACAATAGGGGAAGGCCGAGTAAACAAAGGCAAGAAACACAAAGGGCCATACTAAATCATAAGTCTAAAAGGACAAAGGATGTTAATAAAACAAGCCTAAAGGCTCTGTGTCTTAATGCAAGGAGTATCCGTAATAAGGTGGATGAATTGACTGTGCAAATAGATGTTAACGGATACGATGTGATTGGGATTACAGAGACGTGGCTCCAGAACAATCAAGGCTGGGAACTGAACATCCAGGGGTATTCAACATTCAGAAAGGATAGAATAAAAGGAAAAGGGGGTGGGGTAGCATTGCTGGTTAAAGAGGAGATTAATGCAATAGCTAGGAAGGACATCAGCTTGGAGGATGTGGAATCAATATGGGTTGAGCTGCAGAACACCAAAGGGCAGAAAACGTTAGTGGGAGTTGTGTACAGACCTCCAAACAGCAGTAGTGAGGTGGGGGAGGGTATGAAACAGGAAATCAGAGGTGCGTGCAAAAAAGGCACGGCAGTTATCATGGGTGACTTTAATATGCATATAGATTGGGCTACTCAAACTGGAAGCAATACGGTGGAGGAGGATTTCCTGGAGTGTTTAAGGGATGGTTTCCTAAACCAATATGTTGAGGAACCAACTCGAGGGGAGGCCATCCTGGACTGGGTGTTGTGTAATGAGGAGGGACTAATCAGCAATCTTGTGGTACGAGGCCCCCTGGGGAAGAGTGACCATAGTATGGTGGAGTTCTACATTAGGATGGAGAAGGAAACAGTTATGTCAGAGACCATGGTCCAGAACTTAAATAAGGGCAACTTTGAGGGTATGAGGCGTGAATTGGCGAGGTTAAATTGGCAAGCGATATTTAAGGGGCTATCAGTGGAAGGGCAATGGCAGACATTTAGAGATCGCATGGATGAACTACAACAATTGTACATCCCGGTCTGGCATAAAAATAAAAAAGGGAAGGTGGCTCAACCATGGCTAACAAGGGAAATCAGGGATAGTATTAAAACCAAGGAAGTTGCATACAAATTGGCCAGAAGTAGCAGCAAACCCGGGGACTGGGAGAACTTCAAAACTCAGCAGAGGAGGACGAAGGGTTTGATTAGGGCAGGGAAAATAAAATATGAAAGGAAGCTTGCAGAGAACATTAAAATGGACTGCAAAAGCTTCTATAAATATGTAAAAAGAAAGAGGTTAGTAAAAACAAACGTAGGTCCCCTGCAGTCGGAAACAGGGCAAGTCGTAATGGGGAACAAGGAAATGGCAGATCAATTGAACAAGTACTTTGGTTCGGTGTTTACTGTGGAGGACACACACAACCTGCCGGAAATAAAAGGGGTCAGAGGATCTGGTAAGAGGGAGGAGCTGAGGGAAATCCTTATTAGTCGGGAAAAGGTATTGGGGAAATTGATGGGACTGAAGGCTGAAAAATCCCCGGGGCCTGATGGTCTGCATCCCAGAGTACTTAAGGAGGTGGCCTTGGAAATAGTGGATGCATTGACGATCATTTTCCAACATTCCTTAGACTCTGGATCAGTTCCGATGGAGTGGAGGGTGGCCAATGTAACCCCTCTTTTTAAAAAAGGAGGGAGGGAGAAAGCAGGGAATTATAGACCGGTCAGCCTGACATCGGTCGTGGGTAAAATGATGGAAGCAATTATTAAAGATGTCATAACAGACCATTTGGAAAGTGGCGACATGATAGGTCCAAGTCAGCATGGATTTGTGAAAGGGAAATCATGCTTGACAAATCTTCTGGAATTTTTTGAGGATGTTTCCAATAGGGTGGACAGGGGGGAACCAGTAGATGTGGTGTATTTGGACTTTCAGAAGGCCTTCGACAAGGTCCCACACAAGAGATTGGTGAGCAAAGTTAAAGCACATGGGATTGGGGGTAATGTGTTGACGTGGATTGAGAACTGGTTGGCACACAGGAAACAAAGAGTAGGAGTAAATGGGTACTTTTCAGAATGGCAGGCAGTGACCAGCGGGGTACCGCAGGGTTCGGTGCTGGGACCCCAGCTGTTTACATTATATATTAATGATTTGGACGAAGGGATTAAATGTAATATCTCCAAATTTGCGGATGACACTAAATTGGGAGGCAGTGTGAACAATGAGGAGGATGCTAGGAGGCTACAGAGTGACTTGGACAGGTTGGGTGAATGGGCAAATGTATGGCAGATGAAGTACAATGTGGATAAATGTGAGGTTATCCACTTTGGTGGTAAAAATAGAGAGGCGGACTATTACCTGAATGGTGGCAGATTAGGGAAAGGGGACGTGCAACGAGACCTGGGCGTCATGGTACATCAGTCACTGAAGGTGGGAATGCAAGTGCAGCAGGCAGTCAAGAAAGCAAACGGAATGATGGCCTTCATAGCAAGGGGATTTGAGTACAGGAGTAGGGAGGTGATGCTACAATTGTACAGGGCCTTGGTGAGGCCACACCTGGAGTATTGTGCGCAGTTTTGGTCTCCTAACTTAAGGAAGGACATTCTTGCTATTGAGGGAGTGCAGCGAAGGTTCACTAGATTGATTCCTGGGATGGCCGGACTGACATATCAAGAAAGATTGGGTCAACTGAACTTGTATCCTCTGGAGTTCAGAAGAATGAGGGGGGATCTTATAGAGACATTTAAAATCCTGACTGGTTTAGACAAATTAGATGCGGGCAGAATGTTCCCAATGGTAGGGAAAACTAGAACCAGGGGTCACAGTCTAAGGATTAAGGGGAAGCCATTTAGGACTGAGCTGAGGAGGAACTTCTTCACCCAGAGAGTGGTGAATCTATGGAATTCTCTTCCACAGAAGGTTGTTGAGGCCAGTTCGCTAAATATATTCAAAAGGGAGTTAGATATAACACTCACAACTAAGGGGATCAAGGGGTATGGCGAGAAAGCAGGAATGGGGTACTGAGGTAGCATGTTCAGCCATGAACGCATTGAATGGCGGTGCAGGCTCGAAGGACCGAATGGTCTACTCCTGTACCTATTTTCTATGTTTCTATGTTTCTATGAAAGATTGGATAGGCTGGGGTTGTTTTCTTTGGAACAGAGGAGGCTGAGGGGAGACCTAATTGAGGTGTATAAAATTATGAGGGGTCCAGATAGAGTGGATAGGAAGGACCTATTTCCATTAGCAGGGTGGTCAATAACCAGGGGGCATAGATTTAAAGTAATTGGTAGGAGGTTTAGAGGGGAGTTGAGGAGAAATCTTTTCACCCAGAGGGTGGTGGGGGTCTGGAACCCACTGCCTGAAAGGGTGGTAGAGGCAGAGACCCTCATCACATTTAAAAAGTACTTGGATATGCACTTGAAGTGCCGTAACCTACAAGGCTACGGACCAAGTGCTGGAAAGTGGGATAAGGGTGGATAGCTTTGTCGGCCGGCACAGACAAGATGGGCCAAATGGCCTCCTTCTGTGCTGTAAATTTCTATGATTCTATGATGATCTCTGGATTACTCCCTGTGCCAAGCGCTAGTGAGTATAGAAATAGGAGGATAGAGCAGATGAATGCTAAATAGTCCTGGCTGGAGAGATGGTGCAGGAGGGAGGGCTTTAGATTCCTGGGACATTGGGACCGGTTCTGGGGGAGGTGGGACCTGTACAGGCCAGACGGGTTGCACCTCAACAGAGCCGGAACCAATATCCTCGCGGGGGCGTTTGCTAGTGCTGTTGGGGGAGGGTTTAAACTAATTTGGCAGAGGGATGGGCACCAGGATGTAACATTAGAAAGGAGAAACAAAGTGCACAAAGGATTGGGAGAGACAGATAGCACTAGAGTAAGAAATAGTACGGTATTAGGTGGGGTCAGACTAAGAGAGAATACAAGAAGGTCTAAGCTAGGTTTACAGTGCATGTGTGTAAACACACGAAGCGTGGTAAATAAGGTTGGTGAGCTGCAGGCGCAAATAGCCACATGGGAATATGATGTCGTGGCGATAACGGAGTCCTGGCTCAAAAAAAAGAGCAGGATTGGGTACTAAATATTCCTGGATACAGGTGCTCAGGAAAGAAAGGAGGTGGTGTGGCAGTATTGGTTAAGGAGAATGTTACAGTGCTGGAGAGAGAGGATGTCCTGGAGGGGTCAAGGACAGAATCTATTTGGTTAGAGTTAAGAAACAATAGAGGTGCCATTACACTACTAGGTGTATTCTATAGACCACCAACAAGTGGGAAAAATATGGAGGAGCAAATTTGCAGGGAAATTACAGAGAGGTGCAAGAAGTATAGAGTAGTAATAACAGGGGACTTCAATTATGCTAATATAGACTGGGATAGTAATAGTTTAAAGGGCAGCAATGGGGAAGAATTTCTGAAGTGTGTTCAGGAGAACTTTCTTGATCAGTACGTTTCCAGCCCAATGAGGAAGGAGGAATTGCTGGGGAATGAGGTGGGTCAAGTGAAGCAAGTGTCAGTAGGGGAACATTTAGGGAACAGTGATCATAGTACCATAAGGTTTAGATTAGCTATGGAAAAGGAAAGGGAGCAATCTAGAGTAAAAATACTTAATTGGAGGATGGCAAATTTCAGTGGGTTGAGAACAGATCTGGCCCGGGTAAATTGGAATCAAAGATTGGCAGGCAAAACTGTAATCGAACAATGGGCTGCCTTTAAAGAGGAGATGGTTTAGATACAGTTGTGGTACATTCCTATGAGAGGGAAAGGTAGGGCAACCAAAGTCAGAGCTCCCTGGATGACGAAAGAGATAGAGAGCAAGATGAAGCAGAAAAAGAGCACGTATGACAAGTTGAGAATACAAGTGAGAATCAGGCTGAATATAGAAAGTTCAGCGGGGAAGTGAAAAAGAAAATAAGAGGGGCAAAGAGAGAGTATTGAGAATACATTGGCAGCTAACATAAAAGGGAATTCAAAAGTCTTCTATAGGCATATAAACAATAAACGGGTAGTAAGAGAAGGGGTGGGGCCGATTAGGCACCAAAAAGGAGACCTACGCATGGAGGCAGAGGGCATGGCTGAGGTACTAAATGAGTACTTTGCATCTGTCTTTACCAAGGAAGAACATGCTGCCAAAGTCATCGTGAAAGAGGAGGTAGAGGAGATACTGGATGAGATAAAAATTGATAAAGAGGAGGTACTAGAAAGGCTGTCTGTACTTAAAATTGATAAATCACCAGGACCAGATGGGATACATCCTAGGATGCTGAGTAAAATTAAGGAGGAAATCGCGGAGGTACTGGCCATAATCTTCCAATCCTCCTCAGATACGGGGGTGGTGCCAGAGGACTGGAGAATTGCAAATGTTACACCCTTGTTCAAAAAAGGGTGAAAGTATAAACCCAGCAACTACAGGCCAGTCAGTTTAACCTCGGTAGTGGGAAAGCTTTTAGAAACGATAATCAGGGACAAAATTATCACTTGGACAAGTGTGGATTAATTAAGGAAAGCCAGCACGATTTCTTAAAGGCAAATCGTGTTTTTTGATGAGGTAACAGAGAGGGTTGAGGAGGGCAATGCGGTTGACGTGGTGTACATGGACTTATAAAAGGCGTTTGATAAAGTGCCACATAATAGGCTTACCAACAAAGTTGAAGCCCATGGAATAAAAAGGACAGTGGCAGCATGGATACGAAATTGGCTAAGTGACAGGAAACAGAGAGCAGTGGTGAATGGTTGTTTTTCGGACTGGAGGAAGGTATACAGTGGTGTTCCCCAGGGGTCGGTACTAGGACCACTGATTTTCTTGCTATATATTAATGACTTGGACTTGGGTGTATAGGGCACAATTTCAAAATTTGCAGATGACACAAAACTTGGAAATATAGTGAACAGTGAGGAGGACAGTGATGGACTTTAAGAAGACAGAGACAGGCTGGTGAAATGGGCGGACACGTGGCAGCTGAAATTTAATGCAGAAAAGTGGGAAGTGATACATTTTGGTAAGAACAACGAGAAGAGGCAATATAAACTAAAGGGTACAATCCTAGAGGGGGTGCATGAACAGAGAGACCGGGGGGTATATGTGCACAAATCGTTGAAGGTGGCAGGGCAGGTTGAGAAAGTGGTTAAAAAAGCAAATGGGATCCTGGGCTTCATAAATAGAGGCACAGAGTAGAGATAGTGGATGCACTGGTATTAATCTTCCAGAATTCCCTAGATTCTAGAACAGTCCCCAAGGATTGGAAGGTAGCAAACATAACCCCGCTATTTAGGAAAGGAGGAAGAGAAAAACATGGAGAACTATAGGCCAGTTAGCCTGACAGCAGTAGTAGGCAAAATGCTAGAATCTATTATTAGGGGCATGGCAACAGGGCACTTAGAAAATCGTAATATGATTAGGTAGAGTCAACATGGTTTTATGAAAGGAAAATCGTGTTTGACAAATCTGTTCAAGTTTTTTGAAGATTTAACTAGTACGATTTATAAGGGGGAACCAGTGATGTGGTGTATTTGGATTTTCAAAAAGCATTCGATAAGGTGCCACACAAGAGGTTATTACACAAAATTAGGACTCATGGGATTGGGGATAATATATTAGCATGGATTGAGGATTGGTTAATGGACAGAAAACAGAGAGTAGGAATAAACGGCACTTTTTCGGCTTGGCAGGCTGTAACTAGCAGGGATCAGTGTTTGGGCCTCAGCTATTTACAATCTATATCAATGACTTAGATGAAGGGACTGAGTGTCATGTATCCAAGTTTGCTGATGATACAAAGTTAGGTGGGAAAGTAAGCTGTGAGGAGGATGCAAAGTGGCTGCAGGTTGACTGAGTGTGCAAGAACATGGCAAATGGAATACAATGTGGGGAAGTGTGAAGTTATCCACTTTGGTAGGAAAAACAAAAAAAGCAGAATATTTTTTGAATGGAGAGAGACTGGGAAATGTTTACATTCAGAGGGACCTGGGTGTCCTTGTACATGAATCACAAAAAGTTAACATGTAGGTACAGCAAGCAATTAAGAAAGCAAATGGTGTGTTAGCTTTTGTTACAAAGGGATTAGAGTATAAGAGTAAAGAAGTCTTACTACAATTATACAGGGCATTGGTGAGGCCACACCTGGAGTAGTGTACAGTTCTGGTCTCCTTACCTAAGGAAAGACATACTTGCCTTAGAGGGAGTGCAACGAAGGTTCACCAGACTGGTTCCTCGGATGAGGGGATTGCCCTATCAGAAGAGATTGAGTAGATAGGCCTATATTCCTTAGCGTTTAGAAGAATGGGAGGTGATCTCATTGAAATATATAAAGTTCTTAAGGGGCTTGACAGGGTTAATGCTGAGAAAATGTTTCCCCTGGCTGGGGAATCTAGAACACGGGGTCACAGTCTCAGAATAAGGGGTCGGCCATTTAGGACTGAGATGAGGAGAAATTTCTTCACTCAAAGGGTTGTGAATCTTTGGAATTCGCTACCCCAGAGAGTTGTGGATGCTCAGTCGTTGAGTATATTCAAGACAGAGGTCGATAGATTTTTGGGAACAGTTCGGATGGGATAGTTTTTGCACAGTGTGTGCAGGAGGGTTTCCTGACACAATATGTGGATAGGCCGACAAGAGGTGGGGCCACGTTGGATTTGGTACTGGGTAATGAACCGGGCCAAGTGTTTGATTTGTATGTGGGAGAGCACTTTGGAGATAGTGACCACAATTCGGTAACTTTCACTATTGCAATGGAGAGGGAAAGGGCCATACGGCAGGGCAGGGTTTATAATTGGGGGAGGGGTAATTATGATGCGATTAGGCAAGAATTAGGGAGTATAAGATGGGAACAGAAACTATCAGGGAAAGGCACAAACGAAAAGTGGAGCTTTTTCATGGAGCAATTACTGCGTGTCCTTGATAGGTATGTCCCTGTCAGGCAGGGAGGAAATGGCCGAGTGAGAGAACCATGGTTCACAAAAGAGGTTGAATGTCTAGTCAAGAGGAAAAAGGAAGCGTATGTAAGGATGAGAAAACAAGGTTCAGTTGGGTCGATTGAGGGGTACAAGGTAGCAAGGAATGAGCTAAAAAAAAGCTTAGGAGAGCTAGGAGGGGGCATGAGAAGTCCTTGGCGGGTCGGATCAAGAAAAACCCCAAGGCTTTTTACTCTTATGTGAGAAATAAAAGAATGACCAGGGTGAGGGTAGGGCCGGTCAAGGACAGTAGTGGGAACTTGTGCATGGAGTCAGAAGAGATAGGAGAGGTGATGAATGAATACTTTTCGTCAGTGTTCACCGAGGAGAGGGGCCATGTTCTTGAGGATGAGAGTGTGATAAAGGTGGATAGGCTGGAGGTGGTAGATGTTCTGAGGGAAGATGTTTTAGCAATTTTGAAGAACCTGAGGGTCGATAAGTCCCCTGGGCCAGATGGGATATATCCTAGGATTCTTTGGGAGGCAAGGGAGGAGATTGCAGAGCCTCTGGCTTTGATCTTTGGGTCCTCACTGTCCACGGGGATGGTGCCAGAGGACTGGAGAGTGGCGAATGTTGTTCCTCTCTTCAAGAAAGGAAATAGGAATGACCCTGGTAATTATAGGCCGGTTAGTCTTACTTCGGTGGTTGGTAAGATAATGGAAAAGGTCCTGAGGGATAGGATTTATGACCATTTGGAAAGGGGCAACTTAATCAGGGATAGTCAACACGGATTCGTGAAGGGTAAGTCTTGCCTAACAAATTTGATTGAATTCTTTGAGGAGGTAACTAAGTGTGTAGATGAAGGTAGAGCAGTTGATGTCGTATACATGGATTTTAGTAAGGCGTTTGATAAGGTTCCCCATGGTCGTCTCATGAAGAAAGTAAGGAGTTGTGGGATAGAGGGAAATTTGGCCGATTGGATAAGTAACTGGCTATCTCATAGAAGGCAGAGGGTGGTGGTGGATGGAACATTTTCGGACTGGAGACCAGTTACCAGCGGTGTGCCACAGGGGTCGGTGCTGGGTCCTCTGCTGTTTGTGATTTTTATCAATGACTTGGAGGAGGGGACTGAAGGGTGGATCAGTAAATTTGCTGATGACACCAAGATTGGTGGAGTAGTGGATGAGGTGGAGGGCAGTTGTAGGCTGCAAAGAGACATTGATAGGATGCAGAGCTGGGCCGAAAAATGGCAGATGGAATTTAACCCTGATAAGTGCGAGGTGATTCATTTTGGTAGGGCAAATTTGAATAAGGATTACAGGGTCAACGGCAGGGTTCTGAGGAACGTGGAGGAGCAGAGGGATCTGGGGGTTCATATCCACAGATCTCTGAAGGTTGCCACTCAAGTGGATAGAGCAGTAAAGAAGGCCTATGGTGTGTTGGCGTTTATTAACAGAGGGTTTGAGTTTAAGAACCGTGAGGTTATGCTGCAACTGTACAGGACCTTGGTGAGACCACATTTGGAATAGTGTGTGCAGTTCTGGTCACCTCACTATAGGAAGGACGTGGAAGCATTGGAAAGAGTGCAAAGGAGATTTACCAGGATGCTGCCTGGTTTGGGGGGGGAGGTCTTATGAGGAAAGATTGAGGGAGTTGGGGCTTTTCTCTTTAGAGCGGAGGAGGATGAGAGGCGACTTAATAGAGGTTTATAAGATGATGAGGGGGATAGATAGAGTGGATGTTCAGAGACTATTTCCTCGGGTAGAGGCAGCTGTTACAAGGGGGCATAACTATAAGGTGCATGGGGGGAGATATAGAAGGGATGTCCGAGGTAGATTCTTTACTCAGAGAGTGGTTGGGGTGTGGAATGGACTGCCTGCTGTGATAGTGGAGTCGGACACTTTAGGAACTTTCAAGCGGTTATTGGATAAGCACATGGAGCACACCAGAGTGATAGGGAGTGCGATAGCTTGATCTTGGTCTCGGACAATGCTCGGCACAACATTGAGGGCCGAAGGGCCTGTACTGTGCTGTACTGTTCTAAGGAAATTAAGGGATATGGGGATAGTGCAGGAAGGTGGAGTTGAGGGAGAAGATCAGCCATGATATTATTGAATGGCGGAGCAGGCTCGAGGGGCCAAATGGCCGACTCCTGCTCCTATTTCTTATGCTTTTATGTAAAAGCAAGGAAATTATGATGAACCTGTATAAAACACTGATTCAGCCTCAACTGGAGTATTGTGTCCAATTCTGGGCACTGCACTTTAGGAAGGATGTGAAGGCCTTAGAGAGGGTGCAGAAAAGATTTACAAGAATTATTCCAGGGATGAGGGACTTCAGTTACGTGGATAGACTGGAGAAGCTGGGGTTGTTCTCCTTAGAGCAGAGAAGATTGAGTGGCGATTTGATAGAGGTGTTCAAAATCTTGAAGGGTCTAGACAGAGTAGATAGAGAGAAACTGTTCCCATTAGCAGAAGGGTCGAGAACCAGAGGACACAGATTTAAGGTGATTTGCAAAAGAACCAAAAGGTGACATGAGGAAAACCATTTTTACAAGTGGTTGTGATCTGGAATGCACTGCCTGAAAGGGTGGTGGAGACAGATTCAATCATGGCTTTCAAAAGGGAATTGGATAAGTACCTGAAGGAAAAACATTTGCAGGGCTCCTGGGAAAGGGTGGGGGAGTGGGACTAGCTGAAGTGCTCTTGCAGAGAGCCGGCACGGGCTCGATGGGCTCCTTCTGTGCTGTAACCATTCTATGATTCTATGACATTCCATGTTTCCAATCACTTTTCTGCAAAACTGCCAACCAGTGACCTCAATAACTTTCATTTCCTCCCCACCCAGGGCACAGACTGTGTTTCACTCCAACTGACAAAGGTTACATTTCTCCGGCTGGTTCCCTCACCACCCCAAATCCTCCTCCTCCCCCGTACGTCAGAAACAAGGAACTTACCAGGCAGATTGAAAAGGGTGTTGAGGATGTAGAAGCGTTCGGTATCATCCCGCTGAATAAATTTGTTTGGATACTGCTCCCTTATTTCTGGGCTGCAAGAAACACACGCATGTCACATAACACTTATTTTCTCACATCAAATGACAGCATTCCCTCACCACAGTAAAAGCATCTTTATCTACAGCAGCTCTGCAAACATGCTCCTGGTACCCTGCCTGGCACCACACACAACAGCAGGTTAGCCCAGGAATGGCCATGAACAACACAGTGGGACTGGACTGTGGAAACAGCATCAGCTCCAGCCATCTATTTCTGCCATTCACCCACAACATCCAGCCACGAATGCAAACTCTTTCACTGGTCAGAGCCCCTGCCCTGTCCGTACAGACTGCCCCTCACTGGGCAATGGTCAGAGCCCCTGCGCTGTCTGTACACACTGCCTCTCACTGGACAGTGGTCAGAGCCCCTGCCCTGTCTGTATACACTGCCCCCTCACTGGACAGTGGTCAGAGCCCCTGCCCTGTCTGTATACACTGCCCCCTCACTGGACAGTGGTCAGAGCCCCTGCCCTGTCTGTATACACTGCCCCCTCACTGGACAGTGGTCAGAGCCCCTGCCCTGTCTGTATACACTGCCCCCTCACTGGACAGTGGTCAGAGCCCCTGCCCTGTCTGTATACACTGCCCCCTCACTGGACAGTGGTCAGAGCCCCTGCCCTGTCTGTACACACTGCCCCCTCACTGGGAGTCCCTATGGTCTTGAAGATTGAGCAGTCAGATAAGAACCTTAACATACACAAGGAAAATGTGGGAGAGAGTACATCTAATAAATGAAGTCAGCAGGCCCTGAATATATGTGCACGAGGGAATATTATTACAGGTAATAACAGTTCTTAACTTTGAAGGAGTTATTTAAAATCTCATTTCAATGCTATAACTGGTTTCTTTTTGTATATATTTTATCATTTTCTGATAACGCCACAGGGCTTTGGATCACAGGCACAGTCCAGCACGCACTGTAACACAGGAGGAACCAGCAGAGACTTGGCACTCACCCCTTCATGAAGTTGAAGCCATGGGCACAGACCAGGATGTTCCCATATGCATCGACCTTCAGCAAGTTCCCATATAATGTGTCAAAAATCAGGCCCCTGCACAATTAACAGGAAAAGATCACTTTCAATATTCACAGAAATCAGACAGTGTAACTGAGGCACACGGGCAAGAGGATGCTATCTGCTGTGGGCTGTGGTTGGATTGCTTCAATTGACTGCAGTTTCCTATGCTCAGGAGGAGAGAATCAGCCAGAGTTAGCACCCACGACCCCTGTACTGATGAGCCTCTGTTACCTGGACCACATGGGCCCTCGCCACTGAGCTGGCAGAATCACAAGGTAACACCTGCAGGCAATACTCTCCATGCTGATATTCCTACATTACTTTACCTCCTTCATAAACACTGCACATTAAACATCTTGCTGACCTAGTGATTAGCAATAATTCTGGCCACATCCCGAGAACATGGACTGCACACTTTCAACATCTGGTTCACACTGTGCTGCACAGAGTGCCTTTTTGCTCATTGAGTTTTAAGTTTATTTCTGCTGGGTTAGTACTTAGTCTATTAAATAGAGGCATGGCAGGACAGCTCAGTCCCATGGAGTGCACATCCTGCGCCATGTGGGAAGTCCTGGACGCATCGCGTAGCCTGGACGACCACATGTGCGGGAAATGTCGCCAGCTACAGCAACTCGAGCTCCGGGTTTCGGAGATGGAGCGGCGGCTGGAGTCACTGTGGTGCATCCGCGAGGCTGAGAGTTACGCGGATAGCACGTTTCTAGAGGTGGTCACCCCACAGCTTAAGAGTGTGCAGGCAGAGAGGGAATGGGTGAGCACCAGACAGAAGAGGAGGACCAGGCAGGTAGTGCAGGAGTCCCCGGAGTGCATCGCGCTCTCCAACCAGTATTCTGTTCTGAGTACTGGTAACGCCGATGGTTCCTCTGGTGAGTGCAGCCAGAGTCAAGTCCACGGCACCACGGATGGCTCAGCTGCACCGGCGGGGGGGGGGGGGGGGGGGGGGGAGGAAAAAGAGTGGAAGAGCAATAGTGATAGGGGATTCAATAGTTAGGGGAGCAGACAGGCGTTTCTGCGGCCGTAGACTGGCGTTTCTGCGGCCGTAGACTTCACTCCAGGATGGTATGTTGCCTCCCTGGTGCCAGGGTCAAGGATGTCACTGAGCGGCTGCAGGACACTCAAAGGGGAGGGTGAACAGCCAGAGGTCGTTGTCCATATTGGTACCAATGACACAGGCAGAAAGAGGGATGAGGTCCTGCAGGCAGAGTTTAGGGAGCTAGGAGAGAGATTAAAAAGCAGGACCTCAAAGGTAGTAATCTCCGGATTACTCCTGGTGCCACGAGCTAGTGAGTACAGGAATAGGAGGATAGAACAAATGAATGCGTGGCTAGAGAGATGGTGCAGGAGGAGGGCTTTAGATTCCTGAGGCATTGGGACCGTTTCTGGGGAAGGTGGGACCTGTACAAGCCGGACAGGTTACACCTCAACAGAGCCGGGACCAATATTCTCATGGGGAGGTTTGTTAATGCTGTTGGGGAGGGTTTAAACTAGCTTGACAGGGGGATGGGCACCAGCATATAGGAGTAGAAAAGAGGAATAAGGTGCATAAAAGAGTGATTGTGTTGGATAGTACTAGAGAAGATAGTACTAGAGGCGGTAGTAGTACCATATTAGATAGGAGCACACTAAGAAAAAAATTCAAAAATGGGTTTAGAATGCATGTACATAAACGCACAAAGTGTGGTGAATAAGGTTGGTGAGCTACAAGCACAATTAGCCGTGTGGCAATATGATGTTGTGGCAATAATGGAAACGTGGCTTAAAAACTGCGAGGACTGGGCACTTAATATTCAAGGGTACAAGGTGTTCAGAAAAGATAGGGAAGGAAAAAAGGGAGGTGGGGTGGCAGTGCTGATTAAGGAAGACATTGTAGTGTTGGAAAGGGAGGATGTTCTTGAGGGGACAAGGACAGAATCCATTTGGTTAGAGTTGAGGAGCAAAAAGGGTATGATCACGTTATTGGGGGTATTCTACAGGGCTCCAAATAGTGAGAGGGAAGTAGAGGAGCAAATCTGCAGGGAAATCGCAGAGATATGCAAGAGCTATAGAGTGGTGATATTGGGGGACTTTAATTACCCAAATATCGATTGGGATAATGCTAGGGTAAAGGGAAAGGAGGGGGAGGAATTTCTGAAATGTGTTCAAGAGAATTTCCTTGACCAGTATGTTCTTGGCACAACTAGGAAGGAGGCATTACTGGATCTGGTGCTGGGGAATGAGGTGGGCCAGGTTGACCAAGTGTCTGTGGGAGAACACTTGGGTACAAGTGATCATCGCATCATAAGATTTAGATTAGCAATGGAGAGGAGCAAGGAACAATCTAGAGTGGAACTTCTAAACTGGAATAGGGCTAACTTCAATGGAATGTGAAAGGATCTAGCCAAGGTAAAATGGAACCAAAGACTGACAGGAAAAACTGTAACGGAACAATGGGTGATCTTTAAGGAGGAGGTGTTCCAAGTACAGGCTAGGTACATTCCAACAAGAGGGAAGGGTAAGGGAACCAAAGCAAGGGCTCCTTGGATGACGAGGGAGATAGAAAAGATGATGAAACAAAAAAAAGAGGGTGTATGATGAATGTCAGGTGAATTCTTCAAGGGCGAGCCAGACCAAATACAGTAAGTTGAGAGGGGATGTGAAGATGAAAATCAGATTGGCAAAGAGAGAATATGAGAGTTGAATGGTGGTTAACATAAAAGGGAACCCAAAAATATTTTACCGGCATGTAAACAGTAAGCGGGTAGTAAGAGGCAGGGTGGGGCCTATTAGCAACAAAAAAGGTGATATGCTTAGAAGCGCAGAGCAAGGCTAGAATACTCAATGAGTACTTTGTATCGGTGTTTACTAAGGAGGTGGATGCTGACAAAATATCGGTAGAAGTGGAAAAGGTAGAAGCAATAGAAGGCATGAAAATTGATAGACAGGATGTACTAGAAAGGCTGTGTATGCTTAGAGTGGACAAGTCGCCTGATCCAGATGGCTTGCAACCCAGGTTGCTAAGGGAATTGGGGGAGGATATAGTGGAAGGGTTGCCATAATTTTCCAATCTTCCCTAGATGCGGGGGAGGTGCCTGAGGATTGGAAAGTGGCAAATGTGACACCATTGTTCAAGAAAGGGTGTAAGGACAATCCTAGTAACTACAGGCCAGTCAATTTAACATCAGTGGTGGGTAAAGTTTTAGAAACAATAATCAAGGAAAAAATTAACAGGCACTTGGAGAGGTTTAAGCTAATTAAGGAGAGCCAACACAGATTTGTAAAAGGCAGATCGTGTTTGACTAATCTAATTGAATTTTTTGATAAAGTAACAGAGAGAATTGATGAAGGGAATGCAATGGATGTTGACTACATGAATTTTCAGAAGGCATTTGACAAAGTACCACATAGAAGGCTGGTTAACAAAACTGAGGCTCCTGGAATAGGTGGGTCAAGTGGCAGCTTGGATAAGGAAATGGCTTAAGGACAGAAAACAGCAAGTTGTGGTAAATGGCTGTTTTTCAGACTGGAGGATGGTAGACAGTGGTGTTCCCCAAGGGTCAGTGCTGGGGCCATTGCTTTTTTTGATATATAAATGACCTGGATATTGGAATACATAGTAGAATTTCTAAATTTGCTGATGACACCAAACTTGGGGGTGTGGCAAACAGCGAGGATGATACCAATCGACTGCAACAGGACATAGAAAGGCTAGCAGAATGGGCAGACAAGTGGCAGATGGAATTTAATACAGAGAAGTGTGAGGTGATTCATTTTGGCAGAAGGAACAAGGCGAGACAATATACACTTAATGGCACAGTTTTAAAGAGTGTGCAGGGACAGAGGGACCTGGAGTTAATGTGCATAGGTCCCTGAAGGTGGCAGGACATATTGAGAGCATGGTTAACAAATTATATGGGATCTTGGGCTTCATAAATAGAGGTATTGAGTACAAAAGTAGAGAAGTTATGCTGAACCTTTATAAAGCGCTGGTTAGGCCACACCCGGAGTATTGCGTCCAGTTCTGGTCACCACACTTTAGGAAGGATGTGTAGGCCCTTGAGAGGGTGCAGAGGAGATTTACCAGAATGGTTCCGGGGATGGGGGAACTTAGCTACAAGGACAGGCTGGAGTAGCTGGATTTGTTTTCATTAGAGCAAAGGAGGTTGAGGGGTGATTTGATAGAAGTGTACAAGATTATGATGGGTTTGGATAGGCTAGACGGGATAAGGCTGTTCCCACTAGTTGATGGTACAAGGACTAGGGGACACAGATTTAAGGTTTTGGGCAAGAGATACAGGGGGGATGTGAGGAAAAACTTATTTACGCAGCGAGTGGTGAGGATCTGGAATTCACTGCTGATAGAAGTGGTGAAAGAGGAGACACTCGATGTTTTCAAGGGGAGACTGGATAGGCACTTGAGGGAAATAAACTTGCAGGGCTACGGGGATAGAGCGGGGGAATGGGACTGACTGGATTGCTCTGCAGAGAGCCGGCACGGACGCGATGGGCCGAATGGCCTCCTTCTGTGCCGTTATGACCTTCCCTCCTATCTCGCACTCCCCTTCTCCCACCCATGTTTCTACCTGGTAGGGAAAACGGGATCGTAGACAAAGTTGCAAAGCTCCTGAGGATACCCAATGGAGATCAAGCGTTCGACGGTCAGATCAAAGCCCAGAGCCTCGTATTCCGGAGACTTGTACACTGCGCCAAAACAAAAGGAGAATGTTTAATGGGGAATCCTACAATATTCAGACAGCCTCAGGTATAGAGACCCTGTATAGGAAAACAATCAAAAGCCATGGTGCACATATATATACAGTACAGCTGCAATCGGCAGATTTGAAGCTCTTGTACCCACCCTACAGCTGCAAACACAAGCCCAACACACTGCACTGAAGCACAGACACCAACCCCAGTGCACACCCAGTAATTCACTATTTACACTAGTGTTCCCTTATGGTGGGATTTGGTGCTGCACATTGTACTCCACAATGATCTCTAGAATATCTGCGCTAACCCAGACCCCAGAGGTTGTGATCCTGCCTCTTAGTGGGTGGGTGCTTTGGGATTCATGTTGTACTAAACAGCACAGAGCTGGATGGTTTCTTCAATATGAACAAACACAGAGACATCACAGTCAAGGCATTTGTCCATAACTAAAGCCTAAAATGTGCGAAACGCTGGCAATATAACTCCGTGTGTCATGGACTCAGGTACAGATCAATTGAGCAAGATCCCATCTTCACCTGCACTGTCCAACAGCTTTACACATCCACAAAAACAAGAGAGTGGGAAAAATATTATTGGCAGAGTTAATGGGTGATTCCTCCTCACTCCCAACAGTTAATACTTGTGAGCAGTGCTGGCAACCCTCGCTTGTTGTGTTAGGGGAGGTGTGCGCGACAGGACACATTACTGTGCACAAGGTACCGTCTGAAGCAGACACTTATCCAAGGAACCAGCGCCTCCCTGGAGAGATGATTCTGGAGAGGTACCACCAACGCTGCCTCTGCAAGATCCTGCAAATCCATTGGTAGGATAGGCGCACCAACGTCAGCGTTCTCATTCAGGCCAACATCCCCAGCAGCGAAGCTTTGACCACGATCGATCAGCTCCAATGGACAGGCCACATCGTCCGCATGCCCGATACGAGACTCCCAAAACAAGCGCTCTACTCGGAGCTCCGACACGGCAAGAGAGCCCCAGGTGGGCGGAGGAAACGCTTCAAGGCACCCTCAAAGCCTCCTTGAAAAAGTGCAACATCCCCACCAACACCTGGGAATCCCTGGCCCAAGACCGCACAAAGTGGAGGAGAAGCATCCGGGAAGGCGCCGAACACTTCGAGTCTCTTCGCCGGGAGCAAGCGAAGCCAAGCGCAAACAGCGGAATGAGCGCACGTCAGCCCAAGCACCCCACCTATCCGCCCCTTCAACCACCGTCTGCCCCACCTGTGGCAGAGACTGTAGGTCCCGCATTGGACTCATCAGTCACCTGAGAACTCATTTTTAGTGTTGACGCAAGTCATCCTCGGTTCCGAGGGACTGCCTAAGAGAGAGAGAGAGGGTGAGATGGGAACCCTTCCCATGACATGAATATCATCGCACCATGTAGAGAGGTTTATTTTAGTGTCAGCAGTGAGGAGTCCAGTGACAGTAAGCAGACAGAGTGAGGAGTTGTTGACACTATAAGGCAAAAAGCCAAAGTGCATGACTCAGTGGGCCAGGCTGTGCGGCTACCCAGGAACCAGGGGGACTGCAAACCAAAGGCAAAAAGCAACCAGGGAGTGTCCTAGGTCCAACCATCTTCAGCTGCTTCATCAATGACCTTCCCTCCATTCTAAGGTCAGAAGTGGGGATGTTCCCTGATGATTGCACAGTGTTCAGTTCCATTCACAACTCTTCAGATAATGAAGCAGTCCATGCCTGCATGCAACAAGACCTGGACAACATTCACGCTTGGGTTGATAAGTGGCAGGTAACAAGTGCCAGGCAATGACTATCTCCAACAAGCAAGAGTCTAACCACCTCCCCTTGACATTCAACGGCATTACCATCACCATCCTGGGGGTCACCATTGACCAGAAACTTAACTGGACCAGCCACATGAATACTGTGGCTACAAGAGCAGGTCAGAGGCTGGGTATTCTGTGGTGAGTGTCTCACCTCCTGACTCCCCAAAGCCTTTCCACCATCTACAAGGCACAAGTCAAGAGTGTGATGGAATACTCTCCACTTGCCTGGATGAATGCAGCTCCAACACTCAAGAAGCTCAACACCATCCAAGACAAAGCAGCCCACTTGATTGGCACCCCATCCACCACCTTAAACATTCACTCCCTCCACCACCGGCGTACCGTGGCTGCAGTGTGTACCATCTACAAGACGCACTGCAGCAACTCGCCAGGGCTTCTTCGACAGCACCTCCCACACCCGCGACCTCTTCCACCTAGAAGGACAAGGGTAGCAGGCGCATGGGAACACCACCACCTCTCCAAGTTTCCCTCTAAGTCATACGCCATCCTGACTTAGAAATATATCGCCGTTCCTTCATCATCGCTGAGTCAAAATCCTGGAACTCGCTCCCTAACGGCACTGTGGGAGCACCTTCACCACACGGACTGCAGAGGTTCAAGAAGGCGGCTCACCAGCACCTTCTCAAGGGCAACTAGGGATGTGCAATAAAGTCTCCTTTAGCTCCTTATAGATTGGAGCTAGGGGCTGCTCAGGCCCCGGCGTGGGAGGGCGGTCTCGGGCCCTAGTGTGGGAGAGCAGGGTGGGGGAGGGGGGGCCAGGCGCAGGCTGCGGTGTACTGGAGTGACGAGTTGGTCCTACACAAGGAACTAAAACAAAACTAAACTGTAGGAGCTGAATGCTTTTCTTTCCTTCCTTGTGTTCCGATATTCATTGCAAGTATACCAGTCCGAGTAGGTTGCACAGTACAGCCATCCTGGGCTCGTACCAGAACGGCCACTCCAGCCCCCAGTCCAGTTGCCAACCTTCCAGGTTGCTTTGCATTCACAAGCACCATCTCTGCTCTTCCCTAATCTCATCCCAAATGTTATCCCAGCAAAGCCAGGCAGACAAACTGTACACAGTGTTTCATGCAGCATCAGGGGATTTCAGACACACAGTTCTTGGATCTCGTGGAATGCAGGGGCCTCATTATTGACAGCAACAGAGAACTAGCTACAGTTATATAATTGTATAGGAGGATGCTACATCAGAGCTTTAACCTAGTCAAATATCTCACAGTAGAAGGTGAAAATATGACATTGGGCGTGGAGATCAAGAGTACCAACCTGTCTATCCCAGAGTAACAGCTATTGGATGGCAGTCCCTCCATGCTGTTTTTCACAAACCCCTGACTTGATAGACCTCAGTATAAAAGAACGAGATCTCTGCCACGAGAATGAGTATTGGTTAAACCAAGTGTCAGCCATGGCTCAGTAGGTAGCATTCTCTCCTCGTGAGTCAGAGGGTCGTAGGTTCAAGCCCCACTCCAGAGTATTGAGACCCTAATCCAGGCTGACCCTCCAGTGCAATACAGAGGGAGCGCTGCACTGTCGGAGGGGCAGTACTGAGGGCGCGCTGCACTGTTGGAGGGGCAGTACTGAGGGAGCGCTGCACTGTCGGAGGGGCAGTACTGAGGAAGTGCTGCACTGTCGGAGGGGCAGTACTGAGGGAGCGCCGCACTGTCGGAGGGGCAGTACTGAGGGAGCGCCGCACTGTCGGAGGGGCAGTACTGAGGGAGCGCCGCACTGTCGGAGGGGCAATACTGAGGGAGCGTTGCACTGTCGGAGGGGCAGTACTGAGGGAGCGCTGCACTGTCGGAGGGGCAGTACTGAGGGAGTGCGGCACTGTTGGTGGTGCAGTACTGAGGGAGCGCGGCACTGTCGGCAGGGCAGTACCGAGGGAGCGCTGCAATATGGGAGGTGCCGACTATTGGATGAAACGTTAAACTGAGGCCCCGTCTGCCCTCTCAGGTGGCGTAAAAGATCCCACTGCACTATTTCGAGGAAGAGCAGGGGAATTCTCCCTGGTGTCCTGGTGCCAATATTTATCCCTCAACCAACATCACTAAACAGATTATCTGGCCATTTATCTCATTGCTGTTTGTGGGATCTTGCTGTGTGCATAATTGGCTCCCGTGTTCCCTATGTTACAACAGTGACTACATTTTAAAGCTACTTTATTGGTTGTAAAGGGATTTGGTAATGAAGGCACAATAGAAATGCAAGTCTTCCTTTCTTTCTTAAATTGAGGCTGTTGCGGTGGGCTGGCATCAGGCACACGGCTGTTGGCTTGCTCCTGCTCTGGAGGAAATGGCTTTGCCAGCTTCTGGCGGACTGGTGCTGACTGTGGGGTCCCAGCTGGTTGGGTAATTTGGCTTTCCGGACGCAACCTATCATTATCGGCTTACAGATCTCTTAATAATCAACAGGAAATATCTGGCTGACCTTGGGGTTGTGTAACGCTCACAGCTGCTGTCTGCAGTGACAGTGTGTGTACGGGTCAAATAGCCGCCTGGGGTGGCACACCCTCGTGCACTGTCTCACTACAGCAGGCTGCCTTTTCACATTGCAGCATTTACACCCTTATTTATGCACTGAAACTAATTGAAAACCTGAAACTCACTGTTTATAGAAACATAATCAAACTGCAGTACCTCACTGGAAGCCTTTATAAAGCAGTGTTCATATTTGAAGTTCAGTTTGTTATTTTCCCCTCGCCTGCCTTTTGCTGGATCTTAGTTCCATAGGGACCTGTTGCCCTCACCCAAGTGGCTGTTGCCATTGTTCATGTGCGAGTCTCGATAGTGAATGTTGGCAGGATATTCAACTGTGGCTGGCCTCACAGCCAGGTGCAATCCTGCCCCGCCCCACCCCCCCACCGTCCACCAGGAATTCCTCGATACTGATCCGGTGTGGGAGCCGTGTCTTTTTCCCAGTCCCTGGCACAGAGTCACTGAGCCCAATTGTAATACTCCATCTGCGATCTGGCTGAGATTGGCTAATCCAGGCCAGAGGTGGAACCTGGGAGCGTCCTGGTTTGTATGCTTTAATGGAAGACCACACTGAGCCACGGGGGAGTTCAGGTTACAGGTGGCCCAGAGCTGTGCACGTTTGCTCACAGTTCATGCTGATCACTGACACAAAGGCCAGCTCCCAAACTGAAGGTGAGCACAGTCCTCGAGTTCAGCAACACAGCAGATGTTTGCAACACAGATTTCATTTGATTGCTATCATTTTACTTTGACCAGAAACCTGGCACTGACACCCGAGGGAGCAGCAACACGATAGCACCATTACCGCCTCTCAGACTGACGCAAGCGGAGTGTAATTAAGGTGGAGGCGGGAGGGAGCGAAATACAGTGTGGTCACCAACAGGGACTAGAGAGGGTGTGATCGGGGAGTGTGATACAGTGTGGTCACCAACAGGGACTAGAGAGGGTGTGATCGGGGAGTGTGATACAGTGTGGTCACCAACAGGGACTAGAGAGGGTGTGATCGGGGAGTGTGATACAGTGTGGTCACTAACTGGTGTAGAGAGGGTGTGATCGGGGAGTGTGATACAGTGTGGTCACCAACAGGGACTAGAGCGGGTGTGATCGGGGAGTGTGATACAGTGTGGTCACTAACTGGAGTAGAGAGGGTGTGATCGGGGAGTGTGATACAGTGTGGTCACTAACTGGGACTAGAGCGGGTGTGATCGCGGAGTGTGATACAGTGTGGTCACTAACTGGAGTAGAGAGGGTGTGATCAGGGAGTGTGATACAGTGTGGTCACTAACTGGAGTAGAGAGGGTGTGATCAGGGAGTGTGATACAGTGTGGTCACTAACTGGAGTAGAGAGGGTGTGATCAGGGAGTGTGATACAGTGTGGTCACCAACAGGGACTAGAGCGGGTGTGATCGCGGAGTGTGATACAGTGTGGTCACTAACTGGAGTAGAGAGGGTGTGATCAGGGAGTGTGATACAGTGTGGTCACTAACTGGAGTAGAGAGGGTGTGATCAGGGAGTGTGATACAGTGTGGTCACTAACTGGAGTAGAGAGGGTGTGATCAGGGAGTGTGATACAGTGTGGTCACTAACGGGGACTAGAGAGGGTGTGATCGGGGAGTGTGATACAGTGTGGTCACTAACTGGAGTAGAGAGGGTGTGATCAGGGAGTGTGATACAGTGTGGTCACTAACTGGAGTAGAGAGGGTGTGATCAGGGAGTGTGATACAGTGTGGTCACTAACGGGGACTAGAGAGGGTGTGATCGGGGAGTGTGATACAGTGTGGTCACTAACTGGAGTAGAGAGGGTGTGATCGGGGAGTGTGATACAGTGTGGTCACTAACTGGAGTAGAGAGGGTGTGATCGGGGAGTGTGATACAGTGTGGTCACCAACAGGGACTAGAGCGGGTGTGATCGGGGAGTGTGATACAGTGTGGTCACTAACTGGAGTAGAGAGGGTGTGATCAGGGAGTGTGATACAGTGTGGTCACTAACTGGAGTAGAGAGGGTGTGATCAGGGAGTGTGATACAGTGTGGTCACTAACTGGAGTAGAGAGGGTGTGATCAGGGAGTGTGATACAGTGTGGTCACTAACGGGGACTAGAGAGGGTGTGATCGGGGAGTGTGATACAGTGTGGTCACTAACTGGAGTAGAGAGGGTGTGATCAGGGAGTGTGATACAGTGTGGTCACTAACTGGAGTAGAGAGGGTGTGATCAGGGAGTGTGATACAGTGTGGTCACCAACAGGGACTAGAGAGGGTGTGATCGGGGAGTGTGATACAGTGTGGTCACTAACTGGAGTAGAGAGGGTGTGATCGGGGAGTGTGATACAGTGTGGTCACTAACTGGAGTAGAGAGGGTGTGATCGGGGAGTGTGATACAGTGTGGTCACTAACTGGAGTAGAGAGGGTGTGATCGGGGAGTGTGATACAGTGTGGTCACTAACGGGGAGTAGAGAGGGTGTGATCGGGGAGTGTGATACAGTGTGGTCACTAACTGGAGTAGAGAGGGTGTGATCGGGGAGTGTGATACAGTGTGGTCACTAACTGGAGTAGAGAGGGTGTGATCGCGGAGTGTGATACAGTGTGGTCACTAACTGGAGTAGAGAGGGTGTGATCAGGGAGTGTGATACAGTGTGGTCACTAACGGGGACTAGAGAGGGTGTGATCGGGGAGTGTGATACAGTGTGGTCATTAACTGGAGTAGAGAGGGTGTGATCGGGGAGTGTGATACAGTGTGGTCATTAACTGGAGTAGAGAGGGTGTGATCGGGGAGTGTGATACAGTGTGGTCACTAACTGGAGTAGAGAGGGTGTGATCGGGGAGTGTGATACAGTGTGGTCACTAACTGGAGTAGAGAGGGTGTGATCGGGGAGTGTGATACAGTGTGGTCACTAACTGGAGTAGAGAGGGTGTGATCGCGGAGTGTGATACAGTGTGGTCACTAACTGGAGTAGAGAGGGTGTGATCGCGGAGTGTGATACAGTGTGGTCACTAACGGGGACTAGAGCGGGTGTGATCGCGGAGTGTGATACAGTGTGGTCACTAACGGGGACTAGAGAGGGTGTGATCGGGGAGTGTGATACAGTGTGGTCACTAACTGGAGTAGAGAGGGTGTGATCGGGGAGTGTGATACAGTGTGGTCATTAACTGGAGTAGAGAGGGTGTGATCAGGGAGTGTGATACAGTGTGGTCATTAACTGGAGTAGAGAGAGTGTGATCGGGGAGTGTGATACAGTGTGGTCATTAACTGGAGTAGAGAGGGTGTGATCGGGGAGTGTGATACAGTGTGGTCACTAACTGGAGTAGAGAGGGTGTGATCGGGGAGTGTGATACAGTGTGGTCACTAACGGGGAGTAGAGAGGGTGTGATCGGGGAGTGTGATACAGTGTGGTCACTAACGGGGAGTAGAGAGGGTGTGATCGGGGAGTGTGATACAGTGTGGTCACGAACGGGGAGTAGAGCAGGTGTTCAGAGTTACTTCCCAGAGAATGGTGGATATGTGGATTGTGTGAGAAAATTCAGGAGGCAGTGGATAGTTTTTGGTGAAAGAAGGAATTAGGGGGTTTAACAGATAAAATACAGATGGATTGCAATGGTCTTGTTGAGTTCTGCACAGTCCAATCTAGTGCTGCTATTACACATTTCACCAATCTAGCCTCATCGTATCAGAGATGCCATTTAACACTGTGCTATATTTGATATTTGATATGTCAGAGGAGTGAGAATAGGCTGATATTTGAAGATATGTCTTGGGCAAAGAAGCATTAGGATTGGCTCGGGCAGCTGTGCAGTGCAGTCTGTAAAGTGGGAGTGGAAGCTTTAAGTGTGTGGCCTGCCTGCTGCTTGTGGCTGCGTTTCTGTTCTCAGCAGTGGGCAGAACTGAGGGTGTTTGGTTGGGAGCAGAGGGAAGGCTGGTGCTGTCTGTCCCACTGCTGTCGTGTGGGCTCCGCTCACTCATGATCGGAGAGAGCAATTAACAGGTGTGAACTTAATTCAGCCTTTCTGTTGAGGAGGAAGAAAGCTGGACTGGAGCTGGCTGGCTCCTCACAGGACAAAATGAGGACAGAAAGAAAAATCAGAGGTCATAGATTTAAAATAATTGCCAAAAGAACTAGAGGGAAAATTAAGAGAAATTTCTTCAGAGGGTTAAGATCTGGAACGCACTACCTGAAAGAGTGGTGGAAGCAGATTCCATAGGAACTTTTAAAAGGCAATTGGGCATGTACTTGAAGAGGACTAATTTGCAGGGTTATGAGGTAAAGCTGGGGTGTGGGACTAATATTCCCTGTAATTTTTTTTTGGTGCGCGGGCCCTTCAATTTTTCGCCCATGCACGGTTATGTACATTGAAAAGCCGGTGAGCGACCTGAGTGGGAACTCCAGACCGCTGCACAGCTTAGCGGGAACATTGTGCGGGACTAAATTGGTCAGCTCTTTCAAAGAGCCAGTACAGGCACGATGAGACGAATGGCCGTATTCTGTGCTGTAAGATTCTATGATTCTAAACTGAGCTCACCGAATGGCTGTGGATAAATAGTTTTACTGAGCTGCACGGACCTGTACGGAGTAGAGGGTCCCCGGATCGATCGCAGCCTGTGTTGTCTTAGCTGGGACACCAATTGGGGGACTACAGTTGGCCTCCGCATCAAGGGGCTTGTGGTGGGAGGAGGGGGGCGCGAAATGACCTCGGCTTCTGGCTCCGAGGCCGTCATTTCAGCGCAGTATTGAGGGGGTACTGCAGTGTTGGAAGTGCTGTCTTTCAGATGAGATGTTAAACTGAGCTTCCATCTGCCTGTGCAGGTGGAGGTAAAAGATCCCACGGCACTCTTCAAAGAGCAGGGAGTTCCCTGGTGTCCTGGCCAACATTCTTCACTCAACCATAACCAACCAGAGTATCTGGCTATTGATTCAGCTGCTGTTTGGGGGACCTTGCTGTGCCCAAATTGACTGTTGCATTTGTCTACATAGTGATTGCACTTCAAAAGTAACTCTGCTTGTAAAGTGATGTGGAATGTGATAGGGGCTGTATAAATACAATGTGCGGCGTGCCTGTAACGGGATGGGTTTGAGTTGGATGCCTGTTTACGCTTCGTTGTCGGTTTAGATTAAAATTGGGGTCTCTGGCTCTGGCACTGGCTCTCTCAAACTGGCAGAAGGTGGGACGTGATGTTCCACATGGATCAGTGCTGGGACCACCGCTGTTCACAATTTACATTAATGATTCGGATTCAGCAATCGGAAGTACAATTTCAAAATTTGCGGATAACACTAAATTGGGGGGTGCAGTTAATACAGAAATACACAAAAAACACATGCAGCAAAATACAGGAAGACATCAATAAACTTACAGAATGGGTGTGTAATTGACAAATGAATTACAATATAGCTAAGTGTGAGGTGGTACCTTTTGGTAGGAAGAATAGGGAGGCCACATACTGCTTGGAAAAAAATAAGTGTCTAAATGGAGTAGAGGAACAGAGGGATCTGGGGGTACAAATACACAAATCACTAAAAGTAGCAACGCAGGTTAATAAAAAAAAGCAAACCAAGCACTGGGGCTCATTTCTAGAGGGATAGAATTGAAAATTGAAGCGATTGGAGTATTATGAACTGCTCTGGTCTCCATTTTATAAAAAGGATAAATAGGCATTCGAGAAGGTGCAAAAAAGATTCACAAGAATGAAACAAAACTGAGAGGATATACTTATCAAGAAAGACTGAACAGGCTGGGGCTCTTTTCTCTAGGAAAGAGAATGCTGAGCGGTGACCTCTTTGAGGCTATGAAGGGGTTTGATAGGATAGACACAGAGAAAATGTTTCCATTTGTGGGGGTGTCCAAAACAAGAGACCATAATTATAAGATAGTCACTAATAAATCCAATAGGGAGTTCAGGAGAAACTTCTTTACCCAGAGAGTGGTTAGAATGTGGAACTCGCTACCACAGGGAATGGTTGAGGCGAATAGCATAGAAGCTATTACAAGGATGATACCAAAAATGCGAGGGTATACATATCAGGAAAGGATGAACAGGCTGGGTCTCTTTTCTCTTGAAAAAAGGAGGCTGAGGGGTGACCTAATAGAAATCTTTAAAATTATGAAAGGTTTTGATAGAGTGGATACAGAGAGAATGTTTCCACTTGTGGGGAAGAGCAAAACTAGAGGCCACCAATATAAGATAGTCACCAAGAAATCCAATAGGGAATTCAGAAGAAACTTCTTTACCCAAAGAGTGGTGAGAATGTGGAACTCGCTACCACAGGGAGTGGTTGAAGCGAATAGTATAGATGCATTTAAGGGGAGGTTAGATAAGCATATGAGAGAGAAGGGAATAGAGGGTTATGTTGATAGATTTAGATAAGGAAAGACTGGAGGAGGCTCGAGTGGGGCATAAATGCCGGCATGGACTGGTTTGGCCTGTTTCTGTGCCGTATATCCTATGTAATCCTATGTAAAGCATTTAAGGGGAAGCTAGATAAACACACGAGGGTGAAAGGAATTGTTGCCAAAGACAGCTCCAGGGGCTTAGCCAAATGACAGCCCTTTAAACGCAGCTAACCCCAGGACTGTAGCACAACGCGTTGCTGTGGTATCTTTTCGGATATAGCACAGCAGCTTCTGGGAGGCTGGCCTGAACCAGTCATTGGCACGAAAAGGAAAGTTCAAAGTTTTTCTCCATTCTATGCAGATGTCCAATGAGGTCACTTGTCATTTTACCCAACATTCTTGTTGAAATCTATTGCAGGCGTGAAGCTGCGAGAGAGACAAGAGAGACAGAGACCTCCCTTAGTGTTAGGCTGCTTGAGAGGAAGAGGCCTCCCGCATCAATGACGTTACGGTCAGTGAGGGACTGCGTATACACAGCACACATTACTGTCAGTGAGGAACTGCATATACACAGCACACATTACTGTCAGCGAGGGACTGCATTTTCACAGTTCACATTACTGTCAGCAAGGGACCCCGCCACACAGTACTGCTCCCCGATTATCAAAATCCATGACGAGGCCTTGGACAACATGGACCACTTTCCATACATCGGGAGCCTACTGTCAACAAGGGCAGACGTCGATGATGAAGTCCAACACCACCTTCAGTGTGCCAGAGGAAGAGAGTGTTTGAAGACCAGGACCTCAAACCCAGCACCAAGCTCATGGTCTACAGAGCAGTAGTGATACCCACCCTCCTGTATGCTTCAGAGACATGGACCATGTACAGCAGGCATCTCAAAACACTGGAGAGGTACCACCAATGCTGCCTCCGCAAGATCTTGCAAAACCATTGGCAGGATAGGCGCACCAACGTCAGTGTTCTCGCTCAGGCCAACATCCCCAGCATCGAAGTTTTGACCACGCTCAATCAGCTCCGATGGACGGGTCACATCGTCCGCATGCCCGATACGAGACTCCCAAAACAAGCGCTCTACTTGGAGCTCCGACACGACAAGAGAGCCCCAGGTGGGCAGAGGAAATGCTTCAAGGACACCCTCAAAGCCTCCTTGAAAAAGTGCAACATCCCCACCAACACCTGGGAATCCCTGGCCCAAGACCGCACAAAGTGGAGGAGAAGCATCCGGGAAGGCGCCGAACACCTCGAGTCTCTTCGCCGGGAGCAAGCGGAAGCCAAGCGCAAACAGCGGAAGGAGCGCACGTCAACCCAAGCACCCCACCCACCCGCCCCTTCAACCACCGTCTGCCCCACCTGTGACAGAGACTGTAGGTCCCGCATTGGACTCATCAGTCACCCGAGAACTCATTTTTAGTGTGGAAGAAAGTCATCCTCGGTTCCGAGGGACTGCCTAAGAAGAATACACAGCACACATTACCGTCAGTGAGGGACTGCGTATACACAGCACACATTACCGTCAGCGAGGGACTGTGTATACACAGCACACATTACCGTCAGTGAGGGACTGCGTATACACAGCACACATTACCATCAGTGAGGGACTGCGTATACACAGCACACATTACCGTCAGCGAGGGACTGCGTATACACAGCATACATTACTGTCAGCGAGGGACTGCGTATACACAGCATACATTACTGTCAGCGAGGGACTGCGTATACACAGCATACATTACTGTCAGTGAGGGACTGCGTATACACAGCACACATTTTTTTTAATTCGTTCACGGGATGTGGGTGTCGCTGGCAAGGCCAGCATTTATTGCTCATCCCTAATTGCCCTCGAGAAGGTGGAGGAGAGCCTCCTTCTTGAACCGCTGCAGTCACGTGGGAATATGTCTTTGTAGCTGTCTGATACAACTGAGTGTCTTGCTGGGCCATTTCAGAGGGCAGTTAAGAGTCAACCACATTGCTGTGGGTCTGGAGTCACATAAGCCAGGCCAGGTAAGGATGGCAGATTTCCTTCACTAAAAGGACATTAGTGAGCCGGATGGGTTTTTACAACAATCCGGTAGTTTCATGGTCACCATTACTGATGCTAGCTTTTTCTTCCAGATTTAATTAACTAAATTTAAATTCCCCAGTTGCCGTGGTGGCATTTGAACTCACGTATCTGGATTATTAGCCCAGGCCTCTGGATTTAGTCCAGTAACAACCACTATGCTACCTGTACCCGTTATTCCCGTTCCCATTACCGTCAGTGAGGGACTATTGGCCAGGACACCAGATAATCAGCAGGTTATTTGGCCAAGGGTAAAGGAATCATGGTCTCATCTGGTGCTGGACTCACTTAACATCCACATTCCAACAGGAACCAGGAGCAGGAATCCATTCTGGGTAGTATGAGATAGCTGCAGCCAGTTTGTGTGGGTCAATAAACCGTTTTTTGTCTGAATGAAAATTAAGAGCCAGAATCTGAAGGAAGTAGTGCCATACAACAGTGCATGCTGCGAATAGCAGAGTCACTCTGTTCCGGCTGGAAGGAGAAGCAAATGCCAAAGTCCCCACAACACCGCGGCACCTGCGGCGGGATCCCTGGCAGTCGGTCCGGACTCTCGGCACCTGCCCCACCCTGAACACGCAGGGCCCGCACCCCCTGAACACGCAGGGCCCGCACCCCCTGAACACGCAGGGCCCGCACCCCCTGAACACGCAGGGCCCGCACCCCCTGAACACGCAGGGCCCGCACCCCCTGAACACGCAGGGCCCGCACCCCCTGAACACGCAGGGCCCGCACCCCCTGAACACGCAGGGCCGACCCAGCCCAAACACAGGCTTCAGGGGACAGGGACTCTGGAGAGCAGTCACCAGTGGTGTGGTCCTAGGGACCGTGACACAGCTCACATCTACAAGCACATCACACAAAGCTCTACTCGTACTGGGGCTTGTTTTCAAGTTTGGGAGGAGGGGCTGAGGCTCCATTAGAGCCTCTCAGCACTGTCCCAAGCGTCAGCATGTGGATCCAATTGCTTAAGCAAGCCTGGTTTCCACAGAGCTGTGCCCAAACCATCTGGGAATCGATCTGGCTGTTCCCATGGACATGACTCATTGCGTAATGGCTTCCAGCAGCCTGTAAATAACACCAGGAACACAGAATAAACCCGTACAGCACCCTCACACAGAGCAGAGCAAATCCGTACAGCATCCTCACACAGAGCAGAGCAAACCCGTACAGCATCCTCACAGAGCAAACCCCTGTACAGCACCCTCACAGACAATGGGTCTAGCGGGCATGAGAGCTGTGCCAAGGCCTCACCAACCTCACTGGAAGGCACGAACACAACCCAGGGCATCACCCTCTGGGGAAGCACCTAACCTCGGTGTATGGGATGTTTGTAAACTGTGTGTATCATCCTGGAATGCAAAGATAACCCCGGCATCTTTTCTCTACTGCAAACGTCTTCTTAAACCCCTCTCCCCGTCTCCTCTACCCTCACCTCCAACAAGTGCGAGGAGCTCATGGACTTCTATGTCACTAAGATCGAGACCATCCGTTCAGCTGCCTCTGCCGCTTCCATCCCGTCCCCGAGCCCACCGGGACAAAATTCCACTAAGGTTCCCCACCAACCTAGCCCTGAACACTCATATTTCTCTAGTTTCTCTCCTATCTCCCCTCATGCCCTCTCCGAGCTCATCTTGTCCATGAGATCCACTTCCTGCTCCATCGACCCTATTCCCACTCAACTGCAAACAATTTATGGAAACAAATTAGGGAAATGAGTAAAAAACATAGAATAATAATCATGGGGCATTTCAACTACCCAGATATTAATTGGACAGAAGAGGTAGGTAAAGGGGATAAGGGAATGGAGTTCCTACAATGTGTACAGGACTCCTTTCTAACCCAATATGTAAAAAGCCCAACAAGGGAGGATTCGCTATTGGATCTAGTAATGGGAAATGAACCAGAGCAGATAAGAGAAGTAAAAGTAGGGGAACATCTAGGCAATAATGACCATAATCTAATATGTTTTAGGATAATAATTGACAAAGACATAAGTATGACAAAGACCAGGGTAATAGATTGGAGACAAGCTGATTTTGAGGGGCTGAGAATACAACTTGGGAAAATAAAATGGACAATATTGGCAAACAGTGACGTAGAACAGCAATGGGAAACACTTAAAACAGTGTTCAACAAAGTCCAGGAAAAATATATTCCGCTAAAAAACAGTAACAAGCTAAACACTAATGAGACACCGTGGATGAATAAAGCCACAAGGGAAAAAAAGTGAGGTAAGGAAAGAGACGTACATTAAGTACATGGACAGCAGGGGAGAGCATGATAAGGGAGAATACGAAGAGATTAGGAGAGAAGTCAAAAAAACAATTAAGAAGGCAAAGAGAAACTATGAAATTAAATTATCAAGGAACATAAAACAAAATAGTAAAATATTTTACAGGCACTTAAATTAAAAAAAAGGAAGGTCGGGATGGGAATAGGGCCACTTAGGGATGGACAGGATAATACAACAGGCAGCTGGAGAGATGGCAAAGATATTAAATAATTACTTTGCTTCAGTATTTACCAGGGAGATAGGACAGGTGGAGATGACATCGGATGATGAGATTAGTAATGAGATAACTGCGTTTAAAATAAAACAAGATATATTAAATAAACTAATGAAACTCAAAGAGGATAAAACCCCTGGTCCGGACGGATTACACCATGCACTTTAAAAGAATCTAGGGAAGAGATAGCAGAAGCATTACTACGTATATTTAGTAATTCGTTAGAAAAAGGTGTAGTGCCAGAGGACTGGCGGATAGCTAACATAATACCTATATTCAAGAAGGGAGATAGAACATGTCCAGGGAACTATAGACCAGTCAGCTTAACATCGGGGGTAGGAAAAATGGAATCCCGACTAAAGGAGAAAATGGAAGAACATCTAGAAACCAAAAATATAATAAATAGTCAGCATGGATTTCAAAAGGGAAAGTCTTGCTTGACCAACCTAATTGAATTTTTTGAAGAGGTAACAGAGAGAGTAGACAAGGGTAATGCAGTAGATCTAATTTATCTAGATTTTCAAAAGGCCTTCGATAAGGTACCACGTAATAGACTAATGAATAAGGTCAGGGGACAAGTAGCAGAATGGATAGCTAGCTGGCTTCAAGACAGAAAGCAGAGAGTAGGGGTAAAGGGTAGCTATTCAGAGTGGCAGAAGGTGGGAAGTGGTATTCCACAAGGATCAGTGCTGGGACCACTGCTGTTCACAATTTATATTAACGATTTAGACTTTGAATCAAAAACACAATTTCTAAATTTGCGGACGACACCAAATTGGGGGGGGGGGGATGGGGATAGTCAACACTGGGGAGGACTGCAACAAATTACAAAAAGACATCAATAAACTTGCAGAATTGGCAACTGAAATTCAACACAGATAAATGGGAGGTATTACATTTTGGTAAGAAAAATAGGTCACATATTACTTGGAAAATAAGAATCTAAATGGGGTAGAGGAGCAAAGGAATCTCAGAGTACAAATACACAAATCACTAAAATTATCGACACACGTTAACAAGGCCATAAAAAAAGCAAACCAAGCACTAGGGTTTATGTCTAGAGGGATAGAATTGAAAAGTAGTGAAGTTATGCTAAACTTGTACCGAACCTTGGTTAGACCACTAATACGATAGCAAAATACTGCGGATGCTGGAAATCCGAAATAACAACACAAAACACTGGAAAAACTCAGCAGGCCAGGCAGCATCCGTGGAGAGAGAGTTGGTTAGACCACACTTGGAGTACTGCGTACAATTCTGGTCGCCATATTATAAAAAGGATATAGAGGCACAGGAGAGGGTGCAGAGAAGATTTACAAGGATGATGCCAGAAATGCGAGGGTGTACTTATCAGGAATGGATGAACAGGCTGGGTCTCTTTTCTCTTGAAGAGAGAAGGCTGAGGGGTGACCTAATAGAGGTCTTTAAAATCATGAAAGGTTTTGATACAGTAGATACAATAACAACTTGTATTTATATAGCGCCTTTAACATAATAAAACGTCCCAAGGCGCTTCACAGGAGTATTAAAAGACAAAAAATGTGACACCGAGCCACATAAGGAGAAATTAGGGCAGGTGACCAAAAGCTTGGTCAAACAGGAAGGTTTTAAGGAGCGCCTTAAAGGAGGAAAGAGAGATAGCGAGGCAGAGAGGTTTAGGCAGGGAATTCCAGAGCTTAGGGCCTAGGCAACAGAAGGCATGGCCACCAAAGGTTGAGTGATTATAATCAGGGATACTCAAGAAGGCAGAATTAGAGGAGTGCAGATATCTCATGGGGCTGAAGGAGATTACAGAGATAGGAAGGGGCGAGGCCATGGAGGGATTTGAAAACAAGGATGTGAATTTTGAAATCGAGGCACTGCTTAACCAGGAGTCAATGTAGGTCAGCGAGCACAGGGGTGATGGGTGAACGGGACTTAGTGTGAGTTAGGACACGGACAGCCAAGTTTTGGATGACCTCAAGTTTACGTAGGGTGATGTGGGAGGCCAGCCAGGAATGCGTTGGAATAGTCAAGTCTAGATGTAACAAAGGCATGGATGAGGGTTTCAGCAGCAGATGAGCTGAGGCAAGGGCGGAGACGGGCGATGTTACGGAGGTGGAAATAGGCGGTCTTTGTTATGCTGCAACTATGTGGTTGGAAGTTCATTTCGGGGTCAAATATGACACCAAGGTTGCGAACAGTGTGGTTCAGCCTCAGACAGATGTTAGGGAGAGGGATGGAATCAGTAGCTAGGGAACGGAGTTTGGGGCGGGGACCGAAAACAATGGCTTCAGTCTTCCCAATATTTAATTGGAGAAAATTTCTGCTCATCCAAAACTGGATGTCAGACAAGCAATCTGACAATTTAGAGACCGTGGAGGACCGACAGAGAGAGCGTTTCCACTTGTGGAGGAGGGCAAAACTAGAGCCCATCAATATAAGATAGTCACCAAGAAATCCAATAGGGAATTCAGAAGAAACTTCTTTACCCAGAGAGTGGTGAGAATGTGGAACTCGCTGCCACAGGGAGTGGTTGAAGCGAATAGTATAGATGCATTTAAGGGGAGGTTAGATAAGCATATGAGGGAGAAGGGAATAGAGGGTTATGCTGATAGAGTTAGATGAGAAAAGATGGGAGGCTCGAGTGGAGCATAAACGCCAGCAGGGACTGGTTGGGCCGAATGGCCTGTTTCTGTGCTGTACATCGTATGTAATCCTTTGTAAAAACTGACCACCCAACTTCCCTTCCTGGCTCCCATGTTAGCTGATATTATTAACGGTTCACTTTCCTCAGGTACTGTCCCCCTCTGCTTCAAATCTGCCATTGTCACCACTCACCTCAAAAAACCAACCCTTAACCCTTCCATCCTTGCAAACTACCACCCCATCTCCAACCTTCCTTTCCTCTCCAACATCCTTGAACGTGCTGTCGCTTCCCAAATCCGTGCCCATCTTTCCTGGAACTCCATGTTTGAATCCCTCCAATGAGGTTTCTGCCTCTGACGCAGTACCGAAACGGCTCTCATCAAAGTCACAAATGAAATCCTATGTGACTGTGACAAAGATAAACTATCCCTCCTCGTCCTTCCCGATCTGTCTGCAGCCTTTGACATAATTGACCACTACATCCTCCTCCAATGCCTCTCCACTGCTGTCCAGCTGGGTGGGACTACACTCGCCTGGTTCCATTCTTATCTATCCAGTCATAGCCAGAGAATCACCTGCAATGGCTTCTATTCCCACTCCCGCACCATTACCTCTGGTGTCCCCAAAGGATCTATCCTTGGCCCCCTCCTAGGAAAAACAGAAAAGCAGAGTATTTTTTAAATGGTGAGAGATTGGGAAATGTTGGTGTTCAGAGGGACCTGGGTGTCCTTGTACACGAATCACTGAAAGTTAACATGCAGGTACAGCAAGCAATTAGGAAAGCAAATGGTATGTTGGCCTTTATTACAAGAGGATTTGAGTATAAGAGTAAAGACGTCTTACTACAATTATATAGGGCCCTGGTGAGATCACACCTGGAGTATTGTGTACAGTTTTGGTCTCCTTACCTAAGGAAGGATATACTTGCCAGAGAGGGAGTGCAACGAAGGTTCACCAGACTGATTCCTGGGATGGGGGGATTATTCTATGAGGAGAGATTGAGTAGACTAGGCCTATATTCTCTGGAGTTTAGAAGAATGAGAGGTGATCTCATTGAAACATACAAAATTCTCACAGGGCTTGACAGGGTAGATGCAGGGAGGATGTTTCCCCTGGCTGGGGAGTCTAGAACCAGGGGTCACAGTCTCAGAATAAGGGGTCGGCCATTTAGGACTGAGATGAGGAGAAATTTCTTCACTCAGAACTTGGTGAATCTTTGGAATTCTCTACCCCAGAGGGCTGTGGAGGTTCAGTCGTTGAGTATATTCAAGACAGAGATCGATAGATTTTTGGATATTAAGGGAATCAAGGGATATGGGGATCAGGCAGGAAAGTGGAGTTGAGGTAGAAGATCAGCCATGATCTTATTGAATGGTGGAGCAGGCTCGAGGGCCATATGGCCGACTCCTGCTCCTATTTCTTATGTTCTCATTTCTCATTTACATGCTGTCCCTAGGCGACATCATCCGAAAACAGTGTCAGGTTCCACATGTACGCTGACGACACCCAGCTCTACCTCACCACCACCTCTCTCGACCCCTCCTCTGTCTCTAAATTGTCAGACTGCTTCTCCGACATCCGGTACTGGATGAACAGAAATTTCCTCCAACTAAATTTCCTCCACTACGTACAGTTCTGGTCACCAGATTACAGGAACGATGTGATTGCACTAGAGAGGGTACAGACTTGATTTAGGAGGATGTTGTCAGGACTGGAGAATTTTAGCTATGAGGAAAGATTGGATAAGCTGGGGTTGTTTTCTTTGGAACAGAGGAGGCAGAGGGGAGATTTAATTGAGGTGTATAAAATTATGAGGGGCCTAGATAGAGTGGATAGGAAGGACCTATTTCCCTTAGCAGATTTAAAGTAATTGGTAGAAGGATTAGAGGGAAGTGGAGGAGAACTTTTTCCACCCAGAGGGTGGTGGGAGTCTGGAATCCACTATCTGAAAGGGTGGTAGAAGTAGAAACCCTCATCACATTTAAAAAGCACTTGGATATGCACTTGAGGTACCGTAACCTACAGGGCTACGGGCCAAGAGCTGGAAAGTGGGATTAGGGTAGATATCTCTTTTTCGACCGGTACAGACACGATTGGCTGAATGGCCTCCTTCTGTGCCATAAATTTCTATGATTCTATGATTAAACACTGCGAAGACCTTCGGTCCCCACCACAAACTCCGTTCCCTAGCCACCGACTCTATCCCTCTCCCTGGCAACTGTCTGAGACTGAACCAGACCGTTCGCAAACTTGGTTTGATTTTTTTTTAATTACACATTTTTTAAAAAAAATTGGCCTCCCTACATAGGACATTAGCTTCCGACCACATATCCGCTCCATCACCAAGACCGCCTATTTCCACCTCCATAACATCGCCCGACTCCGCCATTCCCTCAGCTCATCTGCTGTTGAAACCCTCATCCACGCCTTTGCTACCTGTAGACTTGACTATTCTAACGCATCCTGGCCGACCTCCCACCTTCCATGAACTTAAGTTCATCCAAAACTCTGCTGCCCGTATCCTAACTCGCGCCAAGTTCCGTTCACCCATTACCCTGACCTACATTGGCTCCTGGTTAAGCAACGCCTTGATTTAAAAATTCTCATCCTTGTGTTCAAATCCCTCCATGGCCTCGCCCCCTACCTATCTCTGTAATCTCCTCCAGCCCTACAACCCTCCGAGATATCTGCGCCCCTCCTATTCTTGTCTCTTGGGCATCCCCGATTTTAATCGTGCCACCATTGGCGGCCGTGCCTTCAGCTGCCGAGGCCCTAAGCTCTGGAATTCCCTCCCTAAACCTCTCCGCCTCTCTCTCCTTTAAGACGCTCCTTAAAACCTACCTCTGTGACCAAGCTTTTGGTCATCTGCCCTAATACTCCTCATGTGGCTCAGTGTCAAAGTTTGTTTGATAATCGCTTCTGTGATGCACTTTGGGATGTTTTACTACGTTAAAGGCGCTATATAAATGCAAGTTGTTGTTGTATGGGGGTTGTACAGTGTGTGTATGGGAGTTTGATTTACACGAATCTCAGTGAGGATCACTGCACAGTGTTGTTATTGATCACATGTCTGGGGATTTTACCCAACTCAGTCAAATGGGAAACTTAACACTTTGTTTTCCATGTTTATATTTCTAATGTGAAGATTAATGGAAATATCCAACAGTCACAAACACTGTGAATTACGAGTGTTGGCAATGCTGAATCACCAACACCTTGGTGTAATCTTTTGCATTTAATGGCTATTCACAGTTTCTTGTTAAATTATTTGCAGCCACTTACTGTTTGTGGTTAGGCCACGCTGAAATAGATTGGATACCCCAGGCCTTGGCCACAGGCCAGGATAGACATGCTTGGCAGAGCTAGCGAGTGCAAACGTCATCTCTATAGATAAACACAGGTCACGTGGCACTGAACCAAGACATCAGTTTATTGATTCAAGAATAAAGGCAAACAGCCACGTCTCATCTGCCTCACAACAGTCTCCATGAACCAAATCGAAGTACAGTTACAGGCACCAGATTAGCAGGCAGGGGGACGAGCAGTCTGAGGATTTAAATTCAAAGGGCAGGAAGTTCGAGGCTCCAAACCAGTCATTTCAAACGGTTTTGTATAAGGCCCCCCTGTAAATACTGACACACTCTCGGGGACCCCCTGTAAATACTGACACACTCCCGGGGACTCCCTGTAAATACTGACACACTCTCGGGGACTCCCTGTAAATACTGACACACTCCCGGGGACCCCCTGTAAATACTGACACACTCCCGGGGACTCCCTGTAAATACTGACACACTCCTGGGGACCCCCTGTAAATACTGACACACTCCTGGGGACCCCCTGTAAATACTGACACACTCCCGGGGACCCCCTGTAAATACTGACACACTCTCGGGGCCCCCCTGTAAATACTGACACACTCCCGGGGACCCCCTGTAAATACTGACACACTCCCGGGGACCCCCTGTAAATACTGACACACTCTCGGGGACCCCCTGTAAATACTGACACACTCCCGGGGACCCCCTGTAAATACTGACACACTCCCGGGGACCCCCTGTAAATACTGACACACTCCCGGGGACCCCCTGTAAATACTGACACACTCCCGGGGACTCCCTGTAAATACTGACACTCTCCCGGGGACCCCCTGTAAATACTGACACACTCCCGGGGACCCCCTGTAAATACTGACACACTCCCGGGGACCCCCTGTAAATACTGACACACTCCCGGGGACCCCCTGTAAATACTGACACACTCCCGGGGACCCCCTGTAAATACTGACACACTCCCGGGGACCCCCTGTAAATACTGACACACTCCGGGGACCCCCTGTAAATACTGACACACTCCCGGGGACTCCCTGTAAATACTGACACACTCCCGGGGACCCCCTGTAAATACTGACACACTCCCGGGGACCCCCTGTAAATACTGACACACTCCCGGGGACCCCCTGTAAATACTGACACACTCCCGGGGACCCCCTGTAAATACTGACACACTCCCGGGGACCCCCTGTAAATACTGACACACTCCCGGGGACCCCCTGTAAATACTGACACTCTCCCGGGGACTCCCTGTAAATATGGACCCACTACCCCAGGGACACCCTGTAAATACTGACACACTCCCGGGTACCCCCTGTAAATATTGACACACTCCCCCAGGGACACCCTGTAAATACTGACACACTCCCGGGTACCCCCTGTAAATATGGACCCACTATCCCAGGGACACCCTGTAAATACTGACACACTCCCGGGTACCCCCTGTAAATATTGACACACTCCCCCAGGGACACCCTGTAAATAACAACACACTCCTGGGGACCCCCTGCAAATACTGACACACTCCCAACCGCCTGTAAATACTGACACACTCCCAGGGATCCCCTGTAAATATTGACACACTCCCCCAGGAACCACCTGTAAATGCTGACACACTCCCGGGGACCCCCTGTAAATACTGACACACTCCCGGGGACCCCCTGTAAATACTGACACACTCCCGGGGACCCCCTGTAAATACTGACACACTCCCGGGGACCCCCTGTAAATCCTGACACACTCCCGGGGACCCCCTGTAAATCACCGAATCCCCCACCATCAACACCTTGGGGGTCACCATTGACCAAAAACTTAACTGGAACAGCCACATAATAACTGTGGCAACAAGAGCAGGTCAAAGGCTAGGTATTCTGCGGTGAGTGTCTCACCTCCCGACTCCCCAAAGCCTTTCCACCATCTACAACGCACAAGTAAGGAGTGTGATGGAATATTCTCCACTTGCCTGGATGAGTGGAGCTTCAACAACACTCAAGAAGCTTGACACCATCCAGGACAAAGCAGCCCGCTTGATTGGCACCCCATCCACCACCTTAAAAATTCACTCCCTCCACCACCGGCGTACCGTGGCTGCAGTGTGTACCATCTACAAGATGCACTGCAGCAACTTGCCAAGGCTTCTTCGGCAGTACCTCCCAAACCCGCGACCTCTTCCACCTAGAAGGACAAGGGCAGCAGACGCATGGGACCACCACCACCTCCAAGTTCCCCTCCAAGTCACACACCATCCTGACTTAGAAGCATATCGCCGATCCTTCATCGTCGCTGGGTCAAAATCCTGGAAATCCCTACCGAACAGAACTGTGGGAGCACCTTCACCACACGGACTGCAGAGGTTCAAGAAGGCGGCTCACCACCACCTTCTCAAAGGCAATTAGTGACGGGCAATAAATGCTGACTTTGCCAGCGACGCCCACATCCCGTAAACGAATAAAATAACAAATACTGACACATTCCCAGGGACCCCCTGTAAATACTGACACACTCCCGGGGACTCCCTGTAAATACTGACACATTCCCAGTGACCCCCTGTAAATACTGACACACTCCCAGGGACCCCCTGTAAATACTGACACACTCCCAGGGACCCCCTGTAAATACTGACACACTCCCAGGGACCCCCTGTAAATACTGACACATTCCCAGGGACCCCCTGTAAATATTGACACATTCCATATGTACCAACGACATAGGTAGAAAGAGGGATGAGGTCCTGCAACAAGAATTTAGGGAGCTAGGCAGCAGGTTAAAAAGCAGGACCTCAAAGGTTGTAATCTCTGGATTACTCCCGGTGCCACGTGCTAGTGAGTATAAGAATAGGAGGATAGAGCAGATGAATGCGTGGCTAAAGAGTTGGTGCAGGAGGGAGGGCTTTAGTTTCCTGGATCACTGGGTCTGCTTCTGGGGAAGGTGGGACATGTAAAAGTCGGACGGGTTGCACCTGAACCAGAACAGGACCAACATCCTTGCGGGGAGGTTTGCTAGTACTGTTGGGGGGGTTTAAAACTAACTTGGCAGGGGGATGGGATACGGAGTGGAGCTATAGTAGGGGGTGATGCACAGCCAAATATAGAGGAAAAAACAAGTCAGCCTGGAAGGCAGAGCAAATATGTAACAGCACAAGGGAGTATGGCAAGGCTGGATGGCATTTATTTTAATGCAAGGAGTCTTGCGAGTAAAGCAGATGAATTGAAGGTGTTGATGAACACATGGGAGCATGATATTGCTGCTATCACAGAGACATGGTTGAGGGAGGGGCAGGACTGGCAGCTCAATATTCCGGGGTATAGAATCTTCAGACGAGACAGAGGGGGGTGTAAAAGAGGAGGAGTCAATTACTGCTGTAAGGAGGGATGATATCTTAGCAGGTTCCTCTAATGAGGCCATATGGGTAGAACTTAAAAACAAAAAGGGGGCAAGCACTTTGCTGGGAGTGTACTATAGGCCCCCAAACAGTCAGGGGGAGATAGAGGAACAGATATGTAGGCAAATCTCAGAGAAGTGTAGAAATAATAGGGTAATAATAGTAGGGGATTTCAACTTCCCCAATATTAACTGGGATATTCAGAGTGTGAAAGGCTTAGAGGGTGCGGAATTCTTAAAGTGCATCCAGGAGAGCTTTTCGAGCCAGCATGTAGAAAGTCCTACAAGAGAGGGGGCGGTACTGGACCTAATTCTAGGGAATGTAGCCGGGCAAGTGGTAGAAGTGTCAGTAGGAGAGCATTTTGGTGACAGTGACCATAATTCGGTGAGATTTAAGGTAGTCATGGAAAAGGACAAAGATGGACTGGAAATAAAGGTTCTAAATTGGGGGAAGGCCGATCTTAATATGATAAGGCAGGATCTGGCCAAAGTGGACTGGGATCAGCTACTTGTAGGAAAATCCACATCAGAGCAGTGGGAGTCTTTCAGAAAGGAAATAGAGCGAGTACAACGCCAACATGTTCCCGTAAAGGTCAAGGGTGGGACCAACAAGCCCAGGGAACCCTGGATGTCAAGGGATATACAAGAATGGATTAGGAAAAAAAGGGAGGCTTTTGGCAGATACAAAGGACTAAAAACAGTGGAAGCCCTAGAGGAGTGCAGAAAGTGCAGGGGGGTACTTAAAAAAGAAATTAGGAGAGCGAAGAGGGAGCATGAAAAAACACTGGCGGCTAAAATAAAGGAAAATCCCAAGGTGTTTTATAAGTATATTAAGGGCAAGAGGATAACCAGGGAAAGAGTAGGGCCCATTAGGGACCAAAGTGGCAATCTGTGTGTAGAGCCAGAAGATGTGGGTGAGGTTTTAAATGAATATTTTGCATCTGTGTTCACTATGGAGAAGGACGATGTAGGCATAGAAATTAGGCAGGGGGATTGTGATATACTTGAACAAATTAGTATTGAGAGGGAGGAGGTACTAGCGGTTTTAGCGGGCTTAAAAGTGGATAAATCCCCAGGCGCAGACGAGATGTATCCCAGGCTGCTGTGTGAGGCAAGGGAGGAGATTGCAGGGGCTCTGACACAAATTTTCAGAACCTCTCTGGCCACAGGGGAGGTGCCAGAGGACTGGAGGACAGCTAACATAGTACCATTATTCAAGAAGGGTAGTAGGGATAAACCAGGGAATTACAGGCCAGTGAGCCGAACATCAATGGTAGGGAAATTATTGGAAAAAATTCTGAGGGACAGAATTAGTCTCCACTTGGAGAGGCAAGGATTAATCAAGGATAGTCAGCATGGCTCTGTCAGGGGGAGATCATGTCTAACCAATTTGATTGAATTTTGAGGGGGTGACTGGGTGTGTGGATGAGGGTAGTGCAGTTGATGTAGTCTACATGGACTTCAGTAAGGCTTTTGACAAAGTCCCGCATGGGAGACTGGTCAAGAAGGTAAGAGCCCATGGGATCCAGGGCAATTTGGCACATTGGATCCAAAATTGGCTTAGTGGCAGGAGGCAGAGGGTGATGGTCGAAGGTTGCTTTTCTGACTGGAAGCCTGTGTCCAGTGGAGTACCACAGGGATCGGTGCTGGGTCCTTTGCTGTTTGTAGTGTACATTAATGATTTAGATATGTGCTGTTTGTAGTGTACATTAATGATTTAGATATGAATGTAGGAGGTATGATCAGTAAGTTCGCAGATGACACGAAAATTGGTGGAGTGGTAAATAGCAAGGAGGGAAGCCTCAGGCTACAGGACGATATAGACGGGTTGGTCAGATGGGCAGAACAGTGGCAAATGGAATTTAACCCTGAAAAGTGTGAGGTGATGCATTTTGGGAGGACTAACAAGGCAAGGGAATACACAATGAATGGTAGGACCCTAGGAAGGACAGAGGAACCTTGGTGTGCATGTACATAGATCCCTGAAGGCAGCAGGACAGGTAGATAAGGTGGTTAAAAAAGCATATGGGATACTTGCCTTCATTAGCCGAGGCATAGAATATAAGAGCAGGGAGGTTATGATGGAGCTGTACAAAACGCTAGTTAGGCCACAGCTGGAATACTGTGTGCAATTCTGGTCGCCACCCTATAGGAAGGATGTGATTGCATTGGAGAGGGTGCAGAGGAGATTCACCAGGATGTTACCTGGGCTGGAGCGCTTCAGCTATGAAGAGAGACTGGACAGGCTGGGGTTGTTTTCCTTAGAGCAGAGAAGGCTGAGGGGGGACCTGATTGAGGTGTACAAAATTATGAGGGGCATCGATAGGGCAGCTAGAAAGGAACTTTTCCCCTTAGTAGAGGGGTCAATAACCAGGGGGCATAGTTTCAAGGTAAGGGGCAGGAGGTTTAGAGGGTATTTGAGGAAAAACTTTTTCACCCAGAGGGTGGTTGGAATCTGGAACTCACTGCCCGAAAGGGTGGTAGAGGCAGGAACCCTCACAACATTCAAGAAGCATTTAGATGAGCACTTCAAACGCCATAGCATACAAGGCTACGGACCAAGTGCTGGAAAATGGGATTAGAATAGATAGGGCTTGATGGCCGGCGTGGACACGATGGGCCAAAGGGCCTCTTTCTGTGCTGTATAACTCTATGACTCTATGACTCCCGGGGACCCCCTGTAAATATTGACACACTCCCAAGGACCCCCTGTAAACATTGACACACTCCCGGGGACCCCCTGTAAATACTGACACACTCCCGGGGACCCCCTGTAAATACTGACACACTCCCAGGGACCCCCTGTAAATATTGACACACTCCCAAGGACCCCCTGTAAACATTGACACACTCCCGGGGACCCCCTGTAAATATTGACACACTCCCGGGGATCCCCTGTAAATACTGACACACTCCCGGGGATCCCCTGTAAATACTGACACACTCCCGGGGATCCCCTGTAAATACTGACACACTCCCGGGGACCCCCTGTAAATATTGACACACTCCCAAGGACCCCCTGTAAACATTGACACACTCCCGGGGACCCCCTGCAAATACCGACACACTCCCGGGGACCCCCTGTAAATATTGACACACTCCCGGGGACCCCCTGTAAATACTGACACACTCCCGGGGACCCCCTGTAAATATTGACACACTCCCGGGGATCCCCTGTAAATATTGACACAATCAGTACGCTGGTGGCAGAAATATATTTAAACTGACCAAATGCAGAAATCCTTTGAGTCAGATGACCATGTGGAGCCCCTTGGGGAGGTGGGTCCAGTTTGGCAACCCACGTTCAAACATCATCTACCTCACACTCAGCAGCCGCTTCATTTTCCACATTGAGTGAAACCGCAATTCTAGTCTCAACACCAAAGTAGAAACCTCAGGGGCTCATCTTTTAATAAAGATAAAAGCAGCAGCAGCAGGAAGCAAATGACGCACGCAACGTTACGGAGTGGAGATGCAGGATGTGGCGCACTTAGTCATCACCGACTCTCGCAGGGTGGCTGGGGAGAGAGAGCCACAGGAAAAAGTTGTGGCATATTCTGCCCACTGGACAATGGGCAAGAGGGGGCGTGCTCTGCTTCCTACCTCCTGATGTTCCAACACCTCTGGCTGTTATCTCCCGAACCTTCGCCCCAGAAAGACATTACACAACCTTTTCATCAAATTTCTTTTGCCAGTTTCCTTCCTGGATACAGTTGCACAGGCCCATTCAATCTCCGATACCTCACTCAGGTGGTCCTTATTAGTGTGTGAGCGTGGACAGCGACTGCTGTAAGCTAATTAACCCAAACCTATACTCACCTGACAGGACAGCCACACACAGTTAATTTTGCCTTCCCTAATACAGGGTGTTGAGACTAACTGTACTACACGCCCGGCATCTATAGCTCACTCACTGGACCATCAGGAGATCATCAGTGTTAAATACACGAGGATCTCACCACCTCCCCCACAAGTAACGAGAACACAGCTGTCTCTTTGCAGAAGCTTGTTGGGATGTCCCTGAACAGAAATCCAGCTTTGGCTGCACTTTACAAAAGCTATTTCTGTCGCAGTCACTAACCCCATTCATCACCTTACACACCTTGCAGATCAGCCGCTCTGCGTACTCCAGTCCCTGGAAGGATTAGTGTTGGTGTTGGAATGTCACAGCTAAACGCAAACACAATCAACTTAATTTGTGACCTTTCTAATGATCTAATTTTATAGTTAGTATTGGAGAGGTTCAGTGAACTACAGCAACTTTTTTAAATATTCATTCATGGGATGTGAGCGTCGCTGGCAAGGCCAGCATTTATTGCCCATCCCTAACTATCCTCGACAAGGTGGCGGTGAGCCGCCTTTCTGAACTGCTGCAGTCCGTGTGGTGAAGGTACTCCCACAGTGCTGTTAGGAAGGGAGTTCCAGGATTTTGATCCAGCGATGAAGAAGGAACAGTGATATAGATCCAAGTCAGGATGGTGTGAGAGACTTGGAGGGGAACTTGGAGGTGGTGGTGTTCCCATGAGCCTGCTGCCCTTATCCTTCTAGGTGGTAAAGGCTGCGGGTTTGGGAGCTGCTGTCGAAGGCTCGGCCTGAGAGACACCCACTCCCCCAACAAGCCACGCCTAAACAGTGTCTCGCTTACATTACCCAACAAAACAGTGGATAATTACCCAGAGCAAGCCCCGAGCCCCGCAGGGCCCCAGAGCCCCGCAGGGCCCCAGAGCCCCGAACCCCGCAGGGCCCCAGAGCCCCGAGCCCCGCAGGGCCCCAGAGCCCCGAACCCCGCAGGGCCCCAGAGCCCCGAGCCCCGAACCCCGCAGGGCCCCAGAGCCCCGAGCCCAGCAGGGCCCCAGAACCCCGAGCCCAGCAGGGCCCCAGAACCCCGAGCCCAGCAGGGCCCCAGAACCCCGAACCCCGCAGGGCCCCAGAGCCCCGAGCCCAGCAGGGCCCCAGAGCCCCGAGCCCAGCAGGGCCCCAGAGCCCCGAGCCCAGCAGGGCCCCAGAACCCCGAACCCCGCAGGGCCCCAGAGCCCCGAGCCCAGCAGGGCCCCAGAGCCCCGAGCCCAGCAGGGCCCCAGAGCCCCGAGCCCAGCAGGGCCCCAGAACCCCGAACCCCGCAGGGCCCCAGAGCCCAGCAGGGCCCCAGAGCCCCGAGCCCCGCAGGGCCCCAGAGCCCCGAGCCCAGCAGGGCCCCAGAGCCCCGAACCCCGCTGGGCCCCAGAGCCCAGCAGGGCCCCAGAGCCCCGAACCCCGCAGGGCCATAGAGCCCCGAGCCCAGCAGGGCCCCAGAACCCCGAACCCCGCAGGGCCCCAGAGCCCCGAGCCCAGCAGGGCCCCAGAGCCCCGAGCCCAGCAGGGCCCCAGATGGATTTGTGAAAAGTAGGTCATGTTTGACAAATCTGATTGAATTTTTTGAAGAGGTGACTAAAGTAGTGGACAGGGGAATGTCTATGGATGTTATTTATATGGACTTCCAGAAAGCATTTGATAAAGTCCCTCATAAGAGACTGTTAACTAAAGTTGAAGCCCATGGATTTGAAGGCAAATTATTGACCTGGTTAGGAAATTGGCTGAGCGGCAGGAGACAGAGAGTAGGGATAATGGGTAGGTACTTAAATTGGCAGGAGGTGACTTGTGGTGTCCCACAGGGATCTGTGTTGTGGCCTCAACTATTCACAGTATTTATTAACCATTTAGATGATGGCATAAAAAGCCATATATCCAAATTTGCCGATGACACAAAGATAGGTGGCATTGTAGGCAGTGTAAATGAAAGCATAAAATTACAAAGGGATATTGATAGATTAAGTGAATGGGCAAAACTGTGGCAAATGGATTTCAATGCAAACAAATGTGAGGTCGTCCACTCTGGACCTAAAAAGGATAGAACAGGGTACTTTCTAAATGGTGAAAAGCTAAAAATAGTGGAGGTCCAAAGAGACTTGGGGGTCCAGGTACATAGATCATTAAAATGTCATGAACAGGTACAGAAAATAATCAGAAAGGCTAATGGGATGCTGGCCTTTATATCTAGAGGACTAGAATACAAGGGGGTAGAAATTATGCTGCAGCTATACAAAGCCTTGGTTAGACCACACCTGGAGTACTGAGAGCAGTTCTGGGCACCACAGCTTAGGAAGGATATATTGGTCTTGGAGAGAGTGCAGCGTAGGTTTACCAGAATGATAAACTCCAGGGGTTAAATTACGAGGAGAGATTACACAAACTAGGGTTATATTCCCTGGAATTTAGAAGGTTATGGGGTAATTTGATAGAAGTTTTCAAGATATTAAGGGTGAACAGATAGGGTAGATAGAGAGAGAAACTATTTCCGCTGGTTGGGGAGTCTAGGACTAGGGGGTATAGTCTAAAAATTAGAGCCAGACCTTTCAGGAGTGAAATTAGAAAACACTTCTACACACAAAGGGTGGTCGAAGTTTGGAACTCTCCTCCACAAACGGCAATTGATGCTAGATCAATTGTTAATTTTAAATCTGAGATTGACAGATTTTTGTTAACCAAAGGTATTAAGTGATATGGGGCAAAGGCGGGTATATGGAGTTAGGTCACAGATCAGCCATGATCTCATTGAATGGCGGAACAGGCTCGAGGGGCTCAATGGCCTCCTCCTGTTCCTATGTTCCAGAGCCCAGAGCCCCGCAGGGGCCCAGAGCCCCGCAGGGTCTGCTTCCAGAGGAGCAGCTGAGTGTAAGGTTAATAAGCTGCTACTTGATAACGGTTTCAGATACACGTGGTTGCCCAATATAACGGACGGATCTAAAACCACAGGCACTCTTGCAGAAAGACTGCTTACACAGCACTTCCCTGCACACAGATGTACGCTGCAACCGTCAACCTGTGGTCTGTAGGATCAGAACTCCAGTCTGCATGGGATGATGTTGTGTGTGCCACCATCATTAAACACAGACTATCAGCGATCCTTCCAAGCATTGCAGTGTCATAAAACACCTCTCAATCGCTTACTCCTGCAAAGATCTAACCAATTATCATTTAACAGTTCCCGCTTTATCTGCCTCCACTCTATCCCCGTCCCTTCCCCACTCCCAGCCGACAGTTTCACATTCCCCACTATCTGTAAGTAGTTAATCGAACCAGTCTGTGAATCTCAGCCTCAGCCTGTGTCTCCTGCTTCTAGAGTTTGTGGCAATCCCAAAAAATAATCAGTTCAACTTATTGATTCCCTTAAGGAATCTGAATACTGGAACAACATTTGCCCAGAGCCTGCTCTCCCCACAGTAATCAATCCTGGCCCCCAAAGTAACCAATTCCAGCCCCTCACCCTGCCCAAAGTAACCAATCCCAGGCTCCTGACCCTTCCCAGAGTAACCAATCCCAGGCCTCTCACTCTCCCCAGAGTAACCAATCCCGGGCCCCTCGCCATCCCAGAGTAACCAATCCCAGCTCTTCACCCTCCCCAGAGTAACCAATCCCGGGCCCATCACCCTCCCCACAGTAACCAATCCTGGCCCCTCACCCTCCCCACAGGAACCAATCCCAGCTCTTTACCCTATCCCCAGAGCTCAGATTTCTTAAAGTGGGTATTAATTTGGCTGCCCTTTTCTGCCTCCAATTCCTGGATCTCCTTCCAATAAATCCATGCAGACCCCCTCTCACCATCCCATCCCTATCTAGGATTTTAATTGCCCTGTCTCACCATCCCATCCCTATCTAGGGGGGTTAACTGCCCCCTCTCAGGTTCCCTTCTAATATTTTACCCGCAGTAAATGTGAGGCTCACTTCCCAGCAGCTCCCTGGGTTGTATTGATGCCCCTTTTGAAGATTGGTGCTATGTTAGTGACTTTCCAATCCTCAGACACTGCTCCCATTTCTAATGATTCCTTAAAGATAGCAGCAAGGACATGACTGGATTCAAATGTCATGCTGGAGGTGAAATTGGTGCAGTGATGATATTCGGCTCCACTTCACTGGGAGCTCTGTGGATATTATGACGCAGTATTTACAAAATATCTGAGTGACAGCTCGCAGCAGAAAGTCAAACCTACACTAACCTTCATTTCTAATCACAGCTGAAACATCAACTGAAGCACCACCATATTCTCGATCCAACACTGGTGAAAACAGCCCCTCACTGTGCCAGTCTTGCCAACCAAGCACCGGGTGCAGAAACATCAGTGTCTGTTTTACTCTCGTTCACCAAGCCCTGTGACACAGCACTGCAGCCATCACTGTCCTTCTGTACACTACATTCACATAACACCAACCATCGCTGAGCCCACACCAGCCTTGTATTCACTACTAACCATTAGCTTGTCCACGCCAATCCTCTCATTTGCTTCTCTGGCTGTGGTGCTTTACATTCCTGCAAAGCTTGCACCTGCTATTTCTGAAACTACAAATCTATTCATCATTACCCAACATTGACCTCCTCCACTGACTGGCCCCATCACTCATTCACCCGTAGCATGCAGTTTGTGAAATCAGATCAACTGCATGTGCCTCAATTTTAAGGGATGCAGAAGTTTGTACACAGTTCCCAGTCCCTGGTTTATCTGCACTTTCAGCTCACTCATCATGCAACCTCCTCCAGCAGGGAGCACATGAAGGGCTGCCACACTCTGCCACCTAGTCTCCTCCAGCAGAGGACAGGCCAGTGTGGGACATAGTCTTCTCTTGCCCACGAGCTATAGGTGGGGAAGGGAGGGATGAAATGATTTGGGTCACTGGGTGTCGCAGCATTGCAAATGCTTCAAAAAGACCCTGTTTACAAGGCCGCTGCACACAGCAGCTACAGCAATCCTCCTCCCAGTTTATTAATGCAGCCAGAGCGCAAGCCGGAAAGATAAGCTCCTCTGGGATGGAGAATCCTCGCCTATACCACGATGGGATCCCCTGGGATTGATGGCCATCTGATGGGCCCCAAGCAAGAACTACTATTTTATATAATTAGCAGAATATGCATCATTACCTGGTCTGTGTCAGGGACTGTCTCCTAGCTGTGCAACTCAGAATGGTTAAAACTGATCTCCATGAGCCAGCCAGAGCCAATGCTCTAACCTGCCGAGAGAGAGCTGGGAAGAGTTACCTCCCGCTGGAGAATTGGGTGCACATTTTCTGTTTCCCCACAAAGAATCACTTTTGTTTCTCCCGCTTATAGCAGTTCCCCTCCATCTTACCTCCTACAGCTGGGAGGGGGGACGAGAGGCCGCAAACTCCTCCTCGAGTGCGACAGCAACCCTCCTTTCTCAGCCAACAGGAAGTACGCTAGCTGTGGGGTGAAACAGATAAAGTGTTGGTCCCCTTCCACCAAGCCGTAACCGTAGTGGTGTGAAGCCAGCATCTTAACCTTATTTCTTGGCTATCTAGTTTCCACTCATTCTGTGGTATCTGAGCTGCCGCTGAAGTCTCACCTTCTGACGTTGCTCCTCCCATTGACTCACTGTCCTGAGGGCTTTGTCCTCTCTCCCACGCTGTTCCTCCTTATCAATTGCCTCCTACACTTATGACCCACTCTTTTGCTCTAATGTTCTACTCTACATTAATCTCACACCCTCTGTACACACAATCACCTGTCGTTTTGCAGTGCAACTGGCTGAATCCTGATCTGCTCCAAACCCTGCAATGCAGCACAAAAATCTTCTTTACTACAATTCTTCAAGGGCACCATTTCTTCCCTTATCTCACATGCAACAGCTTCCACCTCTTATGCATCAACCCTTAGTCCTCTTCCATCTAATGACATTCTTGGTCTCAACATGTCTTCTGAACTCAAGTGAATTCCCTGAACATTTCCACTGCTGAGGCTGCTAAAAATGTCTTTACCCCACTCGACAACTCAATTTTCTATGAAGAACAAATCCATCCAAGCACTTCACATACGCCAGGATACCAGAAAAAGCTTGATGTCTGATAGGCAATCCTTCTCTAGCCTCAACCTATTGCAATCTTTGTCTATATCTATCCCCACCATGATTAATGCTCCCCTAAATTCTAAATATGCCAGCCTATGAGCTATTCTGCACTCCCTCCCATCTTCAACATGTTGAAATCAAGATCCATCATACTGTCTCCCATTCCAACTTCATCTTTTCCACGACCTCAAAACTATGGAGCTTCTTTCCTTCTACCATGTACAGGCTTTTGAAAACCAACTTGACAGCACCGAACTAATACTTCGATTTATCTCACCTTCGCGCACTCTTTTCACCCTTGCTAGTGTCCTAAACAGTGAGCTTTGGTCTGTCATCGAGATTTCTCAACTTAACAAAAAAATGGGGCCACTTTGCAGCTGAGTAATACCACAGACGCTGCCTCGCACTCAGCCGGTCACAGGCTCGCTACACACAGTTTAACCACCCCACACGTCAATGTGTCCCTCCTCTGACCTGCACAGACTAATCTGCTTCTCAGTGTAGCAGCTTCAACAAGACAATAATGAACAAAATACATCAGAGAGGTTATCACACAAACGACTGCTTCAGCACAAAGTGAACCCCTCAATGCCACAAGGTATTATTACTTTAATGCTCTACTTGAAAAATAGGTGTTTTTTTATTCATTCATTCTCGGGATGTGGGTGTCACTGGCAAGGCCGGCATTTATCACCTATCCCTAGTTGTCCTGAGAAGGTGGTGGTGGTGGGCCTTCTTGAACCGCTGCAGTATTCTTTGTAGCAGTTTGATACAATTTAGTGGCTTGCTAGGCCACTTCAGAGGGCAGTTAAGAGTCAACCACGTTGGTGTGGGACTGGAGTCACATATAGGCCTAGACCGGGTGAGGACGGCAGGTTTCCTTCCCTAAAGGGAATTAGTGAACCAGTTGGGTTTCTAAGAAAAACTGACAAGTTAAGAGGCGATCTGATAGAGGCATTCAAAATTACAAAAGGGATTTGAAAAGGTAAATCGGGGAATACTATTTCCACTGGTCAGTGAGTAGGTAACTAAAGGGCATCACTTCCATCATCAAAGGAACAAAGGATGATGCGAGGAGAATTATTTATCTACAGAGGGTTATTAGGTCATAAAATGCCCTACAAGAAACAGTAGTGGAACAGAATCCATATAGCTTTTAAAAGACAAGTGGATTAATATTTGAAAAAAGAAAAACATAAAAGGGTATGGGGAAAGGGCAGGGCAATGGACTAAATAGAGAGCGCTTTCAGAACTGATGGCCACCTTCTGTGGTGTAAAACACCATGATTCTGCACAGCAGAGATGCCAACCAGTGCAGTGATTTACAACAGTCAACATGAGACCTTCAAAACTTTCACTGCTCAGAACAAAGTAAAGAACAAAAGAAAGATAGACTTGCATTTATATAGCGCCTTTCACGACCTCAGGACGTCCCAAAGCGCTTTACAGCCAATGAAGTACTTTTGAAGTGTAGTCACTGTTGTAATGTAGGAAAACACGGCAGCCAATCTACACACAGCAAGCTCCCACACACTGCAGGAGATAAATGATCAGATAATGTGTTTTTGGTGTTGGTTGAGGGAGGAATGTTGGCCAGGACACTGGGAGAACTCCCTGCTCTTCTTCCAATAGTGCCAACCGGGTCTTTTACGTCCTCCTGAGAGGGCAGACAAGTAGGAGAATTAGGAGCTGCCCCAGCGGCCCAACTGGATCAGGCAGTGTGTACTTGAGCTAGCGAGCAGGCAGGTCCAAGGTTTGATCTCCACTCTGTGCTCAGTCAACTGCAGGTTCAGTACACAACCAGGACTGGTTTCAGCAGCTAACTCCTAGGGAGGGCAAAAGCAAATTAGCTCGGGTTCCCATGTGATTATTATCCAGAAGTACATGTGTATAGATATCAGGGGGAGACAAGTTGAATAGTCTACCAACACTCAGTGTCTATGCCCACACATTAAGAGTGGCCAGTTTGGTAAGGTACTAGAGGGACCCTAGTCCTATGGAACTTGGGCAAGGAGTCAATGGCTTCAAGACAGGAGGAAGGGAGTGGAGAAAACCGGAGGAAAGGGGGAAGAGGGGAATAAAGTGATGTGGAATCAGCTGCAGCTGGCTTTATCTGGATGCAAACACGCTGTAAAACTTGAAGAACAGTCAGTGTAATTCATCAACCAACTGCCTTAGTACATCACACCCCTGTACATTGTTCTTACCATCAGGTCAATGTACAGCAGGGCCTCTAGTTAATCTCCCTCACCCCTCCGTTCTCCCATTAATGATTGCTCTTGATCACGTACCACCCTGCTCCCAGGAGATGGTCAAGAGCAGCCCTCTGAGCTCAATATCTCTCCCTTGGTGAGGCAGCACCGAGCCCGTTTGGCACTTACACACAGTAACATGGTCGAGATTGGGTACTCGGAGTGAAGGGAGAGCCAATCTGGGACCAGAATCTTTCAAAACTGCATCTCAGAATCCAAAAGCTCTGGAAGAACTATTCATTTCTTGCCTCCTTGATCACCCAAAACTCCAGCTAACGATAAAGGCACAATAAAGACTTTTACACTAACAGAAGGCTCCTACACCCGCTCCATCCAACACATGAGCTCCCAAAGACACTCAGCATGCAACTCTCTGTACATCCTAAGGCAGGTCGAAGGCACGGGGAACAAGTAGCAAAAGTAAACGTTGGTCCCTTAGAGGCTGAGACAGGAGAAATTATTATGGGGAATAAGGAAATGGCAGAAATGTTAAACAGATATTTTGTATCTGTCTTCACAGTAGAAGACACAAAAAGCATACCAAAAATGGTGGGGAACCAAGGGTCTAATGAGGATGAGGAACTTAACATAATTAATATAAGTAGAAAAAAAGTACTAGAGAAACTAATGGGTCTAAAAGCCGACAAATCCCCTGGACCCGACGGCCTACATCCTAGGGTTCTAAAAGAGGTGGCTGAAGAGATAGTGGATACATTGGTTTTGATCTTCCAAAATTCCCTAGATTCTAGAACGATCTCAGCAGATTGGAAGGCCGCAAATGTAACACCGCCATTCAAGAAAGGAGGGAGAGAAAACAAGGAACTACAGGCCAGTTAGCCTGACATCAGTCATCGGGAAAATGCTGGAATCCATTGTTAAGGACGTCGTATCAGGGCACTTAGAAAATCATAACATGATTAGGCAGAGATAACATGGTTTTATGAAAGGGAAATCGTGTTTGACAAATTTATTTGCGGATATAACTAGCAGGGTAGATAAAGGGGAACTAGTGGATGTAGTATATTTGGATTTCCAAAAGGCATTCGATAAGGTGCCACATATAAGGTTATTATACAAGATTAGGGCTCATGGGGTTGGGGGTAATATAGTAGCATGGATAGAGGATTGATTAACGGACAGAAAACAGAGAGTAGGGATAAACGGATCTTTTTCAGGTAGGCAGGCTGTAACTAGTGGGGTTCCGCAAGGATCAGTGCTGGGGCCTCAGCTATTTACAATCTATATTAATGACCTAGATGAAGGGACCGAGTATAATGTATCCAAGTTTGCTGACGATACAAAGCTAAGTGGGACAGTAAGCTGTGAGGAGAACACAATGAGTCTGCAAAGGGATATAGATAGACTAAGTGAGTGGGCAGGAAGGTGGCAGATGGAGTATAATGTAGGGAAATGTGAGGTTATTCACTTTGGTAGGAAAAATAGAAAAACAGAATATTTTTTAAATGGTGAGAAACTTTCAAATGTTGGTGTTGAGAGTGATTTGGGTGTCCTCATGCAATAAACACAGAAAGCTAGCATGCAGGTACAGCAAGCAATAAGGAAGGCAAATGGCATGTTGGCCTTTATTGCAAGGGGGTTGTAAGGAAGTCTTGCTACAATTGTACAGGGCCTTGGTGAGACCACACCTGGAGTACTGTGCACAGTGCTGGTCTCCTTATCTAAGGAAGGATATACTTGCCTTGGAGGCGGTGCAACGAAGGTTCACTAGATTGATTCCTGGGATGAGAGGGCTGTCCTATGATGAGAGATTGTGTAGAATGGGCCTATACTCTCTGGAGTTTAGAAGAATGAGAGGTGATCTCATTGAAACATACAAGATTCTGAAGGGGATTGACAGGATAGATGCTGAGAGGTTGTTTCCCCTGGCTGGAGTGTCTAGAACTAGGGGGCATAGTCTCAGGATAAGGGGCAGACCATTTAAGACTGAGATGAGGAGGAATTTCTTCACTCAGAGGGTTGGGAATCTTTGGAATTCTCTACCCCAGAGGGCTGTGAATGCTGAGTCTTTGAGTATATTCAAGGCTGAGATCGATAGATTTTTGGACTCTAGGGGAATCAAGGGATATGGAAATCAGGCGGGAAAGTGGAGTTGAGGTCGATGATCAGCCATAATCTTATTGAATGGCGGAGCAGGCTCGAGGGGCCGTATGGCCTACTCCTGCTCCTATTTCTTATGTTCTTATGTTCCTGCTGACTCCCCCCAGGTCGGAGGCATGGGGAACGAGCTCCTCCTCCTGCTGACCCCCACAACCCCCAGTCGGAGGCATGGGGAACGAGCTCCTCCTCCTGCTGACCCCCAGGGCCAGCAAGGCACGATGGCAGTAAAACGTGGAGCACACTGCTCGGAGATCTGCACCTTCACTAGAGCCCTGCTCTCCAGGAATCCCAACGAAATAGCAACAAAAAGTGCCTCAGCAGCCAGTCCAGCATCTGGCTGAGTTTTAACCCCTTCAATTCTGATCAGAACAGTCAGGGCCCTGGCTCATCTCTGGATTAAATACTGCTCTTAATGTAGAATTGAGGTGTTTTCACTCAATAACAAATCCACTCTTTTAAAGCGTATTGTGTAACCAGGTGATAGAAGAATGGATTGGGTCTGTTTATTTTGTACACAGTGATGGATCGTGTAAGGAGAGATGTGCCTCGAGTTGCAAGGACTCACACCTGTGCCCTGCATTGACAGTGTAGGGAGCACAATATCCACAATAAACCCATTACACAGAGTGAGCACAGCACAGCCCTCAGCAGCTCTTCTATTTGCTGCACATTGAAGGGTACCTGGACATGAGATGCCTGCCACTGTGAGGAATGACGAGGTGTAAAGACACAATCTGCCTCTGCTCCTCCAACTCACGGACCCCACTGATCCCCCGCCAGGCTTGGAGCACACTACAAATCTCTTGCAGGAAAAACTGCTGCATTAACGACATGCTGCTCAGATGGTGCTGGCAGTGTGCAAACAACTGATTAACCATTAACACCTCACGTCTCCAGTGACTGGAAGTTTTAAGCTAGTCACAGACAAAAGCTGAAAGCTTTCATTTTCCAAAAAAATGTTGACTTCGATTTGAATTTTTTTCTATATAGCTCTGGCTGGCTACAGTTCCACAGGCACTAGCAGCCCACAATGCCCCATTCACCCGCCAGTCTCCATTTCTGAGCACAGACAGCGGGTGTTCACAGGATGTTAAACTGTGGAAAGCAAAACAGAGTATAATCATGCCTTTACCAGCTACCCACCCGCACATTTTCCATAAAAAGTCACTAGATTTAGTGAGATATAGAGAGACAGTCAAACAGAATGGAGAGAGACACACACATATACAAACAGAGAGAGAAAGAGACAAAGAGAGACGCACACACAAATGGAGAGAGACAGACACACAGATGGAGAGAGAGACAGAGATATACACAGATAGAGAAAGGAGGGAGAAAGACAGACATAGAGATAAAGAAATAAATGGAGATAGGGAGAGAGATTTAGAGACAGACACAGGTAAAGGAGATAGAGAGAGAGATTTACATACACACACACAGCACAGCAACAGGCCATTCAGCCCAACTGGTCTATGCCAGTGTTTATGCTCCACACAAGCTTCCTCCCACCCCTCTTCATCTCACCCTATCAGTATATCCTTCTATTCCTTTCACCCTCATGTGTTTATCTAGCTTCCCCTTAAATGCTTTACATAGGATATACGGCACAGAAACAGGCCAAACCAGTCCATGCCGGCATTTATGCCCCACTCGAGCCTCCTCCAGTCTTTCCACATCTAACTCTATCAGCATAACCCTCTATTCCCTTCTCCCTCATATGCTTAACTAACCGCCCCTTAAATGCATCCATACTATTCGCTTCAACCACTTCCTGTGGTAGCGAGTTCCACATTCTCACCACTCTTTGGGTAACGAAGTTTCTTCTGAATTCCCTATTGGATTTATTAGTGACTATCTTATATTGATGACCTCTTGTTTTGGACACCCCCACAAATGGAAACATTTACTCTGTGTCTATCCTATCAAACCCCTTCATAGCCTCAAAGAGGTCACCCCTCAGCATTCTCTTTCCTAGAGAAAAGAGCCCCAGCCTGTTCAGTCTTTCTTGATAAGTATATCCTCTCAGTTTTGTTTCATTCTTGTGAATCTTTTTGGAGACCAGAGCAGTTCATAATACTCCAATCGCTTCAATTTTCAATTCTATCCCTCTAGAAATGAGCCCCAGTGCTTGGTTTGCTTTTTTTTATTAACCTGCGTTGCTACTTTTAGTGATTTGTGTATTTGTACCCCCAGATCCCTCTGTTCCTCTACTCCATTTAGACACTTATTTTTTTCCAAGCAGTATGTGGCCTCCCTATTCTTCCTACCAAAAGGTACCACCTCACACTTAGCTATATTGTAATTCATTTGTCAATTACACACCCATTCTGTAAGTTTATTAATGTCTTCCTGTATTTTGTCGCATGTGTTTTTTGTGTATTTCTGTATTAACTGCACCCCCCAATTTAGTGTTATCCGCAAATTTTGAAATTGTACTTCCGATTGCTGAATCCAAATTAATGTAAATTGTGAACAGCAGTGGTCCCAGCACTGATCCATGTGGAACATCACGTCCCACCTTCTGCCAGTTTGAGAGAGCCAGTGCCAGAGCCAGAGACCCCAATTTTAATCTAAACCGACAACGAAGCGTAAACAGGCATCCAACTCAAACCCATCCCGTTACAGGCACGCCGCACATTGTATTTATACAGCCCCTATCACATTCCACATCACTTTACAAGCAGAGTTACTTTTGAAGTGCAATCACTATGTAGACAAATGCAACAGTCAATTTGGGCACAGCAAGGTCCCCCAAACAGCAGCTGAATCAATAGCCAGATACTCTGGTTGGTTATGGTTGAGTGAAGAATGTTGGCCAGGACACCAGGGAACTCCCTGCTCTTTGAAGAGTGCCGTGGGATCTTTTACCTCCACCTGCACAGGCAGATGGAAGCTCAGTTTAACATCTCATCTGAAAGACAGCACTTCCAACACTGCAGTACCACCTCAATACTGCGCTGAAATGACGGCCTCGGAGCCAGAAGCCGAGCTCATTTCGCGCCCCCCTCCTCCCACCACAAGCCCCTTGATGCGGAGGGCAACTGTAGTCCCCCAATTGGTGTCCCAGCTAAGACAACACAGGCTGCAATCGATCCGGGGACCCTCTACTCCGTACAGCTCAGTAAAACTATTTATCCATAGCCATTCGGTGAGCTCAGTTTAGAATCAAAGGGGGGAAAATTGCGTATCGCCCATTTTGGGGTGCTAATATCAGCCGGGCGCAAAGTTTAGCACCCGGCGCTAATTATCACCTCCGACTGCAAAATTTGCCTCTATCGCCCCTGGAGAACGCTACTGATGCTCAGGAGATGTCAGTAACCATGGAAGCCAGACAGACTGGCGCCGTCAAGTTCTTAAATCGAGGGGCCATCTTGCTGGCCAGCCACACCCTGCTCATTGCAGCCTGGAATCTCGGCCTGGAGAGGCCTCCAAAGCAATTGTGTTGGAAGCACTAATGGATAGGCCCAGGGAAAGAGCTCAGCGCTTAGGAACCTCAAAAGTGGCGCTGAGGGCCAAAACTCCTTCGGACAGCGTTAAATCTTTCCAGGTGTGTCTCTCCCTTTCAACCTGCGTGTACCAAAAATTTTGCCGACAACAAAATGCAGGAAGCGTCCGCCTTTAAATAGCGCCCCCGCAGCCCCTTCCCGACTTGAAAACGGTCCCCTCTACCCGTCGTTCCTAGCAGCAGGCGCGACCCAATTTCCGGTCCAGGGCGCTACTGGGGCGTTGCACGCTCGACTGACGTCACGATCTGCAGGCCTAGGAGATCGGGGCGGTAGTGTTTAGCACCGCCGCAAAACGACTGGTCAATTTTGCGAGCGGCGCTAAAATCGCCGCGCTTGGACGCTAAGTTCCTAGCGCCCCCCGGAGGCACTAACCAACCAAGTTTTTCCCCCATAGAATCTTACAGCACAGAAGGCGGCCATTCGGCGCATCGTGCCTGTACCGGCTCTCTGAAAGAGCTGTCCAATTTAGTCCCGCACAATGTTCCCGCTAAGCTGCGCAGCGGTCTGGAGTTCCCGCTCAGGCCGCTCACCAGCCTTTCAATGCAAATAACTGCGCATGGGCAAAAAATTGAATGAGCCACGCAGCCAGTTAAAGGGCCCGCGCACCAAAAAAAATTACAGGGAATATTGGTCCCACACCCCAGCTTTACCCCATAACCCTGCAAATTAGTCCTCTTCAAGTACATGCCCAATTGCCTTTTAAAAGTTCCTATGGAATCTGCTTCCACCACTCTTTCAGGTAGTGCGTTCCAGATCTTAACCCTCTGAAGAAATTTCTCTTAATTTTCCCTCTAGTTCTTTTGGCAATTATTTTAAATCTATGACCTCTGATTTTTCTTTCTGTCCTCATTTTGTCCTGTGAGGAGCCAGCCAGCTCCAGTCCAGCTTTCTTTCTCCTCAACAGAAAGGCTGAATTAAGTTCACACCTGTTAATTGCTCTCTCCGATCATGAGTGAGCGGAGCCCACACGACAGCAGTGGGACAGACAGCACCAGCCTTCCCTCTGCTCCCAACCAAACACCCTCAGTTCTGCCCACTGCTGAGAACAGAAACGCAGCCACAAGCAGCAGGCAGGCCACACACTTAAAGCTTCCACTCCCACTTTACAGACTGCACTGCACAGCTGCCCGAGCCAATCCTAATGCTTCTTTGCCCAAGACATATCTTCAAATATCAGCCTATTCTCACTCCTCTGACATATCAAATATAGGTCATGATGCGGAGATGCCGGTGTTGGACTGGGGTGGACAAAATTGAGAGGTCGCACAACACCAGGTTATAGTCCAACAGTTTTATTTGAAATCACAAGCTTTCGGAGCTATCGATAGCTCCGAAAGCTTGTGATTTCAAATAAAACTGTTGGACTATAACCTGGTGTTGTGCGACCTCTCAATATCAAATATAGCACAGTGTTAAATGGCATCTCTGATACGATGAGGCTAGATTGGTGAAATGTGTAATAGCAGCACTAGATTGGACTGTGCAGAACTCAACAAGACCATTGCAATCCATCTGTATTTTATCTGTTAAACCCCCTAATTCCTTCTTTCACCAAAAACTATCCACTGCCTCCTGAATTTTCTCACACAATCCACATATCCACCATTCTCTGGGAAGTAACTCTGAACACCTGCTCTACTCCCCGTTAGTGACCACACTGTATCACACTCCCCGATCACACCCTCTCTACTCCAGTTAGTGACCACACTGTATCACACTCCCCGATCACACCCTCTCTACTCCAGTTAGTGACCACACTGTATCACACTCCCTGATCACACCCTCTCTACTCCAGTTAGTGACCACACTGTATCACACTCCCCGATCACACCCTCTCTAGTCCCCGTTAGTGACCACACTGTATCACACTCCCCGATCACACCCTCTCTACTCCAGTTAGTGACCACACTGTATCACACTCCCTGATCACACCCTCTCTACTCCAGTTAGTGACCACACTGTATCACACTCCCTGATCACACCCTCTCTACTCCAGTTAGTGACCACACTGTATCACACTCCCCGATCACACCCTCTCTACTCCAGTTAGTGACCACACTGTATCACACTCCCTGATCACACCCTCTCTACTCCAGTTAGTGACCACACTGTATCACACTCCCCGATCACACCCTCTCTACTCCAGTTAGTGACCACACTGTATCACACTCCCCGATCACACCCTCTCTAGTCCAGTTAGTGACCACACTGTATCACACTCCCTGATCACACCCTCTCTACTCCAGTTAGTGACCACACTGTATCACACTCCCTGATCACACCCTCTCTACTCCAGTTAGTGACCACACTGTATCACACTCCGCGATCACACCCGCTCTAGTCCCTGTTGGTGACCACACTGTATCACACTCCCCGATCACACCCTCTCTACTCCAGTTAGTGACCACACTGTATCACACTCCCCGATCACACCCGCTCTAGTCCCTGTTGGTGACCACACTGTATTTCGCTCCCTCCCGCCTCCGCCTTAATTACACTCCGCTTGCGTCAGTCTGAGAGGCGGTAATGGTGCTATCGTGTTGCTGCTCCCTCGGGTGTCAGTGCCAGGTTTCTGGTCAAAGTAAAATGATAGCAATCAAATGAAATCTGTGTTGCAAACATCTGCTGTGTTGCTGAACTCGAGGACTGTGCTCACCTTCAGTTTGGGAGCTGGCCTTTGTGTCAGTGATCAGCATGAACTGTGAGCAAACGTGCACAGCTCTGGGCCACCTGTAACCTGAACTCCCCCGTGGCTCAGTGTGGTCTTCCATTAAAGCATACAAACCAGGACGCTCCCAGGTTCCACCTCTGGCCTGGATTAGCCAATCTCAGCCAGATCGCAGATGGAGTATTACAATTGGGCTCAGTGACTCTGTGCCAGGGACTGGGAAAAAGACACGGCTCCCACACCGGATCAGTATCGAGGAATTCCTGGTGGACGGTGGGGGGTGGGGCGGGGCAGGATCGCACCTGGCTGTGAGGCCAGCCACAGTTGAATATCCTGCCAACATTCACTATCGAGACTCGCACATGAACAATGGCAACAGCCACTTGGGTGAGGGCAACAGGTCCCTATGGAACTAAGATCCAGCAAAAGGCAGGCGAGGGGAAAATAACAAACTGAACTTCAAATATGAACACTGCTTTATAAAGGCTTCCAGTGAGGTACTGCAGTTTGATTATGTTTCTATAAACAGTGAGTTTCAGGTTTTCAATTAGTTTCAGTGCATAAATAAGGGTGTAAATGCTGCAATGTGAAAAGGCAGCCTGCTGTAGTGAGACAGTGCACGAGGGTGTGCCACCCCAGGCGGCTATTTGACCCGTACACACACTGTCACTGCAGACAGCAGCTGTGAGCGTTACACAACCCCAAGGTCAGCCAGATATTTCCTGTTGATTATTAAGAGATCTGTAAGCCGATAATGATAGGTTGCGTCCGGAAAGCCAAATTACCCAACCAGCTGGGACCCCACAGTCAGCACCAGTCCGCCAGAAGCTGGCAAAGCCATTTCCTCCAGAGCAGGACCAAGCCAACAGCCGTGTGCCTGATGCCAGCCCACCGCAACAGCCTCAATTTAAGAAAGAAAGGAAGACTTGCATTTCTATTGTGCCTTCATTACCAAATCCCTTTACAACCAATAAAGTAGCTTTAAAATGTAGTCACTGTTGTAACATAGGGAACACGGGAGCCAATTATGCACACAGCAAGATCCCACAAACAGCAATGAGATAAATGGCCAGATAATCTGTTGTTTAGTGATGTTGGTTGAGGGATAAATATTGGCCCCAGGACACCAGGGAGAACTCCCCTGCTCTTCCTCGAAATAGTGCAGTGGGATCTTTTACACCACCTGAGGGGGCAGACGGGGCCTCAGTTTAACGTTTCATCCGAAAGATGGCACCTCCGACACTGCAGCGCTCCCTCAGTACTGCACCACCGACAGTGCAGCACTCCCTCAGTACTGCACCCCTTCAGTACTGCACTACCGACAGTGCAGCGCTCCCTCTGTACTAGCCCTCCAACAGTGCAGCAGTTCCTCAGTACTGCCCCTCCGACAGTGCGTCGCTCCCTCAGTACTGCCCCTCCGACAGTGCAACGCTCCCTCAATACTGCCCCTCCGACAGTGCGTCGCTCCCTCAGTACTGCCCCTCCGACAGTGCGTCGCTCCCTCAGTACTGCCCCTTCGACAGTGCAGCGCTCCCTCAGTACTGCCCCTCCGACAGTGCAGCGCTCCCTCAGTACTGCCCCTCCGACAGTGCAGCGCTCCCTCAGTACTGCCCCGACAGTGCAGCGCTCCCTGAGTATTGCCCCTCTGACAGTGCAGCGCTCCCTCTGTACTGCACCACCGACAGTGCAGCGCTCCCTCTGTACTAGCCCTCCGACAGTGCAGCGCACCCTCAGTACTGCACCACCGACAGTGCAGCGCACCCTCAGTACTAGCCCTCCAACAGTGCAGCAGCTCCTCAGTACTGCCCCTCCGAAAGTGCAGCGCTCCCTCAGTGCTGTCCCTCCGACAGTACAGTGCTCCCTCTGTACTGCACCACCGACAGTGCAGCGCTCCCTCAGTACTGACCCTCCGACAGTGCAGCGCTCCCTCAGTACTGCCCCACCAACAGTGCGGCGCTCCCTCAGTACTGCCCCTCCGACAGTGCGGCGCTCCCTCAGTACTGCCCCTCCGACAGTGCAGAGCTCACTCAGTACTGCCCCTCCGACAGTGCAGCACTCCCTCAGTACTGCCCCTCCAACAGTGCAGCAGTTCCTCAGTACTGCCCCTCCGACAGTGCGGCACTCCCTCAGTACTGATCCTCCGACAGTGCAGCGCTCCCTCTGTACTAGCCCTCCAACAGTGCGGCGCTCCCTCAGTACTGCCCCTCCGACAGTGCAGCACTCCCTCAGTACTGCCCCTCCGACAGTACAGTGCTCCCTCTGTACTGCACCACCGACAGTGCAGCGCTCCCTCAGTACTGACCCTCCGACAGTGCAGCGCTCCCTCAGTACTGCTCCTCTGACAGTGCAGCGCTCCCTCAGTACTGCCCCACCGACAGTGCGGCGCTCCCTCAGTACTGCCCCACCGACAGTGCAGCGCTCCCTCAGTACTGCCCCACCGACAGTGCAGCGCTCCCTCAGTACTGCCCCACCGACAGTGCAACGCTCCCTCAGTACTGCCCCTCCGACAGTGCAGCGCTCCCTCAGTATTGCCCCACCGACAGTGCAGCGCTCCCTCAGTACTGCCCCTCCGACAGTGCAGCGCTCCCTCAGTACTGCCCCTCCGACAGTGCAGCGCTCCCTCAGTACTGCCCCTCCGACAGTGCAGCGCTCCCTCAGTATTGCCCCACCGACAGTGCAGCGCTCCCTCAGTACTGCCCCACCGACAGTGCAGCGCTCCCTCAGTACTGCCCCACCGACAGTGCAGCGCTCCCTCAGTATTGCACTGGAGGGTCAGCCTGGATTATGGTCTCAATAATCTGGAGTGGGGCTTGAACCTACGACCCTCTGACTCACGAGGAGAGAATGCTACCTACTGAGCCATGGCTGACACTTGGTTTAACCAATACTCATTCTCGTGGCAGAGATCTCGTTCTTTTATACTGAGGTCTATCAAGTCAGGGGGTGTGAAAAACAGCATGGAGGGACTGCCATCCAATAGCTGTTACTCTGGGATAGACAGGTTGGTACTCTTGATCTCCACGCCCAATGTCATATTTTCACCTTCTACTGTGAGTTATTTGACTAGGTTAAAGCTCTGATGTAGCATCCTCCTATACAATTGTATAACTGTAGCTAGTTCTCTGTTGCTGCCAATAATGAGGCCCCTGCATTCCACGAGTTCCAAGAACTGTGTGTCTGAAATCCCCTGATGCTGCATGAAACACTGTGTACAGTTTGTCTGCCTGGCTTTGCTGGGAAGAGATTTGGGAAGAGCACAGCTGGCGCTCATGAATGCAAAGCAATCTGGAAGGTTGGCAACTGGACTGGGGGCTGGAGTGGCCATTCTGGTACGAGCCCAGGATGGCTGTACTGTGCAACTTACTCGGACTGGTATACTTGCAATGTATATCGGAACACAAGGAAGAAAAAAGCATTCAGCTCCTACAGTTTGCTCACTTGTTTAGTTCCTTCTGTAGGACCAACTCGTCACTCCAGTACACCGGGGCCCGGGCCCCCACTCCTCGCTCTCCCACACTGGGGCCCGAGACCCCCCCCTGCCCTCCCACACCGAGGGCCCTGGCCCCCCTCCCACACCGGGGCCCTGGCCTCCTGCCCTCCCACACACCAGGCCCCAGGCCCGCCCCCTACACCAGGGCCCAGCCCCCCCACCCCCACACCAGGGCCCCCTGCTGCCCCCCTACACCGGGGCCTGGCTCTCCAACCCCCTCTCCCACACTGGGGCCCGGGACCCCCCGCCTCCCCCACACCCCCTCCTCAACCCTCCCACTCCGGGGCCGGGCCGCCCCCTGCCCTCTTGATTTAGGGAGCTGTCTATTCAATTTGTGAGTAGGTCATTGCACTCCATTCCACCTTAAGGTGGTCTTCAAGGTGTCAGCTAGAACAGCAGTTTGGGTAATCATTGTGCCCAGAGCCTCTGGGTTGGGGGGAAATCAGTCAAGGTTCCCGCCCCTGCTGGAAAGTGTGTGTGTGTAAATGTCACGTGAGGACAGAACACACTTGGCTGTGATGCCCACTACAGTCGAGTAGCCTGTCAACACTCACCGCCTCGGCTTATACACGATGACTGGTCTCGCGAAGCGGAGCACTGGAGGCTGCCAGTGCTCCTCGAACCGTGGCGGTTGCAGCTACTTCAGGAGGGAAGAAAGTTATGGGGGAAATGTAACAATAAACACACTGCATCTGATCAGCGCTCTCGGAATTGGACTGAGCTCAGTACAGTCAATCATCATGGAATTCCATTAGAACCAGCACTGCTCACCTGCTAAGGTGTAGTCCATGTCAAATCCAAAGCATTTAATCTTCTCCATCGCCAAACTGCGGTTAACAAAGACTCTGAAAAAGGAAAAACAAACTCACCATCGTTACATGGGAAGCAAGAGAAAAAGGGCAGAGCATGCGAGAGAAAAGGGGAAAGAGAGAGAGAAAAGAGGGAAAAAGAGCGCGAGAAAGAGAGAAAGGAGAGATTTGGCCACCTAATCATAGGGAAGATATTATTGCCCTCGAGAAGAGATGGAGGGGTAATAAAGATAATCCCAGATATCAGGAGCTTGTTACGAGGAGGTTACGGATGTCAGGTTTGTGTTCTTTCAAAAAGAGGAGACTTGGATTTTCTACATAATGGAGAGGAGTAGGAAAATGCTGCCCAGGGAAATTATTGACTATGAGGAGAGAGGGAAATTATTGACTATGAGGAGAGAGGTCAAATCCCCAGCACACAAGTGAAAAATGAAGAGGTTCAGAGTAAAAAGGGCAGCCAGGCAGAGGTTTTCCACCGGAAGGGTCATAGGGAAGAGTTGTGAAATATGTTGCCAAGGAAGTATGTTGGAGCAAACATATAAATGAGGTTGAAATATGAGTCGATGGAGAGGGAGAATGAAGGGACAGTGAGGGGGAGCTGGAGGGGTTTGTGGGGACTACGTGCTTATGAAAGTCCAGGAAAGCAACAGGCGGCAGGAAGCGGCGAAGGTTGTGGAAGGATGATTATTCAATCTCCAAAGTGATGAAGCTGGTTCGCTCCGACACCAGAATCTCCTCCAAGGCCACGAGCATCACTGGTGAAGCTTCCCACCTGGTCCATTACAACGAGCGCTCAACCATCAGCTTCTGGACTGCTGTGTGCTTCCTGCTACCCGGGGAGCTGGCCAGGCACGCCGTGTCGTAAGGGACCAAGTCTGTGATCAAGTACACCAGCTCCAAGTGAAGCTCCACAAGTACTGACTAAAAGCTAGCCAATGAGTCGTGGAACCAAACAGTACTGGTGAAGCTTCACGGCTGGTATTCCATCGAATGTTGAAGTACAGCTGCAGCAACTCTTGCATTCTTGGTCTTGGTCCTCCCCCGAGCCAGCAGCCCTTGCGGCGCTGCTGATGTCATGGTCACGATCAGGCTGACCTCCTGTCCATATCTCTGATGTTGTAGAGGTCACACCAATTAGAGTAACTAATTCAGAAGTAGCCCGTGGTCAGGGACAGGAAGGTGTGACTACGAGTGAGGCAGGTACAGGGATCCAGGAGGTAGTGTTGGAGGAGCCGCAACCCTTGCTCTTGTCCAACAGGTTCGAGGCTCTTACTCCCTGTGTGGATAGGAGCGGGGACTGCAGGGAGGATGAGCAACCTGGCCACAGCACCGTGGTACGGGGGGCCATTCAAGTGGGGGGAGTAAATAGAAATGTTGTAGTGGTAGGGGATAGTATCATTAGGGGGATAGATAGGGTTCTTTGCAGCCAAGAGCGAGAGTCCCGAAGGCTGTGTTGCCTGCCCGGTGCCAGGGTTAAGGACATCTCCTCTGGGCTGGAGAGAAACTTGGAGTGGGAGGGGGAGGATCCAGTTGTCGTGGTCCATGTTGGTACCAATGACATAGATAGGACAAGGAAAGAGGTTCTGCTGAGGGAGTTTGAGCAGCTAGGGGCCAAATTAAAAAGCAGAACCTCGAGGGTAATAATCTCTGGATTACTACCTGAGCCACGAGCAAATTTGGCTAGGGTAAATAAAATCAGAGAGTTGAATGCGTGGCTCAAAGACTGGTGTGGGAAAAATGGGTTTTGCTTCTTGGGACACTGGCACCAGTACTGGGACAGGAGAGAGCTGTTCCGTTGGGACGGACTTCACTTGGCCAGTGCTGGGACTAGTGTCCTGGCGAATCGAATAACTAGGGCTGTAGAGAGGGCTTTAAACTAATTAGTGGGGGGGAGGTTTCAAGAGAGCAAAAAATAAAAATGACAACAGAGAGGGTCATAGACATAGGTAGCAGTAGGGGAATCACAAACCAGAGCGTGGCAGGAAGGGACAGAGTGTGTGGAGTAAAAGGTAAAGTGGTAAAAAGTGAAAAAGCAGGAACTAAGTGCCACAAAGCATATTTGAAAGTTCTCTATCTGAATGCACGTAGCATTCGTAACAAAATAGACGAGTTAATGGCACAAATAACTACATATGGTTATGATATTGTGGCCATTACAGAAACATGGCTGCAGGGTGACAATGCCTGGGAATTAAACATACCAGGTTATTTAACGATCAGGAAGGACAGGGAGGTGGGGTGGCTATGTTAATAAAGGAAGGAATCACTGTAATACAGAGTAATGATATTGGGTCAAAAAATCATGATAATGAAACAGTTTGAGTGGAGATAAGGAATAATAAGGGGAAAAAAACACTAGTGGGCGTAGTCTATAGGCCTCCGAACAGTTGCAACTCTGTTGGACGGAGTATCAATCAGGAAATAGTTGAGGCATGTAATAAGGGAACATCTATAATTATGGGGGATTTTAACTATCATATTAATTGGACAAATCAAATGGGGCAGGGCTGCCTTGAGGATGAGTTCATTGAGTGTATTAGGGATGGGTTTCTTGAGCAGTATGTAACTGAACCGACCAGGGGGCAAGCAACCTTAGATCTGGTCCTGTGTAACGAGACAGGATTAATTAAAAATGTCCTAGTAAAGGATCCCCTTGGAATGAGTGACCATAACATGGTTGAATTCCATATTCAATTAGAGGGTGAGAAGGTTGGATCTCAAACAAGCGTGCTAAGCTTGAATAAAGGTGACTATGAAGGTATGCGAGCGGAATTGAGTAGAGTGGATTGGGAAAATAGATTAAAGGGTAAGACGACACATGATCAGTGGTGTACATTCAAGGAGTTATTTTACAACTTCCAAAAAATATATATTCCACTGAAAAGAAAAGGGTGTAAAAGAAAGGACAGTCATCCGTGGCTAAGTAAAGAAATTAAGGATAGTATTCGACTAAAAACAAGGGCATATAAGGTAGCGAAATCTAGTGGGAGGACAGAGGATTGGGAAAACTTTAAAAGGCAGCAAAAAATAACAAAAAGATTGATTAAGAAAGGGAAGATAGATTATGAAAGTAAATTAGCAAAAAATATAAAAACAGATAGTAAGAGTTTTTATAGTTATATAAAAAGAAAAAGGGTGGCTAAAGTAAATGTTGGTCCCTTAGAGGATGAGACCGGGAAATTAATGGTGGGAAATATGGAGATGGCAAAAACACTGAATGAATATTTTGTATCAGTCTTTACAGTAGAGGACACTAAGAATATCCCAACACTGGACAAACAGGGGGCTATAGGGGGAGAGGAGCTAAACACGATCAAAATCACTAAGGAAGTGGTACTCGGTAAAATAATGGGACTCAAGGCAGATAAATCACCTGGACCTGATGGCTTACATCCTAGAGTCTTGAAGGAAGTGGCGGTAGGGATTGTAGATGCATTGGTAATAATTTTTCAAAACTCCCTGGATTCCGCTAAGGTCCCGGCAGACTGGAAAACTGCTAATGTAACACCCTTATTTAAAAAGGGCAGTAGACAGAAGGCTGGTAACTATAGACCGGTTAGCCTAACATCTGTGGTAGGTAAAATTTTGGAGTCCATTATTAGAAACATAGAAACTAGGAGCAGGAGTAGGCCATTCGGCCCGTCGAGCCTGCTCCACCATTCAATACGATCATGGCTGATCATCCAAATCCAGTACCCTGTCCCTGCTTTCTTACACAGAATCCCCATCGAGCCTGCACCGACACATATCCCACCCTATCCCTGTAACCCCACGTATTTAATTCCCCCTAACATATCCCATCCTATCCCCATAACCCCACATATTTAATCCCCCCCCTAACACTAAGGGTCAATTTATCATAGCCAAATCAACCTAACCCGCACATTTTTGGACATAAGGAAACAGTAACAGGACATTTGGATAATCATAATTTAATAGGACAAAGTCAGCATGGTTTTACGAAGGGGAAGTCATGTTTGACAAATTTGCTGGAGTTCTTTGAGGAAGTAACATATAGAGTGGATAAAGGGGAACCAGTGGACGTAGTGTATTTAGACTTCCAAAAGGCATTTGACAAGGTGCCACACAAAAGATTATTGCTTAAGGTAAAAAATCACGGGATTGGGGGTAATATTCTGGCATGGATAGAGGATTGGCTATCTAACAGAAAGCAAAGAGTTGGGATAAATGGTTCATTCTCAGACTGGCAATCAGTAACTAGTGGTGTTCCACAGGGGTCAGTGCTGGGTCCCCAACTCTTTACAATCTATATTAACGATTTGGAGGAAGGGACCAAGTGTAACATATCAAAATTTGCAGATGATACTAAGATGGGAGGGAAAGTAGTGAGTGAGGAGGACATAAAAAACCTGCAAGGGGACATAGACAGGCTAAGTAAGTGGGCAGAGATTTGGCAGATGGAATACAACACTGGAAAGTGTGAGGTGATGCACTTTGGCAGGAAAAATCCTAGAGCAATTTATTATCTTAATGGCAAGAAACTGGAGAGTACTGAAGTGCAAAGGGATCTGGAGGTCCTGGTGCACGAAACTCAAAAGGTTAGTATGCAGGTGCAGCAAGTGATTAAGAAGGCAAATGGAATGTTGGCTTTCATTGCTAGGAGGATAGAGTATAAAAATAGGGAGGTATTGCTTCAGTTGTACAAGGTATTGGTGAGACCGCACCTGGAATACTGCATACAGTTTTGGTGTCCTTACTTAAGGAAAGACATCCTTGCTCTTGAGGCAGTGCAAAAAAGGTTCACTCGGTTAATCCCGGGGATGAGGGGGTGGTCATATGAGGAGAGGTTGGGTAGATTGGGACTCTACTCATTGGAGTTCAGAAGAATGAGAGGCGATCTTATTGAAACATATAAGATTGTGAAGGGGTTGGATCGGGTGGATGCGGGGAGGATGTTCCCGATGACGGGTGAGACTAGAACTAGGGGACATAGTCTTAGAATAAGGGGCTGCTCTTTCAAAACTGAGATGAGGAGGAACTACTTCACTCAGAGGGTGGTAGGTCCATGGAATATGCTGCCACAAAAAGCTGTAGAAGCTACATCATTAAATAAATTTAAAACAGAAATAGACAGTTTCCTAGAAGTAAAGGGCATTAAGGGTTACGGGGAGCGGGCAGGAATTTGGACATGACTCTAGGTTCGGATCGGTCATGGCCCTGTGGGTAGTGGAGCGGGCCCAGGGACCGTGTAGCCTGATTCTGCTCCTATTTCGTGTGTGCAATTCTGTTAGATGCAGGAGATGGTTCTGTGATAGTAGATAGTAGATTGGCGGTTAGGATCAGATCAGCCATGATCTTATTGAATGGCGGAGCAGGCTCGAGGGGCCGATTGGCCTACTCCTGCTCCTATTTCTTATGTTCTTATGTGGACCAAGACACACATCCATTTGCTTTAGGTTGTCTGAAGACTTTTTATATAATGTTGCTGATCTGAGAGTGTGACATTTTTCCTAACAAGCTGGAGTTATAGTAAAGCCTGAAACTGAACTACCCGAGGAGTGTTTCAGCACATTTCAGTTGAGCTGACTCAGGCTGGTGAAGGTTTATGAAGGACACTTCAATTCAAGGTCAATGTAAATCCCACTAATCTCCTGCTATGAAACAGAGTTTTCAGAGACTCCAGTAACTGTCTCAGACTCAATTGTCGGATTTTCCCCACAACGCTCTCTTATTTGAAAGGCTTTTCAGACCTTGCATCCTGCATACTAAACACACCACACTGACACATACACGGCATGGATTGCCTTCTCTCCTGGTTCTACAGCTGCCCTCCAGTAGCGCACCTCAGCCACTCGTCCGGTATGAGCCCAGACTGTGAGTGCCACTGGCAAGCCCAAACCTATCCTCACCCAACAGCCACACACACGCACGCATGGATTGTGATCAGGAGCAAGTAACCTCGTCAAATTGTAGATCCCCAACCACTCCCACCCCCGCTAACTGAAATTAGCTAACACAGTGGAGCCAAGAGTGGAGTGTGGCCCCTTCTAGTCTGAGAGAGTCAATGCGGCACCAGGCAGTGCCTGTACATATGATGTTATTAGAGGAATGGTGCACCTGTATTTATCCCAGACTGGTTTGACCCACATCAGACATGTGACTGGGAGATTTCATTCTTCTGATTTTTTTAAATTCATTCATGGGATGTGGGCGTCGCTGACAAGGCCAGCATTTATTGCCCATCCCTAATTGCCCTTGAGAAGGTAGTGGGGAGCCACCTTCTTGACAACTGAGTGGCTTGCTAGGCCATTTCAGAGGGCAGTTAAGAGTCAACCACATTGCTGTGGGTCTGGAGTCACATATCGGCCAGACCAGGTAAGGACGGCAGATTTCCTTCCCTAAAAAGGACATTAGTGAACCAGATGGGTTTTTACAACAATCAGGTAGTTACAAGGTCACCATTACTGATACTAGCTTTTTATTCCTGATTTAATTTAACTGAATTTAAATTCCCAGGTGCTGTGGTGGGATTTGAACTCTTGTCTCCGGATCATTTAGTCCAGGCCTCTGGATTACTAGTCCAGTCACATTACCACTGCTACCGTTCCCTTAATTCTGTCCTCATCTGGTAGACTCAGTATCATAAAGGCCAAATCCAATTGGATTTGTAAGCCGGTTCTATAACCAAATTCACAGAAGGGATATATAACGGAGTAGGCTTGAGAGGCCGTATGGCCTACTCCTGCTCCTATTTCTGATGTTATACACAAATCCCCAGGAACCATTTGCTAATTTAAATTCAGATTAAGGTCAAAAATAGTTTGTTCCAACGGGTGTTTGGCTGTACAGCAGAGAGGATTAATCAGACTGCACTTCCCATCGCAAACACCACACACAACTCACACTTCTATTCAAACCGGCAGAGCTTTTCAGATCCCTGGGAAAGGCTGCACATTCTTTAATAAAAATACTGAATAATGGACACAACAGGGAGGCATTTCACAAAGAAGTTTGCCGATCCCAGCTAGGGCTGCAGTAGCAGTGTTACAATTGGCCCCATCCATGGGGTAGAGAGGAAAGGGTGTCTGATTGCTATCCAGTGATCCCAGTAAGTGCGTGAGCACGATGGAAAGAGGACTGGATCAGGCTGGGCTCTGCCATCCTCCACAATCGAGTACCATGCTGACAAAGTGTCCAGACTACCATAGGGCTTTCAGCAACATGCTACCGTATCCCAATCAGACTCAGCGCCTTTGGGAGGAGAACGATGGGCGAAAACGACAACAGTGCATTTTCATATCATTCCAAGCTCTCTCCCTCCCACGTCACACGTAGTCTCTTGATGGAACTGACTAACCCTGGAACCAAATTCTTTTCCTTTGAAGACGCAGGTTTAAGCCGGTTCAATCACAGCAAAATAACCTTCAGATTCTGTTAGCTGGTCGGGTATATCCGAGATACCTGAGCGTTTGCACAAGAGAGGATAGTGTACCGAGTGTGATCAGTTACTTTATTCCAGATCACGCTCTAGGTCCAAGTTCATTTTTTTCTGCTTGTTTAGCAGCTTCGATACTTGCACTGGAGAAACTAATCAACGGCCACTGGATTCTGAGGAGCTGTTTCTTCTCACACAGTATCAACTGACACAAGTTGAATGGTGCAAAGTTCTACTAAATGCAGCCCTGAGCATCCAACTGTTGCTGGGCTTACTGCCCACATACCCCCGCGATCACCCACTGCCCAAATAACCCCACGGTCACCCGTTGCAATACTCGGACCCAGCCGCCTGTATTGTTTATTTTCTGTACTCGGATATATTTAATGATGCTTGGTCTGGCTTGAACCATTAATTATGTCCAACTGGTCTCTGTGAGCCAATCCCCCAGCCCTAGATATCGGGATAAGCTTCCCTAAGACCCCATGCCTCTGTCAGCCACCCGCACCTCCCCACACACACAAACCCCAACGCCTCGTCCCTCCGGGTGGGCCTCTCTCTGCTACATACCGGTGGTAGGCCTCACGTCGGTATTTCTTCATGGTACTGCCATCCATGGTCCCAGAGGGGTCAGCATTGAGTTTCTCACTCCACGAAGACATGTTTGCTTCAGTAATCTGAAGAGAAAGAGAGAGCGAGAAAACGTCATTCCACGGCAGAAGTACCATCGCAAATCACCGATCAAACAACCTCAAAGAGAACTCAAGGCTGGAACTGGATTGGAGAAAGTAATCGTTGTGCAATATTTATAAAGATTAGTCCAATAACAAAGGTCCTTATAGCACAATCTCACCCATCTCCGCTTTACTGATAAGAGCAAGGGCAGCGTCCCCTGTACTCTGATCATTTTCCAGATATCAGGAAGATTAACAGTCACACAGCAGTGTCACACACCACATTAGTCAGCCATTGTGGGCACAGTTGCTTGTTTCTGATGCGTGTTTACAAGGACAGAAACTGTTTGGAGAACCTGCCTCAAGCACAGAGGCTGCTCCTTTAGTGGAGAGCAGTTCTGGTCACCAAGGGCCGGAGCACAGGACACTTAAACATTCAACTGTCGCTAACAGGACAAATTTATCGCCAAACTCAGCACATTGGCTGCTGGCATTTTACTGCATCATCCTTTGAATGTGGAGTGAGACGGAAGGAGATTCAGGACTGAGGAGCAGCATGGCTGAAGGAGGGAATCTGCAGACTATTGGAGGAGCTGGATCTAACTAGGTGAGGCTCTCCAGGCAGGTAACTACTGATCTGTGTCAAATGATAAGATAACTCCTGTGGCTCACTGCTCTGCCTCTGACTATGAAGGCTACAGCTGCTCTGAAATCTTTTCATCACTGGCTTATTCCAATCAACTGATGAGGCCAAGCCAGAGTACAGTGTAATAGATGTGACTGCTGTACTACACCAGAGGTCACAGGCTCATCCATTCCCAGACAGAGTAACAGTTACAGACAGCAACAATTCTATTCAATTACGGCCTTCTCCAAGGTTTTGGGCATCATCCATTGCACACGAGCACACACACTTCCATTCAATCATTGTGCAAGAGGTCTGCGATGCACAACGAGGGACCAGGCATGTGAGCTGGACAGAGAGCACTAAACATCAACAGCTGGTCAGAGAGCGCTAAACTCCATGAACAGATGGACAGAGTGCGCTAAACACCGTAAACAGATGGTATCAGAGTGCTGCAGCATTCCTAAGCACTTGGTGTTTTCATTGCACAAACAATTTCTTGGTTAAAGACCCGAGTTGCCAATGCCCAGAAATTCATGCCCAGTGTCACGGCTCTGACCATTTACAAGTTAGTTGCTGACCCCCTTCACAGGCACAGGAGGACCTGAAACTAGCAGGGCAAGTATGCACCGGCTGACTGCAGCCGCTCAGCAGTTACAGACAGTAACTAACAGGTGCATTTTAGAAATATCGAGGGGTTTCGCACGGTGTAATGTTCATTGTCTATAAAGAGAAAGTGTGAATTTATACAGAGCCTGATCACGTCTCAGAGACCCTCCAAAGCATTCACATGAATCACTTTGAAGTTTAATCACAAGTGGTAAATAGACAAACTTGGCAGCCAAATTGCACACAGCAACATGGTACAACAGGTAGATGAATAACCAGGTAATTATATTTGTGATGATGATTGAGGGAGGAGTGTTGGCCAGGAGAACTCCCTGTTCAATCGTGCCCTGGATTTTCAACATCCACCAGAACAAGCGGATGGAGACTCCATTTAAAATCTGTATTTGCTCAGTACTGGACTGAGATAGATCAAATGCTCAAGTATTGGGGTAGGTTTGAATGGAACAACCTTCTGACTCAGCCGTGAATGCAACCAACTCACACACTGCCGTTGGGTATCAGGTCAGTGCCAGCATTTAACATTGCTTTTTGGCCAGGACACTGGGGGGATTCCCTGCTCATCCTCAGATAGTGCCACTGGATCTTGAACATCCACCGGAGCAGGTCGACAGGGCCTTGGTCCAGTGTCTTATCTGGAGGAACAGTAGCTCCTCAGGACTGCCTGAGTGTGTTTCCCAAAGCCTTGTATCGGGACTTGAACTCACAACCTTCCGACTCAGAGGTGAGAGGCCAGACTGTCACTTGTATAATGAGAGATATCGTCGCACAATGAAAAGCCACATCTGACCTGCTCCTCATCCGTGAGCATCAACACCTGAAGCAACTTGCACAACATGATCCGCAATCACAAATATCCAGAATGCATTTACAAGTCTCCCAGTGGATCAAATATCAGCTTCTCATCAAACATGGGTTCCAATGTACTCACTCATGTTACCAGCTCCTATTAATCTGTCAACAGAGCTTCCCCCTCCAAGATACATGGCTTCCACATCGCAACAGATCCTTCAGTCAACAAAAGCATGGAAGGAAAGTTCAATGAAAAGTCTCAGGCCTGCTGGGGTTAAGCACACTGTTCCGCCCTGCCTTCAGCTCCCTTACAGCCCACTGAAGAGTATTTACCTGCTCCCGTCACGGGATCTCAGCACAAACCTTTGTAGAGGCAGGTGGATGATTGCAGGCGCTGGCACCCCTAAAAATTCACCTCACCTGAGTATTGCATCACTGTGCCTTAAGTGAAGGTGAACGTGGTCAATTAATGCACTAGGAGAGGTGGAACTAGCAGTGACACTCAAACTGGGAGAGAGGAAAATAGCAGTGACACTCAAACTGGGAGAGAGGAAAATAGCACTGGCACTCAAACTGGGAGAGAGGAAAATAGCACTGGCACTCAAACTGGGAGAGAGGGAAATAGCAGTGACACTCAAACTGGGAGAGAGGAAAATAGCAGTGGCACTCAAACCGGGAGAGAGGGGAACCTTGTTGTAATACTGTACCACACACAGTCGTTACAAACTGATGGAAGAGGGAGAGGGGGGTGCGGGAGAAAAAAGAAAGGAGGGAGAAAGGGGGGGCGTCAGGTCATAGCTGCCCTGATGCCGAGCGTCCCCGATTGTTCTGTTAAAAAGTGTGGTACCAAAAAATACAGAGCAGGAAGGGCGCAGGTTAAATCCAAGGTTTATGCTGAGTTAGCGGACCCCAGCCAGGACAAGAGCTGAAATGCAATCGCCTCAGGGCCACTGCAGTTGTGTGTGTCAGATGGGACTAGGTTCAGACTTGTCTGAGATGCCCCCCATGGTCAGATAACCTGCCAACACTCACTGTTGGGAACAAACAGGAAGAACAGCCACTCAGGAGATGCACTGGAATATGGCTGATGGAATCATATTCCAGCAAAGGTCAGCACCTTCAGGATGAGGGAGGGGGTAAAGAATGCTACCAACTGGAATCTGCAGACAGGAGCCGAGTTGACCCAACTATCAGATCATTGACAAACAGCTGGTGGTGGGCGGCTGTTACACAGCAAAGCACAGCGGGTTTGAGAAAGTAAACCAGGGAATCTATTTCCACCGGTCAGTGAGTAGAGTGCATCACTCTCATCTCCAAAAGATCAAAGGGAGAGGTCAAGAGAACTATCTATTGATTAATTTTTACGCAGAGTGTTGTTGGGACATGGAATGCCCAGCCAGAAACAGCGGGGGAAGTAGAATCCATCATAGCAGCTGGGGCTCTTTTCTCTAGAAAAAAAAGAGAAGACGGAGGGGTGACCTGATCGAGGTCTTTAAAATTATGAAAGAGTTTGATAGGGTAGAGGAAGATGTTTCCACTTATGGGGTGAGACCAGAACTAGGGGCCATAAATATAAGATAATCACCAATACATCCAATGGGTAATTCAAGAGAAACTTCTTTACCCAGAGAGTGGTGAGAATGTTGAACTCGCTACCACAAGGAGTAGTTGAGGCGAATAGCACAGATGAATTTACGGGGAAGCTAGATAAACACGAGGGAGAAAGAAATAGAAGGATATGCCTCCTCTAGCCCTACAAACCTCAGAGATCTCTGCGCTCATTCAATTCTGGCCTCATGCGCATCCCCAATTTTAAATTGCTTCACTATTCATTGGTGACTGTGCCTTCAGCTGCCGAGGGTCGAAGCTCTGGATTTACCTCCCTAAAACTCTCTGCCTTTCTTTCCTCCTTTAAGATGCTCCTTCAAACCTACCTCTGCCCTAATATCCCCTTATGTGGCTTGGTATCAAATTTTGTCTGATTATGCTCCTGTGAAGCGCCTTGGGATGTTTTACTATATTAAAGGCGCTATATAAATGCAAGTAGTTGTTGTTGTTGATAAGGTGAGATGAAGCAGGGTGGGAGGAGGCTCGTGTGGAGCATAAACACCGGCACGGACCAGTTGGGCCGAATGACCTGATCCTGTGCTGTACATTCTGTGAGGCAACGCTGCACTGTCGGAGGTGCTGTCTTTCGGATGAGACGTTAAACCGAGGCCCTGTCTGCTCTCAGGTGGACGTAAAAGACCCCATGGCACTATTTCGAAGAAAGGCAGGGGAGTTCTCCCCGGTGTCCTGGAGCCAATATTTATCCCTCAACCAACATCACTAATACAGATTATCTGATCATTATCACATTGCTGTTTGTGGGAGCTTGCTGTGCACAAATTAGCTGCCGCGTTTGCTACATTACAACAGTGACTACACTTCAAAAGTACCTCATTGGCTGTAAAGCACTTTGTGACGCCTGATGGTTGTGAAAGGCGCTATAGAAATGCAAGTCCTTTTTTAAATACAGGACTAAAAAAGACCATCAGGTCAGGCCCATATCATATCCCATGACACCTCTGATACCCTCCATCAAAGGTTTCACCAGGCACTTACCCACCTCTCTCTTAAATTTACTGATACAGCATGGGCTAGTTACAGAGTAAAGCTCCCTCTACACTGTCCCATCAAACACTCCCAGGGCAGGTACAGCACGGGTTAGATACAGAGTAAAGCTCCCTCTACACTGTCCCATCAAACACTCCCAGGGCAGGTACAGCACAGGTTAGATACAGAGTAAAGCTCCCTCTACACTGTCCCATCAGACTCTCCCAGGGCAGGTACAGCATGGGTTAGATACAGCGTAAAGCTCCCTCTACACTGTCCCATCAAACACTCCCAGGGCAGGTACAGCACGGGTTAGATACAGAGTAAAGCTCCCTCTACACTGTCCCATCAAACACTCCCAGGGCAGGTACAGCACAGGTTAGATACAGAGTAAAGCTCCCTCTACACTGCCCCATCAAACACTCCCAGGGCAGGTACAGCACGGGTTAGATACAGAGTAAAGCTCCCTCTACACTGTCCCATCAAACACTCCCAGGGCAGGTACAGCACAGGTTAGATACAGAGTAAAGCTCCCTCTACACTGCCCCATCAAACACTCCCAGGGCAGGTACAGCACAGGTTAGATACAGAGTAAAGCTCCCTCTACACTGTCCCATCAGACTCTCCCAGGGCAGGTACAGCATGGGTTAGATACAGCGTAAAGCTCCCTCTACACTGTCCCATCAAACACTACCTGGGCACCGATCAGGGATCTAACCAGGAGTCTTCCTGGTTTGTACAGCTCGGCTGTTTGGTCTTTTAACCCAGCTTTCATGTCAGTGTGATGCAGTCTGTGTTACAGTTGCCATTCAGGGGCCCCTATAAGTTTAATCCTTTGACGAAGCTTCTGGGTTTTCAACCGATTTCTGGAACAGGTCATCCCTCTAGAATGCAGCTTTTATTTTGCCTTTCAGAGTTCTGCTGCTTTCTATTATAGATGCTAAGCTTTTATCTGTCTATACGGCAAAATAAATAAAAACAGACACCACAAAAACCTCTTACGTGAACTTTCCGGAGTGTGGGAGCAAGCGGACCCGGTGTATCTAACCCGTGCGGTACACTTCACCTGAGGAAGGAGCGATAGTTCCGAAAGCTTGTGATTTCAAATAAAACTGTTGGACTATAACCTGGTGTTGTGCGACCTCTCAATTTTGTCCACCCCAGTCCAACACCGGCATCTCCGCATCATGACCATCAAACACTCCCAGGGCAGGTACAGCACGGGTTAGATACAGAGTAAAGCTCCCTCTACACTGTCCCATCAAACACTCCCAGGGCAGGTACCGCACGGGTTAGATACACCGGGTCCGCTTGCTCCCACACTCCGGAAAGTTCACGTAAGAGGTTTTTGTGGTGTCTGTTTTTATTTATTTTGCCGTATAGACAGATAAAAGCTTAGCATCTACAATAGAAAGCAGCAGAACTCTGAAAGGCAAAATAAAAGCTGCATTCTAGAGGGATGACCTGTTCCAGAAATCGGTTGAAAACCCAGAAGCTTCGTCAAAGGATTAAACTTATAGGGGCCCCTGAATGGCAACTGTAACACAGACTGCATCACACTGACATGAAAGCTGGGTTAAAAGACCAAACAGCCGAGCTGTACAAACCAGGAAGACTCCTGGTTAGATCCCTGATCGGTGCCCAGGTAGTTGGGCAGCAGTAACGGGTTATAACTGGCCCGAGAGCCCCTGGATTGGGGAGGGATATCAGGTTGGGTTCCCGCTCCTGATCATTATCCAATGACCCATGCTGGAATATGGGTGCTGTGCGAGGACAAGACCGGGCTCAGCTGCTGTCCCACCAACATGGCTGAATAGCTTGCTGCCACTCACTGTCTGGCCTCTCAGATCTAAAGGCTGGCCATTCAGGCCAGGTACCCAGGGATGCCTGTTATGCATAAAACCCGTATTCCAGCATTATAGCGCACCTTCATTGGGCAACACGGTGGCATAGTGGTTAGCACTGGTGCCTCACAGCGCCAGGGACCCGGGTTCGAATCTGACCTCGGGTGACTGTCTGTGTGGAGTTTGCACATTCTCCCCGTGTCTGCGTGGGTTTCCTCCGGGTGCTCCGGTTTCCTCCCAGTCCAAAAATGTGCGGGTTAGGTTGATTTAGCTATGATAAATTGACCCTTAGTGTTAGGGGGGGAATTAAATATGTGGGGTTATGGGGATAGGATGGGATATGTTAGGGGGAATTAAATACGTGGGGTTACGGGGGTAGGGTGGGCTATGTGTACTGTGGGGATTAAAGCAGGGACAGGGTACTGGATTTGGATGATCAGCCATGATCGTATTGAATGGTGGAGCAGACTCGACGGGCCGAATGGCCTACTCCTGCTCCTAGATTCTATGTTTCAGGAGCTGGGGAAGTTATAGGAAACTAAAAGGACAAAAATAGACACTAGGTTTTTCACATGTCTCATACTTTCTAAAAATAGGTCATGAAATTCCATTCCTCAACCCACAAGGACACTGACAGCGATCTCAATGACAAAGGAAATACAAGACAAGTGCAGGCAGGCACATCTGACTCTTGCAAGAACCAGCATGAGAAACGTGTCGAAATGTTTCATCTCCACCAATCGCCCCACAACCTCCTGTACAGTTAAGTCCTCTTTGCCCAGATTGTGCGGACCATTCCCTGACCATTCCCAAACTCCTTGGAGAGTCATTTTGACTTTGTGCGACAGTGTAAAACATGTGATAGCGAGTCGGCAGCCCGTCTTACATCGCTCCATCACGGAACTAAAAACGGGGAGAGCTGTAAATCAGGCTGCCGACTCACTATCATCTGTTTTACACTATTGCACAAAGTCAAAACAACCCCCTTGGAGTCAAGAGCGGGCAACCTTCGCTCTGCAGGAGGCTGGCCAGCTGAGGTTAGCTGCTCACCAACTGGGCAAGAATTGCAGCAGGGGGCAGGGCTCAGAGTGCAGGCTGCAGGGCACCAGCAGCGATCCCCAATTAACAGGAATTAAAATGTACATCAGTTACTATAAGTACAGTAGTCTGAATGTGCTTTTGTTTAAATTGATTCTCGGGATGTGGGCATCGCTGGCAAGGCCAGCACTTATTGCCCATCCCTAGTTGCTTTGAGAAGGTAGTGGAGAGCCGCCTTCTTGAACCGCTGTCGGAGGACAGTTAAGAGTCAACCACGTTGGTGTGGGACTGGAGTCACATATAGGCCCAGACCGGGTAAGGACGGCAGGTTTCCTTCCCTAAAGGACATTAGTGAACCAGTTGGGTTTTTACGACAATCCGACAGTTTCATGGTCACTTTTACTGAGACCAGCTTTTTATTTCCAGAGTTTTTAAACCGAGTTCAAATTTTCAAACTGGCCACGGTGTGATTTGAACTCCTGCTCCACTGGATTATTAGTCCAGGCCCCTGGATTACTTGTCCAGTAACATAACCACGAATCCCCTTTTTTGTGGTACTGAGAGAACAGAATGACATTAACACAGCTCTGGACTCTTACACCATCCCACAATAGAACCAGTGCAGCAAATAACCTGCATGACAACACTAGCACACAGTTTAGGACTCCTCAACTAAATGAAAAGACCAAATACACCCTATAATTATGCATGATATGATGCACTATTTATGGCTCTTTCATTGCTGTCCTTGCAATGTTAATTACTCCATCTCATTATGATGCAATGTTTATGGTGCTGCAATGCAAAACCCTCTGTAAACCTCTCCCCTCCTTGTACAGTGTGCTTTTTGTACAACTCTCACAGGTTTCATTAACTGCCCCTACTGTACATTTGCTGCAGTGTGAACTGCTACTCCGTCACACTGTGCCAAAGTACACACACTCCTTATTGAACAGCCCGGCCAGAGACTCTGCAATGCAGATCTCCAGCTGCTGCTCGGAGACAGGGGGCTAGCTCAGGGTGACTGCCCTCTGGTTTGGTCCTCCCTCGGGGAACATGCCTGCACACAGCCTCCTGAGATTAGAAACGCACGGCATGGGGAGTCACAGACCCAAACGTACCCTGCTGTTCTGTTCCAATTCTCTTCCCAATGACTGCTCTACCATCCTGCCCTCTGATCGAGGTCCAAGAAAATGTTAATGGCCTCGGGCCCCAATTTGTAGAAAATTACTGGTCCTTGTATTAATGCCTCTGGTTCAGAGACTCAAGAAATGTTCCGCCTGCTCACTGAGAATCAGGATTACCATCCTGAGTAACTATTTTCAACTGTAATCTTCCCCTCAGCTTCCATTTCCTCCTTTTATTTTCTGACACCCTCCTCTCCGCAGCTGCTGACTCTGGCTGGGGTACAGTTCCACAAGAGTCCGCTGCCCTCCAGTATCACACATTCTTCACCTGCAAACCCAGACAGTGACGGACGAATCATTCATGAGGATACCATAGCACAGCCTGATCATGTCCTCACCCATCCCCACTGGGATCTCTCTAGGGGGAAATCAATCTTTGCCCACAGTGACTGCACAAACACAAATTCATTGCATGGGAAGCACTTTGCGACATTCTGCGACCCACAGAAATATAAGTTCTTTATCAGGAGCAGAAACCCTAGCTGATTTACAACCTCCCCCACCACTCTGAAGGTGCTGAGGCCAACTGCTGCGATCAGCACACACCAGAGATCAAACCCAGGGCCTTCCTGGGTTATATGGCTCAGTACACCAGGCTGTGCCATTACGGAACTTTTTTTTTTTAAACGAATTCTTGGGATGTGGGTGGGTGTCACTGGCAAGACTGGCATTTATTGCCCATCGCTAGTTGCCCTTGGGAAGGTGGTAGTACAACCGAGTGACTTGCTAGGCAATTTACGAGGGCAGTTAAGAGTAGTTAACATGGGACTGGAGGGAGTCACATATAGGCCCAGACCGAGTAAGGACGGCAGGTTTCCTTCCCTAAAGGAACATTAGTGAACCAGTTGGGTTTTTACGACAATCCAACAGCTTCAGAGTCACTTTAACAGAGACCAGCTTTTTATTTCAACAGAATTTAAATTCTCAAACTACCATGCTGGGATTTGAATTCACGTTCTCCGGATTATTAGTGCAGTAATACAACCACTACAGCACCGTACCTATATTTCTGTCTCCTTGCTACATTACTTACTGTCCTCAGCAAAGAAAGAATTAAAAGTGAAAAGCCTAGAGTGTACCCCAAATAGTTCTTCCACCCCACCTGAATCCCGGCTGCGCAGCAACAGTGAGCCGCTCTGGGATAGTCTCTCAGTCCCAGATTTAGGATTAGGAGTTGCAACAGATCCCGATTGCTCCAAACTTTGGCACAATCAGGAGTATCTCTCCGCAGCGAAGTCAATGCAGATCTTTCAAAGGAGTTAAATTGAGGGGGGCACAGGAGGTGAACGAGTTACGCGGCCGTTTTATTCCCTCACTTTTCCTGCATCCCTACAATCGGGGACGGCCAGAGCCGGGCTGGCATTTGCCGCAGCGCACCTGTGGCAGGGAGGCCAGGGCCGCCACAGCCGGAGGGTCGGGCCTTGGCGGGCAGGGACCGGAGACCGGGCCCGGGGCCTCTGTTACCGCAGTGCGGGGAGATGGAAAGGAGCCTCCGCAAAAACCCCCCGCGCTGTGCCGGAAACGGACCGGGACAGCGAGCGGCCTCGGAGTCCCGGCCCGCACCCGTTACCCGGGTAACCGCCCCCCCGGATTCCCCCCCAAACAGCGCAAGCGCCAAACGCAAGCCCTCTGACCCCGGAAAGCCGACCCGTCCCCCTGGCAACGGCCGTTACCCGGAGACCCGCTTCCCCCCCGTCACTCACCCGCTCGCGCCGCGGGAAGCCAGGCCGCCCAGCTCAGTGCGCAGGCGCGCCACCGCATCTGCATACCGGCTGACGTCACCGGCCGAAACTGAGAGCGTGGATTTAAAGAGACAGGCCCCCCATCCCATGGCAAGATAAGAACATAAGAGATAGGAGCAGGAGTCGGCCATTTGGCCCTTCAAGCCTGCTCGGCCATTCAATAAGATCATGGCTGATCTTCTACCTCTTCTGGCTGGGGAGTCCAGAACCAGGGGTCACAGTCTAAGGATAAGGGGTAAGCCATTTAGGACAGAGATGAGGAGGAATTTCTTCACCCAGAGAGTGGTGAACCTGTGGAATTCTCTACCACAGAAGGTAGTTGAGGCCAATTCATTAAATATATTCAAGAAGGAGTTAGATATATTTCTTAAGGCTAAAGGGATCAAGGGATATGGGGAGAAAGCAGGGACAGGGTACTGAATTTGGATGATCAGCCATGATCTCATTAAATGGCGGAGCAGGCTCGAGGGGCCGAATGGCCTACTCCTGCTCCTATCTTCTATTTTTCTATGTTTCTATCGCCACTTTCCTGCACTATCCCCATATACCTTGATTCCCTTAATATCCAAAAATCTATCGATCTCTGTCTTGAATATACTCGCATAACACCAGGTTATAGTCCAACAGTTTTATTTGAAATCACAAGCTTTCGGAGCTATCGATTGCCCCTTCCTCAGGTGAAGTAAATAGATACAGAATCGCCAAAGCATATATAGATAGAGGACAAAGCATGTGTACCTTACAATTGCAGACAACTAAATTAAATCATCCTGTCTATCTGCCGAGGTGTGATAAAGTTAATCAGGTCAGCCAGGAAGGTACCACATCAAAGACATAGCAAGATACAACTGAGACAATGAGGTGTAGTCGCAGGGGTTCTAACGTGTCAAAAGCTACTGTCTGTATGTAAAACGAAAAGCTTTAAAATTTTTACTTTTTTACTGGGAAAATTTTTACTTTTTTACTGGGAATCACATCTGTGAACAAGCCAACGACGACTCGAGTCCGGATCACGTCATGTATCGTGACATAAACCCAAGATCCCGGTTGAGACCGTCTTCATGAGTGCGGAACTTGGCTATCAGTTTCTGCTCGATGATTTTGCGTTGTCGTGTGTTTCTAAGGTAAAAAAGTAAAAATTTTAAAGCTTTTCGTTTTACATACAGACAGCAGCTTTTGACACGTTAGAACCCCTGCGACTACACCTCATTGTCTCAGTTGTATCTTGCTATGTCTTTGATGTGGTACCTTCCTGGCTGACCTGATTAACTTTATCACACCTCGGCAGATAGACAGGATGATTTAATTTAGTTGTCTGCAATTGTAAGGTGCACATGCTTTGTCCTCTATCTATATATGCTTTGGCGATTCTGTATCTATTTACTTCACCTGAGGAAGGGGCAATCGATAGCTCCGAAAGCTTGTGATTTCAAATAAAACTGTTGGACTATAACCTGGTGTTGTGCGACCTCTCAATTTTGAATATACTCAACAACTGAGCCTCCACAGCCCTCTGGGGTAGAGAATTCCAAAGAATCACCACCCTCTGAGTGAAATTTCTCCTCATCTCAGTCCTAAATGGCCGACCCCTTATTCTGAGACTGTGACCCCCTGGTTCTAGACTCCCCAGCCAGGGGAAACATCCTCCCTGCATCTACCTTGTCAAGCCCTGTAAGAATTTTGTATGTTTCAATGAGATCACCTCTCATTCTTCTAAACTCTAGAGAATATAGGCCTAGTCTACTCAATCTCTCCTCATAGGACAATCCCCCCATCCCAGGAACCAGTCTGGTGAACCTTCGTTGCACTCCCTCTATGGCAAGTATATCCTTCCTTAGGTAAGGAGACCAAAACTGTACACAATACTCCAGGTGTGGTCTCACCAGGGCCCTATATAATTGCAGTAAGATATCTTTACTCTTATACTTAAATCCTCTTGTAATAAAGACCAACATACCATTTGCTTTCCTAATTGCTTGCTGTACCTCCATGTTAACTTTCAGTGATTCGTGTACAAGGACACCCAGGTCCCTCTGAACACCAACATTTCCCAATCTCTCACCATTTAAAAAAATACTCTGCTTTTCTATTTTTCCTACCAAAATGGATAACTTCACATTTCTCCACATTGTGAATAGCTGAGGCCCAAGTACTGATCCTTGCGATACCCCACTAGTTACAGCCTGCCAACCCAAAAATGACCCGTTTATTCCTACTCTGTTTTCTGTCCATTAACCAATCCTCAATCCATGCTGGTATATTACCCCCAATCCCATGAGCCCTAATTTTGTTTAATAACCTCTTGTGTGGCACCTTATCGAATGCCTTCTGAAAATCCAAATACACCACATCCACTGGTTCCCCCTTATCTATTCTGCTAGTTACAACCTCAAAAAACTCTAACAGATTTGTCAAACACGATTTTCCTTTCATAAATCCGTGTTGACTCTGCCCAATCCTATTATTATTGTCTAAGTGCTCTGTTACCACATGCTTAATAATAGATTCTTGCATTTTCCCTGCTACTGATGTCACGCTAACTGGTCTGTAGTTCCCCATTTTCTCTCTCCCTCCTTTCTTAAATAGTGGGGTTACATTTGCTACCTTCCAATCCACGGGAACCATTCTAGAATCTATGGAATTTTGGAAAATGCCAACCAATGCATCCACTATCTCTATAGCCACCTCTTTCAAAACCCGAGGATGTAGGCCATCAGGTCCAGGGGATTTATCAGCTTTCAGTCTCATTAATTTCTCCAGTACTTTTTTTTACTAATACTAATTTCTTTCAGTTCCTCATTCTCGCTAGACACTTGGTTTTCCACAATTTCTGGGAGGTTTTTTGCGTCTACCTCCGTGAAGACAGACACAAAGTATTTGTTTAATTTCTCAGCCATTTCCTTATTCCCCATTATAATTTCTCCTGTCTCAGCCTGTAAGGGACCCACATTTACTTTCGCTAATCTTTTCCTTTTTACATACCTATAGTAGCTTTTACAGTCTGTTTTTATGTCTCTCGCTAATTTACTCTCATATTCTATTTTCCCTTTCTTTATCAATTTCTTGGTCCTCCTTTGCTGAATTCTAAAATCCTCCCACTCCTCAAGCTTACTATTCTTTTTGGCAACATTATAAGCCTCTTCCTTTGATCTAATACTATCTTTAACTTCACTTGTTCGCCACAGTTGGACCACTTTTCCTGTGGGGTTTTTGTGCCTTAGCGGAATGTATATTTGTTGTAAATTATGTATTAATTCTTTAAATGCTAGCCATTGCTTGTCTACTGTCATACCTTTTAATGTAGTTTCCCAATCTACCGTAGCCAACTCGCCCCTCATACTACAAGGTTATTAATTAACCCTTTCTCATTGCTCAATACTAGATCTAAAATAGCCTGTTCCCTAGTTGGTTCCTCAACATACTGATCTAGAGAAATCTATCTTGCATCCTTCCCATGAATTCGTCCTCCACACTATTACTACAAACTTGGTTTGCCCAGTCTATACTTAGATTAAAGTCCCCCATGATTACTGTATTATCCTTGTTACATGCGCCTCTAATTTCCTGATTTATACTCTGCCCTACATTACAACTACTGTTAGGGGGCCTATAAACAACTCCCACCAATGTTTCCTGCCCCTTGCTGTTTCTTAGCTCCACTCAAACTGATTCTACTTCTTGATTTTCAGAGCCAAGATCCTTTCTTTCTACCGTCTTTATCCCATCCTTTACTATCAGGGCTACCCCTCCTCCTTTTCCATTTTGCCTATCTCTTCTAAAAGCTAAGTATCCTGGAATATTTAGTTCCCAACCTTGGCCACTTTGCAACCACGTCTCCGTTATGGCTATTAGATCAAACCTGTTAATTTCTATCTGTGCTACTGATTCATCTATTTTGTTGCGAATGCTTCGCGCATTCAGAGTGCCTTTAGCTTTCACTTATTTCTATTTTTCCCCGATGTCACCTTAGTCACTGATGCCTTATTACCTTTGTTACTCTCTCTGACCCTTCCTGACCCACTCTGTTTATTTTTACCCATAATTCTACTATGCTCTAGAGCCTTGTCATTTCTCTCGCTGCTTTTAAATTTACTCTTTCCGGATTTAAAGAGACAGCCGCCCCCCTTTCTGTTGCTAAAGGATTTAAAGAGACAGGCACCCTTTCCGTTGCTGAAGGATTTAAAGAGACAGGCCCCCTTTCCGTTGCTGAAGGATTTAAAGAGACAGGCCCCCTTTCTGTTGCTAAAGGATTTAAAAAGACAGGCCCCCTTTCCGTTGCTAAAGGATTTAAAGAGACAGGCCCCCTTTCCGTTGCTAAAGGATTTAAAGAGACAGCCCCCCCTTTCCGTTGCTAAAGGATTTAAAGAGACAGCCCCCCCCCCTCCGTTGCTAAAGGATTTAAAGAGACAGACCCCCCTTTCCGTTGCTAAAGGTTTTAAAGAGACAGGCCCCTTTTCCGTTGCAAATGTATTTAAAGAGACAGGACCTCTTTCCCTTGCTAAATGATTTAAAGAAACAGGCCCCCTATCCCTTGCAAAACAATTTAAAGAGGCAGGCCCTCTTTTCAATGCTGAACGATTTAAAGAGACAGACATCTTTCCCATGATAAACAATTTATAGAGACAGGCCCCCTTTCCGTTGCCAAAGGATTTAAAGAGACAGGCAACATGTTCCCTTGTAAAAGTATTTAAAGAGACAGGCTCCCCTTTCCTGCTCAACGATTTAAAGAGACAGGACCTCTTTCCATTGCAAAATGATTTAAGGAGACATGCCCCCTATCCCTTGCAAAACTATTTAAAGAGGCAGGCCCTCTTTTCATTGCTGAAGGATTTAAAGAGACAGACCCTCTTTCCCTTGCTAAACAACTTAAAGAGACAGTCCTCCTTTCCGTTGCTAAAGGATTTAAAAAGACAGGCACTTTTCTGTTGCTAAAGGATTTAAAGAGATAGGCCCCCTTTCCCTTGCGAAAACATTTAAAGAGACAGGCTCCCTTTCCATTCCTAATGGATTTAAAGAGACAGCCCCCCTTTCCCTTGCTAAAAGATTTAAAAAGACAGGCTCCCTTTCCCTTGCTAAACACTTTAAAGAGACAGCCCCCCTTTTCATTGCTGAAGGATTTAAAGAGACAATAAATGAAAAAAAAGAAAAATCAGATAATGGCAGCACAGGTAGTGCGTCAGGACTGCAGAATGTGGAAATTTGTGAACATCCAGATGAATATACCTGTGGGAAATGTCTATCATACAACACAGAAGGAGGCCATTCAGCCCATCATGCCTCTGCTGGCTATCTGAAAGAGCTATCCAATTAGTCCCACCCTCCTGTTCTTTTCCTATGGCACTGTAAATTGTTTCCCTTCAAGTATTTATGCAATTCTCTTTCAAAAGTTGCTATTGAATCTGCTTCCACTGCCCTTTCAGGCAGTGCATATCAGATCACAACAACTCACTGTATATAAAAATATTTCCTCATGTCCCCTCTGGTTCTTTTGCCAATCACCTTAAATCTGTGTCCTCTGGTTACCGACCCTTCTGTCATTGGAAACAGTTTCTCCTTATTTATTCTATCAAAACCATTCATCATTTTGAATACCGCTATTAAATCTCCTCTTGATCTTCTCTGCTCTAAAGAGAACAACCCCAGTTTCTCCACATAACTGAAGTCCCTCATCCCTGGTACCATTCTAGTAAAACTCTACTGCACCCTCTCCAAGGCCTTGACATCCTTCCTAAATTGCGCTGCCTAGAATTGAACACAATACTCCAGCTGAGGCCTAACCAGTGTTTTATAAAGGTTTAGCATAACTTCCTGCTTGTGTACTCTCTGCCTCTATTAATAAAGACCAGGATCCTATTTTTTTTTTAACAGTCTTCTCAACTTGTCCTGCCCCCTTCAAAGATTTGTGTACATACACCCCCAGGTCTCTCTGTTCCTGCACCCCCTTTAAAATTGCACCATTGAGTTCATATTGCCTCTCCTCATTCTTCCTACCAGAATGCATCAATTCACTCTTCTCTGCATTAAATTACATCTCTCATGTGTCTGCCCATTTCACCAGTCTGTCTATGTCCTCCTGAAGTCTGTTACTATCTGTCGTAAGAATGAGCCTTACGCGTGTTGAACTTAAAGTAAGCTTTAATCAACTAAAAAGGTGCTACATACAAAAGAGGTCTTACTCTATGCCTCTCCAGGATCCAACTGATCAGTCCAGTATTTATCCTGGACTAATCACAGGAAGTGATGCAATAAAGTTCAGTCACAGGAAGCTGTATTGTGTTACCACATTCTCCCCCCCCAAAAGATTAGGAGGCCGGGATGCTCCCTCCATTTCGTAGCCGCCGGACGAGGGAGAGCCGCACCCGTTTGGGTTCTCGTAGCGGTAGAGGGCCCCTAGCCCGTTTACCCGCCGCGGGCCGTGGACCAGAGTCCGAGTGATCCAGCCCGCTCTGTGAGGGGTCAGGACGATCCTGACTGTGTACTGGTGCCCGAACGGGTGTCGGGCAGGGCTGTGGCAGATCCGTTTCCGAGCGTACAGTACAGGGTGGATCGTGGCTGCGCGTGCGAGCCCCGACGGGCTCATAGTCAGTCTGCCCCAGGTCGGCACGCTGGAGTGAGGTACCAGCCGGCGTCAGATCCAGATCGTGATGAGAGGCAGCTGGCGAGCCCAGAGATGTGCCTGGTACAATATCATCCCCTGGTGTCCCTCTATGTTTCGGCGGGCAGGGAGCCAGATCCCGCAATGACACGGTAGATTCCCGACCGTCAGGATACCGAATATAGGCGTAGGTAGGGTTGACGTCAGTGAGCTCAACCTCATCTACCAGGGGGTCATTCTTAGACGCCCGGACATATCTTCGGAGTAGCACTGGTCCCGGTGCAGTCAGCCACGACAGGAGAGATGTCCCATAGGATGAGCGACGCTGAAATCGGAAGAATCGTTCATGAGGCGTCGTATTTGTGGCGGTCGAAAGGAGGGACCGTGTGGAGTGTAATGCGTCTGGAAGTACTGCTTCCCATTGCTGGTTGGGTAGGCCCCGAGATCTCAAAGCCAGACGTACCGCATTCCAGATGATAGCGTTAAAACGCTCGACTTGCCCATTCCCGACCGGATGATAAGGCGTCGTTTTGCTGGCAGCAATACCCCGTTCCGAGAGATAGGCCTTGAGTTCTCCTGACATAAAAGAAGGGCCCCGATCCAAATGAACATAGGATGCCATGCCACAGAAAGCAAATACCTGCTCAAGGCAGCTGATAACCGTGGTCGTCAGCATATTGGGGCAGGGAAAGGCAAACGGAAAACGGGAATACTCATCGACCATGGTCAATAGATAAGTGTTGCGAGTTGAAGAGGGCAACGGCCCCTTAAAATCGATGCTAAGCCGTTGCATTGGCTGGGTCGCATGTATGAGTAGACCACCCGAGGGGCGGAAAAACTGAGGTTTCAATTCCGCACAGACTCTGCAGTCCGAGCACATCTTCTTTACATCCCCAGTAGAGAATGGGAGATTTCGGGACCGCACGAAGTGTAGCATGCGAGTAACGCCTGGATGACACAACCCATCATGGATGTCTACGAGCGTAGAGGGTGCCACGGCGGAGCAGAATGCTCGTGTGAGGGTATCCGGAGCCACATTCTCCTTGCCAGGTCGATAGCGGATGGTGTAACCAAAAGAGGCCAATTCCAGCCGCCAAAGCTGGATTTTATTATTTTTAATTTTGGTCCGTTTTCGATTATCGAGCATGAAGGCGACCGATCGCTGGTCCGTGATTAAGGTAAAGTGCTGGCGAGCTAGGAGATGACTCCACTTCCGTACTGCCTCTATGATGGCTGTAGCTTCTTTCTCGACTGGAGGATAATGTAGCTCAGCCCCTTGAAAAGTCCTGGACAAAAATGCCACCGGACGACCTTCCTGATTCAGAGTGGCCGAGATCGCCACCTCCGAGGCATCACACTCAACAACAAAAGGAAGACTCTCATCGATGGAGTGAAGAGCCGCTTTCTCCAACTGTTTTTTCAGGAGGTTAAAGGCTGCAACAGCCGCTGTGTCTAGTGGGAATGTGCTGGCCTTCAGTAGGGGTTGGATTCGGTCCGAGAAGTTAGGAATCCATTTAGCATAGTATGCAAACAGGCCGAGGGCCCGGCGCAAGGAGGCCGGATTCTTAGGTGGCGGGAGTTCTTGGAGTGGGCGAAGCCTTTCAGGGTCAGGTTTAATGATGCCATTGCCCACACAATAGCCAAGGATGTTGATGGTTGGTTGTGACTCAATGGATTTAGCCGCATTTAATGTCAAATTACGGTACTGGAGTGCATCCCAAAATCGTTGGAGATTGGCGTCATGTTCCCGCTGATTGCGACCTGCGACAGTAATATTGTCCAGATAAGGAAACGTATCCTTCAAGTCTTCCTGTTTGACCAGGTCATCCATTGCTCGCTGGAAGACAGCCACTCCATTAGTGACCCCAAAGGGGAGGCGACGAAATTGATACAGCCGTCCATTGGCTTCAAAGGCCGTATACTGCTTGTCTGAGACCTTCAAGGGTACCTGATGATAGGCACTTTTCAGATCATATGTTGAGAACACCGTGTACTCAGCCAGTTTATTAACCATATCATCGATGCGCGGCAATGGGTATGCGTCCAAGTCCGTATATTGATTGATGGTCTGTGAATAGTCAATGCACAGCCGTTTCTTGTGAGGTTGTAGAGGGTTCTTAACAATAACGACCTGGGCGCGCCATGGCGACGAACAAGGCTCGATGATATCCTCTGCTAAAAGCCGAGAAATCTCAGCCGCAATAAAAGACTGGTCTTCCTGACTGAAACGTCGTGACTTTGTTATAATCGGTTTGCATCGAGGAGGGATACTGGTAAACAGTGAGGGTTCATCCAGTGAAGCTGCTGACAATGCACAGAACGGTAATCGAGGTCGTATATTAGAAATAGTGAGTTCAGGTTTGGATCCGCCGAACTCAATGGTGAGCTTCTTATGCTGCTTTTGAAAATCCAGCCCTAAGATAAGATCACTACATAAGTCCTTGAGCACCGAAAGCCGGGTGGAGGGATACCTGTGACCATTAAGTGTTATTTCAACCATACAAAAGCCAGAAATTCTGGTATTAAGTGATGACTGAGCCATCGCAATTGCCTGGTCCGATGGGAAAACATGTAGCTTTAACTCTGCAACAATCTGTTCCCTAATGAAACTATCAGTGCTACCTGAGTCAATTAAGGCATCTAAAGTATGTCCATTAATTGATGCTTTTGTAGCTGCATGGAATAGGTTCTGAGGACAAGCAGCTGTAATTGGTGTCGTTGCACAAAGAGTGGCTGAAACTCTAGGTGTGTTTCTTCGAGAGGAAACCCAAGAGGAAGCACGATAGATTTTAGCCGGAACATCTTGATAGGCCCTTACCGGGGCAGTTCGGTAGGACTTAGCTTGATAAGCCCTCGTAGAGGCTCTTGATAGGCAAACCTTTGCAAAATGACCCTTTTTGTTGCAATGACTGCAAAACGCATTGCGAGCAGGGCAGAATTTCCGAGGGTGAAACTCATCACCACAAAAGAAGCATTTCTTAGATTGCCAAGAGGCTGCCACAGTGGGGTCATCATCCTCTTCATCAGTGAAGTCATCAGATTGATCGTCAGGGATAAAGACCTCCCTAATAGAGTTCACCTGTGGCCTCTTAAATTGCCTGACTGTAGTTAAGGCAGTAGACCGAGGTCTGGGCACTGTATAAAGGTCTGCATTTCTTTTTGCCAGATCTAGAGAGCAAGCCATGTCATAAGCTCTCTGAAGCTCAAGTGTCTTACTTTCCAGTAGATGCTGGCGTATAAATGGGGAGGCAAGCCCGCAGATGAAAGCATCACGGATCATTTCTTCACGGTACAGCTCAGCTGAGGCCGCCTGAAAGTTACAGTCCATACTAAGTCTGCGAAGCTCTTGGAGGAATTTATCAATGGATTCCTCCGGCCCTTGTTGGGCTGTAGCTAGTAGATGTCTGGCATAGACCTCATTCGGTGTCTTAGTATATAGTCTCTTAAGTGTCCGAATTGCCTCCTCGTAACTGCCCCATTCCTCCACATACTGAAATACATTCGGGGTGACACAGTTGATGAGTATCCGCAACTTTGAGTCATCATCAGCCTTGCAATATTCAAGAAAATTGTCAAACGTGCGATACCAGTGTTTCCACACCTTACCGGCTGCTGGGGTGTTTGGGTCCAAGTCAAGACGCGATGGTTTAAGGATGTTTTCCATGATGGGTGATTCCCTGGATCCTTCGTTCCGAGTTCGTCCAAAAAGTTTGAGTGCGAAGTTTTTCAAAGTTGATTAAATTGTCGTAAGAATGAGCCTTACGCATGTTGAACTTAAAGTAAGCTTTAATCAACTAAAAAGGTGCTACATACAAAAGAGGTCTTACTCTACGCCTCTCCAGGATCCAACTGATCAGTCCAGTATTTATCCTGGACTAATCACAGGAAGTGATGCAATAAAGTTCGAGTCACAGGAAGCTGTATTGTGTTACCACACTATCCTCCTCACTGTTTACTCCATTTTCGAGTTTCGTGTCATCTGCAAACTTTGAAATTATGCCCTGTATCCCCAAGTCCAGATCATTAATATTTATCAAAAAGAGCAGTGGCCCTAATACCGACCCCTGGGGAACCCCACTGTATACTTCCCTCCAGTCTGAAAAACAACAGTTTACCGCTACTCTCTGCTTTCTGTCCCTTAGCCAATTTTGTATCCATGCTGTCACTGTCCCTTTTATCCCATGGGCTTTAATTTTGCTAACAAATCTATTATGTGGCACTTTGTCAAATGCCTTTTGAAAGTCCATATACAGAACATCAACCGCACTACCCTCATCCACCCTCTCCGTTACTTCATCAAAGAACTCGATCAAGTTAGTCAAACACAATTTGCCTTTAACAAATCCATGCTGACTTTCATTTATTAACCCATACTTTTCCAAATGCCAATTAATTTTGTCCTGTATTATTGTCTCTAAAAGTTTCCCCACCACTGACGTTAGGCTGACTGGCCCGTAGGTGCTAGGTTTATCACTTTCCTTTTTTTAAACAGGGGTGTAATATTTGCAATCCTCCAATCCTCTGGCACCACTTCCACAGCCATTCCCTCTGCCTCCACAAGAAGATCTCCTTTTTGGTCCCTAATCAGCCCTAGCCTTCCTTTGACTCCCCTTTAAGTATTTATGTGTTTATAAAATGCTTTTGTGTTCCCTTTTATGTTAGCCGCTAATCTATTCTCATACTCTCTCTTTGCCCCTCTTATTCCCTGTTTTAGATCTCCTCCGTACTTTCTAGATTCTATATCCCCCTGATAAATTAGTTTAAACCCTCCCCCACAGTTCTCGTTAACCTTCCCGTGAGGACATTGGTCCCGGCTCTGTTGATGTGCAACCCGTCCGGCTTGTACCGGTCCCTTTTGCCCCAGAGCTGGTCCCAATGCCCCAGGAATCTGAAGTCCTCACTCCTGCACCATTTCTCCAGCCACGCTATCTCGAATCTCCCCAGATCAGAGTCATTGAGCTGGAGCCTGAGTTAGAGACACTCCGACACATAAGGGAGGGGGAGGAATAGTTGGATAGTTTACTCCAGAACACAGTTACACCTCATAGAGGGATACAGGTGCAGGAAGAGGAGTGTGTGACTGACAGCAGGGTCGGGGGAACCTAGTGATGGCAGGGAAAGAGGAACCACAACATCTGGTCCTGTCCAACAAGGTCAATGTACTTGCTACCTGTGAGGATAAGGATAAAGGCTGCTGGGAAGATGGCCAGAAAGCTAACCATGGCATCGTGGAGCAGGAGGCAGTCCAAGGGGAGAAGGAGCAGAATAGAAAGGTTGTCGTCGGAGGGGATTCGATAATTAGGGGAAAAGAGTCACAATCGAGAGTCCAGGTGGGTGCGTTCCCCACCTGGTGACAGGGTAAGAGACATCACAAAGCAGCTGGAGAGGAGTTTGGAAAGAGACAGTGAAGCTGCGCCACTAGGACAGGCTGTACCTGAACCGGGCTGTTCCACTGGGACAGGCTGCACCTGAACTGGGCTATTCCTGAACTGGGCTATTCCACTGGGACGGGCTGCACCTGAACCGGGCTATGGGCTGCACCTGAAGCGGGCTGTTTCACTGGGATGGGCTGCACCTGAACCGGGCTGTTCCGCTGGGATGGACTGCACCTGAACCGGGCTGCACCTGAACCGGGCTGGGAGCAAGGTCCTAGTGGAAAGGATAAATAGGGCTGTAGATAGGACTTTAACCAATAAAGTGGGAGGAGTGTCCATGTGGGAATAAAATAACCTAAAGGTAAGGAAAAAGGAGGGTAAGAGCAAAGGTCAGAGTGCAAACGGCAATGGCCCATATTTTCCGATCGCAGGCCTCCCGCGATCTGGAAAAATCTACACCCTTACCTGAGGGCTCCCGGGACGCACACGCTTCCGCTCCTGGGCGTACCCACCCATAGGGATCGGAATATCTGGGCCATTATAAATACTCCGGAAACAGGAAACATTGTAAGAAGTAATAATAAATAAAGCAGGAGCGATGAAAACTAAAAACATATTAAATTGCCTGTTTAGCAATGTACAGAGTGTCAGCAAATAAATCAACTCCAGCGGGACAGACAGGCAGGGTAGGGACAGTTACCCAGATAGGACATCTGTACACGCTGCACATAGCAAGAGAAATAAAACAACTGAGTTATAAACACACATTCAGCTTAAAGGGTTTGATGTAGTAGCGATTCCATAGACCTGGCTACAAGCTGGACATGACTGGGAGCTAAAGGTTTTATACATAAGAACATAAGAACATAAGAAATAGGAGCAGGAGTAGGCCAATCGGCCCTTCGAGCCTGCTCCGCCATTCAATAAGATCATGGCTGATCTGATCCTCACCTCAAATCTAAAGAACACAAGAAGTAGGAGCAGGACCCGGCCACTCAGCCCCTGGGCCCGCTACGCCACCCACAGGGCCTCGACCGATCCGAACTCAGCCTCATGTCCAATTTCCTGCCCGCTCCCCGTAACCCCTAATTCCCTTTACTTCTAGGAAACTGTCTATTTCTGTTTTAAATTTATTTAATGATGTAGCTTCCACAGCTTCCTGGGGCAGCAAATTCCACAGACCTACTACCCTCTGAGTGAAGAAGTTTCTCCTCATCTCAGTTTTGAAAGAGCAGCCCCTTATTCTAAGATTATGCCCCCTAGTTCTAGTTTCACCCATCCTTGGGAACATCCTTACCGCATCCACCCGATCAAGCCCCTTCACAATCTTATATGTTTCAATAAGATCGCCTCTCATTCTTCTGAACTCCAATGAGTAGAGTCCCAATCTACTCAACCTCTCCTCGTATGTCCACCCCCTCATCCCGGGGATTAACCGAGTGAACCTTCTTTGTACTGCCTCGAGAGCAAGTATGTCTTTTCTTAAGTATGGACACCAAAACTGTATGCAGTATTCCAGATGTGGTCTCACCAATACCTTATATAACTGCAGCAATACCTCCCTGTTTTTATAATCTATCCCCCTAGCAATAAAAGCCAACATTCCGTTGGCCTTCTTGATCACCTGCTGCACCTGCATACTAACTTTTTGATTTTCTTGCACTAGGACCCCCAGATCCCTTTGTACTGCAGTACTTTCCAGTTTCTCGCCATTAAGATAATAACGTGCTCTCTGATTTTTCCTGCCAAAGTGCATAACCTCACATTTTCCAATATTGTATTGCATCTGCCAAATCTCTGCCCACTCACCCAGCTTGTCTATATCCCCTTGTAGGTTTTTTATGTCCTCCTCACTCTCTACTTTCCCTCCCATCTTTGTATCATCTGCAAACTTTGATATGTTATACTCGGTCCCCTCCTCCAAATCGTTAATATAGATTGTAAAGAGTTGGGGACCCAGCACCGACCCCTGCGGAACACCACTGGCTACTGGTTGCCAGTCTGAGAATGAACCATTTATCCCAACTCTCTGCTTCCTGTTAGATAACCAATCCTCCACCCATGCCAGAATATTCCCCCCAATCCAGTGATTTTTTATCTTGAGCAATAATCTTTTATGTGGCACCTTGTCGAATGCCTTCTGGAAGTCTAAATACACTACGTCCATTGGTTCCCCTTTATCCACCCTGTATGTTATGTCCTCAAAGAACTCAAGCAAATTTGTCAGACATGATTTCCCCTTCATAAAGCCATGCTGACTTTGTCCTATCAAATTATGTTTATCTAAATGTTCCGTTACTGTCTCCTTAATAATAGACTCCAAAATTTTACCCACCACAGATGTTAGACTAACTGGTCTATAATTTCCAGCTTTCTGCCTACTACCCTTTTTAAATAAGGGTGTTACATTAGCAGTTTTCCAATCTGCCGGGACCTTTGCTGATTCCAGGGAATTTTGGAAAATTATTACCAAAGCATCCACAATCCCTATTGCCACTTCCCTCAAGACCCTAGGATGTAAGCCATCAGGTCCAGGGGATTTATCCGCCTTGAGTCCCATTATTTTACTGAGTACCAATTCCTTAGTGATTTTAATCGTATTTAGCTCCTCCCCCCCTAGAGCCCCCTGTTTGTCCAGTGTTGGGATATTCTTAGTGTCCTCTACCATAAAGACTGAAACAAAATATTTGTTCAGCATTTTTGCCATCTCCATGTTTCCCACCATTAATTTCCTGGTCTCATCCTCTAAGGGACCTACGTTTGCCTTAGCCACCCTTTTTCTTTTTATATAACTTTCGAAACTCTTGCTATCTGTTTTTATATTTTTTGCTAATTTATTTTCATAATCTATCTTCCCTTTCTTAATCAATCCTTTAGTTACTTTTTGCTGTCTTTTGAAGACTTCCCAATCTTCTATCCTCCCACTAAGTTTGGCTACCTTATATGTCCTTGTTTTTAGTTGGATACTATCCTTAATTTCTTTACTTAGCCACAGATGGCTGTCATTTCTTTTACACCCTTTTTTCCTCAGTGGAATATATATTTTTTGAAAGTTGTAAAATAACTCCTTAAATGAACACCACTGCTCATGTACCGTTTTACCCTTTAATCTATTTTCCCAGTCCACTTTAATCAATTCCGCTCTCATACCATCATAGTCTCCTTTATTCAAGCTCAGTACGCTTGTCTGAGAACCAACCTTCTCACCCTCTAATTGGATATGGAATTCAACCATGTTATGGTCACTCATTCCAAGGGGATTCTTAACTAGGACATTATTAATTAATCCTGACTCATTACACAGGACCAGGTCCAAGGTTGCTTGCCCCCTTGTAGGATCAGTTACATACTGCTCAAGAAATCCATCCCTAATACACTCAATAAACTCTTCCTCAAGGCTGCCCTGCCCAATTTGATTTGTCCAGTTAATATGATAGTTAAAATCCCCCATAATTATAGCTGTTCCCTTATTACATGCCCCAACTATTTCCTGATTAATACTTCTTCCAGCAGAGTTGCAACTATTAGGAGGCCTATATACTACTCCCACTAGTGTTTTTTTCCCTTTATTATTCCTTATCTCCACCCAAACTGTTTCATTATCCTGATCCTTTGACCCAATATAATTTCTCTGTAATACAGTGATTCCTTCCTTTATTAACATAGCTACCCCACCTCCTCTTCCTTCCTGTCTGTCCTTCCTGATTGTTAAATACCCTGGCATATTTAATTCCCAGTCGTTGTCACCCTGCAGCCATGTTTCTGTAATGGCCACAAGATCATACCCATACGTAGTTATTTGTACCATCAATTCGTCTATTTTGTTACGAATGCTGCGTGCATTCAGATAAAGAACTTTTAAATATGTTTTGTGACAATTTATTCCTGCTTTTACCCCCTTTACTACTTTACCTTTATCTTTATATATTCTGTCCCTTCCTGACACGCTCTGGTTTTTAATTACCCCACTGCTACTTTGCTCTATTGCCTTCTCCGCTGACATTTTTATTTTTTGCTCTCTTGAAACCTCCCCCCCACTAATTAGTTTAAAGCCCTCTCTACAGCCCTAGTTATTCGATTCGCCAGGACTCTAGTCCCAGCACTGGCCAAGTGAAGTCCGTCCCAACGGAACAGCTCTCTCCTGTCCCAGTACTGGTGCCAGTGTCCCAGGTAGCAAAACCCATACAGAATCACCTTTGCATCTCAACTTTAATATTCCAGACCTCTTGCCATAAAACACAGTATTCCTATTTGTAGGGAACGGTAGCATTGTGGTATTGTCACTGGGCTAGTAATCCAGAGGCCTGGACTAATGATCTGGAGAAGTGAGTTTAAATCAGGCAGCTGGGGAATTTAAATTCAGTTAATTAAATAAATCTGGAATAAAAAGCTAGTATCAGCAATGGTAACCATGAAACTATCAGATTGTTATCAAAACCCATTTGGTTCATTAATGCCCTTTAGAGAAGGAAATCTGCTGTCCTTACCTGGTCTGGGTCTACATGTGACTCCAGACCTGTAGCAATCTGGTTGACTCTTAACTGCCCTCTGAAATGGCCCAGCAAGCCATTCAGTTGTACCAAACTGCTACAAAGAAGTATACGCACTGCGGGAGCACTTTCATCTCACAGACTGCAGCAGGGCGGTGGCTCAAGGGCAATTAGGGATGGGCAATAAATGCCGGCCTTCCAGCGACGCCCACATTCCAGGACCGAATTTTAAAAATTGCTTTTTTATTACCTTATCCATTTGAGGTGCTGCCTTTAATGTCATGTGAACTTCAACCCCCCCAAATCCCTCTGCTTTGCCACATCACCCAACCTTCCCCCATTCACAGTATCATTACTGCTTTTATTTAACCAAAAATGTTCCACTTCACACTTACTGACATTAAATTCCATCTGCCACTTTTTAGCCAATTCCCCATCTTATCAATGTCACTTTGTAGCTTCCTTTGGTCTTCTAAAGAATTAACTATACTTCCTATTTTAGTATTACCTGCAAATTTCAACACCTCTCCCTTTAGTCCTATATCCACATCATTGATAGAAAAAGCGAACAGAAGTGGTCCCAGACAGAACCCTGTGGGACACCACTGCCCACTTCCAACCACTCTGAGAAACTGTCTTTAACTCCCACTTTCTGTTTCCTCCCTTCTAACTAATTTTTAATCCAGTTTTCTACCCACCCCTTAATTCCAGACCCCGAATCTTCTCCACTGGTCTCCTGTCTGGTATCTGGTCAAAGGCTTTCTGAAGGTCCACTTCATTCTGAAATTTTAAGTCGTTTCTCTTTTTAATGGAATATATTTATTCTGCACCTTTGCAAAATTATTTTTAAAACATCCCACTGTTGCTCTACAAACCTGGGAGCCAATTTCTCCCCTTCTCCCCCCTCACTCCTCATCTTCCTAAAACATCCCCTATTCCAATCTGGTGCCCTTGTTTTGGAACTAACTCTATCCCTTTATATTTGGACCTTAAAGCTTATCATGTTATAATCACTGCTCCCAAAAGTGCTCACCCACATTATATCGACATGATCTATTTTATTACTCATAACTACATCTAGCAAGGGCTCTCCCCTTGTAGGCTTAGGAACATACTGATCAAGGGAGGAGTCCTGTACACATTTTAGGAATTCCACTGCCCTTTCTCCATTTACTCCCACCTTGTCCCGGTCAATGCACGGGTAATTAGACTCTCCCAGAACAATCATTATTATTCTACTCATCTCCCTGATGCGCTGACAGATTGCCTCTCCCGCTTCTGATTGATTTTACCTTCCCTGTCCCCTTCCTTCCTAGTTTTAGTGACTCTTCACTTCACTATTTATCCATTTTTCCAGTTCTGACGAAAGGTCATGGACCTGAAACGTTAACTCTGTTTCTCGCTCCACAGATGCTGCCTGACCTGCTGAGTATTTCCAGCATTTTCTGTTTTTATTTATTATTGCCAGTTCATTAGCTCCTTCTCCATTCAGACGCAGCACATCCTTGCAGAATACCTCCCATCTTCCCCTGAACTGGTACCAATGCTCATAAACACTAATTTGACAGGGGGATGGGCACCAGGATGTAGCATTAGACAGGAGACACAAGGTGCACAAAGGATTGGGAGAGACAGATAGCCTCTAGAGTAAGAAATAGTACGGTATTAGGTGGGGTCAGACTAAGAGAGAATACAAGAAGGTCTAAGATAGGTTTACAGTGCATGTGTGTAAATGCACGAAGCGTGGTAAATAAGGTTGGTGAGCTGCAGGCACAAATAGCCACATGAGAATATGATGTCGTGGCGATAACAGAGACCTGGCTCAAAAATTGGGATTGGGTACTAAATAGTCCTGGATATAAGGTGTTCAGGAAAGATAGGGAAGGAAAGAAAGGAGGTGGTGTGGCAGTATTGATTAAAGAGAATATTACAGTGCTGGAGAGAGAGGATGTCCTGGAGGGGTCAAGGACAGAATCTATTTGGTTAGAGTTAAGAAATAATAGAGGTGCCATTACACTACTAGGTGCCTGCCTCTCTTCCGCAGCCATGTTCGCGCCCGGGTGGCCCTGGAGATGGAGCACGCGGTGTCCGCCGGCACGCTTGAGTTTTTCCGTGACCGGTGGGCGCCGCGGGGACTGGAGTGCATCATCACCCCGGCCAACACAATTTTAATTTGAGTTGTTAAGTTTCATTTAAAGTTTTATTGATTTACAGTTTTTGATTTGGTACCCAAATAAAAAGAGTACACTACTAAGTGTATTTTATAGGCCGCCAACTAGTGGGAAAGATATAGAGGAGCAAATTTGCAGGGAAATTACAGAGAGGTGCAAGAACTATAGAGTAGTAATAACGGGGGACTTCAACTATCCTAATATAGACTGGGATAATTAAGTGTAAAGGGCAGAGAGGGGGAAGAATTTCTGAAGTATGTTCAGGAGAACTTTCTTGATCAGTATGTTTCCGGCCCGACGAGGGAGGAGGCATTGTTAGATCTGATTCTGGGGAATGAGGTGGGACAAGTGGTGCAAGTCTCAGTAGGGGAACATTTAGGGAACAGTGATCATAGTATCATAAGGTTTAGATTAGCTATGGAAAAGGAGGAGGGCCAATTTCAGTGGGTTGAGAATGGATCTGGCCCGGGTAAATTGTAATCAAAGATTGGCAGGCAAAACTGTAATCGAACAAAAGGCTGCCTTTAAAGAGGAGATGGTTCGGGTACAGTCGAGGTACATTCCCACAAGGGCGAAAGGTAAGGCAACCAAAGCCAGAGCTCCCTTGGTGACGAAAGAGATAGAGAATAAGATGAAGCAGAAAAAGGGGGCGTATGACAGATGTCAGGTTGAGAATACAAGTGAAAACCAGGCTGAATATAGAAAGTTCCGAGGGAAAGTGAAAAGGAAATAAGAGGGGGCAAAGAGAGAGTATGAGAATAGATTGGCAGCTAACATAAAAGGGAATCCAAAAGTCTTCTATAGGCATTTAAATAGTAAACAGGTAGTAAGAGGAGGGGTGGGGCCGATTAGGGACCAAAATGGAGATCTACACTTGGAGGCAGAGGGCATGGCTGAGGTACTAAATGAGTACTTTGCATCTGTCTTCACCAAGGAAGAAGATGCTGCCATAGACATAGTGAAAGAGGAGGTAGTTGAGATACTGGATGGGATAAAAATTGATGAGGAGGAGGTACTAGAAAGGCTGTCTGTACTTAAAGTAGATAAGTCACCAGGACCGGATGGGATGCATCCTAGGATGCTGAGGGAAGTAAAGGTGGAAATTGCGGAGGTACTGGCCATAATCTTCCAATCCTCCTTGGATACGGGGGTGGTGCCAGAGCACTGGCGAATTGCAAATGTTACACCCTTGTTCAAAAAAAGGTGTACTCTTGGGTACGAACAATAAACAAATAAACTGTAACTTAACAAATACATTTAATGAAACTTAAAAAATTAAATTAAAATTTGGTTGCCGGTGGTGATGATGCACTCCAGTCCCTGCAGTGCCCACCTGTCTCGGAAGGCCTCAAGCGTGCCGGCGGACACCGCGTGCTCCATCTCCAGGGCCACCCAGGCGCGAACGTGGCCGCGGAAGAGAGGCAGGCAGTCGGGCCGATCGATCCCCTCGACCGCCCGCTGCCTGGACCAGTTGATGGCCACTTTGGCCAGGCCCAGGAGCAGTCCCACGAGAAGGTCCCCCGACCTGCCCGCTCCCCTCCGCACCGGGTGACCAAAGATCAGGAGCGTGTGACTGAAGTGCAGCCAAAAATCGGGGAGCAGCCCCTTCAAATAATGGAAGAGGGGCTGCAACCTCTCACACTCCACATAAACATGGAACACGGACTCCTCCAGGCCGCAGAAAAGGCAGGTGGCCTGGGAGTCCGTGAACCTACTTAAAACCTTATTGCACGGGACTGCTCCGTGCAACACCCTCTAGGCCAAGTCCCCAATAGAAAAAGGGAGGACTCCCACGTAAAGAGCCCTCCATTGGGGACCTCCGCCTCCGCCGGACGGCAAGATGGTGCGCCAAGGCGTGTCCGGACGGCAGACGAATCTGGCAAAGTGGAGAGTGTGCAGGAGCAGCCCGTACAGGAAATCCCTCCACGCAGAATGAAAAAGCACGGAGGGCATTTCCCCGAGACGGCTCAAGTTGTGAGGCGCCGGTTCCTGAGAGGGGGTTCGGGGCCGGGCGCCGATGAGGAATTCCGACCAAATGGGGGTCAGTTCGGACCGGATCGCCCCACGCAAAAAAAAAGGTGTAAGGGTAAACCCAGGAGGAAAGAGAAGTGGAGAGGCGGAGAGGTTTAGGGAGGGAATTCCAGAGCTTTGGGCTTAGGCTGCTGAAGGCACGGCCGCCAATGGTGGAGCATTTAAAATCGGGGCAGTTCAAAATCAAAAATAATCCCTCAATTAATTTTCTCACCAAATATCTGTCGAGCTGCCTCTGATGTTCTCTGCCTTGAGCCAATATTCATCACCTGAGTGAATCAGTCAGCACCAAGTGTACGACTCTAACCTCCATCAGTAACAAAGCTGCCCTCAATCAGCAAAGTGATGGAAGGTGTCGTCGGCAGTGCTATCAAGTGGCAATTACTCACCAATAACCTGCTCACCGATGCTCAGTTTGGGTTCCACCAGGACCACTCGGTTCCAGACCTCATTACAGCCTTGGTCCAAAATGGACAAAAGAGCTGAATTCCAGAGTGAGGTGAGAGTGACTGCCCTTGGCATCAAGGCAGCATTTGACCAAGTATGGCATCAAGGAGCCCTAGTAAAACTGGTGTCTCGATGTGTCTTCCTTTCACCTATTCCAGTGCCTCTGTTCGGTGAACCCTGAGGGCCAATATCGCTCGTCTTCTGAAAAGGTCGTGGGACTGAGGCGAGAAAGGCAGATTAGAAGAGATGATGAGAAAAGTCTAGCAAATAATATAAAAGGAAATAGTGAAGGTTTTTATGGCTCTATGTGGTACAGGAGACGTTTTAGAGGCTTCTTCTCAGGCACTTTGCTCTCCGCTCCCGTGACGTAATGGGGTTTGTTAGCCCCGTAGTTCTGCTAATGAACCAATGGCCCAGAGAATGTGAGTTCCAATCCCACCACAGCAAGCGGTGATAAGTGACTTCAATAAATCTGGTAACTGCTGGTAATATTTTCACAAACAATTCTTTTTCTCCAGTTAGCTCCATCAACAGTCCATATCCTCCTCGAGTAAACCTATATTCTCACTTCCACCAGCATTTGCAAAAACCAATGTAACATTTTTTTACTATCTTCATGAGACTCCCCCCTTTACCCCTAAATGGTCCTATCTTCTCTTTAACTATTCATTTACTTTTGATGTGCTTATAAAAGCCATTATTATTTCCTTTTATATTCTCTGTTGCCTATTGTCATATTCTCTTTTACCCTTTTAATCTCACCTTTCACCTCCCCACTACACTTTCTGGATTCCTCATGATTATCTCTAGTATTGCTGGCCCTAACTTTATCACATGCCTTCCTTTTAAGTTTCAGGTTAGTTTAATCTCTGTTTATCCATGAACTCTATTATTCGATGCCCCATTTTCAGTTTACAGGAAAGTATTTATTTTGTAATCTCTCCATCTCATGTCTGAAGATTTCCCACTGCTGATCTATCTGTTTCCTAACTTTTCTGTTCAGTTAATGCATCCCTGATCCCTTCTTATCTCACTGAACTTTGCCCTTTTCCACTCCAGCACCCTGATCTTAGACTCTTCATTGTCCTTTTCTATCTTTGCATTGAATCCATGTTGTGCTCACTATTTCCCAATTGTTCTCCTCTCACATCCAGTAGCAGATGTTGTCTCAGATAAACACATCTGCGGGAAATATCTCCAACTGAGATTACTGGGGCTCAGGAAAGAGGTTACGAGGTAAAAGGAAATCAAGGAGGAGAGAATCTCGAAAAGCATTAACAAGAACAGCAAAGTATTCTATAAATATATCAGTTAAAAAAATTGTTAAATGCGTCCCTCCTTAAAACCTATCTCTTTGAACAACCTTTTCCTGACCTCTCCTAAATTCTCCTTCCTTTGGCTTGGCTTGGCTTGTTTTCCTGGCGACTCTTGAGAACAAGCTAGCTGCCCCTGGGCTGGCAGTTCCATAAGGAACTCCTCATCGCTTCACCTCCATTGGGGATCTGCCAAAATTCTTTGCCCTTTCTCTCCCAAATCACCTCGCTTCCCCTGTTCAAGTTCCCCAGGCTCCATCAGTTGGTGCATTTTAGCCCTAACTACAAGTTAACTGTTATTTTAAACCACCATTACCCATCCCCTTGCCCCTTTGATCTCTGCTTCTCTCACTGAGCTGTTGAATTCTCTTCTCAAATCTGGTTTCCGAATTCCTGGACTTTTCTGGACATCAAGACTACGCCTTCTGCACTGGACTACACCGGATTACACCGTAAGGCATCTCCTGTGTCTCTGATTCTGCTGCTAAAAATTTTAAAATAATCATTTGGTCTTCTCTGTCACTGTTGCTGTTTCTCTGTTGAGCTGGGTGACTCGTTCTACTGGTCTTTCAGCTTTGTTTATCGCTGGCTTGTGGTTTTACATTTTTTCCACCGCTTCTGATCTACGGTGACCGCCAACTTCGCGTCAATTTTGTCATCATCTTTCTGCACCGCAACCGATTCTCTTTCCCATGGTAATAGAAACATAGAAACATAGAATCTAGGAGCAGGAGTAGGCCATTCGGCCCGTCGAGCCTGCTCCACCATTCAATACGATCATGGCTGATCATCCAAATCCAGTACCCTGTCCCTGCTTTCTCACACAGAATCCCCACAGTACAGATAGAGGCCATATCGGCCCATCGAGCCTGCACCGACACATATCCCACCCTACCCCCGTAACCCCACGTATTTAATTCCCCCTAACATATCCCATCCTATCCCCGTAACCCCACATATTTAATACCCCCCTAACACTAAGGGTCAATTTATCATAGCCAAATCAACCTAACCCGCACAATAACCTCCATCCTCCAAATTCTCTACCCTTCAAATAGTTTCTGGATTTCACTCGCCCGCTATACCTGTCTCCGAACTTGGACAATGGTTTGTCAATGCTCCACACTGACTCCACCCTAACTACATCAACTTTATCCCTCCACAAGACCTCTGACTTTAACTCTGGACTCACTCCTATTGTCTCCAACCTATTCTCTGCTTCTACCAGGAAATATGTATCCCAATAATTGTTACATAACCAGGCCTATGTAACCTGAGTTTTCCCTGTGGCCATTCGTGTGCGCATTTTGGCTGCCGCTCCGGACCCGAGCCGATCATTTCTATTTCCACTATTTCTCCCCCTTTTTCTTTTCTCTCTACCCCTCCCTGACTGCTCTCTCCTGTCGTCATGCTGCCTTTCATCTCTCCTCTCTCGGATACTCTGCCCTCCCAAATCCCTACCCCAATCCTTCATTACTCTTCGACCTTCCTTCTCTCCTGCCGCCGTCCCAGGCTTGTCTCCCTCTTAGATAAGCCCACAGCTTCCCTCTGTGCCTCTCTTGGCATCCTCCGAAGGGCCCATCGAGGCACTCAATGCTTCTTCCTCTCGAGCAGCAACCCCAATAGTCCCATCCTACACTCTCGCTGACCTTCCCGCCCAGCGCGCCCGCTGGGGGCTAATCTTGCCAATCTCCTCCCCATCCTACTCACCCCTCCTAGCGCTGACCCTGTGGACGCTGGCAGTGGATCAGCCATCACTGACCCTCTCCGCATCTCCCTTCAGAATGTCCGTTTACTTGCAAACAAGGCCCTTGCCATCCATGAGCTTATCGTGGATGATTGCATCGTCATCATGGCCCTGACGGAAACTTGGCTGAGGGAGGATTTTTTTTAAAATTCGTTTATGGGATGTGGACGTCACTGGCAAGGCCAGCATTTATTGCCCATCCCTAAATGCCCTTGAGAAGGTGGTAGTGAGTCTCCTTCTTGAACCGCTGCAGTCCGTGTGGTGAAGGTGCTCCCATAGTGCTGTTAGGGAGGGAGGTCCAGGATTTTGACCCAGCGATGATGAAGGAACGCCGATATACTTCCAAGTCAGGATGGTGTGTGACTTGGAGGGGAACTTGGAGGTGGTGGTGTTCCCATGCGCCTGCTGCCCTTGTCCTTCTAGGTGGAAGAGGTCGTGGGTTTGGGAGGAACTGTCGAAGAAGCCTTGGCAAGTTGCTGCAGAGCATCTTGTAGATGGTACACACTGCAGCCACGGTGCGCTGGTGGTGGAGGGAGTGAATTTTTAAGGTGGTGGATGGGATGTCAATCAAGCGGGCTGCTTTGTCTTGGATGGTGTCGAGTTTCTTGAGTGTTGTTGGAGCTGCACTCATCCAGGCAAGTGGAGAGTATTCCATCACACTCCTGACTTGTGCCTTGTAGATGGTGGAAAGGCTTTGGGGAGTTAGGAGGTGAGACACTCGCCGCAGATTACCCAGCCCCTGACCTGCTCTTGTAGCCACAGTATTTATGTGGCTGGTCCAGTTAAGTTTCTGGTCAATGGTGACCCCCAGGATGTTAACGGTGGGGGATTCGGCGATGGTAATACCGTTGAATGTCAAGGGCCGGTGGTTAGATGCTCGCTTTTTGGAAATAGTCATTGCCTGGCACTTGTGTGGTGCAAATGTTACCTGCCACTTATCAGCCCAAGCCTGAATGTCGTCCAGGGCTTGCTGCATGCGGGCATGGACTGCTTCATTATCTGAGGAGTTGTGAATGGCACTGAACACTGTGCAGTCATCAGCAAATATCCCCACTTTTGACCTTATGATGAAGGGAAGGTCATTGATGAAGCAGCTGAAGATGGTTGTGCCTATGACACTGCCCTGAGGAACTCCTGCAGCGATGTCCTGGGGCTGTGATGATTGACCTCCAACCACCACAACCATCTTCCTTACACCTTACCCCTATGTGAAACCTCCCCACCTGGCTATACCTTCCACCACTTGCCCCGCTCAGACCGCCGTGGTGGCGGTGTGGCTCTCATCACCCAACCACACCTTAGTCTGTCCCCCTACTCCTCCGGCACTTTCTCCTCCTTTGAGCATCTCACATTATTCCACCCCTCTCACCTCTCATTTAAAATTATCGTTCTCTACCGCCCACCCAAGTACCATAAAAATTTTATCGCCAAGATATCTTCACTGTTTTCCTCCCTCAGCCTCTGCACCGAGCGACTTCTCATCCTCGGTGATTTCAACCTCCATCTCAATTCATCATGCTCTCTCTCCTCTGAGTTCACTAGCCTCCTATCCTCCCTTAATCTCTCCCTCCATGTAAACTCCCCAACCCATATTCACGGCCACCCCCTCGATCTTGCCATCTCTCGTGGCCTCGCTACTCCCATCGTGTCAATTGCAGATACGGCCATCTCTGACCATTTTCCTCATATCGCTCTCCACCCACATCCCCCTTCCGCGCCCACCCCCCACAATCCTACTTCCTTCTGTGTCCGCCCCTGGAAAAAACTCTCTCCCAACTGCACTTACGAAATCCCAACTGTCCAGCCTCTGGCCCTCCATTCACCATGACATTTCTGCAGCTACCGATCTGCTCAACCATACCCTCACACCACCTTTGATGCCCTAGTCCCTACTAAAACAATTACCCTCTCTCACCCTAGCCGTTCCCCCTGGTACGGCCATCATCTTCACTCCCTTAAGTTCTTTGGGCTGGATTTTGAATGACCCATGGAGTCGGGTTTGGAGGCGTGTGGGGGGTTAAATTTGCGGGGTCGGGGGTCCCGACCCCATCCCGACTCCACGCAATTTTGACAAAATCAGTCGCGGGGTTCCCAACTCCGTCCCGCCTCCAAGAGGCGGGAGAGGCCATTATAGCCCTTAACAAGCCCTAAATTGGCTCTGTAATGCCATTTTGAAACGTTTTAGCTAGTTTAACCCTTTTCCGACGTGAAGTACGCCTGATGTGAAACACTCCAGTGAAACCTGGTGGGAGCACAAGTGGATAGCTGACTATCAGCTGCAGGTCCACTATTACAACGGAGATGTGATGAAGGTAGTAGTAGTATTAGGTGTGAAAGTTGCCTCTGATGCTGCTGCATTGAATGTCTTCAGAGACTATATGGCCTTTGCTGTGAGAGGACTTGGATGCAAAACTCTCTCTCTCTCTCTCTCACATCAAAAGCCAGGCAGGTCCTCTCTCACCAACAGCCAGACAGTCTCTGAGACCAGGCAGTCAGCAATGATGACATCATCAGAGGCGACTTTCAGACTGAAACCACTAATTAGTTCATGGGTTCCCACATGCTGGAACTCAATTGCCCAATTAAGTGAAAATTGCATCATTTATCCACATTAATCTGGAGTCGGGGGAGGAACATGAAATGCGGATGACACGACCCCAACCCAACCCCAAGACAAAATCCAGCCCAACGGCTCTAAGATTGAGACCATCCATTCAGCTGCCTCTGCCACTTCCCTTCCTTCCCCTAGCCCACTGGGCCAAACTTCCTCTAAGGCTCCCCCTGCCCCAGCCCTGAACTCACATCTTTCTCCAGTTTCTATCCGATCTCCCCTCATGACCTCTCTGCGCTCAACTTGTCCATGAGACCCACCTCCTGCTCCCTCGACCCTATTCCCACCAAACTGCTGACCACCCAACTTCCTTTTCTGGCTCCCATGTTAGCTGATATTGTTAACGGTTCTCTCTCCTCAGGTACTGTCCCCCTCCCCACCTCCTTCAAATCTGCTGTCATCACCCCTCTCCTCAAAAAACCAACCCTTGATCCCTCCGTCCTTGTAAACTACCGCCCCATCGCCAACCTCCGTTTCCTCTCCAAAGTCCTTGAACATGTTGTCGCCTCCCAAATCCGTGCCCATCTTTCCCGGAACTCCATGTTTGAATCCCTCCAATCAGGTTTCCGCCCTTGCCACAGTACCGAAACGGCTCTCATCAAAGTCACAAATGACATCCTTTGTGACTGTGACAAAGATAAACTATCCCTCCTCGTCCTTCTTGACTTGTCTGCAGCCTTTGACACGGTTGACTGTTCCATCCTTTTCCAATGCCTCTCCACCGTCGTCCAGCTGGGTGGGACTGCACTCACCTGGTTCCATTCTTATCTATCTAATCATAGCCAGAGAATCACCTGCAACGGCTTCTCTTCCCGCTCCCACATCGTTACCTCTGGTGTCCCCCAAGGATCTATCCTTGGCCCCCTCCTATTTCTCATCTACATGTTGCCCCTTGGCGACATCATCCAAAAACACAGCGTCAGTTTCCACATGTACACTGACGACACCCAGCTCTACCTCACTACCTCTTCTCTTGACCCCTCCACGGTCTCTAAATTGTCAGACTGCTTGTCCGACATACAGTTCTGGATGAGCAGAAATTTTCTCAAATTAAATATTGGGAAGACCGAAGCCGTTGTTTTCGGTCCCCGCCACAAACTCCGTTCCCTAGCCACTAACTCCATCCCTCTCCCTAACATTTGTCTGAGGCTGAACCACACTGTTCACAACCTTGGTGTCAAATTTGACCCTGAAATGAGCTTCCGACCACATATCCACTGCATAACAAAGACCGCCTACTTCCACCTCCGTAACATCGCCCGTCTCCACCCTTGCCTCAGCTCATCCGCTGCTGAAACCCTCATCCATGCCTTTGTTACCTCTAGACTTGACTATTCCAACACACTCCTGGCTGGCCTCCCACATTCTACCCTACGTAAACTTGAGGTGATCCAAAACTCGGCTGCCCGTGTCCTAACTCGCACCAAGTCCCGTTCGCCCATCTCCCCTGTGCTCGCTGACCTACATTGGCTCCTGGTTAAGCAACGCCTCGATTTAAAAATTCTCAGCCTCGTTTTTAAATCCCTCCATGGCCTCGTCCCTTCCTATCTCTGTAATCTCCTCCAGCCCCACAACCCCCCCCCCCCCGAGATATCTGCGCTCCTCTAATTCTGCCCTCTTGAGCATCCCTGATTTTAATCGCTCAACCATTAGTGGCCGTGTCTTCAGCTGCCTGGGCCCTAAGCTCTGGAATTCCCTCCCTAAACCTCTCCGCCTCACTACCTCTCTTTCCTCCTTTAAGACGCTCCTTAAAACCTACCTCTACGACCAAGCTTTCGGTCACCTGCCCTAATTTCTTCTTATGTGGCTCGGTGTCAAATTTTTTTGTCTTATAATCACTCCTGTGAAGCACCTTGGGACGTTTTACTACATTAAAGATGCTATATAAATACAGTTGTTGTTGTCTACCAGTTAGTTTAGGGACAGCTTGGAAAGTGAGTTTGCACCCAGAATGGTGGCAGGGTGTGTGGTTTGTTAATTTTTGGTGCAAGTAGTGGCGGGAAATAGATGAATCTCATTCATGTGTTCTATGAAAAGTAAACCAGTTTGTTGGTTTATTATTGCGCCTCATTTCACAAAAGTGCCTTGCAGTCCATCTTCCAGAAAGAGCGGAGACTCACCATGTGCTATCTGCAGGGTCACAGTGTCCAGTACATGTAACAAAAGGTCAGTGTTACAATCTCAGACTCATGTTATTGTTTAACTAGATATTGGACAGTAATGGTGCGCTCCTAATCATAGGAGACATGAAGTCCCTACAGTTGCCATTGAGCTTGAGACATACACCAGTCGGCGCTTTCCACAGTGTCATGTTCCTCTGATGTGAGCAGTCCCACCGGGGGTTCGCTAACATACAAGGATGGATTTAACGGGACAGTGCCCAATCCTGTAGAACTCTGGTGCCCTCTGGTGGGCACTGCACATAGTGCAGAGGATGGAGATTGATTTTCTGAAGTACGAGATATTGGTTTGGATCACAACCAGTAAAATGGAAGTTTCTTAAAAGAACTACACTGTGTTTTGATTCTGAGAAAAAAAGAAAGAATTAGACAAAGAAAGAGAGAGAGAGAGGGAGACAGGTAGAGAGAGGGAGAGAGGGAGAGAGGGAGACAGGTAGAGAGAGGGAGAGAGAGGGAGAGAGGGAGACAGGTAGAGAGGGAGAGAGGGAGGGAGAGCAACAGACAGACAGTAGGGGGTAATTTTGGCCAAAGGTTGAAACCAGACACTAAATGGGTGCAGTGCTAATAAGACACACCTGTTTGAAAGTCTGGATTTAGCTGCAATTTTGGTCCTAATTGCTGATTACCATAATTTGAATTTGCCTGGAGGCTAAACCAGAAACCGGCAGGTTTAGCACTCAAGTGCTCCCGTGCAATAAAGTTTTAAACAGGTTCATGGACTCCCAGGCCGCCTGCCTTTTCTGCGGCCTGGAGGAGTCCGTGTTCCATGTTTATGTGGAGTGTGAGAGGTTGCAGCCCCTCTTTCATTATTTGAAGGGGCTGCTCCTCGATTTTTGGCTGCACTTCAGTCCCACGCTCCTGATCTTTGGTCATGGAGGGGAGTGGGCAGATCGGGGGACCTCCTCGTGGGACTGCTCCTGGGCCTGGCCAAAAAGGCCATTAACAGGTCCAGGCAGCGGGCGGTGGAGGGGGTCGTTCGGCCCGATTGCCTGCCTCTCTTCCGTGGTCATGTTCGCACCCGGGTGGCCCTGGAGATGGAGCACGCGGTGTCCGCCGGCACGCTTGAGGCCTTCCGCGACCGGTGGGCGCCGCGGGGACTGGAGTGCATCATCACCTCGGCCAACCAAATTTTAATTTAATTTGTTAAGGTTCCTTTAAAGTTTTATTAGTTACAGTCAATTTTGTTTAATCACCCCAACAAAAGAGCACTCAAGCGCTGATTAGACGCAATTTTCGTGGAGCAGTATGCGTAGGCTCCTCACACCCATTTCCACGGAAGGTGTGGAGTGTTCTGGATGAGGAGGAATTTCTTCACTCAGGGTTGTGAATCTTTGGAATTCTCTGCCCCAGAGGGCTGTGGATGCTGAGTCTTTGAGTATATTCAAGGCTGAGATCGATAGATTTTTGGACTCTCGGGGAATCAAGGGATATGGAGATCGGGCGGGAAAGTGGAGTTGAGGTCGATGATCAGCCATGATCTTACTGAATGGCGGAGCAGGCTTGAGGGGCCGTATGGCCGAATCCTGCTCTTATTTCTTATTTTCTTATGTTCTTATGTTCTGGCTGGCACATAGCAGCACATTGCAGGATGGCTCAGGGACCGAGGGAGAGGGTGCACAGGTCCTGGTCCTGGCACTGGAGGTCCTGGTGGAGGAGGTTCAGAGGAGGAGGGATGTCCTATACCCACGGGGGGGTAAGGTCACTACTTCACCCTCCTCGCCCTCCTGTCTCTCTCTCCTGCAGCAGCTAGTCCTCTTTTGTTGAACCAATTATCTGTAAATTAATATAACTTTAAATAAAACTTATCAAATTAAATCAAAATTATATTGTCCGGGGTGATGATGCACTCCAGTCCCCGCGGCGCCCACCGGTCTCGGAAGGCCTCAAGCGTGCCGGCGGACACCGCGTGCTCCATCTCCAGGGCCACCCGGGCGCGAACATAGCCATGAAAGAGAGGCAGGCAATCGGGCCGAACGACCCCCTCGACCGCCCGCTGCCTGGACCTGCTAATGGCCACTTTGGCCAGGCCCAGGAGCAGTCCTACGAGGAGGTCCTCCGACCCGCCCGCTCCCCTCCGCACTGGGTGACCAAAGATCAGGAGCGTGGGACTGAAGTGCAACGAAAAATCAAGGAGCAGCCCCTTCAAGTAGTGGAACAGGAGCTGCAACCTTACACATTCACTATAGACATGGAACACGGACTCCTCTAGGCCGCAAAAAAGGCAGGCGGTCTGGGAGTCCGTAAACCTACTTAACATTTTATTGCACGGGACTGCTCCATGCAACACCCTCCAGGCCAAGTCCCCAATAGAAAAGGGGAGGACTCCCGCGTAGAGAGCCCTCCATTGGGGACCTCGACCTCCGCCGGACGGCAAGATGGCACGCCAAGGCGTGTCCGGTCGGCAGGCGAAGATGGCAAAGTGGAGAGTGTGCAGGAGCAGCCCGTACAGGAAACCCCTCCACGCAGAGCTAAAGGGCTGCAGCAGCTGGTGCTGCTCTGCCTGGCCTCATGTCATCGTCCCATTCCTCGTCCAGACCAAAGGGGACCCCTAGCAAGATGCCGATGACCAAGCACTCCCTTTCTCCTGGTGACTCCAATAAGGTGCAGTAGCACAGCACTCACTCCTTTTAGGTGAAATCCTCAGAGAATTTCCAGAATAAATGTTGCTTGAGTGTTGGTGAAGTCTTGACAAAGTGTCCCAGAAAGTCTCCCGATGTGTTTCAGAGGTCCTCTTCACAACTCCAGCAGCAATGACCATGAAATGCTGAGTATCCCTTTAAGTAGTGAGTATCCCTTTAAGCAGCACTTGAAATCAACATCAACGCCGTGTTTACTCCCAATCAGTGGGTCGCTGTTAGGAGAGGGCGTTAGTTGAAGCGCCAGCCACCAAAATGCTGTGCAGCCTCGTTAATGAAGGCATTTTAAGTGGCAATCAGCTGTTTAACAATCCTCCGGGCGGCTGTTCCTAGCGCTGGCTTCAACTGCTTTACCAAGATGGCATCTTGCGCTGAACGTGGGCTAAACCGGTGTTTCAGGTTAAGACCCCAGCTTGGCCACCCTTTTACCTCTTTAGTGCCTAAAGTATTCGGTGAAAATCGCCCCGTTAACACTGGCACCTAGTGTGTATTAGTGGGAAATGCAGCTGTATATTTCTGAAATCAAACAGCGGGAGTGAGGCCTTGGTTCAGGGGGTAGTCTTCCCGTCTCTGAGTCAGATGGTGAAGGGTTCGAGCCCCACTCCAGACAGCCCCGGTGAGCGGAGAGCGAAGCACAGGATCTGAATACTGGGCTGATGTCTGGGGGGGGGGGTATTTGTGTCCAATGAATGCAGGTGGTTCCCTCCATTGTAAAGGGCAGGTGGTGCTCGCTAGCCTAGGTAGCAGCCCACTCAGGAGATGGGACTCCGAGATAAAAACCGTGAGATAGGCAATGGGAAACCACCTCAGCTACTCTTCCCCAGTGAGTGGCTCCAGCTTGTCACGTGCAAGATGTGTCCTGGACACAACAGACAAACAATGAACCAGATTCCAGAACTGCTTCCACTCACCTCACTCATCACACTTGGTCTCCAAGCTAACGCCGGGTTCCATCGAAGCTAAGCTGGCCAGAATTCTTGCAAAGTTAACAGCTGTTGTATATATCATAGTAAATGTGATATAATTGTAAATAAACAGGTAATGGGCAGGTTACCTGCAGCCTATCTGTACCCTCAGGTAGTGGGCATGTTACCTGATGCCTATCTGTACCCTCAGGTAATGGGCATGTTACCTGCAGCCTATCTGTACCCTCAGGTAATGGGCATGTTACCTGATGCCTATCTGTACCCTCAGGTAATGGGCATGTTACCTGATGCCTATCTGTACCCTCAGGTAGTGGGCATGTTACCTGATGCCTATCTGTACCCTCAGGTAGTGGGCATGTTACCTGCAGCCTATCTGTACCCTCAGGTAATGGGCATGTTACCTGATGCCTATCTGTACCCTCAGGTAATGGGCATGTTACCTGATGCCTATCTGTACCCTCAGGTAGTGGGCATGTTACCTGCAGCCTATCTGTATCCTCAGGTAGTGGGCAGGTTACCTGCAGCCTATCTCTGGAAGGCTGCTTTCAAGCTCTGCCACAATGGCCTTGGTACAACTGTACCGCAGCCAAGCCCCCCCCATCCCCAACCCCCCGTTTCCCCCCCATTCCTCCAACGTGGAAGACATCCTGGCCTTGAACTCACAGCAGTGGAACCGAGATCAGGATCTCAGCGGCCGTGGCTGTGGCTGGGTCTCTGATTGAGGCAGCCATTTCTCAGGCTGCCATAGTGTTTCTTCACAGCCTTCAATCACTGAAATCCATTACTGCGCTCAAAGGAAAACCAGTGGAGGGAACTGGGAATGCGGCTAAAGTAAGTGATGTCCTGTTTCAGAGCTAAGAAAAGGCCCAACAATACAGGGTGTGTTCAGATGAGCACCTGATGATGAGGTTTCTCCTCGGCTTCACTATAATATCCCTTAACTAACCCTGATTATGGAGGTGCTGAGATCCATATTTCATAAAATACTGACACTGCGGCCTGGAGGTTTACAATCGACACTTTGGGATGTTTCTGAGAGCTGTCATAAGGCACTATATAAATGCAAGACTTTCTTTCAAGAACACAAAGTAACTCAGTTGAACCCAGATCTCAGGAATATGATCTCATCTTTTTCCTGAGTCATGAACAAAACCTCACGCCTTAACTTCTCCTGATTGTCCATTCCCACTAGATGGAGTTCCCGTCCCTTTTGGAGTCGTGTTCTACTCACCTTTTGTCTTTCCAATGCCTTTTCAGAATCCAACTCAGATGACCTTCGTACGCGGTGAAGCCTTTTCCACCTCTTTCTGGGATTTAAAATTATGTTTCCAGGTGATTAAAGCCTTTGGCTGATTCCTTGTAAAACTAGTTGGTGTGTCTGTATATTCTTCGACTGGTCAGACTCCAGCCTCACGGTGTCTACCTGACAAACAGTCTCAGGTGTTGCACAAGTCTGTCGGTCGTTCACAGGCTGATCAACTCACACTGGAATTTCATGTAATTTCTGTTTTGAGACAAAAGAAAACCAGATTAATCATCAGGAGACAACAGGTGTTAAGATCAGAAGAGTCTGGGTCCCTGGGATACGAGGCATCAGGTGTTGGAAAGATTGGGAATGAAGTTATATAATTAGTCACTAGAGTGACAGTGTAAGTAAACACACAGCCAGTAAACACACTGTCCGAGAAGAATTTAAACCTATTTTACAACAGCAACCTGCATTTATATAGCATCTTTAATGTAGTAAAATATCTCAAGGCTTTCACAGGAGCGCAATCAGACAAAAATTGATACCGAGCCAAAGAATAAGATATTAGGACAGGTGACCAAAAGCTTGGTCAAAGAGGTAGGTTTTAAGGAGCATCTTAAAGGAGGAGAGCGAGAGGGAGAGGCGGAAAGGTTTAGGGAGGGAATTCTAGAGCTTAGGGCTTTGATGGCTGAAGGCACGGCCGCCAATGGTCGGGCGAAGGGAGTGAGGGATGGCCAGACTTGGAGGAACGCAGAGAACTCGGAAGGTTGTAGGGCTGGAGATAAGGTTTGCAAATTGATATGGTATCAACCTACATATAATTTTTATTACTGCACACTGCTGCTCAGACCAGTACACAACCTCTAATACAATACAAAATATAATAGAATCCCCAATGTAATACTCTAATACAATATGATCATTTCCCAATCCTGTATATAATCCCCAGTGTAACAGATGTTGTCTAGTGCTGAAAAACCTTTAAAGCAATGCATTGTGCTCCCAGTCCTTATATAATCTGATGTAACATAGAATTTCCCCAGTCCTGTCTACAATCTCCAATTTAACACAGCAGCGCCTCGGTCCTGTGCACAATCGGGTGTACTGCTGCCGCTGTCCAGTGCTGAAACAATGAAGTAACACAACACTGTCAGAGTCCTGTATATAATCTGGTGTAACTCACACTGTTTCAATCGGTCTATAATCTCTACTGTAAAACTGCACTATCCTAGGCCTGTTTATCAACTGGTTTATTATTATTATTATTCACAGTCGCTGTCCAGTGCTGAAACAAATCTTTCCGCAGCAGCCTCCCAGTCCTCATATAACCTGCTGCAAATCACACTGTCCTGGTTCTGATGATAATTCCTGATGTAACACGGCTTCTACCTACTACTGATTTTTCTCACAAAGTAAAGTAACGCTAGCCTAGCCCAGTATAGACTCCCTAATGTGGTCCAACACCGGCATCTCCGCATAATGTGGAGCTGTTCAGTCTCAGCGCTGCCGGGCGCTGTCCGGTGCTGAAATGGCCACTCAGTGACCCAGTGACCGGCGGACCGCCCGACCAGGCGGCGCGGCCCCTTTAAATCCCGGAGCCGCGGCAGGGGGCGGGGCGTCGCCCGGTCCGGTTAATTTATTCTATTTAAATTAAGTTGATTAATATTCATATGAAGCGTCAGAGCCGGCCGGGTCCATGTGTCCGGGGTTGGGAGGGGGGGAACCGGGACCCCCGGAACCGCGACCCCCAGCTCGCCGGCTCCGGGCTTGGTGAGAAGCGGCTGCGAGTGGCGCAGAGTCCGTGGCTGGGCTGGGGGAGCGGGGCCCGGGGGCCCGGAGAGCCAGACCCGGGGCCGGGCCCGGGGGCAGGAGCCGCCCTCTCCCCCCCCTGCCGGGCGGGCGGGATGGGCTCTGCGGCCGCCTATAAAAGCGGCGCCCCGCTCGCTGGCCGACACTCGGCCGCCGCCGTCATGAATTTCGGGTCGGAGCTGTTCCCGTCCTCTTACCGCCGGGTGTTCGGGGAGGGCCCGTGGCCCCCGGCCCGCTCCCCCGCCGTCTCTGTCTCCCGCAGCGCCAGCGGCCTCCGCTCGCACTCGGTGCCCCGGGGCGGCGGCCCCCCGCTCGGCCAGTACCGGCGCTCGGCCGACCTGGAGCTGCTGCAGAGCGCCGGCCTGGGCGCCGAGTTCCGCATCACCCGCACCAACGAGAAGGAGCAGCTGCAGGGCCTCAATGACCGCTTCGCCGGCTACATCGACAAGGTGCGCGGCCTGGAGCAGCAGAACCGGGCGCTGGAGGCCGAGCTGGGCCTACTCCGCCAGCGGCACGCCGAGCCCTCCCGCCTGGCCCAGCTGTACGAGCAGGAGCTGCGGGAGCTGCGCGGCCAGGTGGACGAGCTGAGCGCCGGCCGCTGCCAGGCCCTGCTGGACCGCGACGGCCTGGAGCAGGAGCTGCAGCAGTGCCGCCTGCGGCTGGAGGACGAGCAGCGCGGCAAGGTCGAGGCCGAGGCGGCGGCCCGGGCCTACCGCAAGGACGTGGACGGCGCGACGCTGGCGCGGCTGGAGTTGGAGCAGAAGCTGGAGGCGATGCAGGAGGAGCTGGGCTTCGAGCGGCGGCTGCACGGCGAGGAGGTGCAGGAGCTGCGGGCCCTGCTGCAGGCCGCCCAGGTGGCGGTGGAGGTGGACTCCGCCAAGCCCGACCTGACCGCCGCCCTGCGCGACATCCGCGCCGAGTACGAGACCCTGGCGGCCCGCAACACGCAGTCGGCCGAGGACTGGTACCAGACCAAGTTCGCCGACATGAGCCAGGCGGCGGCCAAGAGCAGCGAGGCGCTGCGGGCCAACCGCGAGGAGCTGAGCGAGTTCCGCCGCCAGCTGCAGGCCCGCACCATCGAGGCCGAGGCGGCCCGCGGCACCACCCAGACTCTAGAGCGGCAGCTGCGGGACATGGAGGAGCGGCACGGCGCCGAGCTGGCCGGCTACCAGGTACCGGGGAGAGGGAGAGAGGGGGAGGGCAGCGCCTGCGAGCTTCACTGTTTCAGCACCAGGGACAGCGGCCCATCAAACACTCCCAGGGCAGGTACAGCACGGGTTAGATACAGAGTAAAGCTCCCACTACACTGTCCCATCAAACACTCTCAGGGCAGGTACAGCACGGGTTAGATACAGAGTAAAGCTCCCTCTACACTGTCCCATCAAACACTCCCAGGGCAGGTACAGCACGGGTTAGATACAGAGTAAAGCTCCCTCTACACTGTCCCATCAAACACTCTCAGGGCAGGTACAGCACGGGTTAGATACAGAGTAAAGCTCCCTCTACACTGTCCCATCAAACACTCCCAGGGCAGGTACAGCACGGGTTAGATACAGAGTAAAGCTCCCTCTACACTGTCCCATCAAACACTCACAGGGCAGGTGCAGCACGGGTTAGATACAGAGTAAAGCTCCTTCTACACTCTCCCATCAAACACTCCCAGGACAGGTACAGCACGGGTTAGATACAGAGTAAAGCTCCCTCTACACTGTCCCCATCAAACACTCCCAGGGCAGGTACAGCACGGGGTTAGATACAGAGTAAAGCTCCCTCTACACTGTCCCCATCAAACACTCCCAGGGCAGGTACAGCACGGGTTAGATACAGAGTAAAGCTCCCTCTACACTGTCCCATCAAACACTCCCAGGGCAGGTACAGCACGGGTTAGATACAGAGTAAAGCTCCCTCTACACTGTCCCATCAAACACTCCCAGGGCAGGTGCAGCACGGGGTTAGATACAGAGTAAAGCTGGCTCTACACTGTCCCATCAAACACTCCCAGGGCAGGTACAGCACCGGGTTAGATACAGAGTAAAGCTCCCTCTACACTGTCCCATCACACACTCCCAGGGCAGGTACAGCACGGGGTTAGATACAGAATAAAGCTGGCTCTACACTGTCCCATCAAACACTCCCAGGGCAGGTACAGCATGGGTTAGATACAGAGTAAAGCTCCCTCTACACTGTCCCAACAAACACTCCCAGGGCAGGTACAGCACGGGTTAGATACAGAGTAAAGCTCCCTCTACACTGTCCCCATCAAACACTCCCAGGGCAGGGATAGAAAAATAATTTGACTACTTTATCTGCTCTGAGAGAACTGGATATGACACTATTCTGTCCTACATTACAACAGTGACTACACTTCAAAAGTACTTTGACTGTAAAGCGCTTTGGGACGACTGAAATCGTGGAAGGCGCTATAGAAATGCAAGTCTTTTCTGTTCGTGCCCCTGAAGTCATAACATTTGAATAAATTAATTTTTCTTGAACATTATGGAAGGGCAGGGCTTGAGGTGGGGGAAATGAAAGGTTCTATGAAGACAAAATTTGGTGTGTAGTTCAGTTGCTTCATCAAGACTGGAATGTCGGCCCCAGTACTGGAGCAGGTCTTGAACCCAGCCTTGGCCACCAGCTGACACTGATTTGAGGGAGGCATGAATTGTAGAAGATTTACTTGGTTTTCATTAGTGAAAATATTTGGAATCTGATTTCAAATGCTAAGTTTTATGTCACTTAATTTTATTTGGGTTTATTTTTTAGATACAGAGTAAAGCTCCCTCTACACTGTCTCATCAAACACTCTCTGTCTATATATACTTTGTAACCGATCTGTATTCCCTCACTGTACCTGATCAAGGAGCAGAGCTCTGAAAGCTCGTAATTTCAAATAAAACTGTTGGACGATAACCTGGTGTTGTGCGACTTCTCATTTTTGTCCACCCCAGTCCAACACCAGCATCTCCGCATCATCATCAAACACTCCCAGGGCAGGTACAGCACGGGTTAGATACAGAGTAAAGCTCCCTCTACACTGTCCCATCAAACACTCCCAGGACAGGTACAGCACGGGTTAGATAGAGTAAAGCTTCCTGTACTCTGTTTAATGAGGCCTGAGCTAAATATTTCATCACCTGATCAGTGCAGTCTGCGCTATGCAGCCATGAGGTGCCTAGTCTTGTATTGTGAAGGATGGGCTGTATTTGCCTGGTGCGGTTGGTGAAGTCACTGCTGCTGGGACTGAGGCTCCAGCTTTGATCTTGATTTGGTGGATCTCAGTAGAACAGTTGGGCCATTCCTGTTTTCAGCATCCCTGTGATTTGGAGAGAAAAATCAGCCAGGCTCTTGGATGCTAACCAGTGCCTCTTGCTTAAAGTTGGTGAGGACAGGATTGGGTTGCTGTGATGCCCTTTGCCAACACTCGCTAAAAGTGGGCAAAGTGCCAGAAGATGAGTTCATTTGAGTGACTGATCAAGAAGAAAACATTTGTGGTGGGGAAAGATACAATATTGGAGTAAAGTTTGAAAAACCATTTATTTCTACTTTCTTCCATCAGGATGCTATTGCTCAGGTGGAGGAAGAACTGAGGAACACCAAGTCTGAGATGGCCCGACACCTGAGGGAGTATCAGGACCTTCTCAACGTGAAAATGGCCTTAGACATAGAGATTGCTGCTTACAGGTAAGAGTTTGATTAAGTGCCTGAGTTAGTAACCTGAATTGTAACTCCCTTGGACTCCGATTGCAGTCCTGTACTGGGCCCTATGGGGCAGGGAGGTGAGACTCCTCATTGAAGTGAGACACCTGGAATGACCACAACTTCTCCTGAAGGGTGGGTTATAGTGTCACTGGCAGTAGTCTCTCCCCACACCCCTCTGCCCAGTGCCCCTGATGATGGCAATGGAGTATGGCCTGTGGTCAGCTCATGCACTAAGGGCGCTGAAGGAAACTTGTTGCAGGACATGATAGTATTTCGTGGACCTTTCGATTTTGGGCCAAAAAAAGTTTGACAAGATCTTTGTTCTATTGATGATTGAAGTACAGTGAGATGTACTGCAAATGCTCAGTGACCTGGTGCAACTTCAGGGAGGAGCTTGCAAAGGAACAAGGGGGACTGAAACCTCGACAGTCTTACTGAATGGGTGCCCTGTGGATATTGGGTTGTTCAGTGAGCTGCCCCAATGCCTGTATGACCAGCTGCCCCAGAGTGCAGAGATTAATGCTTGATTGGATTACTGTCTGTTTCCAATGCCTGACTGTCTGATTCAATTTGTCAATTCTTCTATTTCCTATTCTGATTTCTGCTTCTGGATTTGGCAGGTCATAAAACACTTGGTTTAATTGAAAGTGGAGCGGTCTGAATATCCGAGGCCAGCGATGGGCTCAGCTGTGCTTTCTGACAGCTGAGTGCTGAAACTAATGAGTTGGGCACAAAGCAATCAACTCCACACCTTGGCAGGGCTGAACTTCAGAGGATTAGATTTGTTCACTTCAGAGAACATGGAGGATTTGCAGATAAACAAATGCTCTTGGGTTGGGGGTGGCATGGAACCTGAGCGGTCTTTGTTACCTTGTCCAAGTGACCATTGAGTGTCGGGCTATTCGACTTGGGTGAATAACTCAATCTTGCCCTCGGCTGGACTCAGCGGTCACTGGATTGTGAGCGGGAGTGAGCACTCCAGCTTTTCCTCCCACAAGGTGTGTGTGGGACCGAGTACCACCTGTGCTGCCTACCAGCTGGTGAAGTGACGATCGGTCTCGTGACCGAGTTACAGCTGAAATTATGAACGTAGTGGGGGAGTTGAATGAGGTGCCACCTGAGCCTCTGCCCCCGGGGCGCTCTGCCCCTTCCCCCTCACCCTTCCCCCCGGGGCGCTCTGCCCCTTCCCCCCTCACCCTTCCCCCCTGGGCGCTCTGCCCCTTCCCCCTCACCCTTCTGCCCCCCCCAGGGTGCTCTGCCCCTGGGCGCTCTGCCCCTTCCCCCTCACCCTTCGGCCCCCCCCAACCCCTCTGCCCCTTCCCCCCTAATACCTCTGCCCCTTCCCCCAACCCCTCTGTCCCCTGGGGCACTCTGCCCCTTCCCCCTCACCCCTCTGCCCCAGGGTGCTCTTCCCCTTCCTCCCCACCCCTTTGCCCCCTGGGGCGCTCTTCCCCTTCCCCCCCCCCCTCTGCCCCGGGGCGCTCTTCCCCTTCCCCCCCCCCCCCCCTCTGCCCCGGGGCGCTCTGCCCCTTCCCCCCCCCCTCACCCCTCTGCACCCTGTGGCGCTCTGCCCTCCCGCACCAATACACTGAATTCCAGTCTGTCTCAGAGCAGGGTTAATGAAGATGTCTGCATTGTCTGGCTACTAGTATAATTTTAAATCTAAGGGCAATTGCATTGAAAAGGGGGAAGAGAAACATTAGGGACAATTGTTGGAGGAAGAGAAACAATCCCAAGCTAAAAGCTCATCGTATTCCCTTCCTATCCGTTGGTGCGGTGGGTCAGTCAGAGAGCAGGAGGGATTGTGGAAACTAATTGAAACCTTGTTTATGAAACCTTGTTTTATGTAACATTGGCTGTTTACTTTTGTCCTTCTAACAGGAAGTTACTGGAAGGTGAGGAAAGCAGGCTCAGCACCAGCATGATCACCCTCCCACTCACCAGCTCCAACCCAGGCCCATCATTCCCAATCCAGCCCCGATTCTCCACCTCCTCCATGACCACCTCCACCATCATCTCCAAGAAAGAGCAGAAGGAAGAGGGGCCCAAAATGCCACCAAAACCCTCCAAGCAAAAAGCAGAGGCTTATGAGGAGATCATTGAAGAAACCATTGTGTCCACCAAGAAGGTCGAGCGGGAGGAGCAGAATGTGAGCAGCCACAAAACAGAAAAGGTCAACCCTCCAAAATAAGTCTCCAGACTCTTTGTGTCCCCTTCCCTCCACCTGAGGTAGATTGAAGACCAACTGAGCTGATGGCAGAATTCCTTACCAGAGCTTCTGAAATGGCCACCAACAATGGGTAGATTTTTCTGTCTGAAACCCCCTTCTATAGGGTCAGATTACCACCTCCCCACCGGTGACTAAACCACGCAGTTTAATGAATGACCTCATTTACTGGTCCAGTATTTCACTGATACAGAAAGCATCAGATCTGTCAACCCTGCGCAGTGATTCTGGGCAGGAGGATTGATACTTGCTCCTATAACACAGGTGCACCCAGAAAGGGCCAGGGTGAAGGTAATTGTAACTCATAGCGTGGGATCCCGGGCAGTGCCTCGAGTTTATCTCCCATTTATCATAAGCACAGAAGAATTGCTGCTGCTCAAGTTGGCCTGTACTGAGTGTTAGTTCATTCCGTCCATGTTGCCTAGAAATTAGCTGCATATGTCCCTCACTCTGCTCTTCACAACAGATTCTCACCTTCCACTGGGCATTCTCCACACAAAGAATCGCCTTAATGAACCCAGCACCTGTCTCGATGGAGCCTGTCTCGATGGAATTTGAGATGGCTGTTTGAGGAAGCAGAATGAAAATGTTAGAATGTGTTTGTGTAGCTGTGAATTTTAAAGGGTGGAGGGTCAGATGTGCCCCTACTGCTGAATCTCTGTCAGTAAACAATTTCACTTACATTCCACTGTCTAACTTTGTATAAATAAACCCAAAATTGAACCTAATTTGTGCCTGTCTTGGTTTCCTAAGGTTTCTTGTATTTTGGACACTAGGGCTGGGTACGAGGAGATGTCAGTCTGTGATCACTGTTCCATTGAGGTCTCTGGTTCCTGTAATGGTTCAGCAGCATGAAGCCAGTCAAATAAGGAGTGTGCGGATGTTTGAAGTGGGACTGAGGGAGGGCCCTCTCGTCACAGACTCTAATAGCTTGAACAGTCTCTCTTCATTTTTATTCCTTTCACTTTAATCCAAGTCCAAGAAAAAAAAAAGCTAGAAAATTACACTATATAAAAATTAATTCAAATTTATTGTACAATGAGAGAACTTGCATTCACATAGCTCCTTACAGGATGTCCAAGTGTAGTCACTGTTGTAATGTGAATACAGCAACCAATTTGCAGAGTAAGGTCCCACCAACAGCAATGAGCTAAATGACCAGGTAATCTATTTTAGATGTTGGTTGAGGGACAAATATTGGCCAGAACACACAAGTCCCCTGCTCATCTTTGAATAGTGCCAAGGGATCTTGTACGTCCACCTGAGAGGACAGACGAGGAGAGACTCTGTTTAACGTGTCATCCGAAAGACGGCACCTCCGACAGTACGGCGCTCCCTCAGTACTACCTCTCTGCCAGTGCAGCGTCAGCCTGGGTTATGCTGAATTCAAAGTTGTTAGGATGATTGGACTTTACCTTGTGGATCACAGGGAAAGGCAGTTAGCAGTTGGGGAAGGTTAGATGATAAAACAAGATTCTGATTAAAGGTAGCCCTAACAATCCTTTCACAAGATTCTGAACAAGAATCCCACCCTCACCATTACAGCACCAACTGTGGAGAAGCTGGTGCCTGGGCTTGAGCACCTTCCTGTGAACCTCTCTGGCTGTTCAGCTATGTGAGGAAATCAATCTTGATATTGGTCTTAAAGTTTTTTTTCACAAATCTGAACCTGGGTAACAATTCCTGCTTCAGGGGGAGAAATGGACAGAATAGGTTTGAGCGATAGGTGTGGGGGATGGTCAGTAGGTGAGTGTGAGTCCTGTTTCGGGGGAGATGGACAGGTGTGGGTGATGGTCAGTCTGGGATTCCTGTTTCGGGGGAGATGGACAGGTATGGGGGACGGTCAGTCTCAGACTGCTGTTTCAGAGGGTGAATCTGGTCAGTCCGTGCAGTATTCCATTAATTCTCCATGAATGTGACCTTGCGCTAACGCTGAATGCAAGAAGCCTTATTGATTTCCTGTCTCTTGAATTGCTGAATTCCACTGACAGCTTCAATGTTCAGGCGTAGACATTTCCAAGTGAGATCTGTCTGCAGCGAGAGCTTTGCCTATGGAGAAGGATCTTGGGATGGGGATGAAGGTGAATCATTGAATTCTCCAGGCAGCTGTTGATTGATCCAGTCTTGTGATTAGATCATTCTTCAGACCTGTGTGCACTTGATGATTTAACCATTTCAGCAACACCCACAACAGCAACTTCCTGAGCTGTGCAAAGACAGCACTGAAAGTACACAAAGGAGATTCTCATGCCTTCAAATTTATTAGTTACCAGACTAATAATCCAGAGAACGGGAATTCAAATCCCATCATGGCAGTTTGAGAATTTAAATTCAGTTTAGAAAAAAAAATCTGGAGATAAAAAACTGGTCTCACTGAAAGTGACCATGAAGCTGTCAGATTGTCGTAAAAAACCCATCTGGTTCACTAATGTCCTTCAGGGAAGGAAACCTGCCGTCCTTACCCATTCTGGGCCTATATGTGACTCCAGTCCCACACGAACGTGGTTTACTTTTAACTGCCCTCTGAAGTGGCCTAACAAGACACTCACTGAATCAAATGCAGGTAATAAGGGATGGGCAATAAATGCTGGCCTCGCCAGCGATGCCCACATCCTTAGAATGAATTTTAAAAACTGCGTGGAGGCTCACTCAGTCATAACTGTAATAGAGCCACCTGGTGAACTACTGATGTATATAATAAAGCTAGGTGCAGTACAGTTCTTACCAGAAGCCATGTTGCGCTGTTGTGTATATATATATGCTGTGTCTCAAGATATCACAGAATTGGTGATGAGGATACGATTGCGGATTCCCTAGCTGAAATTTTTGTTGGAGGATAAACCTGCCAAACAACGGAGGGACTGTTAGAGGTTCTTCGTTTTGCAGAAAAACTTAAAAATCCGAGGTAAATATCGAGCACACGTGGCTGAACTGTCGAAGTTGCCAGAGTCCAGATGGCCGCGTCTATGGGTATAATGGGGTGCTCGGGTGAGTTCCATCACGAGCGAGAGACATTCGGAGCGTATGTGGAGTGGCTAGAAATGTTTTTCACCACAAATAGTATTGTCGAAGTCCCCAATGATGTAAACTGTAACCGGGCAGTTTTAGAAATGAAATGGGCTACTTTTTTGACTGAAGCAGGCCCCGAGGTGTAAGAAACTCTGGAAAATTTGCTTCTTCCTGCTAAACCAAAGGACACACCATGGAAGGAGATCCTAACCAAGTTAGAACAGCACTACAGTCCTGAGCCCCTGGAAATTGCTGAAAGTTATCGTTTTGGAACACGTGATCTCTGCAGCCATGACCGAGAGTTCCGAAGTTTGTGTTGCCTGCCTGGTGCCAGGGTTAAAGACATCTCCTCGCGGCTGGAGAAGAACTTGGAGTGGGAGGGGAAGGATCCAGTTGTCATGGTCCACGTAGGAACCAACGACATAGATAGAACTAGGAATGAGGTTCTGCTGAGGGAGTTTGAGGAGCTAGGATCCAAATTAAAAAGCAGAACCTCAAAAGTAATAATCTCTGGATTGTTACCTGAGCCATGTGCAAATTGGCATAGGGACAAACAGATTAGAGGTTTAAATGCGTGGCTCAAAGAGTGATGTGGGAGGAAGGTGTTTCAGTTCATGGGGCACTGGCACCATTACTGGGGAAAGAGGGAGCTGTTCCGTTGCGACGGGCTCCACTTAAACTGGGCAGGGACCAATGTCCTGGCGAACCGAATAACTAGGGCAGTAGACAGGGCTTTAAACTAATGAAGGGGGGGTGGGAGGATTCAGGAAAGAGTAAATTTAAAAGCAACAAGAAAAATGTCACGGCTCTAGAGCAGAGTAGAGTTTTGGGTAAAAATAAGCAGAGTGGGTCAGGAAGGGACAGAGAGATTAACAAAGGTAATAAGGCATCAGTGACTAAGGTGACATCAGGGAAAAATAGAAATAAGTCAAAGCTAAAGGCATTATACCTGAATGCGCAAAGCATTCGCAACAAAATAGATGAATTAATAGCGCAGATAGTAATTAACAGGTTTGATCTAATAGCCATTACGGAGACGTGGTTGCAAAGTGGCCAAGGTTGGGAACTAAATATTCCACGATACTTAACTTTTAGAAGAGATAGGCAAAATGGAAAAGGAGGAGGGGTAGCCCTGATAATAAAGGATGGGATAAAGACAGTAGAGAGAAAGGATCTTAGCTCTGAAAATCAAGAAGTAGAATCAGTTTGGGTGGAGTTAAGAAACAGCAAGGGGCAGAAAACATTGGTGGGAGTTGTTTATAGGCCCCCAAAATGGAGGGCAGAGTATAAATCAGGAAATTAGAGGCGCATGTAACAAGGGTAATACAGTAATCATGGGGGACTTTAATCCACATATAGACTGGGCAAACCAAATGTGCAGTAATAGTGTGGAGGATGAATTCATGGAATGTATGCAAGGTAGTTTTCTAGATCAGTATGTTGAGGAACCAACTAGGGAACAGGCTATTTTAGATCTAGTAGTGTGCAATGAGAAAGGGTTAATTAATAACCTTGTAGTAAAGGGGCCTTTAGGGAAGAGTGACCATAATATGATAGAATTTTATATTGAGTTTGAAAGTGATTTAGTTAAATCTGAAACTAGGGTCTTAAATCTAAACAAAGCAAACTACATAGGTATGAGGGGAGAGTTGGCTAAGGTAGATTGGGAAACTACATTAAAAGGTATGACGGTAGAGAAGCAATGGCTAGCATTTAAAGAATTAATACATAATTTACAACAAATATACATTCCGCTAAGGCACAAAAACCCCACAGGAAAAGTGGTCCAACCGTGGCTAACAAGAGAAGTTAAGATAGTATTAGATCAAAGGAAGAGGCTTATAATGTTGCCAAAAAGAGCAGTAAGCCGGAGGATTGGGAGGATTTTAGAATTCAGCAAAGGAAAGCCAAGAAATTGATAAAGAAAGGGAAAATAGAATATGAGAGTAAACTAGCGAGAGACATAAAAACAGACTGTAAAAGCTTCTATAGGTATGTAAAAAGGAAAAGATTAGCAAAAGTAAATGTGGGTCCCTTACAGGCTGAGACAGCAGAAATTATAATGGGGAATATGTAAATGGCAGAGAAATTAAACAAATACTTTGTGTCTGTCTTCACGGAAGAAGACGCAAAAAGCTTCCTGTAAATAGTGGAGAACCAAGGCTCTAGTGACAGTGAAGAACTGAAAGAAATTAGTATTAGTAAAAAAAATAGTACTGGAGAAATTAATGGGACTGAAAGCTGATAAATCCCCTGGACCTGATGGCCTACATCCTAGGGGTTTGAAAGAGGTGGCTATAGAGATAGTGGGTGTATTGGTTGTCATTTTCCAAAATTCCCTAGATTCTAGAATCGTTCCTGTGGATTGGAAGGCAGCAAATGTAACCCCACTATTTAAGAAAGGAGGGAGAGAGAAAATGGGGAACTACAGACCAGTTAGCCTGACATCAGTAGTAGGGAAAATGCTAGAATCTATTATTAAGGATGTGATAACAGGGCACTTAGACAATAATAATAGGATTGGGCAGAGTCAACACGGATTTATGAAGGGGAAATCGTGTTTGACAAATCTGTTAGAATTTTTTGAGATTGTAACTAGAATAGATAAGAGGGAACCAGTGGATGTGGTGTATTTGGATTTTCAGAAGGCATTCGATAAGGTGCCACACAAGAGGTTATTAAACAAAATGAGGGATCATGGGATTGGGGGTAAAATACTAGCATGGATTGAGGATTGGTTAACGGACAGAAAACAGAGAGTAGGAATAAACGGGTCATTTTCGGTTTGGCAGGCTGTAACTAGTGGGGTACCGCAAGGATCAGTACTTGGGCCTCAGCTATTCACAATCTACATCAATGATTTGGATGAGGGGACCAAATGTAATATACCCAAGTTTGCTGATGATACAAAGCTGGGTGGGAATATAAGTTGTGAGGAGGATGCAAGGAGGCTTCAAGGGGATATAGACAAGCCAAGTGAGTGGGCGAGAACATGGCAAATGAAATATAATGTGGAGAAATATGAAGTTATCCACTTTGGTAGGAAAAATAAAAAAGCAGAGTATTTTTTAAATGGTGAGAGATTGGGAAATGTTGGTGTTCAGAGGGACCTGGGTGTCCTTGTACACGAATCACTGAAAGTTAACATGCAGGTACAGCAAGCAATTAGGAAAGCAAATGGTATGTTGGCCTTTATTACAAGAGGATTTGAGTATAAGAGTAAAGACATCTCACTGCAATTATATAGGGCCCTGGTGAGACCACACCTGGAGTATTGTGTACAGTTTTGGTCTCCTTACCTAAGGAAGGATATACTTGCCATAGAGGGAGTGCAACGCAGGTTCACCAGACTGGTTCCTGGGATGGGGGGATTGTGCTATGAGGACAGATTGAGTAGACTACGGCCTATATTCTCTGGAGTTTAGAAGAATGAGAGGTGATCTCATTGAAACATACAAAATTCTTACAGGGCTTGACAGGGTAGATGCAGGGAGGATGTTTCCCCTGGCTGGGGAGTCTAGAACCAGGGGTCACAGTCTCAGAATAAGGGGTTGGCCATTTAGGACTGAGATGAGGAGAAATTTCTTCACTCAGAGGGTGGTGAATCTTTGAAATTCTCTACTCCAGAGGACTGTGGAGGTTCAGTCGTTGAGTATATTCAAGACAGAGATCGATAGATTTTTGAATATTAAGGAAATGAAGGGATATGGTGATAGCTCAGGAAAGTGGAGTTGAGGTAGAAGATCAGCCATTGTAAGGGGAATAGATAGGAGTTTCTGTGGTCGCGACCGAGACTCCAGGATGGTAATTTGCCTCCCTGGTGCAAGGGTCAAGGATGTCTCGGCGCGGGTGCAGAACATTCTGGAGGGGGAGGGGGAACAGCCAGTTGTCGTGATACATGTTGGTACCAACGACGTAGCTAAAAAAAGGGAAGAGGTCCTACAAGTAGAATTTAGGGAGTTAGGAGCCAAGCTAAAAAGTAGGACCTCGAAGGTAGTAATCTCTGGATTACTACCAGTGCCACGTGCTAGTAAGAGTACAGAGAACAGGATAGTTAGGCTAAATACGTGGCTTGAGCAGTGGTGTAAGAGGGAGGGTTTTAAATTTTTGAGGCATTGGGACCAGTTTTGTGGTAGGTGTGACCTATACAAAAGGGACGGTCTACACCTGTGCAAAGATGGAACTGAGGTTCTCGGGGTAAATTTTGATAAAGCAGTTCGGGAGCATTTAAACTAGTATGGCAGGGGGCTAGAAACCCATGTAGTGAAATAGAGGAAAGTGAAAGGCAGACAGAAATAAATGGTAAAAAGGAGAGGAACAAAAAACAAAGGGCCAAACTAATTCATAAAAAATGTGAGCATAAAAAAAGCCTGAGGGTTTTATACCTTAATGCGAGAAGCATCAGGAACAAGGTAGATGAATTAGCTGTGGAAATAGAGGTTAATAATTATGATCTAATTGGGATTACGGAAACATGGTTGCAGGGTGAGCAGGGCTGGGAGCTTAACATACAGGGGTATTCAGTATTTAGGAAGGATCGACAAAAAAGAAAGGGAGGAGGGGTAGCATTGCTGGTAAAAGAGGGGATAAATGCAATTGAAAGGAAGGATATTAACTCAGTTAATACAGAATCTATATGGGTGGAGCTAAGAAATAGCGAGGGGCGAAAAACATTAATAGGAGTGGTATATAGGCCTCCAAATAGTAAAATAGAGGTTGGGGAGGGCATCACGAGGGAAATTAGAGAAGCGTGCAATAAGAGCACAGCTGTCATCATAGGTGACTTTAACTTACATATAGATTGGACTAGCCTAATCAGTAAAAATAATGAGGAGGAGGAATTCCTTGAGTGTTTAAGGGATGGTTATCTGGATCAATATGTCGAGGAACCAACTCGGGAACAGGCTATATTGGACTGGGTACTGTGCAATGAGAAGGGACTAATTAGTAATCTTGTTGTACGGGGACCCTTGGGTCAGAGCGATCATAACATGATCGATTTCTCACTCGAAATGGAGAGCGAAGAAATTGACTCAGAGACTCAGGTCCTGAATTTAAACAAGGGGAATTATGATGCCATTAGACGGGAACTGAGTAGGTCTGATTGGACAACGTTCCTGGGAGGACTGGAGGTAGATAAACAATGGCAAGCATTTAAAGATAGAATGACAAAATTGCAAAAATTGTTTATACCAATCTGGCATAAAAGGAAATCTAAAAAGGTGACTCAACCGTGGATAACAGGGGAAATTAGAGACAGCATAAAATCCAAAGATAGGGCGTATAAAATAGCCAAAAAACGCGCCAGAGCGGAAGATTGGGAACAGTTTAAGATAGAGCAAAGGAGGGCAAAGGGCTTAATCAAGAAGGGCAAAATAGCTTACGAAAGCAAGCTGGCGGAAAATATAAAAACTAACTCCAAAAGCTTTTATAAGTATATCAAGAGGAAAAGACTGGTGAAAACCAAAGTTGGTCCATTGCAGTCAGATACGGGGGAATATATAATGGGAAATAAGGAAATGGCAGACCAACTAAATGCATACTTTGGGTCAGTCTTTACGAAGGAAGACACAAAAAACCTCCCTGGGATATCGGGAAAAATAGGGACATTGGCAAAGGAGGAACTGACGCAAATCAATATCTCTAAGGATATGGTGTTAAGGAAGCTAAAGGGATTGAAGGCGGACAAATCCCCAGGGCCTGATAACATGCATCCTAGGGTACTGAAGGAGGTGGCCCTAGAGATAGCGGATGCACTAAGCATGATTTTTCAGAATTCATTAGACTCGGGAACAGTGCCCATGGATTGGAGGGTAGCTAACGTTACCCCACTATTCAAAAAGGGGGGTAGGGAAAAAGCAGGTAATTACAGACCTGTAAGCCTTACATCAGTTGTGGGCAAAATGCTGGAGTCCATCATTAAGGATGAAATAGCCGAGCACTTAGCAAATGGGGACAGGATAGGACAGAGTCAACATGGATTTACAAAGGGTAAATCGTGCTTGACTAATCTATTGGAATTTTTTGAGGGAGTAACTGGTAAAATAGATGGGGGAGAGCCAGTAGATGTGGTGTACCTGGACTTCCAAAAGGCCTTCGATAAGGTCCCACATAAAAGATTAGCATGGAAAATTGAGGCTCATGGGATAAAGGGGAAAGTATTGACGTGGATAGAGAACTGGCTGTCAGATAGAAAACAGAGAGTTGGAATAAATGGCTCATTTTCTGAATGGCAGGCAGTAACAAGTGGGGTACCACAGGGATCTGTCCTGGGTCCCCAGCTGTTCACAATTTATATTAATGACCTGGATCAGGGAGTCGAATGCAGCATTTCCAAATTTGCAGACGACACTAAACTAGGAGGGGGGGTGGGCTCAGAGGAGGAGACCAGGAAGCTCCAGAGCGATTTGGACAGACTGGGTGATTGGGCGGATAAATGGCAGATGCACTATAATGTGGACAAGTGCGAAGTTATCCACCTTGGGTGCAGGAACGGGAGGGCAAATTATTATTTAAATGGCAATAAATTGGGAGAGGGGGAAGTACAGAGAGACCTGGGTGTTCTTGTACACCAGTCACTGAAGGCGAGCATGCAGGTGCAACAGGCGGTCAAGAAGGCAAACGGTATGCTGGCCTTCATAGCAAAAGGGTTGGAATACAGGAACAGGGATACCTTGCTGCAGCTGTACAGGGCACTGGTGAGACCACACCTCGAGTACTGTGTACAGTTTTGGTCGCCTCATCTGAGGAAAGATGTTCTTGCCATGGAGGGGGTGCAGCGGCGATTCACCAGGCTGATACCAGGAATGGCGGGATTGACCTATGAGGAGAGACTATGTAGTTTAGGGATGTACACACTGGAGTTTAGAAGATTGAGAGGGGACCTCATAGAAGTGTATAAAATTCTGACAGGTCTAGACAGATTAGATGCAGAAGGAATGTTTCCCTTGGCGGGTGAGAACAGAACTAGAGGACATAATTTAAGGATAAGGGCTAAACCATTTAGGACAGAAATGAGGGGGAATTTCTTCACTCAGAGAGTGGTGAACCTGTGGAACTCATTGCCACAGAGGGCAGTGTACGCCAGCTCATTAAATATATTTAAGAGGGAATTAGATATATTTCTACAGGCAAAAGGGGTTAAGGGTTACGGAGAGAAGGCGGGGACGGGATACTGAATTGAAGGATCAGCCATGATCTCATTAAATGGCGGAGCAGGCTCGAAGGGCCGGATGGCCTACTCCTGCTCCTATCTTCTATGTATCTATGTATCTATGATCTTATTGAATGGCGAAGCAGGTTCAAAGGGCCAAATGGCCTACTCCTGTTCCTATTTCTTATGTTCGTATGTTCAATTAACTGACGAGGGTATCAGTGAGTAAATTGTAGCTTTAAAAAAGCTATCCATTCACTGTCATTTCGGAAACTTTCAGGACCGAGCTTTGTGTGACTGCTTTGTTTGTGGGTTGAAAAATGAACGTATCAGAAGTAAATTGTTGACAAGCCCTAACTTGACTTTTGACTTAGCTTGTCAGACAGCTATGTTGATGGATATGGCCGACCAATACTCTCGAGAGTTCCACGACATTTCCAGTCGTCAGATAACTGGCTGCAGGCTAAAAGTAAAAGGCAGTTGGGCCCCAAGGCCTCAGCAACTGGCCAAAGTAACAGTGCATTGAAATCATGCTATCGGTGCCTGGAACAACACATCGCTCAAAGCTGTCCATATATGAAGGTAGAGTGTTTCTACTGCAAGAAAACTGGGCATCTTGCGAAGGCATGCCGACAGAAGAGTAAACCGACTGACAATGCTAGAAGTAGAAATCACCAGACACTACATACTATTGAAGAGAAGCAGCAGAACGAGGAGTTTCTGGAGATTCACGTCATCAGATCACGAAGGTAGCTAATAGCATTTCGCAAGGTATCGTTATCCAAGTAGATGTCGCAGGAACCAGGATACCAATGGAAATCGACACTGGTGCATTCGTGAGCGTAGTACTGGAATCACTGTATCGCGACAAGTTGCGTGATTATCGACTAGAGAAATCGAAGGTAGAACTGCGAGGCTACTCAGAGTCACCATACCAGTGAAATGCAAGGATCAGTGTCAGAGCTTGCCTCTCATAGTAGTGGCAGGAGTCAAGCCTGCCTTGATAGGTAGAAATTGATTGGGATCACTGAAGCTGGATTGGAATGAGATTTTTCGTGTGGAAGCGAAATTTGCATCGAAAGATGATGTCATCAAGCAGTATCTGAAGGTGTTCAGTGAAACGGGCAGTCCAATCCAAGACTTCAAGGTGAGTGTCAGTGCAGAAGGACGCAAGACCAGTTCACTGCAAGCCACGTCCAGTACCATACGCACTCAAGGAGAAAGTTGAGCAGGAACTCAAAAGACTAGAAACTGAGAACATTAGCTCTAAGGTAGATCTGAGTAATTGGGCTACACCCATTGTTGTTGTACCTAAGGCAGATGGTAAGGTAAGGTTGTGTGGTGATTATAAAGTAACCATAAACCAGGTTCGAGAGTGTAATCTACCCAATACGTTGCCAAATGTGGAAGATTTGTTCACAACGCTGACAGGTGGCCAGATCTTTTCGAAGTTAGATCTAACAAACGCCTGCCTACAATTTCAGTTAGATGAAGAGTCCAAGTTATGCTTGACTATAAATACTCACTGTGGCCTATATCAGTTCAATAGGTTACCATTTGGAGTGTCTTCTGCCCCCAACATATTCCAGGGGGTGATGAACCAAATTTTACAAGGGATTGAAGGGGTAGTGTGTTATTTGGATGACATACTCATTTCAGCACCAAACAGGCAAATCCATGATGAGGTGTTGAATGAAGTGCTCAAACGGCTAGAGAAGCACGGAATACGAGTGACAGCTCACAAGTGTGTGTTGTTTCAAAACTCAGTGGAGTACTTAGGGTACAGAGTAGACAAAGATGGTTTACATCCAACCAAGGGAAAGCTGGATGCAATCAGAAATGCACCCACTCCCAAGAATGTCTCTGAACTTCGATCATTTTTGGATCTTTTGAATTATTACGGAAAGTTCCTCCCAAACTTGGCTACATTGTTACATCCACTGAATGAGCTGTTGAGAAAACAGGTCACTTGGAAGTAGTCAAAAGAATGCGACACAGCATTCAAAGAGTGTAAAAGCCAGTTAGTAGAGAGTACCATGTTAGTTCACTATGATGTATCTAAGGAGATCAAGCTAGTGTGTGATGCCTCTCCGTATGGAGTTGGGGCAGTGATTTCTCATGTACTAGATAGTGAGGAGGAGAGACCAATTGCTTTTGCTTCACGCACTCTCAGTGCCAGTGTGCGGAATTATGCGCAGATCGAAAAGGAAGATTTGTCATTGATTTTTGGGGTCAAGAAGTTTCACAAATACTTGTTTGGTCGTAAGTTTACCATAGTTATTGACCATAACCCCTTGACAGCAATCCTCCATCCAAAGGCCCCAGTTCCAACCTAGCTGCAGCCCGAATACAGAGATGGGCTTTGATTTTGTCAGCGTATACGTATGACATTGAGTACAGACGATCAGCTGATCACAGTAATGCTGATGCTCTGTCCAGGTTGCCATCCCCATCACAAGTTACACCCAATAAGGAAGAAGTGTTCTATTTCTCATACATTGATGAGCTGCCAGTCACAGCTGAAGAGATTGGTAGAGCAACCAAACGTGACCCAATTATGTCAAAAGATGTACGATTACATAGCAAATGGATGGTCAAACCAGGTATCAGAGGAAGATATCCATCCATACTTCGTTCATAGGAATGAATTGTCAGTGGATAAAGATTGTATCATGTGGGGAGCAAGAGTGGTTATCCCAAATAGGTTCAGGCCTAAATTGTTCGGAGATCTTCATGACCAGCACCTGGGAATGTGTTTGACCAAGAGCTTTGCACGCAGTTACTTATGGTGGCCAGGTTTAGATAAAGAGATAGAGTACATAGTCAGTCAGTGTACAATATGTCAATCGGTGAGCAAGAAACCACCATCAGTATCATTACAGCCATGAAAATGGCCTCCCAGAGTGTGGCAAAGGTTACATGTAGATTTTGCTGAGCTAGAAGTCAGCAATTGTTCATAGTGATAGTCACTCGAAGTGGGTAGAGGTGTTTCCGATGCGGATAATAACAACAAACAAAACACTAGACAATTTGCGAAGATTGTTTTATTCATACGGCCTCCCAGAAGAAATTTTGTCTGATAATGGGCCGCAATTTTGTTCAGAAGAGTTCACACAGTTCATGAACGGAAACGGTGTGAAACATACCAAAGTTCCACCGTACCACCCTGCTTCAAATGGTGCAGCAGAGCGCACAGTACAAATTGTCAAACGTGCCCTCATCAAGCAAATGTTGGATCCAAATCCAAAGAAACATCAGTTGTCGTTGGACCACAAACTGGCAAATTTTCTGATTACCTATCGGAATACTCCTCATACCACTACTGGTAGAAAACCAGCAGAGTTGTTTCTCAAACGACAGCCATGAACCAGGTCCTCGTTGTTAAAGCCAAACTTGGCACAGTCCATAGAAGAGAAACAATCAAGGCAGAAAGAGAGTCATGATAAAGGTAGAGTTAGAGAGAGAAGTGTGAAGTTGAACCAGAAGGTTGGAGTGAAGAACCATCACCATAAATGGTTAAAGTGGTTACCAGGAAGAGTAGCAAAGATATGTGGCCCTCGCACATATTTGGTCAAGCTGTTTGATCATGGAAAGGTTAGGTTTGTTCACATTGATCATATCTTACCTACAGATGTGGAAGGAGTTGAAAGCTGGGATGATTCAATTTATTCTGATGAGTCAGATAGTCTTGTTACAAGTAGAGTACCAGCAGCAAATCCTACATCAGACGTACCAGAAACAAGTCCAAGACAAAGTCAGAATTTAAGTCTGAGCCCGAGTCAGGCAGACAAACAGTGTGAAAGTGTAGAGAGTCCAAATGTAGATCAAGGTCAGCCCTTGGAGAAAAATTCTCTGCAGGCTCAGCCTAGAATGAGTCAAAGTCCTACAACTAGATCTGAAAGTTCTGTTTAAGAAAGAAGGTATCCTCTTCGAAACAGAAAACCAGTGGTTATGGTTAATCTGTAAATATGGAAAATAATTTCATATCTTTTGTTTGTGTTACAGAATTCTATAGTAGAATTTGGAAACATAAAATGGGTTCCATTTAAGAAATGTATACCAAGAGTTGTGTATACCATGTACAATGATTATTTGCTATGATTAACTTCTTCAGTAAGAAGGGAGAAGTGTAATAGAGCCACCTGGTGGACTATTGAAGTATATAATAATAAAGCCATATGCAGTACAGTTCTTACCAGAAGCCATGTTGTGCTGTTGTATATATATGCTGTGTCTCAAGATACCACAATAATCACAAGGCCTTCCCTCACCCTCTCCTCTCTCCTTCCCTGCCAGCTCACTGCCCTTCAGTACACAGCCCCAGACAGTGCTTTAGAATAAGTACATTTTTCAGCAAAAGTTCATGTTATGTAACTTAAGAGGTTAACCTGGAGCACTGTTTTAAGACAGAACAAGGGGACACAGGTACCAATTGGAAAAGGGCAAGTTCTGGACCGATGAAGGAAGCCAGTCTTCACACTGACAGTGATTAATATTTGGAATGGGCAGTAGAGCAAAAACTTAAATCATTTAAGAGGCACTTGGAGGCTGTGACGGGAAGGATTGTGGGTCTCGGTGGAAAGGTGAAATTAGAGGAGGGGCTGTGGTAAATTATGAGTAAAACTGAAAGACAGCTGGAGGGGGCAGATAGGGGGCAGGCTGGGCAGATAGGGGCAGGCTGGGTAGAGGTTAGGATGGGCAGAAAGGGGTCAGGATGGGCAGAAAGGGTTCAGGATGGGCAGATAGCGGTCAGGATGGGCAGATAGGGGTCAGGATGGGCAGATAGGGCAGGCTAGGCAGATAGGGGTCAGGATGGGCAGATAGGGGTCAGGCTAGGCAGATAGGGGTCAGGATGGGCAGATAGGGGTCAGGATGGGCAGACTAGGCAGATAGGGGTCAGGATGGGCAGATAGGGATCAGGATGAGCAGATAGGGGTCAGGATGGGCAGATAGGGGTCAGGATGTGCAGATAGGGGTCAGGATGGGCAGATAGGGGTCAGGATGGGCAGATAGGGGTCAGGCTGGGCAGATAGGGGTCAGGCTGGGCAGATAGGGGTCAGGCTGGGCAGATAGGGGTCAGGCTGGGCAGATAGGGGCAGGCTAGGCAGATAGGGATCAGGCTGGGCAGATGCAGTTCAATGTGAAGTCAAATATTTTGGAAGTAAGAATAGGGAAAGGAAATACACCTTAAATGGCGAGTTTGTAAACGAGTAGAGGAGCAGCGGGGCCTGGTGTGCAGATGCACAGGGCACTAATGGGGGAGGCACAAGTAGGTAAAAAGGGAAACAGAATCCTTGGTTTTGTATCAAGAGGCACAGAATACAAAAGCAAGGCATTAATGTTGAAACAAAAACAAAATATTGCGGATGCTGGAAATCTGAAATAAAAACAGAAAATGCTGGAAATACTCAGCAGGTCAGCCCAGCACCTCATCTTTCGATTAGGCACTTTACAGCCTTCTGGACTCAACATCGAGTTCAACAATTTCAGACCATAACCTCTGCCTCACATGGCAGCTGTCTTTCATTCTGCCACTGCCATTTACACCTCATCTAGAGCCATCTTTTTGTTTCTTAACTTGTCCCATTACCATCTCCTTTTGCCTTGCACCATCATCCCTTTTGTCTCTTAATCTCTCCTGCCTTCCATCCTATCACAGACCTTCCCTTTTGTTCTTACCTCCCCTCCCCCCTGTCCCTGCCCCAACACTTGCTTAAAAACCTGTTCCATCTCCAGCTTTTTCCAGTTCTGACGAAGGGTCATCGACCTGAAACGTTAACTCTGTTTCTCTCTCCACAGATGCTGCCTGGCCTGCTGAGTGTTTCCAGCATTCTCTGTTTTTATTGCACTAATGTTGAACGTGTGCAAGATCTTAGTGAGACCGCAGCGCGAGTATTGTGTAGAGTCTGGGCAACCCATTATAGGAAGAATATAAAAGCAATGGGAAATAGACTAACTGTGATGTTACCAGGGATGAGTGGCGAGTTATGAAGAGAGACTTGATGTGTTAGGATTTTTTTCACGAGAGCTCAGAAGGTTAATTGTGGTTAGGGAGATCTTTTAAAAGGGAATCTGATAGTTGCTTGAAAAAGATGATTATTAAAGGATACGGGGAGTGAGGAGGAGAGTGAGATTAGACTGGGTGGGATATTAAAGGGTACGAGGAGTGAGCAGGAGAGTGTGATTAGACTGGGTGGGATATTAAAGGGTACGAGGAGTGAGGGGGAGAGTGTGATTAGACTGGGTGGGATATTAAAGGGTACGAGGAGTGAGGGGGAGAGTGGGATTAGACTGGGTGGGATATTAAAGGGTACGAGGAGTGAGGGGAGAGTGGGATTAGACTGGGTGGGATATTAAAGGGTACGAGGAGTGAGGGGGAGAGTGTGATTAGACTGGGTGGGATATTAAAGGGTACGAGGAGTGAGGGGGAGAGTGGAATTAGACTGGGTGGGATATTAAAGGGTACGAGGAGTGAGGGGGAGAGTGGGATTAGACTGGGTGGGATATTAAAGGGTACGAGGAGTGAGGGGGAGAGTGGGATTAGACTGGGTGGGATATTAAAGGGTACGAGGAGTGAGGGGGAGAGTGTGATTAGACTGGGTGGGATATTAAAGGGTACGAGGAGTGAGGGGGAGAGTGGAATTAGACTGGGTGGGATATTAAAGGGTAAGGGGAGTGAGCAGGAGAGTGGGATTAGACTGGGTGGGATATTAAAGGGTATGGGGAGTGAGGAGGAGAGTGAGATTAGACTGGGTGGGATATTAAAGGGTACGGGGAGTGTGGTGGAGAGTGGGATTAGGCTGGGTGGGATATGAAAGGGTACGGGTAGTGAGGGGGAGAGTGGGATTAGACTGGGTGGGATATTAAAGGGTACGGAGAGTGAGGAGAGTGGGATTAGACTGGGTGGGATATTAAAGGGTACGGGGAGTGAGGGGGAGAGTGGGATTAGACTGGGTGGGAAATTAAAGGGTATTTAAGGAAGTGGCCCTAGAAATAGTAGATGCATTGCTGGTCATCTTCCAAAATTCTATTATCTCTGGCACAGTTCCCATGGATTGGAGGGTAGCTAATGTAACCCCACTATTTAAAAAAGGTGGTAGAAAGAAAACGGGGAATTATAGGCCTGACATCGGTAGTGGGGAAAATGCTAGAGTCCATTATAAAAAATGTAATAGCAGAGCACTTGGAAAACAGTGACAGGATCGGACAAAGTCAACATTTATTTACAAAAGGTAAATCGCGCTTGACTAATCTACTGGAATTTTTTGAGGATGTAACTGGTAGAATAGATAAGGGAGAACCAGTGGATGTGGTGTATTTGGACTTCCAGAAGGCTTTCGATAAGGTCCCGCATAAGAGATTAGCATGTAAAGTTAAAGCACATGGGATTGGGGGTAAGGTACTGACTTGGATAGAGAACTGGTTGGCAGACAGGAAGCAAAGAGTTGGAATAAACGGGTCTTTTTCCGAGTGGCAGGCAGTGACTAGTGGGGTACCGCAGGAATCGGTGCTAGGACCCCAGCTATTCACAATATATATTAATGATCTAGACGAGGGAACTAGATGTAATATTTCCAAGTTTGCAGACGACACAAAGCTGGGTGGGCGTGTGTGCTGTGAGGAGGATGCAGAGAAACGTTAGTATGATTTGGACAGGTTGGGTGATTGGGCAGATGCATGGCAGATGCCGTATAATGTGGATAAATGTGAGGTTATCCACTTTGGTGGCAAAAACAGGAAGGCAGATTATTATCTGAACGGCAATAGATTGGGAGAAGGGGAAGTGCAACGAGACCTGGGTGTCCTTGTGCACCAGTCGCTGAAGGTAAGCATGCAGGTGCAGCAGGCGGTTAAGAAGGCTAATGGTATGTAGGCCTTCATAGCGAGAGGATTCGTGTACAGGAGCAAGGATGTCTTGCTGCAGTTGTACAGGGCCTTGGTGAGACCACACCTTGAGTATTGTGTGCAGTTTTGGTCGCCTTATCTGAGGAAGGATGTTCTTGCCATGGAGGGGGTGCAGCAAGATTCACCAGACTGATACCTGGGATGGCAGGAATGACGTATGAGGAGAGATTGGGTCGATTGGGCTTATATTCGCTGGAGTTTCGAAGAATGAGAGGGGATCTCATTGAAACTTATAAAATTCTAACAGGACTAGACAGACTAGATGCAGGAAGGATGTTCCCGATGGCGGGGGAGTCCAGAACCAGGGCTCATAGTCTAAGGATAAGGGGTAAGCCATTTAGGACTGAGATGAGGAGGAATTTCTTCATCCAGAGAGTGATGAACCTGTGGAATTCTCTACCACAGAAGGCAGTTGAGGCCAATTCATTACATATATTCAAGAAGGAGTTAGATATATTTCTTAAGGCTAAAGGGATCAAGGGATATGGGGAGAAAGCAGGAACAGGGTACTAAATTTGGATGATCAGCCATGATCTCATTAAATGGCGGAGCAGGCTCGAGGGGCCGAATGGCCTACTCCTGCTCCTATCTTCTATGTTTCTATGGGGAGTGAGGGGGAGAGTGGGATTAGACTGGGTGGGATATTAAAGGGTACGGGGAGTAAGGGGGAGAGTGGGATTAGACCGGGTGGGATATTAAAGGGTACAGGGAGTGAGGGGGAGAGTGGGATTAGACCGGGTGGGATATTAAAGGGTACAGGCAGTGAGGGGGAGAGTGGGATTAGACCGGGTGGGATATTAAAGGGTACAGGGAGTGAGGGGGAGAGTGGGATTAGACCGGGTGGGATATTAAAGGGTGCGGGGAGTGAGGGGGAGAGTGGGATTAGACCGGGTGGGATATTAAAGGGTACAGGGAGTGAGGGGGAGAGTGGGATTAGACCGGGTGGGATATTAAAGGGTACAGGAAGTGAGGGGGAGAGTGGGATTAGACTGGGTGGGATATTAAAGGGTACAGGGAGTGAGGGGGAGAGCGGGATTAGACCGGGTGGGATATTAAAGGGTACAGGGAGTGAGGGGGAGAGTGGGATTAGACCGGGTGGGATATTAAAGGGTACAGGAAGTGAGGGGGAGTGTGGGATTAGACCGGGTGGGATATTAAAGGGTACAGGGAGTGAGGGGGAGAGTGGGATTAGACCGGGTGGGATATTAAAGGGTACAGGGAGTGAGGGGGAGAGTGGGATTAGACCGGGTGGGATATTAAAGGGTACAGGGAGTGAGCAGGAGAGTCAGATTAGATTCGGTGGCTCTTGTCGATAGAGACTGGTGCCGACTGGTTAGGCTGTGAACTGCTTGTCTCTGTGCAGGGACAATCTGTGATTCTATCCCAGTGTGAGACAGAAGCGATAGCAAAAGGGGAAACTTAGCAAAAATACAACCTGCCCTGGAGATAATGAGATGCCAGAACTGGCAGGTTTGCCTCCAGCAGTCCCCAGCTGTTACTATCTGATGACTGGTAATGCTGGTCGCAGCTGTAGTAAACACTTCACTGCTCAGCCCTGAGACTCCGAATGTTCCAGCTGATTCTCTCGGGGATTCCTGGCTGTCACTGTGGCACTCTGTGTGATGTATGAGCCCAGTTAATATCCATGGTAACAGTATCAAAGGAATTAAACAGTTTGTTAAACAGGAAATACCAGTTGCTGCATGTTGAGGCTCGGTATTAGGTTGCATTCAGCATTATCGCTGCTCCACCCTTTCACATCCACATCATCCCCTCATTCTCACATCTCCTTATCCCCACCTTCGCCCTCCCCAACCCCCCACCCTTCTCCACCCCATCCTATCCTTTCCTCATCTCCCTCACTCTTTATTCCCTCTTTCTCGCGCCCACTCTCTCGCAGTCACATGTGGCCTCGGCCATGTTAATGTGCGGTCTCTATCTTGAGAGACTTTTGCAAACTAGTGCAGCTCCACATTAGAAACAGATGTTAAAGAAGAGCTTGGATGGGACCCAGTTCCTCCTTGGAAAGATCTGTTCAGAAGCATTTTATCCCCTCTACCCTATTGCTCTTTCACCCTTCCCCCATTAAGTACTCCCAGCAGCAGTTTTCCATTGATGGCGGGGTGAGGGTGATAGAAACATAGAAAAATAGGAGCAGGCCATTCGGCCCTTCGCACCTGCTCCGCCATTCAATATGATCATGGCTGATCCTCTATCTCAATACCATATTCCTGCTCTCTCCCCATACCCCTTGATGCCTTTTGTGTCTAGAAATCTATCTATCTCCTTCTTAAATATATTCAGTGACTTGGCCTCCACAGCTGTCTGTGGTAGAGAATTCCATAGGTTCACCACCCTGAGTGAAGAAATTTCTCCTCATCTCAGTCCTAAATGTCCTACCCCGTATCCGGAGACTGTGACAGCTCGTTCTAGACCCCCCAGCCAGGGGAAACATCCTCCCTGCATCCAGTCTGTCTAGCCCTGTCAGAATTTTATACGTTTCCACGAGATCCCCTCTCATTCTTCTAAACTCTAGTGAAAACAGGCTTAGTCGACCCAATCTCTCCTCATACGACAGTCCTGCCATCCCAGGAATCAGTCTGGTGAACCTTCGCTGCACTCCCTCTATGGCAAGTATATCCTTTCTTAGGTAAGGAGACCAAAACTGCACACAGTACTCCAGGTGTGGTCTCACCAAGGCCCCGTATAACTGTAGTAAGACATCCTTGCTCCTGTACTCAAATCCTCAAATTTGTCTTTTTAACATTTTTAGACATCTCCCCAATCACTTTCCTGCGCTGCTTCCTTGTCTTTTCTCTTTAGCATTCTAGGTTTCTCTCCACCGGAACCCTCCTCCCCCCTTTATTTAGTTTAAAGCCCTATCTACCTCCCTGAACTCTGGTCCCAGCATGGTTCAGGTGCAGTCTGTCCCAACGGAACAGCTCTCTCTTTCCCCAGTACTGGTGCCAGTGCCCCACGAATCAAAACCCACTTCTCCCACACCAATCTTTGAGCCACGCATTCATCTCCCTGATCCTATTGACCCTATGCCAATTTGCTTGTGGCTCCGGTAATAATCCAGAGATTATGACCTTTGTGGTTCTGCTTTTTAATTTAGTCCCTAGCTGCTCAAACTCTCTCAGCAGAACCTCTTCCTTTGTCCTACCTATGTCGTTGGTACCTACTTGGACCACGACAACTGGATCCTCTCCCTCCCACTCCTAGTTCTTCTCCAGCCCGGAGATGTCCTTTACCCTGGTAGGCAACATAGCCTTCGGGACTCACGCTCCTGGCTGCAGAGAACAGTGTCTATCCCCCTAACTATACTGTCGCCTACTACAACCACCTTCCTTTTTACTCCCCCCACTTGAACGGCTTCCTGTACCACGGTGCCGTGGTCAGTTTGCTCATCCTCCCCGCAGTACCCACACTTGTCCACAAGGGTTGCAAGAACCTTGAATCTATTGGACAAGTGCAGGGACTGAGGCTCCTGCAATACTATCTCCTGGATCCCCGTACCTGCCTCACTCGCAGTCACACCCTCCTGTCCTTGACCACGTGTCAATTCTAAAGTATTTAATCTAAGGGATGTGGCTGCCTCCTGGAGCAAAAGGTCCAGGTAACTTTCTCCCTACCTGATGTCTCGCAATGTCTGCAGCTCGGACTCCAGCTCCTCAACTCGGAGCCGAAGTTCTTCGAGCCGCAGACACTTACCGCAGATGTAGTCGCCCTGGACAGAAATGTCCACAAGCTCTCACATATTGCAGCAGCAACACATCTCCTGTTCTCCCATTATTTTTTTAATTTAATTAATTAGTTTAGTGTTAATCAAATTATTTACCTCGTTTAGTTTAGTAAATTAATTAAATTAAGTTTAGTTTTTAAAATTTAGTTATATGTTATGTGTTAACATAAAACTTAGTCCACAGTCACTACCAATCACTTACCTGCCTTACCTGTGATGTCACACTGCAGTTTTCTCCTGTTGTTGCAAGTCTGCTGCTGCTTTTATCGCCGCTCTCGGGCCTCGGTCTGCTCCCGCTCAGGTCCGCCGCCGCTCTGCGGGAGAAGTTAGGAAAAGCAAGGCAAAGCAGCACCTGCTTCCCCCACTTCACCGAAGTCCCACACGATATTGGGCAGAGGAGTTTTTCCAGAGGATGGCCTGTGTACAGCCTGTCTCGCTGGTCCTTGCACGCACAGATACAGGGTGGTAACAGAGAGTGAAAGAAGGCTCACCACCACCATCGTCTCAGGGCAACTAGGGATGGGCAATAAATGCCCGCCTTGCCAGCGACGTCCACATCCCGAGAATAAGAACATAAGAAATAGGAGCAGGAGTTGGCCCCTCGAGCCTGCTCCGCCATTCAATAAGATCTTGGCTGATCTTTTACCTCAACTCTACCTTCCCCCACTAACCCCATCCCTTGATTCCCTTAATATCCAAAAATCTATCGATCTCTGTCTTGAATATACTCAACGACTGAGCCGCCACAGCCCTCTGGGGTAGAGAATTCCAAAGATTCACCAAGTTCTGAGTGAAGAAATTTCTCCTCATCTCAGTCCTAAATGGCCGACCCCTTATTCTAAGACTGTGACCCCTGGTTCCAGACTCCCCAGCCAGGGGAAACATCCTCCCTGCTTCTACCCTGTCAAGCCCTGTAAGAATTTTGTATGTTTCAATGAGATCTCCTCTCATTCTTCTAAACTCCAGAGAATATAGCCCTAGTCTACTCAATCTCTCCTCATAAGACAATCCCCCCATCCCAGGAATCAGTCTGATGAACCTTTGTTGCACTTCCTCTAAGGCAAGTATATCCTTCCTTAGGTAAGGGGACCAAAACTGTACACAATACTCCAAGTGCGGTCTCACCAGGGCCCTATATAATTGTAGTAAGACTTCTTTACTGAATGAATGAAAGCAAAGTTGGGTTTGGGTTGCCTCAGTCTCCTTAATGTGGAACAGTGCTGATGTGCAGTAAATGGAAGCAGTGCTTGGGGTGGTAGGATGATGGAAACATGTCCTACAGGTTCACAGCCTCAGCTCCCCCTTGTGCATTGCTGTGACCCGTCATTCAGCCTGGCACATCTTCCAGCTTAGCTGCCTATTTCTGTTTGTTTAAGAAACAGTTTTATTAAAATGTGCTGGAATCAAGCTGAATATGGCCTGACTCCCGGAATCTACAGAAGAACAAGATTCTCTCAGGGCAATCTGAATATGAGGAACGTATGGGGTGAGGAAGTTCAGCAGACTGTGTACAATCTGCACCGTCAGGGACTGTGCCCAGCTCCGGGCTGTGATGTTACACCGAGATCCTGGAACTTTCAATCCATCCCTTCATTACATAGAGGTACAAGAACGACTACATCCCACACAGTGTTTGATTGGACACATCTATAACCATCTCAACAACCCTCAAGCCCATTTCCAACCAGCTCACTCTTAAAGCAATCAACCAACAGAACATGTTACATAGAATTTACCGCACAGAAACAGGCCAATTGGCCCAACTGGTCCATGCCAGCGTTTATGTTCCACACGAGCCTCCTCCCACCCTATTTACTTCATCTCACCTCATCGGCAAATCCTTCTATTTCTTTCTCCCTCATGTGCTTATCTAGCTTTCCCAAAAAAGGCATCTCTACTATTCGCCTCAACTACAACAACAACTTGTATTTATATAGCACCTTTAATGTAGATAAATGTCCCAAGGTGCTTCACAGGAACGATTATCAAACAAAATTTGACACCGAGCCACATAGGGAGATATTAGGACAGGTGGCCAAAAGCTTGGTCAAAGAATTAGTTTTAAGGAGCGTCGTAAAGGAGAGAGAGAGGTAGAGAGGCGGAGAGGTTTAGGGAGGGAATTCCAGAGCTTGGGGCCCAGGCAGCTGAAGGCACGGCCACCAATGGTGGAGCGAGTAAAATCGGGGCTGTGCAAGAGGCCAGAATTGGAGGAACGCAGAGATCTCGGAGGGTTGTAAGGCTGGAGGAGGTTACAGAGATAGGGAGGGGGATGGCCATGGAGGGATTTGAAAACAAGGATGAAAATTTTAAAATTGAGGAGTTGCCGGACTGGGAGCCAATGTAGGTCAATGAGCACAGGGGTGGTGGGTGAATGGGACTTGGTGCGAACTACCGTCCATCTCCAACCTCCCTTTCCTCTCCAAAATCCATGCCCATCTTTCCCGGAACTCCATGTTTGAATCCCTCCAATCAGGTTTCCGCTCCTGCCACAGTACCGAAACGGCTCTTATCAAAGTCACAGATGACATTCTATGTGACTGACTGTGGTAAATTATTCCTCCTTGTGGTAGCGAGTTCCACATTCTCACCACTCTCTGGGTAAAGAAGTTTCTCCTGAATTCCCTATTGGATTTATTAGTGACTATCTTATATTTATGGCCCTTAGTTTTGGACTTCCCCACAAGTGGAAACATCTTCTCTACGTCTATCCTATCAAACCCTTTCATAATCTTAAAGACCTCTATCGGGTCACCCCTCAGCTTTTTCTTTTTTTCTAGAGTAAAGAGCCCCAGCTGCTATGATGGATCCTACTTCCCCCATGTAGTCATTCCATGTCCCAACAACCCTCTGTGTAAAAATTAATTAATAAATAGTTCTCCTGACCTTTCCATTTGTTCTGTTGGTGATGAAAGTGTTAGGGTTAAATAAAAACAGAAAGTGCTAGAAATACATAGCTGGGCAGTCAGCATCTGTAAAGAGAAAAATTGGGCAACATTTCAGACACATCTTCACCAGCACCGCTGGAGGATACGCACCGAAACCCACAACCGCCCGCTCATCTTTACAAACACCGACACACCTGCTGTGTATTTCTAGCAAGAGTGGGATTAGACTGGGTGGGATATTAAACAGTACGGGGAGTGAGTAGAGGAGTGGGATTAAACTGGGTGGCTCATGTGGATAAAAACACAGGCAGAGATTTGATGGGCCGAATGGCCCGTTTCTAATGGAACATTTTTCTTCGTTGAACACTTGCTCAACAAAATGGCTGAAATCTTGACTAAATGTAACAGGATGAAGCACAGTAATTCTCAGGGATCTGTGTGCAACCCATTACAGAAAGGCCATGAGGGACATGGATTCACTAGGATGGTACCAGGGATCAGTGGGTATAGTTATTATAATGAGGCTGAAATTCGCCTTCGGACATGCTCCTGCCACAAGTCCACTGGGAATATATCAGAAGGGCCTGGAAATAGGCAGGGGACTGGATACGCACAGGAGGCAGGGCCTGGGACTCTCTACACAGTAAGCCTTCACACTTCTGACCTCAGTGGGACTTGGGTTAAGGTTGGAGGGCAATTCGCCCAATGAAGAGCGGCATACCAGCCTCCAAATGGGCGCATGTGGGTTCCACCAGGGCGGTCTAGGTCAGGAAAGCTGCCTGGACCCCCTGAAGATCAGTCAAGGTTCATTAAAGTTTTAAATCATCGGCATGAGGGGCGCAGGCATTATTTCTTTGTGGTGGCGGGGGATTGGGAGAACAATAGCAGCTGTGCGAGTTTCCAGCAACACAGGGCAAAAGGGACCCGAGATGTGCCTGCACTGGAACAGGGGCCCACCGTCTCCGTGCCCTCCCACTGACCACACGATCTCCAGCCAGGTCAGCGCACCAGTTGGTGTGATCCTAGCATCGCTGGCAGCATCGTGGCACTGTGCAATTACACGGCAGGTAAGTGCAGTGTTCACCGGAACAGAGAAGGTGAAGGACGATCTTATAGAAGAAAAAAGAGAAAGAACTTGCATTTCTATACCATCCTTTCACAAACTCAGGACATCCCAAAGTGTTTTACAGCCAATGGAGTACTTTTATAAGTGTAATAAAACTGTTGTAATGTAGGAAACACGGCAGCCAATTTGCACACAGCAAGCTCCCACAAACAGCGATAAGATAAATGACTAGTTAATCTGTTTTTTTAATGATGTTGGTTGAGGGACAAATTTTGGCTCTGACACCTCTGCTCTTCTTCGAAATAGTGGCGTGAAATTTTTTAGGTCTACCCGAGAGGGCAGACGGAGTCTCGGTTTAACGTCTCATTCGAAAGACGGCATATCTGACAGTGCAGCACTCCCTCAGTACTGCACTGGAGTGTCAGCCTAGATTTTGTGCTCAAGTCTCTGGAGTGGGGCTTGAACCTACAACCTTCTGACTCAGAGGCGAATGTGAGCCATGGCTGACAGCTAATATAGAAGCATTGAAACACAGGAGACGGCTTGAGAGGGTAAACATCGGGGATCATTTCCACTGGTCGATGAGGGGCAGTCACAGTTCCTGCACAGGTACCATGAGCTGAAATTTTGGTGATATCTATAAAAGCTACAATGGTGGATAACATCAGGCCAGCTACAATTTAAACCTCATTCGGACGTTTCCTGTCTGGTGGAGGGACTGAACTCCACGTGAAGAGGTGGGATTCACACCACTACTCATCAATCCAAGGCAGACATCACGTACTCCCCATTCACATAGAACCAGCAGTCCAAACTCTCCATTAACATCCGTTCTTAATGTGGAGACTGAAGTTTGCTGTTTTCAAATGAAGAGCACACCCTGTACAGACATAGCCCCAGGAGAGCAGCACAATACACACAATCCACACCGAGCCACTTTACTTAGAGATGTGGAGCAGCAAGAGCTGAAAAATTAACACCAGCAGCACTTCCCAGCTCAGTGTCAACATTCCCAGCTCAGTGTCAACATTCCCAGCAGGACTATCCAGGTCAGTGTCAACATTCCCAGCAGGACTGTCCAGCTCAGTGCCAACATTCCCAGCAGGACTGTCCAGCTCAGTGCCAACATTCCCAGCAGGACTGTCCCACTCAGTCCTGGAGTACTCCTCCTGTGCTATGTGGGAAGTCAGGGAAACTTTCGGTGTCCAGGGCGAACACATGTGCAGGAAGTGTCTCCAGCTGCAGCTACTCGAAATGCGCGTTTCGGAGCTGGAGCTGCAGTCACTGTGGAGCATCTGCGAAGCTGAGATCTTCGTGGATAGCACGTTTAACGAGGTGGTCACACCGCAGGTAAAGAGTGCACAGGCAGACAGGGAATGGGTGACTGCCAGACAGAGTAAAAGAACTAGGAAGGTAGTGGAGGAGTCCCCTGGGTCCATCTCCCTCTCCAACAGATTTTCCGCTTTGGATACTGATGGGGGAGATGGTTTCTCAGGGGAATGCAGCAAGAGCCAAGTCCGTGGCACTACGAGTGGCTCAGCTGCACAGGAGGGGAGGAAAAAGAGTGGGAGAGCAATAGTGATAGGGGATTCTATCGTAAGGGGAACAGATAGACATTTCTGTGGCCGCAGACGTGACTCCAGGATGGTATGTTGCCTCCCCGGTGCCAGGGTCAAGGATGTCACTGAACGGCTGCAGGGCATTCTGAAGGGGGAGGGCGAACAGTCAGAGGTCGTGGTTCACATTGGTACCAACGACATGGGTAGAAAGAGGGAGGAGGTCCTGCAACAAGAATTTAGGGAGCTAGGGAACAGATTAAAAAGCAGGACCTCAAAGGTTGTAATCTCTGGATTACTCCCGGTGCCACGTGCTAGTGAGTATAGGAATAGGAGGATAGAGCAGATGAATGCGTGGCTAAAGAGTTGGTGCAGGAGGGAGGGCTTTAGTTTCCTGGATCACTGGTTCTGCTTCTGGGGAAGGTGGGACCTGTACAAGTCGGACAGGTTGCACCTAAACCGGAACGGGACCAACATCCTTGCGGGGAGGTTTGCTAGTGCTGTTGGGGGGGGGGGGGGGGGGGGGGGGGCGGGGGCGGGGGATACGGAGTGAAGCTATAGGAGGGGGTGATGCACAGCCAAATCTAGAGGAAAAAACAAGTCAGCCTGGAAGGCAGAGCAAATATGTAATGGCACAAGGGAGTATGGCAAGGCTGGATGGCATTTATTTTAATGCAACGAGTCTTGCGAGTAAGGCAGATGAATTGAAGGTGTTGATGAACACATGGGAGTATGATATTGTTGCTATCACAGAGACATGGTTAAGGAAGGGGCAGGACTGGCAGCTCAATATTCCGGGGTATAGAATCTTCAGGCGAGACAGAGAGGGGTGTAAAAGAGGAGGGGGTGTCGCAATATTAATCAAGGAGTCAATTACTGCTGTAAGGAGGGATGATATCTTAGCAGGTTCCTCTAATGAGGCCATATGGGTAGAACTTAAAAACAAAAAGTGGGCAAGCACTTTGCTGGGAGTGTACTATAGGCCCCCAAACAGTCAGGGGGAGATAGAGGAACATATGTAGGCAAATCTCAGAGAAGTGTAGAAATAATAGGGTAATAATAGTAGGGGATTTCAACTTCCCCAATATTAACTGGGATAGTCAGAGTGTGAAAGGCTTAGAGGGTGCGGAATTCTTAAAGTGCATCTAGGAGAGCTTTTTGAGCCAGCATGTAGAAAGTCCTACAAGAGAGGGGGGGGGGGCGGTACTGGACCTAATTCTAGGGAAAGTATCCGGGCAAGTGGTAGAAGTGTCAGTAGGAGAGCATTTTGGTGACAGTGACCATAATTCAGTGAGATTTAAGGTAGTCATGGAAAAGGACAAAGATGGACTGGAAATAATGGTTCTAAATTGGGGGAAGGCCGATTTTAATGATAAGGCAGGATCTGGCCAAAGTGGACTGGGATCAGCTACTTGTAGGAAAATCCACATCAGAGCAGTGGGAGTCTTTCAGAAAGGAAATAGAGAGAGTACAACGCCAACATGTTCCCGTAAAAGGTCAAGGGTGGGACCAACAAGCCCAGGGAACCCTGGATGTCAAGGGATATACAAGAATGGATTAGGAAAAAAAGGGAGGCTTTTGGCAGATACAAAGGACTAAAAACAGTGGAAGCCCTAGAGGAGTATAGAAAGTGCAGGGGTGGGTACTTAAAAAAGAAATTAGGAGAGCGAAGAGGGGCCATGAAAAAACACTGGCGGGCAAAATAAAAGGAAAATCCCAAGGTGTTTTATAAGTATATTAAGGGAAAGAGGATAACCAGGGAAAGCGTAGGGCCCATTAGGGAGCAAAGTGGCAATCTGTGTGTATAGCTGGAAGATGTGGGTGAGGTTTTAAATGAATATTTTGCATCTGTGTTCACTATGGAGAAGGACGACGTAGGCATAGAAATCAGGCAGGGGGATTGTGATATACTTGAACAAATTAGTATTGAGAGGGAGGAGGTACTAGCGGTTTTAGCGGGCTTAAAAGTGGATAAATCCCCAGGCCCAGACGAGATGTATCCCAGGCTGCTGAGGGGCAAGGGAGGAGATTGCAGGGGCTCTGACACAAATTTTGAGATCTTCTCTGGCCACAGGCGAGGTGCCAGAGGACTGGAGGACAGCTAACGTAGTACCATTATTCAAGAAGGGTAGTAGGGATAAACCAGGCCAATGAGCCTAACATCAGTGGTAGGGAAATTATTGGAAAAAATTCTGAGGGACAGAATTAGTCTCCACTTGGAGAGGCAAGGATTAATCAAGGATAGTCAGCATGGCTTTGTCAGGGGGACATCATGTCTTACCAATTTGATTGAATTTTGAGAGGGGGTGACTAGTTGTGTGGATGAGGGTAGTGCAGTTGATGTAGTCTACATGGACTTCAGTAAGGCTTTTGACAAAGTCCCACATGGGAGACTGGTCAAGAAGGTAAGAGCCCATGAGATCTAGGGCAATTTGGCACATTGGATCCAAAATTGGCTTCGTGGCAGGAGGCAGAGGGTGATGGTCGAAGGTTGTTTTTGTGACTGGAAGCCTGTGTCCAGTGGTGTACCGCAGGGATCGGTGCTGGGTCCTTTGCTGTTTGTAGTGTACATTAATGATTTAGATATGAATGTAGGAGGTATGATCAGTAAGTTCGCAGATGACACGAAAATTGGTGGAGTGGTAAATAGCGAGGAGGGAAGCCTCAGGCTACAGGGCGATATAGACGGGTTGGTTAGATGGGCAGAACAGTGGCAAATGGAATTTAACCCTGAAAAGTGAGGTGATGCATTTTGGAGGACTAACAAGGCAAGGAAATACACAATGAACGGTAGGACCCTAGGAAGGACAGAAGATCAGAGGGACCTTGGTGTGCATGTACATAGATCCCTGAAAGCAGCAGGACAGGTATATAAGGTGGTTAAAAAGGCATATGGGATACTTATATTCTATGCCTCGGCTAATGAAGGCAAGAGCAGGGAGGTGATGATGGAGCTGTACAAAACGCTAGTTAGGCCACAGCTGGAATACTGTGTGCAGTTCTGGTCGCCACACTATAGGAAGGATGTGATTGCATTGGAGAGGGTGCAGAGGAGATTCACCAGGATGTTACCTGGGCTGCAGCGCTTCAGCTATGAAGAGAGACTGGACAGGCTGGGGTTGTTTTCCTTAGAGCAGAGAAGGCTGAGGGGGGACCTGATTGAGGTGTACAAAATTATGAGGGGCGTAGATAGAAAGGAACTTTTCCCCTTAGTAGAGGGGTCAATAACCAGGGGGCATAGTTTCAAGGTAAGGGGCAGGAGGTTTAGAGGGTATTTGAGGAAAAACTTTTTCACCCAGAGGGTGGTTGGAATCTGGAACTCACTGCCTGAAAGGGTGGTAGAGGCAGGAACCCTCACAACATTCAAGAAGCATTTAGATGAGCACTTGAAACGCCATAGCATACAAGGCTACGGACCAAGTGCTGGAAAATGGGATTAGAATAGACAGGGCTTGATGGGCCTCTTTCTGTGCTGTATAACTCTATGACTTTATAACATTCCCAGCAGGAATGTCCAGATCAGCGCCAGCATACCCGCTAATAGCTCTGACCTAACAATCCCAACATTCCCACGAACAGCTACTTTGAGTTTTGTTCATGATTTTATTTTCCTCTCACCTCTGACCCCCCAAATTAAATTTACCTTCTGTGCATAGAAACTGAATTAAGATAAAGAAACAGACAGAAGGAGCAGTGATGTGGAATGGTAAAGTCTGGATTTCACACTTCAGCTGATTAAAGGTCAGTCTCGAGACATCTACTGGAGCACATTCCATGGACAGAGCTGCAAGGACTGCTTCTGTGCAATGAATCTCCCTATGGCTCTATCTGCAGCTCTTTCTGTATGACTGGAAGATCAGGCTGACAAATCCATTCACTGCAAATGGAAAACATGACTACGAATGCTGGAAATGTACCAGAGGTCAATCTGTATTATGAGAACTTGCTCTGTGGTACCTTGTAAATCTTCAGCTGTCTGCGACTGTTTCATTCAATATAATTTCTGGCTAAATATAGATTTTAAATCAGTCCCACTGGTCCCTCAGGGTCTTCAGTCAAAACAATCCTGTTTCGGAGGAAGTGTAGCGTAATGGAACTGGCTGTCAGTGTGAACATTCCTGAATAGACAGAGAGCAGAGGAAGTCAATGGCAGCCTCATGGACACACCGTTAATGACTACACCCAGGATTAACCCGACCCACACGCTCAAACCCCTGCTCTGACATTGTCGTCACTGACAACTGCTCTTCATTTTTCCTTGGTTTGCTTTTCCACCCATATCAACCACCCCTTCACCTCTCTGACCGAGTCCGTCAATTGCTGACAGTTGGTGCTGTGGACCCACATTCACTGGAGACCCACCAGCACATTCCATGCAGCACCCTCCCAATCAGCAGATTTCCAGCCTGGTGGTTCAGCTCAATTCAAACCAGTTCCAGAGCTGTAACTCAGTACAGAATGTCCCTGGGAGTGTTTGATCGGGCAGTGTAGAGGGAGCTTTACTCTGTATCTAACCCGTGCTGTACCTGCCCTGGGAGTGTTTGATGGGACAGTGTAGAGGGAGCTTTACTCTGTATCTAACCCGCGCTTTACCTGCCCTGGGAGTGTTTGATGGGACAGTGTAGAGGGAGCTTTACTCTGTATCTAACCTGCGCTGTACCTGCCCTGAGAGTGTTTCATGGAATATTTGATTGCAGGAATAACATTGGTCAAGAACTGGACCATCATTGACGACCTGGATTGTAACAGAATCAAGGCTTTTCCTTCAAAATAAAATTACTTTCATATTTTGTATAGTAAAGAAAACGATTTCATTTCAATTTTAATCAGCAAAGAATTTTACAAACTGGTGAAAAATATCTAAAAACTCTTCTGAACAGTTTAAAAAATGAGCAAAGTTCTCTGTACAAAGGCAAAAGGTCTGAATGTCGGCATGAGCTCCGGTCATGGTGAACAACTGGTGTCAGAGCGATCTCACCAGGATGTGACGTCACAGCGGTCAGTACCAAGATGTGACATCACAAAGGTCAGTACCAAGATGTGACGTCACAAAGGTCAGTACCAAGATGTGACGTCACAAAGGTCAGTACCAGGATGTGACGTCACAATGGTCAGTACCAGGATGTGACGTCACAATGGTCAGTACCAGGATGTGACGTCACAATGGTCAGTACCAGGATGTGATGTCAGTCATTTCAAACCACAGTTGGCCAAGGCCAGCACTCAGAGGTGACATCACTATGGTTCTACATTACTAGTGGTCAGTTCCAGGATGTAATGTCACAGCTCATTCCATTGGACAGTGACACGGGGTACAATTAAAGCTATCTCATCGTGTTGGTGCCACACAGATATGTGAAGTTACCTACAGTATAATGCAAGCTCGACAGGACGCGAGGCTACAGCCGTATAAATAACTACTGAGCAGGAACAGGCTGTGAGGTGCAGAGGATGAGGTCAGGGTAACTGACAGGATGTAATGTTGTGCGATGTAGCACTAGTGATCCAGAAGTGGCCATCCTTTTTACAACAGGCCGTGCAGCCTCGGATTCCGGCCTCACACTGGAGCTGAGCAGTGCAGTTTCCAGTCAGAGCACAGGAAATGTGGTCCTTTACATCTTGTTTGACTGGAAATTATGTCACAAGGAGTCCCAATAACGTTATGTAGCTGTTTGATAATGGAAGCGCATCCAGCATCATTTCTGGGATCGCACGAGTCCATAGTGCAGAATAAGTAGACCATCCTGAAACGCAGTAAAGAGAAATGTGTCATTTATCAAAACGCACACTCTCAATTCCCCCCCCCCCCCCCCCCGACAATGTCCATGAGCAACAATGGAAATAGTCCTGAATTATGTGGCTTGTGCTGTGAGCCCATGGCCTCTAGGAACTGGGTGGAGCTGCACCAACCTCTCACACTCAGGACCCGAGGAGCTAACAGAGCAAATCCCATCAGTCCTTCAAGTAAAGGGCAAAGTTCCAGCAGACTCTCAGTCAGTCCCTATCATTTACACATGTGCACTGCACTCACTCAGTACATGGCACAGCATGTCAGCACAGCCAGTACTTGTCACCTTAAGCCAGGCAATGTGGGGAAGGATATCATGCTGCAACATCTACCCCTGCAGTGTCACGAAGCATTAATGAGCTCCCACAAACCTCCAGTGCCTCACTGTCCCTGATGTATTCCAGCTATATTTTGTTGTACCTTACTTTGCTATACAGTAATGAGACCAGTTTTACTTCATTCTGAGAGCACATCACAGAGTGAGCTGGGAACAGTGGAGATTAAGGACTTCGAAAACTGAATATGGTGCAGAGGGGGAAGGAGCTGCGGATCCTGTACACAAGTAATAAACAGTGAGGCAGAACAAACGAGATAACTAACAAGGACAGCGCAGGAAGGGACAGTGATGTGTCTGCTGCAAAATGTGGGAGTTTCCAGCATTAGGAGTTGAATCGGGCAAACTCGTCACCAACTCACACAGCTCGTGCTCAAAGTCTCAGAACCCGAGAAGGAGACGGAGACAATCTGACACATCAGGGCGGGAGGGAAGTTTCTGGAGCGAGAGTTTGAGGGGGTCGTCACACTGGTGAGAGACGGATCAGGCAGTGAAAGGATGGGCGACTATCCAAGGGGCGGGGAAAGTTAGAACAGGAACGCCCAGAGCAACTGATGCTCACAAGCTCCAGGTTCCTGTGGGGAAAATGGGAACTCTGGGCAGAGCCATCCCATAAATATCAATGGCCCCAGCAAACAAGGGATGGCTCGGGGGGGGGGGGGGGGGGGAAATCACCAACACAGCTAGAAATGCAGCAGTGAGAGGGGATTCAATAGTTAACAGTCCAGACCAACAGTCCTAGATGTTCTGTTGCCTCCCAGGGACATATAGAATAGACTGGACAAGGCTGTGCGAGGGGAGGGAGAGCAGCCAGTGACGTGGTAAAGAAAGGCCTGAAGCCTTGCAGGATGAGTTTAGGAGATTAAGAAACAAGTTTAGGAGCTGGACGTCACGGGTGATACTCTCAGGATTACTTCCCCAGCTATGTGCTAGAATAGGGAGGATTGGGGAAATTAATGGCTGGCTAACGGAATGGTGTCAGGAAGAGGGATTCCACTCTGTTGAGCATTGGCACCAGTTCTGGCACAGCTGGAAGCTATTCTGCAAGGGTAGGACAGATCTGAACAGGGAGGGTGCTGATGTACTGAGAAATGGTTAATCAGGGAAGGGATGAGGTATTTAAACTAGAAAGGGGGGTCCGGGAAAATGAAACCAACCAGGATCAGCTAATAGAGACGGGAGCAATAGATGGGGATAATATTCATGCAGAAAACAATTTAGCATGAGGTACACGAAGGAAAGGAATCAGATCAAATGGATTATACACAGTGAAAAGATTGAAGCAAAGGTGGGGGAAGCTTCGAAAAAAAATAATGGTAAAGGGATAGTGTTAAAAAAAGCCAAAAAAGGTTAAAATGCACCTATTGCAATGCAAAGTTTGGGAAATAAACTGGGGGAACTGGAAACATTTACTTTACAGCAAATTCTAGACTTAAAGACATTAACAGAAACCTGCTGCAAACTGGATAAGAATGGAAAATAAACATCAGGATATAATATATTTCAGAGGGATAAAGATGGAGTCACAGTGGCAGTATTAATTAAAGAGGGAAAATGTGCTGCAGAGAGGTTTACTGTGGGCAAGGAAGGGGACAGACAGAGTCAATATGGTTGGAGCTCAAAGATACAAAGGGCCATTAGTCAGGGATTATTACTAGATATATTATTAGTATTACAGTTTGGCAAATTATGGGGTGGAAATGGAAAAGGAAATCTGCAGTCAGATTAGAGAGATGAGCAGAAATAACAAATATTAATTTTAATGATCCACTTATCAATTAGGACTGAGAGGGAGTCAATGGAGAAAAGGGAATGGGATTCCTGCAATGTGTACAGAACAACCTCCTCGAGCAGCGAGTTAGTCGACCTACAGGAGGGAGGTGTTGTTGGATCTGGTTCTAAGTAATGAAATAGATCAGGTGGGTGAGCACCTGGGGAGCCGAGACTACAATATGACAATGTTTAAGATCAAACTGCAACGGGAAATTGGCTACCAGGACGATAGGGCAACAGTGGGATGTTTTAAAAAAGAGATTGTAAAGAATAAGTATATTCCATTAAAAGGGAAAGTACTGGTAGTATCAGGATACCAGGGATAAATAAAGAGGTTAGAAACCAATTAAAATTGAAGAGGAAGGTCTATGAGGATTAAAGAATAATGTAAAAACTAAAAGGGAATGAGAAAATAAGGCAAAAGGTTAAGAGCAGGATAAGGAAAACTAAGAGGGAGTCTGAGGAAAAATGTAAAAAAAAAATCAAAGGGAACAGGAAAGTATTTTACAAGTATATCAGTAAAAAGCAAATTGTTAAAAGTGAGGTGAGAGCCCTAAGAGGAGAGGATTGTTAATCTGCAAATGATGATCAAACAATGGTGGAAGTATTTAATAAATACTTTGCATCAGACTTTACTAAAGAGGATATTGGAGAGGAGACGATTCCTGATGTGGATGAGAGTGAGACGAGTGATGGATAAAAGGATTTTGTTTGTTAAATTAGTTCGGCTAAAGGAAGATAAAGTGCCCGGGCCTGACAGGAAATGCTGGGAAAAGCCGTGGCCTCAATCTGTGCCGATCTGAACTGTCTCCAGGATGACGCCTGGTGGGAGCTGGGAACAAAGTCAACAGTCTGTGGTAGATCCTGCTGTGAAGGAATAAGCCATATAACCTATTCAGAAAAATACACTATCTTATGAAAGAATATTGGCCCTATTAAAACATGACAAACTGGGTTTGGAAATTTAGAAACCTAACTATGAAATAGCTATGAAAGAATTCTGGCTATTGAGATAAGACAGTTGTTGACCCTGAATAAACAACCTTATTGAAACAGAAGGTGCATGGCTCCGACAGGCTGACTTTTAATTTAAACTTCGTAAAGATGGCACATAAGATAAGGAACATCTGCCCTCGTAAAGATGACATAAAATAAGGGACACCTGCCCTTCACACCGTTTTATATGGTTAACCCAGAACACCTGGAGAAAGACAAGATTCTGGAATATTACAAGCTGATGTAGCAGTAATAATTGCAGAGGTCGGCAGAAAGATGAATAGGGATAATTAACTTGCATCAGCAGAAAACCTTAAAGGAAATACAACTGAAAAGGGTATAAATATTGAAGTTTCAAATGAGATAGCAGATTCGCTTTAATCGGGCAAAGCGATTCTCGACCAGAGGCGGCTCTGTGGTCTCCAACTCTTTGTACCTTGGGGATCAAAGGTATTTGATATTGATGGATATCCTGTATAGGAAACTTTAAGAACCGTAATACTGTAGCAAAGTTAAGATTTAAAAGTAAGATTCTCTGTTAATAAGAAGATAGTATTTTTTCTCTTTTTAGAACTGTTAATGTTGCAATTGATTGATTCACCAACTGTAAATTGCATGTCGGTTCTTTTAATAAATCTCTATATATTTTTAGAATTGTCTCACATAAGTCTTCTGTATCAATAACTCGCAAACTCAATCTCTGTACACTCTTTGGTGAAGAGTTACAGAATTCTGAAGGAGTTCTCCAGACCCTCATAATATCCGGGACGTTACAGTCTAGCTAAACTTATTAAAAGCGCTATCTGGAGGACGGTAACATGCTCGGGTTGTTCCTTTCCTTTAGGGAGAGATAGCCAGGACCTTTAGACCCAATTAAGCGTCTTTAGCATTCGGCTACCTCAAACTTTAGTTGCAAGTGAATGTCTGAGAAATACGCTTGATCCGGGATAGCCCCAAAGGGGCTAGGACTAGTAAATATCCCTTCACTGCAATCCGAGTTTTCCTGTTCGGCTCCAGATAATTCTGCAAGCCAATCTCCCAAGAGGGAGGGTGATCCTAGACGGACAAACAGTGTGAAGCTCACTAGCACACTGCTGGCAAGCTGCACAATTTCAGCTGGTTAAACTCGTGTTAGTTCTTCACACATTTGGAGATTCCTACACCTTGCCAACCTGTCTCAAGTGGGCTGTGTCCCTCTGGAGGCAGTCGCTCCATCCCAAACAATGGAAACCCAGCTGTGTGGGTTTCTCTGTGATCTGGTCATGTGTGATGGGTTTGTGTGTGTGGCAGATACCTAGCTGACCAGATCAACACCTCGCCACAGGATGCAGCGCAGCTAGGAGTTCCAGCAGGACTTCAGATCTCAAGCATGCTCTTCAAAGTTTTGCGGATCAGTTAGTGACATTAATTCACTGAATCCTACTTCATCAATGAGAAACTTGATGTTACATCGTTATGTAGCTTCTGTTGTAAGTCCCTGGGTCACGACCCTTTCTCACCACTTTGCCTGCTCCCAAACACATACTGGCAGCTGGTTACTGAGGGCCTGGAGACAGTCACTTAGCTACTGTCCTGGGCAGGGAATGGATCGCAGGGGCAGAGAGGCTGAGAATTTCATCAGAGATGTTCCCACTCCGCATCGCAACTTCACCAGATGTGCAGCGGAAAACCGGTTTACATGTAAATGGGCATTCCGCCACACTTCTGCTCCGAACTCTATGGGAATTCCTGGCCAGAGACTCAGAGAGGGAAGGGGGGGAGCGAGAGGGAGAGGGGGAGCGAGAGGGAGAGGCAAGGAGGGTGAAGGAGATGGAGAGAGTCAGCAGAGGTGGCATGAGAGAAAAATAAGGCAAAGCTTGGCATTGCCTGATAGCTGTCTGGTTTGACGGTCTTTACTGATCTGTGAGAGAAGTGGCGATTGTGGCGTGACCTACACTGAGCTGGTAAGAGGGAGGAGCTGAGGGAAATCCTTATCAGTCGGGAAAAGGTGTTGGGGAAATTGATGGGACTGAAGGCTGATAAATCCCCAGGGCCTGATGGTCTGCATCCCAGAGTATTAAGGAGGTGGCCTTGAAAATAGTGGATGCATTGACGATCATTTTCCAACATTCCTTAGACTCTGGATCAGTTCCGAAGGAGTGGAGGGTGGCTAATGTAACCCCTCTTTTTAAAAAAGGGAGGGAGGGAGAAAGCAGGGAATTATAGACCGGTCAGCCTGACATCAGTGGTGGGTAAAATGATGGAATCAATTATTAAAGATGTCATAACAGACCATTTGGAAAGTGGCGACATGATAGGTCCAAGTCAGCATGGATTTGTGAAAGGGAAATCATGCTTGACAAATCTTCTGGAATTTTTTGAGGATGTTTCCAATAGGGTGGACGGGGGGGAACCAGTAGATGTGGTGTATTTGGACTTTCAGAAGGCCTTCGACAAGGTCCCACACAAGAGATTGGTGTGCAAAGTTAAAGCACATGGGATTGGGGGTAATGTGTTGATGTGGATTGAGAACTGGTTGGCACACAGGAAACAAAGAGTAGGAGTAAATGGGTACTTTTCAGAATGGCAGGCAGTGACCAGCGGGGTACCGCAGGGTTCGGTGCTAGGGCCCCAGCTGTTTACATAAGAACATAAGAAATAGGAGCAGGAGTAGACCAATCGGCCCCTCGAGCCTGCTCTGCCATTCAATGAGATCATGGCTGATCTGATCCAACCTCAACTCTAAAGAACACAAGTAGTAAGTAGGAGCAGGACCAGGCCACTCGGCCCCTGGGCCCGCTCCGCCACCCACAGGGCCTTGACCGATCCGAACTCAAACTCATGTCCAATTTCCAGCCCGCTCCCCGTAACCCCTGATTCCCTTTACTTCTAGGAAACGGTCTATTTCTGTATTATATATTAATGATTTGGACGAAGGGATTAATTGTAATATCTCCAAATTTGCGGATGACACTAAATTGGGAGGCAGTGTGAACAATGAGGAGGATGCTAGGAGGCTACAGAGTGACTTGGACAGGTTGGGTGAATGGGCAAATGTATGGCAGATGAAGTACAATGTGGATAAATATGAGGTTATCCACTTTGGTGGTAAAAATAGGGAGGCAGACTATTACCTGAATGGTGGCAGATTAGGGAAAGGGGAGGTGCAACGAGACCTGGGCGTCATGGTACATCAGTCACTGAAGGTGGGAAGGCAAGTGCAGCAGGCAGTCAAGAAAGCAAATGGCATGATGGCCTTCATAGCAAGGGGATTTGAGTACAGGAGTAGGGAGGTGATGCTACAGTTGTACAGGGCCTTGGTGAGGCCACACCTGGAGTATTGTGTGCAGTTTTGGTCTCCTAACTTGAGGAAGGACATTCTTGCTATTGAGGGAGTGCAACGAAGGTTCACTAGATTGATTCCTGGGATGGCCAGACTGACATATCAAGAAAGACTGGATCAACTGAACTTGTATCCTCTGGAGTTCAGAAGAATGAGGGGGGATCTTATAGAGACGTTTAAAATCCTGACTGGTTTAGACAAATTAGATGCGGGCAGAATGTTTCCAATGTTAGGGAAAACTAAAACCAGGGGTCACAGTCTAAGGATAAAGGGGAAGCCATTTAAGACTGAGATGAGGAGGAACTTCTTCACCCAGAGAGTGGTGAATCTGTGGAATTCTCTACCACAGAAGGTTGTTGAGGCCAGTTCACTAAATATATTCAAAAGGGAGTTAGATATAATACTCACAACTAGGGGGATCAAGGGGTATGGCGAGAAAGCAGGAATGGGGTACTGAGGTAGCATGTTCAGCCATGAACGCATTGAATGGCGGTGCAGGCTCGAAGGACCGAATGGTCTACTCCTGCACCTATTTTCTATGTTTCTATGTAATGCAGGCACCGAGTGACTCAGCTGCTGCTGCCGGTTCTCTGTCTGTTTTTTCTCCAGAGTACAATTTTTCCCCAGAAGAAATGTCTCCTTAATGAGATCTTCAAACAAAACAAAGCCTTAGACGGAAAACAGAGCTTATTATTGAATCATGTAATTGTTCCCAGACACTCTGGCTAGATCAATAAGCTGCCTGTGCACATGGGAATGATAAACAGTGTGGAATCAGACAATGGTGAGGGCTGTGCTGTCACTGTCTACAGTGATAATCACCAGAAACTGTGCACGGTTTACGCTGGGCACAGAGTAAGGGCCAGTGGACAAGATACAGGCAGTGTACAACATGGGTGGAGATTTTCACAACCTTTGATGCAGTTTCCCATTTCCTTGCATCTGAAGACCCAGGGCTCAGTTTATCCAAGTGGCCTAAATCATACCTACCCCAGGACAGGCACCTTTAGTACAGATATAAACAGGGCCAGTCCCGGGACAAACTGTGTTTACATCAATTGCAAAAACCAACAAGGTTTCCTTGGTAGTTCAACAGTTCCAGTGCTACACCGCACACTATCTGACATCAGGGTAGCTACACATGCAAAGTACCCCATCCACCTTTGCCTTGTGATAATATTAGAAAAGGTTTCCAGTCCAGCTGGAAGTTGCGAACAGCAGGAGCTGGCAGTGAAGCACTCAGAGAGCAGATGGCTCTTATTTTAAACTGCAGGCTGTGCCTAATCTTGGCCTTGGACTCCTCTACAGTCGAGTATCTCGTTCACTGTTCAACCCTCTCATAAGGCAAGCCTACATTGTGTACTGGCCCATTCACACCCAATCAGTGCAGTGATCGCTACGGTTTGTTCTACTAAAACTCATTTGGCTGTAAAGGCGGTTTTCTGTTCACATCCTTGGACATTGACTCTCACTGGGGTACAGTTCCACAGACACTGACTCTCACTGGGGTACAGTTACACAGACCCTGATTCTCACTGGGGTACAGTTCCACAGACACTGACTCTCACTGGGGTACAGTTCCACAGACCCTGACTCTCACTGGGGTACAGTTCCACAGACCCTGACTCTCACTGGGGTACAGTTCCACAGACACTGACTCTCACTGGGGTACAGTTCCACAGACACTGACTCTCACTGGGGTACAGTTCCACAGACACTGACTCTCACTGGGGTACAGTTCCACAGACACTGACTCTCACTGGGGTACAGGTACGTCTAACAAATGGTCATTCTTCATGTGCCCAGTGAGTGCCAGCAGGTTATTTGCCCAGTGACATTAAAGTTGTACAGGATTCTGCCCTCTACACCAGCACACTCCCAGCAGGAGTGTGACACGCCCAGAGTGTCTGAGGCAAATCGTAACACCCCAACCAACTAAAACATCAGCTCATAGATCGGGACTGAATCTTGGGGGGGGGAAAAAATCACTCATCATTGCAGCGAGTGTGGCTGTGACTGCCACTGTGACCACAATGGCACTGTCCCAACTGATTCCAGCCACTGAAACATGATTTACCCAATGAGAGCACAACTGATGGATCGATCCCAGTTACTCTGCTTCATTTCAATCTGTTCAGTGTTAGAACAAGAGAGGTTACAGGGTCTTTAACATTGTACTTGGAGCGAGCCCATTCAGTTTGGTGCTGGGGCAGTGTAGAGAGCACCTTGCTGGGCGAGAGGGAGGGGAACAGCTTGTTATAAATGTGCTCTCCCCAAGCTGCACAGCAGTATGGGCAGCAGCGGCAGTGTAGTCTGTGGGTCAGACTGGAGCCGACGATGGAAGGTGTGGTTGGTTAACAATAACAACTTGCATTTATATAGCACCTTTAACATAGAAAAATGTCCCAAGGCGTTGAACAGAAGCGTAATCAGACAAAAATCAACACAGAGGAGATATTCGGAGGGGTGACTAAAAGCTTGGTCAAAGAGGTGGGTTCTAAGGCGAGTCTTAAAGGAGGAGAGAGAAGTGGAGAAGCGGAAAGGTTTAGGGAGGGAACACGAGATCTTTGGATCTAATGAAGGCACAGCTGCCAACGGTGGGGTGAAGGGTTTTGAGATGCACAAGAGGCCAGAGTTGGAGGAAGAGAGTTTTGGAGGGTTGCAGGGCTGGAGGACATTATGGAGATAGGGAGGGCTGAGGCCATGGAGGGATTTGAATATGAGGATGAGAATTTTAAACTTGAGGTGTTGGTGGACTGGGAGCCAATGTAGGTCAGCGAGCACAGGGGGTGATGGATGAATGGGACTTGGTGCAGGTTAGGATACGGACAGCAGAGTTTTGGATGAGGGTGGAAGGTGGGAGGCCGGCCAGGAGAGCATTGGAATAGTCGAGTCTGGAGGTGACAAAAGCACGGATGAGGGTTTCCGCAGCAGATGAGCTGAGGCAAGGGCGGAGACGGGCGATGTTGCAGAGTTGGAAGTTGGCGGTCTTTGATACGGAGAGAATATGGCGTCGCAAGCTCAGCTCAGGGTCAAATAGGATGCCTAAGTTGTTAACAGTCTGGTTTAGCCTGAGACAGTGGCCAGGGAGGGGGATGATATCGATGGAAAGGGAACAGAGTTTGTCATGGGGGCTGAAGACGTGGCTTCGGTCTTCCCAATGTTTAGCTGGAGGAAATAGGTTCTCATTCAGGACTGGATGTTGGACAAGGAGTCTGACAACACCTCAATTCTCCTTCACCAGTCACGGCTCATTTGAGCAGAATACTTTCAGCACATTCTAACGTGGAAGATTAAATATTGATGAAAATGGCTCTGTCTTTGTAACTACACATAAATCCACAAGCCATAAAGGAATCTGTCGTGTCTCAGACTAATCTTCTCCGGTCTCCAGGGCTGGTGTGATTTATGAAAGGTTCGATTCTCATTTCTGTACAGCCTGTTTAATCTCACTGTCTGAACACTACATATAAAGCTGCAGGTTTATATTGTTATAAAATCCTACATCCAAATATTCACTATAACAGAAAATCCCCTCTTCTGGAACCTGTGCGAGTGAGCACATGAATAGACAAGTGTGTGAATGTGTACGAGGATTAGTGTGTAAATGTGCATGAGAGAGGCTGAGTGTATGCAAGTGTGAGAGAAAGTGACTGGCAGAAGCATCTAGGAGCAGTCGAGAGCGTAAAGTCAGTTTCATTAGCACAGTGATACAGAATAGTACATCGAGAAACAACATCCATTTATATAGAGCCCTTAACGTCGAATAACATCCCAATGAGCTTCACAGAGGCATAATCAAAAGAAATGGATGCCTAGCGAAGGATGCGGATATTAGGAAGGATGAAAGAGGTGGCTTTTAAGGAGGATCTTCAAAAAGAGGGAGATGGAGAGGCGGAGAGGTTTAGGGAGGGAATTCCAGAGCTCAGGGCCCAGGCAGCTGAAGGCGCGAGTGCCAATGGTGGGACGAAGGGTTTCGGGATGCACAAGAGGCCAGAATTGGAGGAAAGCAGAGATCTCGGGGGGTTGTAGGGCTGGAGACGGTTACAGAGATAGGATGGGGCGAGGCCATGAAGGGATATAACATGAGGATGAGAATTTAAAATTTGAGGCATGGGGGACTGGGAACCAATGTAGGTCAACAAGCACAGGGGTGATGGGTGAACGGGACTTGGTTGCGCGATAAGATAGGGGCAGCAGAGTTTTGGATGAGCTGAAGTTTATGGAGGATGGGAGGCAGGAGAGCATTGGAATAATCGAGTCTGGAGGTGACAATGGATGAGGCAGATGGGCTGAGGTAGGGTTCGAGATGGATGTTATTAGAGTTAAACATAGGTGGCCTTAGTGATGGAGAGGATAAGGGGTCAGAAGCTCAGCTTGGGGTCAAATAAGACTCCAAGACTGTGAACAATTTGATTCAACCTGACTCAATAGAGAGGGAAAGGGATGGAATCAGTGGGAAGCGCACAGAATTTGTGACCGGGGACGAAGGTGATGGCTTCGGGCTTCCTAGTGTTTAACTGGAGGAAACTGTGGCTCCAGCAGTCTGACAGCACAGAGGGAGAGGCCCAGGGCTGGCGGAGAGGCCCAGGGCTGGTGACAATAGTTAAGCCCCACAATAAACAGAGATAAATACTGAGTAGCACTTGTGCAGTTATGTGCCCAGAGAGTATTCTTCCTCTTGTCTGCATGCTGGTTCATCAGAGGGGAGTTAATGGATAAATGCAACATTGGATAATAGTGGGTAGGGATGAGGTTGGCCACTGTAGCGAGCAGATGACTGTTTACACATTGATGGATTTAGTATGTGCCTATGGTCGGCAGACTGGCAGATATGTGACGTCCCTTGTAGGCGCCTGGAAGGATCCGGACACAAAAACCGAGGGCAGTGGTGACCTTCGCTACCACTGGCAAGTGTTGTGCCTACACTGGAGCACGGCTAGCGGTCTATGGCATAGGAGCGTAAATCAGACAAAATTTGGCACCGAGCCACATAAGGAGAAATTAGGACAGGTGATCAAAAGCTTGGTCAAAGAGGTAAGTGTTAAGGAGCGTCTTAAAGGAGAGAGAGGTGGAGCGGTTTAGGGAGGGAATTCCAGAGCTTGGGGCCCAGGCAGCTGAAGGCACGGCCACCAATGGTGGAGCAATTATAATTGGGGACAGACAAGAGGCCAGAATTGGAGGTGTGCAGATGTCTTGGAGGGTTTTAGGGATGGAGGAGGTTACAGAGATAGGGAGGGGGCGAAGAGGCCATGGAGGGATTTGAACACAAGGATGAGAATTTTAAAATCGAGACATTGCCAGACCAGGAGCCAATGTAGGTTAGCAAGCACAGGGGTGATGGGTGAACGTGACTTGGTGCGAGTTAGGATACGGGCAGCAGAGTGTACTTGCAACGTAAACCACGGAGGTTACTACGATCAGGTATTCATACTGCTCGTTATTAGACAGCTTCCCATTGGCTGTGGGGGGACCGTCTTGTGCAAATTCTAGTCGCTGATATCTGCCTGTAATTCCGGGCCAGAACACAGGAATATCTTTCCAATATATCCAGTAATAATGATGGATATATATATATATATATATATATATACACATATACACACACACATACACACACACATCCTGCCTGCATCAGCTTTAATCACAAAAGACCAGAAGCTGTACAAAACATGGGCTCCGCCCACCTTTCCTTTGTAATGCTGCTTTGATAACAAAGCGAGTTAAGTGCCCTCTAGCCTTGCCGCAATGCTGTAAAAAAAAGTGTCCTCCAGGGAGCAGCCAAGCTTGCCCCAGTCCCTGAATATGCAGCATTTCACTCACTCTCCATTACAGTCACACTCCAGGGAGATGCTCGCACAGCTTTCAAACCTTTCAGACATACTCAAATTATCATCGTAGCGAGTTGTTATGATCTAGAATGCACTGCCTGAAAGGGCGGTGGAAGCAGATTCAATAGTAACTTTCAAGAGGGAATTGGATAAATACTTGAAGTGGAAAATTTACAGGGCTGTGGGGAAAGAGCAGGACTAAGTGGAGAGCTCTTTCAAAGAGCCGGCACAGGCACGATGGGCCGAATGGCCTCCTTCTGTGCTGTGGGATTGTATGATTCTAATCAAGAAGGATTCTCCCCTTCCCAAAAATACCCAGAACAATTCTACACCACAGTCCAGAGAACAGTGTGAATCAGAAAACAATCCCTTTACAGTGGGAATAAGCTGTGTGATTTCCCAGTAACGGTTTAAATCTGCAGATCATGCACACACACAAAGCAATTCTGCAAATTGACCAGTTACCTCCAGTCTGCCTCCACCATCAAACAGGCAGGGCAGCAGACAGGTCACCCCCTAATCAGGTTCAGTAGAAAGAAGAATTAAATACATTTTACATTTATTGGTCCCTGCCCCAGGAGGCAGTTTCCTTGGTTACTGCACATGTACAGCTGACCTTTTTAAAGATCAGCCACAGTTCACACAGCAGGAGCATTCACTTCAATGCAGCATGACATTCACAGCCCACTCAGAACATAGCCAACAAAGATGGAACATCCCCCAAGAAGGAAGGAAGCAGCAAAGTGTAGCAGCTGAGATTCTCCCTTAACCCCTTTGCAGCTATGAGCTGAAGTCCCGGGCTTGGTGTAAATGGTGGATTGTGCAATAGTTATTTGATTGGAACCAGACAGTGATGTAACTCTGCACTTGTCTCCCGCTCGGGACTGCACCAGATTAACTCCCTCCCACTGCCATTCAACCTCAGCCCGTCTTGAAGGGGAAGTGTGGCAGGACGTAGCCTGTGCTGCAGAAAGCCAGTCTTGGCTGGGCTCTTGGACGGAGCTCTTTGCCACAGTAACACATGTGGCCAGGGCACCACGAGGAGCATTTAGCCACAGTGAGTCGGGATGCTGTACGGAGCCCTCCTCTGCAGCGAGGGGCTTTGCCCCAGGCTGCCCGCTGTACCTTTATGTTGATCCTGGATTGTGTGTGATGCAAGTGAACAGTGAATGATTGGATTCTTTAAATCGATTACCTGACAGAACAAGGTGACTTGACCTCAGCCAGTTATTGACCTTCCAATGAGGTCAGCTGTGGCTCAGTGGGTAGCACTCTCATCTGAGTCAGAAGGCTGTGGGTTCAAGTCCCACTTTAGAGACATGAGCACAAAAATCTAGGCTGACACTCCAATGCAGTACTGAGGCAATGCTGCAGTGTCAGAGGGCCATTACTGAGGGAGTACTGCTCTGTCGGAGGGGCAGTACTGAGGGAGTACTGCTCTGTCGGAGGGCCAGTACTGAGGGAGTACTGCTCTGTCGGAGGGCCAGTACTGAGGGAGTACTGCTCTGTCGGAGGGCCAGTACTGAGGGAGTACTGCTCTGTCGGAGGGCCAGTACTGAGGGAATACTGCTCTGTCGGAGGGCCAGTACTGAGGGAATACTGCTCTGTCGGAGGGCCATTACTGAGGGAGTGCTGCGCTGTCAGAGTGGCCATCTTTTGGATGAGACGTTAAACTGAGGCCCCATATGCTCTCTCAGGTGGACGTAAAAGATTCCATGGCACACTTTCAGAGGAGCAGGGGCGTTCTCCCCGGTGTGCTGGCCAATATTTATCCCCCAATTAACATCACTGAAACAGAATATCTGGCCATTATCACATTGCAGTTTGTGGGAGCTTGCTGTGTGCAAATTGGCTGTCGCATTTCCTACATTACAACAGTGACTACACTTCAAAAGTACTTCATTGATGTAAAGTGCATTGGGATGTCCTGAGTTGGTGAAAGGCGTAAGTCTTTCTTTCTTTGATACTGTGACCTGTAACGCACAAGATAATTCAGCAAACACCTGCATTGACCACAAGCTGCAGAGCAGGGTGTCCCGGGTGGAATAGTACGTAAATATTGGGCATCAAACTCATTACACAGAGCAGCTGGTTAACGGTGAATCCCAAAGACACAGACTGACGGCAATGTTTTACAGCACACATTCCTGCATTCAGTCCCAGCACTGCACATGATGTTCATTCATCACGACTCATTGTGTGACAGAGTCAGAACTCATTTTAAAATCACACCTTTCCTCCATTTAACCTCTTTATTCGCCACAACAAGCTGCTGCTGTGATCCACTCTAAAATGGCAGCTATGATTACATTTTCCAGATAAGATCACAATATGTATGGATGAGGGAGGCCATTCGGCCCACCGTAGTTCATCCAGACAGACCCCACAGCCCTCCTTCCCCCCCGCCACCCCCCACCCGACATTGCAGCATCTAATTGTTCACTAAATTATTCCAGAGTTCTTCATGCCACTACTGTGTCTGGGAACCCATTCTATGTGTCAATCGCTCTGCCTTTGTGCAAAACATTTCTTGATTTCAGCCCTAAGTTTACTTTTTCCTCTTGTCCTACTCAAGGTGCGTCTGACCAGAACTGGACCCAGTGCTCACGGTGTGCGTCTGACCAGAGCCCTGTACAGTTTCATCATTACCCACTTCCAGTGCTCTGGGATAACCCGGGGATTTAGTTATTTCTAGCTCTTTTACCCAGTCCAACATTTCCATCTCATTTATAGCAAAGTCAAGGCCTGAATTATCTTTTAGCTTCCTTGTAAATACTGCGAGTAATTAATCATACAGAATATTTACTACTTTGTCTTTACCCTCAATTTCAAGCCAATTTGCATCTCATGATCTCTCACTTCCCAGCCTTACATTTCTCACTCCTGGTGCTGCCCACACTCACTATACTCAATCCCAACTAGTCTGTTCCCATTCACAGCTACAACACAACCCCACTGATACTCTTCTCATTCACACTCACTATACCACAATCCCAACTAGACCTTTCCCACTTACTGCTACAGTACAGAATCCCACTACAACCCTCCCCATTGGTTCCTATGTACATTGTCTTTATCACTCATTCCCACTGCATAGAATTTGTTTGATATTCTGAAGTCAGAGGCCCATCACTAACCCGTATGTTGCTGTGGGTGACGTTGCTTCGAATGTGCCTCAAGGTCTGGTGATGTTCTAAGATCTTGTTCCCGCAGATGATGTCTACCTGTCAACCACACAAAGAATGGCCTGTGGTTAAACTTTTACAAACTGAATGTAAACCCGAAAAGTGACAGTTTCAGGTGCAATGTCATCGTTTTCAAGTGAAATTTGCTCTCTACATAGTGTAGATAAAGCCTGATACACACTGGGAAAACCAGAGGGATAACCTTCCACAACGGTATCTCCCAAACCAGCAGCTCCCCACCAAAACTAATCGCCTCTCCACTACTGAACTAGTAAAACCAGTCACCACTTCACCATTGCACCTCCAACCCATCGACCCTTTATACCTTGTGTGCAAAACACACTGACCCTCCGCACCGCGCACACAACCCCCCCGCCCCCCATACCACGCACGGAATCCCCCCACCACTGACCCCCCCTGCCCCATACCATGCACGGAAACCCCCCACCACTGACCCCCCCCCCAACACCATGCACGGAAATCCCCCCACCCCCCATACCATGCACGGAAATCCCCTACCACTGACCCTCCGCACCAGAGCACAAACCCCCCCACCCCACTGCGCACGGAAACACCCGCCCTCCCCACAACTGACCCTCCAGACCGCATACAGAAACCCCCCCACCCCACCAAGAGCCCAACCATCAATTATCCATCACTTTATCTACAAAGCGGCAGACCACCCATCCACCCCACCTACAACACTCGAACCCCACGGTGTGACCAGGCTCAAAGATGCTGTTCTTTTCTTCTCTGTACACAACACATGTCCATTTCTGTTAACATGTCCCTCTGTGTTCACTCAGGGTAATGTTCCTGTGCTGAATCCCACTGGGAAACCTGCAATCTCTGATTGCAGCCCTGAGCTCTGCCAGTCCGGACAGTCTGAGGATATTATTCAATCAGTAGCTTCACTGGTGCAACTTCAAACTACACTTTCAGCCATATAGAGCATCAGTCGCACACACGCCTTGCTAAAACTGCACAGTGCTCTGGTCAGACCACACTGTGGGCACTTTGTCCCGTTCTGGTCACTGGGACAGAAGGGAAATTAAAAAATGTATTCGTTTTTATGGGATGTGGGCGTCGCTGGCAAGGCCAGCATTTATTGCCCATCCCTAATTGCCCTTGAGAAGGTGGTGGTGAGCCCCCTTCTTGAACCGCTGCAGTCCGTGAGGTGAAGGTTCTCCCACAGTGCTGTTAGGTAGGGAGTTCCACGATTTTGACCCAGCGACGATGAAGGAACGGCGATATACTTCTAAATCAGGATGATGTGTGACTTGGAGGGGAACTTGGAGGTGGTGGTGTTCCCATGCGTCTGCTGCCCTTGTCCTTCTAGGTGAAAGAGATCGCGGGTTTGGGAGGTGCTGCCGAAGAAGCCTTGGCGAGTTGCTGCAGTGCATCTTGTAGATGGTACACACTGCAGCCACGGTACGCCGGTGGTGGAGGGAGTGAATGTTTAAGGTGCTAGAGGGGGTGCCAATCAAGCGCGCTGCTTTGTCCTGGATGATGTCGAGCTTCTTGAGTGTTGTTGGAGCTGCACTCATCCAGGCAAGTGGAGAGTATTCCATCAAACTCCTTACTTGTGCCTTGTAGATGGTAGAAAGGCTTTGGGGAGTCAGGAGGTGAGACACTCGCCGCAGAATACCTAGCCTCTGACCTGCTCTTGTTGCCACAGTATTTATGTGGCTGGTCCAGTTAAGTTTCTGGTCAATGGTGACCCCCAGGATGTTGATGGTGGGGGATTCGGTGATGGTAATGCCATTGAATGTCAAGGGGCGGTGCTTAGACTCTCGCTTGTTGGAGATAGTCATTGCCTGGCACTTCTGTGGCGCGAATGTTACCTGCCACTTATCAGCCCAAGCCTGAACGTCGTCCAGGTCTTGTTGCATGCGGGCATGGACTGCTTCAATATCTGAGGAGTTGTGAATGGCACTGAGCACTGTGCAGTCATCAGCGAACATCCCCATTTCTGATCTTATGTTGGAGGGAAGGTCATTGATGAAGCAGCTGAAGATGGTTGGGCCTAGGACACTGCCCTGAGGAACTCCTGCAGCGATGTCTTGGGGCTGTGATGATTGACCTTCAATCACCACAACCATCTTCCTTTGTACTCAGTATGACTCGAGCCAGTGGAGAGTTTTCCCCCCAATTCCCATTGACTTCAGTTTTACGAGAGCTCCTTCATGCCACACTCGGTCAAATGCTGCCTTGATGTCAAGGGCAGTCACTCTCACCTCACCTCTGGAATTCAGCGCCTTTGTCCATGTTTGGACCAAGGCTGTAATGAGGTCGGCAGCTGAGTGGTCTTGGCGGAACCCAAACTGAACATCTGTGAGCAGGTTATTGGTGAGTAAGTGCCGCTTGATAGCACTGTCGATGACACCTTCCATCACTTTGCTGATGATTGAGAGTAGACTGATGGGGCGGTAATTGGCCGGATTGGATTTGTCCTGCTTTTTGTGACCAGGACACACCTGGGCAGTTTTCCACATTGTCGGATAGATGCCAGTGTTGTAGCTGTATTGGAACAGCTTGGCTAGAGGCGCAGCTAGTTCTGGAGCACAAGTCTTCAGCACGATAGCCGGGATGTTGTCAGGGCCCATAGCCTTTGCTGTATCCAGTGCGCTCAGCTGTTTCTTGGTATCACGTGGAGTGAATCGAATTGGCTGAAGACTGGCTTCTGTGATGGTGGGGACCTCAGGAGGAGGCCGATATGGATCATCCACTCGGCACTTCTGGCTGAAGATGGGTGCAAACGCTTCAGCCTTGTCTTTTACACTCACGTGCTGGGCTCCACCATCATTGAGGATAGGGATATTCATGATGTGGAGATGCCGGTGTTGGACTGGGGTGGACAAATGTGAGAAGTCGCACAACACCAGATTATAGTTCAACAGCTTTATTTGAAATCACAAGCTTTCGGAGCGCTGCTCCTTCGTCAGGTGAAGTGAAGTGAAGTGAACAGCCATGGGGACCAAATTCGCACCCCAATACGCCAACATCTTCATGCACAAGTTCGAGCAAGACTTCTTCGCTGCACAGGACCTCCAACCAACGCTATACACCAGATACATCGACGACATTTTCTTCCTATGGACCCACAGCGAAGAATCACTGAAAAGACTACACGATAACATCAACAAGTTCCATCCCACCATCAAACTCACCATGGACTACTCCTCAGAATCGGTTTCATTCTTGGACACACGAATCTCCATCAAAGACGGACACCTCAGCACTTCACTCTACCGCAAGCCCACGGACAACCTCACGATGCTCCACTTCTCCAGCTTCCATCCTAACCACGTTAAAGAAGCCATCCCCTATGGACAAGCCCTGCGAATACACAGGATCTGCTCAGACGAGGAGGAACGCGATGGACACCTACAGACGCTGAAAGACGCCCTCGTAAGAACGGGATATGACGCTCGACTCGTCGATCGACAGTTCCGACGGGCCACAGCAAAAAATCGCACAGACCTCCTCAGAAGACAAACACGGGACACAACCAACAGAGTACCCTACGTCGTCCAGTACTTCCCCGGAGCGGAGAAACTACGCCATGTTCTTCGCAGCCTTCAACATGTCATCGATGACGACGAACACCTCGCTAAGGCCATCCCCACGCCCCCACTACTCGCCTTCAACAGCCGCCTAACCTCAAACAGACCATCGTTCGCAGCAAATTACCCAGCTTTCAGGAGAACAGCGACCACGACACCACACAACCCTGCCACGGCAACCTCTGCAAGACATGCCAGATCATCAACACAGATACCATCATCACACGTGAGGACACCACCCACCAGGTACATGGTACATACTCATGTGACTCGGCCAACGTTGTTTACCTCATACGTTGTAGGAAAGGATGCCCCGGAGCATGGTACATCGGCGAGACCATGCAGACACTGCGACAACGTATGAACGGACACCGCGTAACAATCGCCAGGCAGGAGTGTTCCCTCCCAGTCGGGGAACACTTCAGCAGTCAAGGACATTCTGCCTCCGATCTTCGGGTAAGCGTTCTCCAAGGCGGCCTTCGAGACACACGACAACGCAAAATCGTCGAGCAGAAACTGATAGCCAAGTTCTGCACCCATGAGGACGGCCTCAACCGGGATCTTGGGTTCATGTCACGCTACATGTAACCCCACCTGACGTAGAGTCATCCAGACTCGAGTCATAAGAACATAAGAAATAGGAGCAGGAGTAGGCCAATCGGCCCCTCGAGCCTGCTCCGCCATTCAATAAGATCATGGCTGATCTGATCCTAACCTCAAATCTAAAGAACACAAGAAGTAGGAGCAGGACCCGGCCACTCAGCCCCTGGGCCCGCTCCGCCACCCACAGGGCCTTGACCGATCCGAACTCAGCCTCATGTCCAATTTCCTGCCCGCTCCCCGTAACCCCTAATTCCCTTTACTTCTAGGAAACTGTCTATTTCTGTTTTAAATTTATTTAATGATGTAGCTTCCACAGCTTCCTGGGGCAGCAAATTCCACAGACCTACTACATAGATACATAGAAGATAGGAGCAGGAGTAGGCCATCCGGCCCTTCGAGCCTGCTCCGCCATTTAATGAGATCATGGCTGATCCTCCAATTCAGTATCCCGTCCCTGCCTTCTCTCCGTAACCCTTAACCCCTTTTGCCTGTAGAAATATATCTAATTCCCTCTTAAATATATTTGATGAGCTGGCATACACTGCCCTCTGTGGCAATGAGTTCCACAGGTTCACCACCCTCTGAGTGAAGAAATTCCCCCTCATTTCTGTCCTAAATGGTTTAGCCCTTATCCTTAAATTATGTCCTCTAGTTCTGTTCTCACCCGCCAAGGGAAACATTCCTTCTGCATCTAGTCTGTCTAGACCTGTCAGAATTTTATACACTTCTATGAGGTCCCCTCTCAATCTTCTAAACTCCAGTGTGTACATCCCTAAACTACATAGTCTCTCCTCATAGGTCAATCCCGCCATTCCTGGTATCAGCCTGGTGAATCGCCGCTGCACCCCCTCCATGGCAAGAACATCTTTCCTCAGATGAGGCGACCAAAACTGTACACAGTACTCGAGGTGTGGTCTCACCAGTGCCCTGTACAGCTGCAGCAAGGTATCCCTGTTCCTGTATTCCAACTACCCTCTGAGTGAAGAAGTTTCTCCTCATCTCAGTTTTGAAAGAGCAGTCCCTTATTCTAAGATTATGCCCCCTAGTTCTAGTTTCACCCATCCTTGGGAACATCCTTACCGCATCCACCCGATCAAGCCCCTTCACAATCTTATATGTTTCAATAAGATCGCCTCTCATTCTTCTGAACTCCAATGAGTAGAGTCCCAATCTACTCAACCTCTCCTCATATGTCCACCCCCTCATCCCCGGGATTAACCGAGTGAACCTTCTTTGTACTGCCTCGAGAGCAAGTATGTCTTTTCTTAAGTATGGACACCAAAACTGTATGCAGTATTCCAGGTGCGGTCTCACCAATACCTTATATAACTGCAGCAATACCTCCCTGTTTTTATAATCTATCCCCCTAGCAATAAAAGCCAACATTCCGTTGGCCTTCTTGATCACCTGCTGCACCTGCATACTAACTTTTTGATTTTCTTGCACTAGGACCCCCAGATCCCTTTGTACTGCAGTACTTTCCAGTTTCTCGCCATTAAGATAATAACTTGCTCTCTGATTTTTCCTGCCAAAATGCATAATCTCGCATTTTCCAATATTGTATTGCATCTGCCAAATCTCCTCCCACTCACCCAGCCTGTCTATATCCCCTTGTAGTTTTTTAATATCCTCCTCACTCTCTACTTTCCCTCCCATCTTTGTATCATCTGCAAACTTTGATATGTTACACTCGGTCCCCTCCTCCAAATCGTTAATATAGATTGTAAAGAGTTGGGGACCCAGCACCGACCCCTACGGAACACCACTGGCTACTGGTTGCCAGTCCGAGAATGAACCATTTATCCCAACTCTCTGCTTCCTGTTAGATAACCGATCCTCCACCCATGCCAGAATATTACCCCCAATCCAGTGATTTTTTATCTTGAGCAATAATCTTTTGTGTGGCACCCTGTCGAATGCTCGTTGGCTTGTTCTCTCTACACAGATGCGGCCGGACCTGCTGTGATTTCCAGCAAAAAAAGTTTTTCGTTTTCCGTACAGACCCCAGCATCTGCCATGTTGTCTTTGATGTAATGTTTTCCTGACTGACCTGTTTGGACACCATCCACACCTTTGATTGCTGTGATTATCTCTCTGCCGAGGTGTGATAAAGGGCAGTTGGAAAGATTAACTGTAATCATCTGGCAGTGTTCTCTGACTATATATGCTGTGACTATATGTATCTCTTCACTTCACCTGACGAAGGAGCAGTGCTCCGAAAGCTTGTGATTTCAAATAAAGCTGTTGGACTATAACCTGGTGTTGTGCGACTTCAGGGATATTCATGGAGTTGTTTAATGGTCCACCACCATTCACGACTGGATGTCGAAGGCCTGCAGAGCTTTGATCTGATCCGTTGATTGTGGGATCGCTTAGCCCTGTCTATAGCATGCTGCTTCTGCTTTTTAGCATGCATGTAGTCCTGTGTTGCAGCTTCCCCAGGTTGACACCTCATTTTTAGGTACGCCTGGTGCTGCTCCTGGCATGCTCTTCTGCACTCCTTATTGGACCAGGGTTGGTACCCTGGCTTGATGGTAATGCCGAGCCATGAGGTTACAGATTGTGGTGGAATACAATTCTGCTGCTGCTGATGGCCCGCAGCGCCTCATGGATGCCCAGTTTTGAGCTGCTAGATCTGTTCTGAATCTATCCCATTTAGCATGGTGGTAGTGCCACACAGCACGATGGAGGGTGTCCACAGTGTGAAGACGAAACTTCGTCTCCACAATGATTGTGCGGTGGTCACTGCTACCAATACTGTCATGGACAGATGCATCTGCGACAGTAGATTGGTGAGGACGAGGTCAAGTAGGTTTTTCCCCTTGTGTTGGTTCTCTCACCACCTGTCGCAGGCCCAGACTGGCAGCTATGTCCTTCAGGACTCGACCAGCTCTGTCAGTAGTGATGCTACCGAGCCACTAGAGTCATAGAGTTATACAGCACGGATAGAGGCCCTTCGGCCCATCGTGTCCGCGCCGGCCATCAAGCCCTGTCTAATCTAATCCCATATTCCAGCATTTGGTCCGTAGCCTTGTATGCTAAGGCATTTCAAGTGCTCATCCAAATGCTTCTTGAATGTTGTGAGGGTTCCTGCCTCCACAACCCTTTCAGGCAGTGAGTTCCAGACTCCAACCACCCTCTGGGTGAAAAAGTTCTTTCTCAAATCCCTTCTAAACCTCCCGCCCTTTACCTTGAATCTATGCCCCCTTGTTATAGACCCCTCCACTAAGGGAAAAAGCTCCTTAGTATCCATCCTATCTATGCCCCTCATAATTTTGTACACCTCAATCATGTCCCCCCTCAGCCTCCTCTGCTCCAAGGAAAACAAACCCAATCTGCCCAGTCTCTCTTCATAGCTGAAGCACTCCAGCCCGGGTAACATTCTAGTGAATCTCCTCTGCACCCTCTCCAAAGCGATCACATCCTTCCTGTAGTGTGGCAACCAGAACTGCACACAGTATTCCAGATGTGGCCTAACCAGTGTTTTATACAGCTCCATCATAACCTCCCTGCTCTTATATTCTATGCCTCGGCTAATGAATGCAAGTATCCCATATGCCTTTTTTACCACCTTATCCACCTGTTCCGCCGCCTTCAGGGATCTGTGTACTTGCACACCCAGATCCCTCTGACCCTCCGTCTTGCCTAGGGTCTTACCATTCATTGTGTATTCCCTTGCCTTGTTAGTCCCTCCAAAGTGCATCACCTCGCACTTTTCCGGATTAAATTCCATTTGCCACTGTTCCGCCCATCTGACCAACCCATCTATATCGTCCTGCAGACTGAGGCTACCCTCCTCGCTATTTACCACCCTACCAATTTTTGTATCATCTGCGAACTTACTGATCATACCTTTTACATTCATATCCAAGTCGTTAATGTAGACCACAAACAGCAAGGGACCCAGCACCGATCCCTGTGGTACCCCACTGGCCACAGGCTTCCAGTCACAAAAACAACCTTCGACCACCACCCTCTGCCTTCTGCCACTGAGCCAGTTTTGTATCCAATGTGCCAAGGCACCCTGGATTCCATGGGCTCTTACCTTCTTGACCAGTCTCCTGTGCGGGACTTTATCGAAGGCCTTACTGAAATCCATGTATACCACATCCACTGCGTTACCCTCATCCACACACCTAGTCACCCCCTCAAAAAATTCAATCAAATTAGTCAGACATGATCTTCCCTTGACAAAGCCATGTTGGCTAACCCTGATTAATCCTTGCCTCTCCAAGTGGAGACTGATTTTGTCCCTCAGAATTTTTTCCAATAATTTTCCTACCTCATTGAAGTCCCCCACCCAGAGTACATTCTGCGCCCTTGCTACTCTCAGTGCTTCTTCCAAGTGGTGTTCAACATGGCGGAGTACTGATTCATCAGCTGAGGGAGGGCGGTAGGTGGGAATCAGCAGGAGGTTTCCTTGCTTGACCTGAAGCCATGAGACTTCATGGGGTCCGGAGTCAATGTTGAGGACTCCCAGGGACTGTGGCGCCACCCCTGGTGGGTCTGTCCTGCCGGTGGGACAGATGATAGAGGAATTTCTTCACTCAGAGGGTTGTGAATCTTTGGAATTCTCTACCCCAAAAGGGCTGTGGATGCTCAGTCATTGAGTATATTCAAGGCTGAGATATAGATTTTTGGACTCGAGGGGAATCAAGGGGTATGGAGATCAGGCAGGAAAGTGGAGATGAGATCGAAGATCACCCATGATCTTATTAAATGGCAGAGCAGGCTCAAGGGGCCAAATGGCCTACTCCTGCTCCTAATTCTTATGACAACCAATGAATTACTTTTGAAGTGTGGTTATGTCGGCAAACGCAGCAGCTGATTTGTACACAGCCAAAAGACGGCACCTCTGACAGTGCAGCACTCTCTCAGTACTGCATAGAAGTGTCAGCCTAGATTATGATTAGATTAGAGGAGTTGTGAATGGAACTGAACACTGTGGAATCATCAGTGAACAGCCCAACTCCTGATCTTTTGATAGAGGGAAGGTCGTTGATGAGGCAGCTGAAGATGGTTGGGCTGAGGATGTTTCCCTGAGGAACTCCTGCAGTGATGCCCTGGGGCTGAGATGATTGGACTCAGACAACCACACCCATCTTCCTTTGTGCCACGTATGACTCCATCCACTGGAGTGTTTTCATTTTGACTCCCATTGACCTCAGATTTTCTAGGGATCCTTGGTGCCATACTTGATCGAATGCTGCTTTGATGTCGAGGGCAGTCACTCTCAGCTCACCTCTGGCAGTCGCGACTGGATCAAAGCTGCGATGGGATCTGAAGGTGAATGGTTCTGGCGGAACCCAAATTGAGCATCGGTGAGCAGGATATAGGTGTTGCTTGATGACTCCTTCCATCACTTTGCTGATGATTGGGAGGAGGTGGATAGGGTGGTAATTGGCCAGGTTCAATTTATCCTGTTTTTTGGACAACAGAACATACCTGGACAATCTTCCACATTGTTGGACAGATGCCAGTGTCAGCAGTACTGGTGAGAGTTTGACAAGAGGAGTGGCTAGGGAACTGTACCCAGCCCAGGGACTGACCGTGATGTTTAGCTACATCATTAAATAAATTTAAAACAGAAATAGACAGTTTCCTAGAAGTAAAGGGAATTAGGGGTTACGGGGAGCGGGCAGGAAATTGGACATGAGGCTGAGTTCGGATCGGTCAAGGCCCTGTGGGTGGCGGAGCGGGCCCAGGGGCTGAGTGGCCGGGTCCTGCTCCTACTTCTTGTGTTCTTTAGATTTGAGGTTAGGATCAGATCAGCCATGATCTTATTGAATGGCGGAGCAGGCTCGAGGGGCCGATTGGCCTACTCCTGCTCCTATTTCTTATGTTCTTATGTTCTTACCCAGCCCAGAGACTGTAAATTCAGGGACTGTCGGTTTAGTGTCCGGCCCATGGACTGTTAATTCAGGGACTGCCGGTACAGTGTCCGGCACATGGACTGTTAATTCAGGGACTGCCGGTACAGTGTCCGGCACATGGACTGTTAATTCAGGGACTGCCGGTACAGTGTCCGGCACATGGACTGTTAATTCAGGGACTGCCGGTACAGTGTCCGGCACATGGACTGTTAATTCAGGGACTGCCGGTACAGTGTCCGGCACATGGACTGTTAGTTCAGGGTCGGTTCAGTGTCCGGCCCATGGGCTGTTAATTCAGGGACTGTCGGTTCAGTGTGCAGCCCACGGACTGTTAATTCAGGGACTTATGGTTCAGTGTCTGGCCAATGGGCTGTTAGTTCAGGGTCGGTTCAGTGTCCGGCCCATGGGCTGTTAGCTCAGGGACTGACGGTTCAGTGTCCGGCCCATGGACTGTTAGTGATCGGGAATTCAATTGTAAGGGGAATAGATAGGCATTTCTGCGGCCGCAAACGAGACTCCAGGATGGTGTGTTGCCTCCCTGGTGCAAGGGTCAAGGACGTCTCGGAGCGGCTACAGAACATTTTGGAGGGGGAGGGCGAACAGCCAGTTGTCGTGGTGCACATAGGCATCAACGAAATAGGTAAAAAACGGGATGAGGTCCTAAAAGCAGAATAGGAACATAAGAACATAAGAAATAGGAGCAGGAGTAGGCCAATTGGCCCCTCGAGCCTGCTCCGCCATTCAATAAGATCATGGCTGATCTGATCCTAACCGCCAATCTACTATCACAGAACCATCTCCTGAACCTAACAGAATTGGACACACGAAATAGGAGCAGGATCAGGCTACACGGCCCCTGGGCCCGCTACGCTACCCACAGGGCCATGACTGATCCGAACCTAGACTCATGTCCAAATTCCTGCCCGCTCCCGGTAACCCTTAATTCCCTTTACTTCTAGGAAACTGTCTATTTCTGTTTTAAATTTATGTAATGATGTAGCTTCTACAGCTTTTTAGGGCAGCATATTCCATGGACCTACCACCCTCTGAGTGAAGTAGTTCCTTCTCATCTCAGTTTTGAAAGAGCAGCCCCTTATTCTAAGACTATGCCCCCTAGTTCTAGTTTCACCCATCATCGGGAACATCCTCCCCGCATCCACCCGATCCAACCCCTTCACAATCTTATATGTTTCAATAAGATCGCCTCTTATTCTTCTGAACTCCAATGAGTAGAGTCCCAATCTACCCAACCTCTCCTCATATGTCTATCCCCTCATCCCCGGGATTAACCGAGTGAACCTTCTTTGTGCTGACTCGAGAGCAAGTATGTCTTTTCTTAAGTATGGACACCAAAACTGTATGCAGTATTCCAGGTGCAGTCTCACCAATACCTTGTACAACTGAAGCAATACCTCCCTATTTTTATATTCTATCCCCTTAGCAATGAAAGCCAACATTCCATTGGCCTTCTTAATCACTTGCTGCACCTGCATACTAACCTTTTGAGTTTCGTGCACCAGGACCCCCAGATCCCTTTGTACTGCAGTACTTTCCAGTTTCTTGCCATTTAGATAATAACTTGCTCTACTATTTTTCCTGCCAAAGTGCATAACCTCACACTTTCCAGTACTGTATTCCATCTGCCAAATCTCTGCCCACTTACTTAGCCTGTCTATGTCCCCTTGCAGATTTTTTATGTCCTCCTCACTCACTACTTTCCCTCCCATCTTAGTATCACCTGCAAACTTTGATATGTTACACTCGGTCCCCTCCTCCAAATCGTTAATATAGATTGTAAAGAGTTGGGGACCCAGCACTGACCCCTGCGGAACACCACTAGTTACTGATTGCCAGTCTGAGAATGAACCATTTATCCCAACTCTCTGCCTTCTGTTAGATAGCCAATCCTCTATCCATGCCAGAATATTACCCCCAATCCCGTGCTTTTTTATCTTAAGCAATAATCTTTTGTGTGGCACCTTGTCAAATGCCTTTTGGAAGTCTAAATACACCACATCCACTGGTTCCCCTTTATCCACCCTGTGTGTTACTTCCTCAAAGAACTCCAGCAAATTTGTCAAACATGACTTCCCCTTCATAAAACCATGCTGACTTTGTCCTATTAAATTATGATTACAAATGTCCCGTTACTGTCTCCTTAATAATGGACTCCAAAATTTTACCTACCACAGATGTTAGGCTAACCGGTCTATAGTTTCCAGCCTTCTGTCTACTGCCCTTTTTAAATAAGGGTGTTACATTAGCAGTTTTCCAGTCTGCCGGGATCTTTGCTGAGTCCAGGGAGTTTTGGAAAATTATTACCAATGCATCCACAATCCCTACCGCCACTTCCCTCAAGACCCTAGGATGTAAGCCATCAGGTCCCAGGTGATTTATCCGCCTTGAGTCCCATTCTTTTACCGAGTACCACTTCCTTAGTGATTTTGATCATGTTTAGCTCCTCCCCCCCTATAGCCCCCTGTTTGTCCAGTGTTGGGATATTCTTAGTGTCCTCTACTGTAAAGACTGATACAAAATATTCATTCAGTGTATTTGCCATCTCCATATTTCCCACCATTAATTTCCCGGTCTCATCCTCTAAGGGACCAACATTTACTTTAGCCACCCTTTTTCTTTTTATATAACTATAAAAACTCTTACTATCTGTTTTTATATTTTTTGCTAATTTACTTTCATAATCGATCTTCCCTTTCTTAATCAATCTTTTTGTTATTTTTTGCTGTCTTTTAAAGTTTTCCCAATCCTCTATCCTCCCACTAGATTTGGCTACCTTATTACCCCTTGTTTTTAGTCGAATACTATCCTTAATTTCTTTACTTAGCCACGGATGACTGTCTTTTCTTTTAAACCCTTTTCTTCTCAGTGGAATCTATTTTTTTTGGAAGTTGTAAAATAACTCCTTAAATGTATACCACTGATCATGTATCGTCTTACCCTTTAATCTATTTTCCCAATCCACTCTACTAAATTCCGCTCGCATACCTTCATAGTCTCCTTTATTCAAGCTTAGCACGCTTGTTTGAGATCCAACCTTCTCACCCTCTAATTGAATATGGAATTCAACCATGTTATGGTCACTCATTCCAAGGGGATCCTTTACTAGGACATTTTTAATTAATCCTGTCTCGTTACACAGGACCAGATCTAAGGTTGCTTGCCCCCTGGTCGGTTCAGTTACATACTGCTCAAGAAACCCATCCCTAATACACTCAATGAACTCATCCTCAAGGCGGCCCTGCCCAATTTGATTTGTCCAATTAATATGACAGTTAAAATCCCCCATAATTATAGATGTTCCCTTATTACAAGCCTCAACTATTTCCTGATTGATACTCCGTCCAACAGAGTTGCAACTATTCGGAGGCCTGTCGACTACGCCCACTAGTGTTTTTTTCCCCTTATTATTCCTTATCTCCACCCAAACTGTTTCATTATCCTGATCTTTTGACCCAATATCATTTCTCTGTATTACAGTGATTCCTTCCTTTATTAACATAGCCACCCCACCTCCCCTTCCTTCCTGCCTGTCCTTCCTGATCGTTAAATAACCTGGTATGTTTAATTCCCAGGCATTGTCACCGTGCAGCCATGTTTCTGTAATGGCCACAGATCATACCCATGTCTATTTTGTTACGAATGCTACGTGCATTCAGATAGAGAACTTTCAAATATGTTTTGTGACACTTAGTTCCTGCTTTTGCCCTTTTTATTACTTTACCTTTTACTCCATACCTTCTGCCCCTTCCTGACACTCTGGTTTTTAATTTCCCCACTGCTACCTAAGTCTATGACCTTCTCCGTTGTCATTTTTATTATTTACTCTCCAGGAACCTCCCCCCCACTAGTTAGTTTAAAGCCCTCTCCACAGCCCTAGTTATATGATCCGCCAGGACTCTAGTCCCAGCACTGGCCAAGTGAAGCCCGTCCCAACGGAACAGCTCCCTCCTGCCCCAGTACTGGTGCCAGTGTCCCAGGAAGCAAAACCCATTTCTCCCACACCAGTCTTTGAGCCACTCATTTAACTCTCTAATTTTATTTGTCCTAGCCAAATTCGCTCGTGGCTCAGGTAATAATCCAGAGATTATTACCCTTGAGGTTCTGTTTTTTTATTTGACCACTAGCTGCTCATACTCCTTTAATAGAACCGGCTTCCTTGTCCTATCTACGTCGTTTGTACCAACATGGACCACGACAACTGGATCCACCCCCTCCCACTGAAAGTTTCTTTCCAGCCCAGAGGAGATGTCCTTAACCCTGGCACCGGGCAGGCAACACAGCCTACGGGACTCTCACTCTCGGCTGCAGAGAACTCTATCTATCCCCCTAATAATACTATCCCCTACCACTACAACATTTCTATTTACTCCCCCCTCTTGAATGGCCCCCCGTTCCACGGTGCTGTGGCCAGGTTGCTCATCCTCCCTGCAGTCCCTGCTCCCGTCCCCACAGGGAGTAAGAACCTCGAACCTGTTGGACAAGAGCAAGGGCTGCGGCTCCTCCAACACTACCTCCTGGATCCCCGTACCTGCCTCACTCGTAGTCACACCGTCCTGTCCCTGACCATGGGCTACATCTGAATTAATTAACTTCATAGGTGTGACCACCTCCTGAAACACAAAGTCCAGGTACTTCTCCCCCTCCCTGATGTGTCGCAGTGTCTGAAGCTCAGACTCCAGCTCATCAACACGGAGCTGGAGTTCCTGTAGCAGCAGACACTTGTCACAGATGTAATCACCGTGAGCCTCAATGGGGTCCACCGGCTCCCACATCTCGCAACAGTAACACATCACCTGCTCCATTCTATGTAATTAATTAAATTTTTTATTGTTAGTTATGGACACTCTCTGCACCAGAAAGGCCTTATTAACTACAACCCAGAGTTAAAGTTTGAAAAGAGCACCCTGCACTCCACTCACCCGAACTCACACTTACCCAAACTCAGCACTCACCCAGAATATAGGGAGTTAGGAGGTAAATTAAAAAATAGGACCTCAAAGGTAGTAATCTCAGGATTGCTACCAGTGCCACGTGCTACTCAGAGTAGCAATAGGAGGATATTTCAAATGAATACGTGGCTAGAGGAATGGTGCAAGGGGGAGGGATTCAAATTCCTGGGACATTGGAACTGGTTCTGGGGGAGGTGGGACCAGTACAAATGGGACGGTCTGCACCTGGGCAGGGCCGGGACCAATTTCCTAGGTGGAGTGTTTGCCAGTGCTGTTGGGGAGGGTTTAAACTAAAGTGGCAGGGGGTTGGGAACCTGAGCAGGGAGACAGAGGAAAGGGAAACAAGGATAAAAGCAAAAGACAGGAAGGAGAAAAACAAAAGTAGAAGGCAAAGAACTCAACGGTTTAAATCAAACATGGTCACAGTAAATAACAATTCCTATTGGTCTGAGAGCGTTAAAAAAACAAGCCTGAAGGCTTTGTGTCTTAATGCGAGGAGCATTCGGAACAAGGTGGATGAATTAGCTGCGCAAATAGAGGTAAATGAATACGATTTGAGTGGGATTACAGAAACATGGCTCCAGGGTGGCCAAGGCTGGGAACTCAACATCCAGGGTTATTCAATATTTAGGAAAGATAGGCAAAAAAGAAAGGGAGGTGGGGTAGCATTGCTGGTTAAAGAGGGGATTAACACAATTGAAAGGAAGGATATTAGCTCTGATAATGCGGAATCTGTATGGGTAGAACTGAGAAATAACAAGGGGCAGAAAACGTTAGTGGGAGTGGTATATAGACCTCCAAACAGTAATACGGAGGTTGGGGACGGCATTAAAAGGGAAATTAGAGAAGCATGCAGTTAGGGCACAGCAGTCATCATGGGTGACTTTAATTTACATATAGATTGGGCTAACCAAATTAGTAAAAATACTGTGGAGGAGGAATTCCTAGAATGTTTACGGGATGGTTTTCTGGAACAATATGTCGAGGAACCAACCAGAGATCAGGCCATCTTAGACTGGGTATTATGTAACGAGAAAGGATTAATTAGCAATCTTGTTGTACGAGGCCCCTTGGGTCAGAGTGATCATAATATGATAGAATTCTTCATTAGGATGGAGAGTGAAGTAGTTGAATCAGAGACTAGGGTCCTGAATTTAAATAAAGGAAACTACGATGGTATGAGGCGCGAATTGGGTAGGATTGATTGGGGAATGTCACTCAAAGGGTTGACGGTGGATAGGCAATGGCAAACATTCAAAGACTGCATGGATGAACTACAGAATTTGTTCATCCCAGTGTGGCATAAGAATAAAACAAAAAGGGTGACTCAACCGTGGCTAACAAGGGAAATTAGGGCTAGCATAAGATCCAAGGAGATGGCATATAAATTGGCCAGAAAAAGCGGTAATCCTGAGGATTGGGAGCAGTTTAGGATTCAACAAAGGAGGACAAAGGGATTAATTAAGAAGGGGACAATAGAATATGAAAGTAAGCTTGCAGGGAACATAAAAACTGACTGTAAGAGCTTTTATAGATATGTGAAGAGAAAAAGATTAGTGAAATCAAGTGTAGGTCCCTTGCAGTCAGAAGCGGGGGAAGTTATAATGGGGAACAAAGAAATGGCTGACCAATTAAATGCATATTTTGGTTCTGTCTTCACAAAGGAGGACACAAATAACCTCCCAGAGATGTTGGAGAACATAGGGTCTGATGAAAGGGAGGAACTGAAAGAAATCAGTATTTGCAGGGAAATGGTGTTAGGGAAATTGACGGATTGAAGGCCAATAAATCCCCAGGGCCTGATAATCTACATCCTAGGGTACTTAAGGAAGTGGCCCTAGAAAGAGTAGATGCATTGCTGATCATCTTCCAACATTCGATGGAATCTGGAACTGTACCCATGGATTGGAGGGTAGCTAATGTTACCCCACTATTCAAAAAGGGTGGTAGAGAGAAAGCGGGGAATTACAGGCCGGTAAGCCTGACATCGGTAGTGGGGAAAATGCTAGAGTCCATTATAAAGGATGTAATAGCTGAGCACTTGAAAAACAGTGACAGGATCAGACAAAGTCAACATGGATTTACAAAAGGTAAATCGTGCTTGACTAATCTACTGGAATTTTTTGAGGATGTAACTGGGAAAATAGATAAGGGAGAACCAGTAGATGTGGTGTATTTGGACTTTCAAAAGGCTTTCGATAAGGTCTCGCATAAGAGATTAGCGTGTAAAGTTAAGGCACATGGGATTGGGGGCAAGGTATTGACTTGGATACAGAACTGGTTGGCGGACAGAAAGCAGAGAGTAGGAATTAATGGGTCTTTTTCCGAGTGGCAGGCAGTGACTAGTGGGGTACCGCAGGGATCGGTCCTTGGACCCCAGCTATTCACAATATACATTAATGATCTGGATAAGGGAACTAAATGTAATATCTCCAAGTTTGCAGATGACACAAAGCTGGGTGGGCGTGTGTGCTCCAAGGAGGATACTGAGAAACTCCAGGATGATTTGGACAGGTTGGGTGAGTGGGCAGAAGCGTGGCAGATGCAATATAACGTGGATAAATGCGAGGTTATCCACTTTGGTGTCAAAAACAGAAAGGCAGACTATTATCTGAATGGCAATAGATTGGGAGAAGGGGAAGTGCAACGAGACCTGGGTGTCCTTGTGCACCAGTCGCTGAAGGTAAGCATGCAGATGCAGCAGGCGGTGAAGAAGGCAAATGGTATGTTGGCCTTCATAGTGAAAGGGTTTGAGTATAGGAACAGGGATGTCCTGCTGCAGTTGTACAGGGCCTTGGTGAGACCACACCTTGAGTACTGTGTGCAGTTTTGGTCACCTTATCTGAGGAAGGATGTTCTTGCCATGGAAGGAGTTCAGCGAAGATTCACAAGGCTGATACCTGGGATGGCAGGAATGACATATGAGGAGAGATTGGGTCGATTGGGCTTATACTCGCTGGAGTTTAGAAGAATGAGAGGGGATCTCATCGAAACATATAAAATTCTGACAGGTCTGGACAAACTAGATGCAGGAAGAATGTTCCCGATGGTCGGAGAGTCCAGAACCAGGGGTCATAATCTAAGGATAAGGGGTAAGCCATTCAGGACAGAAATGAGGAAGAATTTCTTCACCCAGAGAGTGGTGAACCTGTGGAATTCTCTACCACAGAAGGTAGTTGAGGCCAAGTCATTAAATATATTCAAGAATGAGTTAGATATATTTCTTAAAGTTAAAGGTATCAAGGGATATGGGGAGAAGGCAGGTACAGGGTACTGAGTTTGGATGATCAGCCATGATCTCATCGAATGGCGGAGCAGGCTCGAGGGGCCAAATGGCCTACTCCTGCTCCTATCTTCTATGTTTCTATGTTCAGGGACTGATGGTTCATTGTCCAGCCCATGGGCTGTTAGTTCAGGGTCGGTTCAGTGCCCGGCCCATGGACTGTTAGTTCAGGGACTGACGGTTCAGTGTCCGGCCCATGGGCTGTTAGTTCAGGGACTGACGGTTCAGTGTCCGGCCCATGGGCTGTTTGTTCAGGGACTGTCGGTTCAGTGTCCAGCCCATGGGCTGTTAGTTCAGGGTCGGTTCAGTGCCCGGCCCATGGACTGTTAGTTCAGGGACTGACGGTTCAGTGTCCGGCCCATGGGCTGTTAGTTCAGGGACTGACAGTTCAGTGTCCGGCCCATGGGCTGTTAATTCAGGGTCGGTTCAGTGTCCGGCCCATGGGCTGTTAGTTCAGGGACGGTCGGTTCAGTGTCCGGCCCATGGGCTGTTAGGTCAGGGACTGATGGTTCAGTGTCCGGCCCATGGGCTGTTAGTTCAGGGACGGTCGGTTCAGTGTCCGGCCCATGGGCTGTTAGTTCAGGGACTGTCGGTTCAGTGTCCGGCCCATGGGCTGTTAGTTCAGGGACTGACGGTTCAGTGTCTGGCCCATGGACTGTTAGTTCAGGGACTGACGATTCAGTGTCCGGCCCATGGGCTGTTAGTTCAGGGACGGTCGGTTCAGTGTCCGGCCCATGGACTGTTAGTTTAGGGACTGACGATTCAGTGTCCGGCCCATGGGCTGTTAGTTCAGGGACTGACGGTTCAGTACCTGGCTGACACTCCGATATTTCAGGACTCAGTGCCATCATGTTGTTAATTCACAATGACTGGAGCAGCTTTTCATGTGTTAAAAGATCACTCTTTTTATCTTTATCACACTCGGGCTGCCTGGGTCTCTTGGGCCTTTAAGCAACCTTCAGATGTGTGATTTGTGCAGATAATTGCGAAGCAGCACAAGCCTGCAGATGAGGCAGCACTTAATCACCGAGCAAGATCGAAAGATAATTACAAAACCCACACGTGTTTACTGTAGAGGCTGCAAATGTCACCCGGAGATTAGGTGGAGGCCCATTGAATAATAAATGTAGATCTCGTGATGGATAAACCGGTGGAGAGACTCTGTCTATAAATAATGCAGAGAGAGAAAGAGAGAGAGAATGGATAAATAAAAGAGAGAGAGGAGAGAAAAGAAAGGAGAGAAAAGAAACAGCGAGAAAGAAAGGCGGCAAAGGGAGAAATGAAAGTGAGAGAAAAAAGAAAGAGAAAGCTGAGAATGAGAAAAGAATGAGAAAGGAAAAAAAAGAACTGACAGAATTAAACGAGAAAAAATGTCGATAAAGAAAAATGAGAAAAGAGAGAAAATAGGAGGAGTGAGAAGGAAAGAGAAAGTAGAGAAAGAAAAGAAAGCAAAATGAGAAAAAGGAAAGAAAAGAGGGAATAAAAAAAAGAAAAGGGAGTGAAAGGAGGGAGAGAGAGAAAAGAAAGTGAAACAAAGAGAAAGGAAGGAGAAAGAGAGAATGGAGAAAGTCAAAGGAAAGAAGAGTGAAAGAAAGGTATGAAATGAATAAAAAGAGAAAGAAAGGAAAGAAAGAGAAACTAAACACTGGCCCCATGAGCACCAATCCAAGCACCTACACTCCAGAAAACAACTCGGGCTCCTCTGATAGCACAATCCATACAGGAACAACACAAATAATCGAATTCTTCCCGGAGGGTGTGCTCTCTGCCTCCGGTTATTTATAAATTATTCTGTGTGTGTCTGCAGCTCCCGGGCCTTGCATAAATTCATGTTCTGGGCAGCCCTCTCCTCCTCCCACATCTTCCCAGGGGATCCATCTGTCTCACGTTTAATTACAGTGAAAAATGTTATGGACTGGAGTAGTTCAGTTTCCAATGTGATTGTAGGAGCAGCTCCTGAAACCATCGATGCTTTTATACAGCCAGCGATCTAACACTCCACCTGTACGTACACGTACACATACGTACACGTGCACACACATTTTTACAACCTGTCCTCATAATTCAACCCTTTAAGCCCTGGTATCATTCTGTTGAATCTGCAGTGCACCCCCTCTGAGGTCAATATATCCTTCCTGACCAAGGCTCTGTACAGCTGAAGCATAACTTCTACCCCAGTGTATTACAGACCCTTTGAGAGCTCGGCCAACATTCTAAGTTGTCTTTTTGATTAGTTTTTGTGCTTGTCCACTACCTTTCAGTGATTTGTGTACATGGATACTCAAATTTCTTTGCTCCTCCACAGTTCCCAGTTTCTCATCATTCATTAGTTAGAGAGAGAATATCAGCAGGTTATAGGATTAACTACTAGTCATAGGTAGGATATTGGGGAGTTATATCCTCTTACACAGGGATCTGTCCTGGGTCCCCAGCTGTTCACAATTTACATTAATGACCTGGATCAGGGAGTCGGATGCAGCATTTCCAAATTTGCAGACGACACTAAACTAGGAGGGGGGGTGGGCTCAGAGGAGGAGACCAGGAAGCTCCAGAGCGATTTGGACAGACTGGGTGATTGGGCGGATAAATGGCAGATGCACTATAATGTGGACAAGTGCGAAGTTATCCACCTTGGGTGCAGGAACGGGAGGGCAAATTATTATTTAAATGGCAATAAATTGGGAGAGGGGGAAGTACAGAGAGACCTGGGTGTTCTTGTACACCAGTCACTGAAGGCGAGCATGCAGGTGCAACAGGCGGTCAAGAAGGCAAACGGTATGCTGGCCTTCATAGCAAAAGGGTGGGAATACAGGAACAGGGATACCTTGCTGCAGCTGTACAGGGCACTGGTGAGACCACACCTCGAGTACTGTGTACAGTTTTGGTCGCCTCATCTGAGGAAAGATGTTCTTGCCATGGAGGGGGTGCAGCGGCGATTCACCAGGCTGATACCAGGAATGGCGGGATTGACCTATGAGGAGAGACTATGTAGTTTAGGGATGTACACACTGGAGTTTAGAAGATTGAGAGGGACCTCATAGAAGTGTATAAAATTCTGACAGGTCTAGACAGACTAGATGCAGAAGGAATGTTTCCCTTGGCGGGTGAGAACAGAACTAGAGGACATAATTTAAGGATAAGGGCTAAACCATTTAGGACAGAAATGAGGGGGAATTTCTTCACTCAGAGGGTGGTGAACCTGTGGAACTCATTGCCACAGAGGGCAGTGTACGCCAGCTCATTAAATATATTTAAGAGGGAATTAGATATATTTCTACAGGCAAAAGGGGTTAAGGGTTACGGAGAGAAGGCGGGGACGGGATACTGAATTGGAGGATCAGCCATGATCTCATTAAATGGCGGAGCAGGCTCGAAGGGCCGGATGGCCTACTCCTGCTCCTATCTTCTATGTTTCTATGTATCTATGAACAGTTACATATAGACTATCAATGAGTTATTGTATTATCATTCGTTGTGAGGGGAATCTGAGTATTACTAGTATTACTATTAGTTATCGGAGCAATTTCAGTGAGTTACTATTAGATACTGGTGCAATCTAACTTCCTCTCACCTCCAGTTTCCCCTCTTCCCCTGCCCTCGGTTTCCCTTCCTTGACCAGAAATTCAACTGGACCAGCTATATAGATGCTGTGGCAGGTCAGAGGCTGGGTATTCTGCAGGAAGTAGCTCACGTCATGACTCCCCAATGCCTCTCCACCACCTGCAAAGCACAAGTCAGGAGTGTAACTGAATACTTTCCACTTGCCTGGATGAGTGTGGCTCCAACAACACTCAAGAAGCTCGACACCATCCAGGACAAAGCAGCCCGCTTGATCGGCAGCGCATCAGTCACCTTAAACATTCACTCCCTCCACCACCGGCGTACCGTGGCTGCAGTGTGTACCATCTACAAGATGCACTGCAGCAACTCGCCAAGGCTTTTTCGGCAGCACCTCCCAAACCCACGATCTCTACCACCAAGAACAAGGGCAGCAGGCGCATGGGAACATCATCACCTTCAAGTTACAAACCATCCTGACTTGGAAATATATCGCCATTCCTTCACCGTCACTGGGTTAAAATCCTTGAACTCCCTACCTAAAAGCATTGTGGGAGTACCTGCATCATATGAACTGCAGCTGTTCAAGAAGAATGCCCACCACTCACAGCGATCGCATCTTTCCACTCTCAGACACACTGTGGCTCACAACGATCGCATCTTTCCACTCTCGGACACACTACACTGAGACTCAGAGTGATGGTCCCTTCTGTGTGGACACTCAGGTTTGTGATACTTTGCCAATCAGCTGCTTTTTGTAGCCTACCTGACAGATTGGGTCCAATTCCAGCTTCTTTCTAATGAACTTTTCAACATGTCGAACAGTTGCCTCCTCCGACACCCGGACGTATTTCTTCTGCAGTGGCTGAAAGAAAACCAAAGAAAATCCAGCGAGGAGTTGAAGGCGGAGCAGGTTTGAGGGGCTGAATGGCCTACTCCTGTTCCTATGTAAATGGATGCCACAGGCGCTCATTTCATGATTAACACACTGATTATCTGTAGGATTACGCATGTTACAACGCGAGGGGCTCAGTTTGAAACTGCTGTAAACTGTTATCGTATCCTCGGCATTAGTTATCAGACCCTGGGCATTAGTTATCTCTGTGAGGTGTCTGTCTGTTATTGTTCACAATGTGAGGGAGTGATCAGCTGTTACGCAGCAGACTTCAATCACAACTAAAGCAACCACACAGGGTGTGAGTGTAAATGAGTGTCAGAGAAGTAATGGGTGCAAGTAGGGCACAGGGCTGAAGGTGAGGAGAAGGATCTTGAATTTGATCCACAGTAAGAGGGAGCCAGTGGAACCTGGCAAGGGCCAAGATAATGGAGATATGAGGCTGAGTGGGTGAGGACACTGGCAGTGCCATCCTGAGTGAGTTGTGTTTTGTGTAAGATGGACGTGGGGTGCATCGAGGCAGTAACGGCATAGATTAGAGTCGGAGTGGCAGTGGAGGAGAAGAGGGGCTGAGGTCCTGGATGTTCTCCTCAGGGTTCAATGCTAACCGGTGAGTTATTTACTAAGTAAGTGAGGTTAATGTTTCACTTATTTTAGCTGAAAATCTAAAAACCCAAGCTATTATAATCACGAGGGAAACTTTCTAGAAATGGAGTGCCACTTACGTACAGGGCCCGACATACACTTGAGATGCATCGATGTATCTTAGTGTTGGGCAGTGCTAGATAAAAGCCAAACATCCAAGGGGACGCTCACTTTCAGATCAGCGTGACACCAAACATCCAAAATGCCCAGTTTCAACAGTTTATAAATAGTGCTACTACTAGATGTCACGAGCATACTGTCGCATTTTGCATCTGATTATATTTACAAAACACAACAAGGACAGCTAGTGGTAGAACACCAACAGCTTCTCCTTAAATCCAACACTGGAATCTGAACGAAAGTTTCAGAATCCAAATTGAGTGGTATTGTCAAGCCCCGAACCCTTTGCTCTACCCCATACCCACATTCATTTTATGCCAGGAACTGGAGATTCAGCGTGGAGGATGGGATTCTCAGCGTTCAACGCTTCCCTTCACACCGCTTCCAGTGGGGAGAGGCAGGTGGATATTCAATTATCAGTCAGTGTGTTGAAGGATTTTCCATTACGGATCCATTTGCTGCGCAGTGGTGGGTGTTTAAGAAACAAGAAATGACACTTCTCTGCCTTACAGAATTAAGCCATGATCAATGGATTAGTGAGTCCAGCAGCTCAATGTGTTGTCTGTGTACCAGGTTAAACAGTCAAGTCACGACATAAGAGTTACAGTACACACCCTAATCTGCTGCAGCTTCAGAATAAATCGAATAAATTATGAAATAAAGAGTCACAAATGCACTAATACATGCTCATCTTTCTCTCAGTATTAATCCTTCCGTAGCTTTAAGCAACTGGATACTGAATCTTGGATAGTCTCCAGTTGCAACTTGTAAAACTGTCAGTAAATATTTAAGGCATAGGCTGCTAAATCACAGTGCCAGGTATTGAATAGACACAACCCAGAAACAGTGACAAACTTTGGAAATCCATTTTATCACCGCACCCCAGCCTGCATTGACAAACAGCTTCTGAGAAAGAAATCTCAGGCGACAGGTCTTTCTATCTGGACACTGATGTTAACTCTCACCTCACTGAGGTTTAGGTGCTGCTTGCTGCATCCTTTCTGTGCCAGTGGCATTAAGGGGAGGCTGTAGGACTATACCCAATAGAGGTTACTCCATCCCTCTATGGAGAGAAGGCTCTATGGCAGCACTTTAACTCAAGCCGGAACTCTTTACAGAAGGATGTCTTAAAGATAGAGGCGTTGATAGTGAACTGCTGGATACCTGGATTGTGGGGCTCAGTCATTTTGAAGGAATAATGCCTGGTCTGTGCTGAGTCAGCTGATAGCTCAGGTGACATGGCTACTGCTACCAACAGTGGCACTGGGTACTGGGGGGGGGGGGGGGGGGGGTAGGGCAAGAAAAGGCAACCAGGGTTCTTGCTCCTGATCACAAGCAGAACAAGCAGGCGTTTTTCACAGTGTGTGACACAGAGCCAGCACTGAGAGAGGCTTCAGACAAGCAACCGAAGTTTAACATTTACTGAAATGTACACAGTACAAATTGTTAAATAGTGCAGGTGAGGACGCCACATGGCTCAGGGGTACATGCACTGCTCAGTGTGGTACTGAACCGTACACACTTGCAAGGTACCAAGCCCGATCACCGTTCCCCGCTGAGTTAAGTGATTTCAGGCAGGGCATACTACAATTGCCCTCAGTACCCTTTGGTTGGGATGGGATGGGATGGGGGCAAAAATCCAGCGATGATTCCAGCTCCTGATCAGTATCCAGTGATTCCTGGAAAGAGCTCGTGTGTGTGGGGGAATGAGGCGAGGGCAGGATCAGCCTTAGGCGAGGGCAGGATCAGCCTTGGGCGAGGCCCCTCATGCGCGAATATTTTCCAGCACTTAGTCAAGGTTCCCACGTGAAGATTGGGCACTTGTGTGAAGTACTGCAGGGGTTGTCACTTATGCTACCGTACCCAGGCAACAGTGAGTGGCAGCGGCGAGGGGAGAAGAGTAAAAAAGACACAGACAAACTCTCAACGGTAATTTAGTGCCAAAGCCTGAGCCCCAAAATGCCCCTCAGTGCTGATCCCTCGCTCACGCACGATCCCTCACTATCAATGTTACCTCTAATTTTTTTTGGGTGCGCGGACCATTCAAATTACCGCGCATACGCAGTTCTCCCATTATAAAGCCGACAAGCAGCCTGCGCAGCAGCTCCAGACAGCCGTGCAGCTCAACAGGAACATTGCTCACTATCGATCACTCACCATGGATCACTCACTATCCTTCCTATAATGGGAATGTTTACAGGGCCTAGCTTGTACACATTTCCCAGCACCAATCCCGTGTGGATGTCCCCCCCCACTCCCCACCCAGCACCAATCCCGTGTGGATGTCCCCACCACCCAGCACCAATCCCGCGTGGATGTATCCCCTGCCCAGCACGGAGCTGTTGCTACAGAACCCCTTCTCCACTGCTGATGCCTTCCTCTAAACTAGATCTCCTACTCCTCAGTCCTTCTACCTACCACGTCACCACTCCCTGCACACTACCGATGTCCTTTTCTAACCCACTGCAATCCTCCATCCAAATTGCAGGCTCCAGCTAGCAGAGGTGCCTTGTTCCCAGCTGGTAGACAGAATGTCGACAGCTCAATACTGCAAATAATCCAGTCTGCTTCCACTTTACACATCAGTGCACTTGGGTAGTTTTTATAAAATTGAAGTTGGCAGCTTTGCCAGGCTTGAAACATTTGCTGCTGACTCCACTTACAACTGTGAATAATTCTCGCAGTTTATAATTATTACATAGAATCATAGAAAGGTTACAGCAAGGAAGGAGGTCATTCGACCCGTCGAGCCCGTGTCGGCTCTCTGCAAGAGCACTTCAGCTAGTCCCACTCCCCCGTCCTTTCCCCGTAGCCCTGCAAATTTTTTTCCTTCAGGTACTTATCCAATTCCCTTTTGAAAGCCACAATTGAATCTGCCTCCACCACCCTTTCAGGCAGTGCATTCCAGATCTTAACCACTCGCTGAGTAAAAAGGTTTTTCCTCATGTCGCCTTTGGTTCTTCTGCCAATCACCTTAAATCTGTCTCCTCTGGTTCTCAACCCTTCCGCCAATAGGAACAGTTTCTCTCCATCTACTCTGTCCAGACCCCTCATGAATTTAAACACCTCTATCAAATCTCCTCTCAACCTTCTCTGCTCAAAGGAGAACAACCCCAGCTTCTCCAGTCTATCCACATAACTGAAGTCCCTCATCCCTGGAACCATTCTTATAAATCTTTTCTGCACCCTCTCGAAGGCCTTCACATCTTTCCTAAAGTGCGGTGCCCAGAATTGGACACAATACTCCAGTTGTGGCTGAACCAGTGTTTTATACAGGTTCACCATAACTTCCTTGCTTTTGTACTCTATGCCTCTATTTATGAAGCCCAGGATCCCGTATGCTTTTTTAAACCGCTTTCTCAACCAGCCCTGCCACATTCAACAATTTTTGCACATATACCCCCAGGTCTCTCTGTGCATTGCACCCCCTTTAGAATTGTACCCTTTAGTTTGTATTGCCTCTCCTCATTCTTCCTACCAAAATATATCACTTCGCACTTTTCTGCATTAAATTTCATCTGCCACGTGTCCACCCATTTCACCAGCCTGTCTATGTCTTCTTGAAGTCTATCACTATCCTCCTCACTGTTCACTATACTTCCAAGTTTTGTGTCATCTGCAAATTTTGAAATTGTGCCCTGTACACCCAAGATTAATTTAATAATATATATCAAGAAAAGCAGTGGTCCTAGTACCGACCCCTGGGGAACACCACTGTATACCTTCCTCCAGTCCGAAAATCAACCGTTCACCACTACTCTCTGTTTCCTGTCACTTAGCCAATTTTGTATCCATGCTGCCACTGTCCCTTTTATTCCATGGGCTTCAACTTTGCTGGCAAGCCTATCATGTGGCACTTTATGAAACACCTTTTGGAAGTCCATGAACACCACATCAACCGCATTGCCCTCATCAACCCTCTCTGTTACCTCATCCTTTAACAAATCCGTGCTGGCTTTCCTTAATTAATTAATTACTCAGCACCATGTCTCGATTCAAACAGACTCTTCAGCACTGAGGACCCACTTCTGTATCTAATGCTTCAATTCCTCTCCTGCCCCTGATTACAGTAAATGTAGCTGGCCAGCAGGTGCATGAAATATTGTTATTGCAAAAATCAACGAGCTTGGAGGGGGAGCTGTGAGCTGACACATGTCAGTTTGTCCATGATTTAATGGCAATGTCATTAGCATGTGATCTGTTTGAGAGTTTCAATTCTTCCAGAAATGCTCATATTCACAGGACACCAGCTGGATTTTAGCAAGGAGGAGGTGCAAGAGCGGATTTAAAAAATCCTGTGAAGTTTCAGGCCGAAGTACAAGTACAGATGTGTGACACCTCAGATAGATGGCAGAGGGCAATGAGTAGCCTGCTCCCTCGCAATGATGCAGAATAAATCCATATCCTGTCATTTCAGCTTCAAGTTAGCGGACTTCGGCACTTCCAAAAAATACAAAATGGAGAATTGATTGTGTGGCAGTGGCTGCATGAACAACCTTTCCACGCGTCTCTCCCCGCGATACAAGCTCACTCCCCGTGATATAAACCCCTTCCTCTATACAAGCCCCCTCCCCGCGATATAATTATTAATCGTCATTTAGAAAGTCACGGATTAATCAAGGACAGTCAGCATGGATTTGTTAAGGGAAGGTCGTGTCTGACTAACTTGACTGAATTTTTTGAGGATGTAATGAGGAGGATCAATGAGGGTAGTGCATTTGATGTAGTCTACATGGATTTTAGTAAGGCTTTTGACAAGGTACCACACGGCAGACTGGTCAGAAAGGTAAAAGCCCATGGAATCCAAGGGAAAGTTGGATCTAAATTTGGCTCAGTGGCAGGAAGCAAAAGGTAATTGTCGACAGGTGTTTTTGTGACTGGAAGGTGGTTTCCAGTGGGGTTCCACAGAGCTCAGTACAAGGTCCCTTGCTTTTGTGGTATATATCAATGAGTTAGACTTCAATGTTGGGGGCATGATTCAGAAGTTTACAGATGATACAAAAATTGGCCGCGTGGGTGATAGTGAGGAAGAAAGCTGTAAACTGCAGGAAGATATCAATGGACTGGTCAGGTGGGCAGAAAAGTGGCAAATGGAATTCAATCCGGAGAAGTGTGAGGTAATGCATTTGGGGAGGGCTAACAAGGAAAGGGAATACACAATAAATGGTAGGACACTGAGAAGTGTAGAGAAACAGAGGGACCTTGGAGTGCATGTCCACAGATCCCTGAAGGTAGCAGGACAGGTAGATAAGGTGGTTAGGCAGGTATACGGGATACTTGCCTTTATTAGCCGAGGCATAGAATATAAGAGCAGGGAGGTTATGCTTGAACTGTATAAAACACTAGTTAGGCCACAGCTAGAATATTGCGTACAGTTCTGGTCATCACATTACAGGAAGGATATGATTGCACTAGAGAGGGTACAGAGGAGATTTACGAGGATGTTGCCAGGACTGGAGAATTTTAGCTATGAGGAAAGATGGGTTGGCTGGGGTTGTTTTCTTTGGAACAGAGGAGGCTGAGTGGAGACTTAATTGAGGTGTATAAAATTGAGGGGCCTAGATAGAGTGGATAGGAAGGACCTATTTCCCTTAGCAGAGGGGTCAATAACCAGGGGGCATAGATTTAAAGTAATTGGTACAAGGATTAGCGGGGAGTTGAGACCACCTTTTTTCACCCAGAGGGTGGTGGGGGTCTGGAACTCACTGCCTGAAAGGGTGGTAGAGGCAGAAACCTTCATCGCATTTAAAAAGTACTTGGATATGCACTTGAAGTGCCGTAACCTACAAGGCTACGGACCAAAAGCTGGAAAGTGGGATTCGGCTGGATGGCTCTTTTTCGGCCGGCACAGACACAATGGGCCGAATGGCCTCCTGTGCCGTGAATTTCTATAATTCTATAAGCCCCCTCTCCTCCTGCATAGATTAACCCAAAGCTGCACAGTTGCTGCAGCAGCAACAGATTGGCCTGAAAGGAAATGTCTCTCCAAATGTGATGCAGCCCATAGCGGAGAATTCTCAGGAATAGGAAAATAGGCCTAAACAAGCCGTTCATTTCCAGAATGTCATGAAGTTGTCTCCTGGGGCCACCAACACTGCCCATTGTAATGGCCCTAACGCATCTACAGCTGACCCAACACTAACTGTGCAAATCCAACAGGCCAGTGATCGGCTTTAGAAAAAGGATCTTGTCCAATGAGTTTAGTTTTGTTTACAATGCACCTACCTTATAATCGCCAACTCCAAGATCAGCTCTGCAAAAACAGAACAACAACCATTAGCTTGTGACAGCCCAGGACTGAGACCACGTCTCCACCTCAGCTGAAGCAGAAAATTCCGGAAGCATACAGCAGGTTCACGTTTCAGGTGGGACCCTTCCTTAGGGATGGAGCATTTACTTGAGAGACCAAGATGAAGGGTTAACGTCAAGGCTGCAAAGGGTGTGCGAGCAGATGAGGCAAAGCAGGAAGCAGTAGTTAGACTGCAAGCTGAGGTTTTAAGAGCCTGTGGATTGGAGCAGGAAGAAAGACTGAAGGAGATGCCAGGAAAGAATGAGTTATAGTAGGAGAAGGATTCTGATGAAGGGTCCCACACAAACATCAATCTGTTTTTCTCCTTCTATGCTATTCCAGCATTCAGATTTTTTCCCCTCTAAACTCAGAACGAATAACCAAGTAGCTCCGGATACAGCCTCTCATGCAGCAGATCCTTCCAATGGATATGTCCAAACTACTGACTACATGAGATTATTCTCTCCATGGTTCAGTTGGCAAGACTCTCACCTCCAAGACAGGAGGTCGTAGGTTCTAGTCCCACTGCAAGATTTGAGCACATAATCCAGGCTGACACTCGGGTGCATTACTAGAAGTACCATTCGTTGGATGAGATTACAAAGTATTACATAGAACCTACAGCATAGAAACAGGCCATTTGGCCCAACTGGTCTATGCTGGTGTTTATGCTACACATGAGCCTCCTCCCACTCCTCTTCAGGAGAGTGGGATTAGACTGGGTGGGATATGAAAGGGTATGGGGAGTGAGCAGGAGAATGGGATTAGACTGGGTGGGATATGAAAGGGTATGGGGAGTGAGCAGGAGAATGGGATTAGACTGGGTGGGATATGAAAGGGTATGGGGAGTGAGCAGGAGAATGGGATTAGACTGGGTGGGATATGAAAGGGTATGGGGAGTGAGCAGGAGAATGGGATTAGACTGGGTGGGATATGAAAGGGTATGGGGAGTAAGCAGGAGAATGGGATTAGACTGGGTGGGATATGAAAGGATATAGGGAGTGAGCAGGAGAATGGGATTAGACGGGGTGGGATATGAAAGGGTATGGGGAGTGAGCAGGAGAATGGGATTAGACTGGGTGGGATATGAAAGGGTACGGGGAGTGAGCAGGAGAATGGGATTAGACTGGGTGGTTTACGGCAAAAAGCACCAGCACAGACTTGATGGGCTGGATGGTTTCTCTCTATGCTGTAGCATCTTATGGTTCTGTGACCTGAACTGATAAATAGGTAGCGCTGCCCTCAGATGTAACATCTTGTGGGTCAGACCAGAACTAGGGGCCATAAACATAAGATAGTTACTAATATATCCAAAAGGAATATCGGAGAAACTTCTTTACCCAGAGAGTGGTTAGAATGTGGAACTCGCTACCACAAGGAGTAGTTGAGGCGAATAACACAGATGCATTCAAGGGGAAGCTGGATAAGCAAGTGAGGGAGAAAGGAATAAAAAGATATTTTGATGGGGTTAGATCAAAAGGGGTGGAAGGAGGTTTATGTGGAGCATAAACACCGGTACCAACCTGTTGGGCCGAATTGCCTGTTTCTGTGCTGTAAATATTTTGTAATACTTTGTAATATATATATTGGCCCCAACACAGACTCCTGTGGGACACCATTCACATCTTCCCAATCCCAGAAATATCCTATTAGTCCACCCTTCCTGCTCTCCAACCATCCCTCTATCCATGTGGCCACATACCCCTTAATTCATGAGACACTTTATTTGGCTTAAGTCCCTTATGTGGTACCTTATCAAAGGCTTTTTACAAATCCATATAAACTACATCCACTGCATTTCCTTTATCTCTCTGCTCTGTTATTTCTTCAAAGAATTCTGCATCATTGATCAAGCATAATCAGCCCTTTGGAAATCTGTGCTGACTGGCCCAGTTAACTCAGGTGAATGTGAAAGATCCCATAGCACAATCCAAAGAAGAGCAGGGAGTTCTCCCAGTGCCAACCAACACCACCAAAAACACATCAACTGGTCATTGATTTCATTGCAGTTTGTGGAATCTACCTACATAACAACTATGGCACTCATTGTGAGTGGAGCCATTTGAGAGCTGCTGGTAGGGTGTTAAATAAATGTAAACCTGTTATCAGTATCAGCAGTACATATGCCCACTCCCAGACTAAGCAGTAACTATACAGTGTATCGACCAGTCTTGAAAATTTTATTTCAAGTAAAAATGCCTAACTAGTCTCCCAGATCTCTCTCCCCAGATCTTAGGAACAGAGGAACAGGAGGTCATTCAGCCCCTCGAGCCTGCTCCACCATTCAATCAGATCATGATGTGCACCTCAACTCCATTTACCCGCCTTTGTTCCAGATCCCTTACCCAACAAAAATCCATTGATCTCAGTCTTGAAAATTTCAATTGTCCCCCGACATCCAGTCTTTTGCGGGGGGAGGGGGGGTGGGAGAGAAGAGTTGCGCACTAATGAGAACTAACAAAAGTTAGCTGGAAACATGGAAAATCTTAGTACCAGAACAAACTGCAGGCAGAAAGTGATAAATGACTGACTAATCCTCTAAAGCAGTGTAGGCATAAACTGAGACACTCAAAATGCACCTGGATTCCAGGCTGGGAGTGTCAGAACACTAGAGACTGGCTATGATCAGACAAGCAGCCTCTTCTTTCCTTGACTTTTCTTATGTTCTTCCACTAGTTTTCTGACCCTGGGACTGGTTCCCAGAGTCACAATAGATGCTCCCTGCAGGTTAGTCTGTTGATCAGTAACTTTAACTAATACCCTGCAGACACTACATTCACTTCAGAAGCCAGTTCAGTCTATTGGGTGAGATCACAGCTTAGTGCAGTACGGTGGCACCAGCAGACCCAGTGTGCCTCCTGGTCTGTGCGCCGTTGGTTGAACTGATCAGAGGCAGCTCCCAGGTCACTACTCCTGGCCTCATTCCTCAGAGTTAGGGAGAAGAAGAAAAAGATAGCCCAGAGTCCCGCTCCTGATCACGATGCAGCGACTCCTGTGGGAAAGTGCATGGGATGAGGACATTTTGGTGATGCCTGCTCAGTGAATAGCTTGCCATCACTCGCCACCTAGATTCACACCTTAAAAAAATGGGCAAGGTAGAGGGAGGGAGACTACAGTAAGGAGTTAGAGTCCAGAGATAAGATACTACTTTCAGGAGTGGTGGGGAGAAAACGGGGTTGGAGGGAGTGAAGAAATTGATTCAGTAACAATCTGGGGCAAAATTCCCCAATTGGTGACAATCCAAAAGGAACGTGAGACCAACAAAGCTCAAAGCACAGCCTCAAAATCCCCAACAGTAGAGAGTGTGAATAGTTACAGTCTGAGGGCTGGGTCACAGAGGCTTAAAAACAGGAGCCAGCATCAAACCCCAGGCATGCTCGGCACTGTGCTCTGCCCAGAAGACTGACTGGGACTGAGACACTTAAATGACAAATCAGCTGTAACCATTAAACCTGCAGCATCATCTGGTGTCAGCAAGGATTCTCTGCTCAAAAGAATTTCACATCTTCTGACAAATAACCTACAGGCAATGAAAAATCGTGACTTTCAGAAGTAAACCTGGTTTGTATTGAGGAAAATCAACGTTGTTACAACCCAGCCTGTTTCATAATTATCTTCTTAGGCTTAGAAACTGCAGCGAGCACTCGCTCCGACACACAACGCTCCCCACCCCCCCGCCCCACACACCCTTCCCCAGCCCATTACACTGGTCACACCACAAACCCCCACATATACTGACCACACAGACTGACCAACACAACCACCCACACAGAACCACCCCCCCCCGCAAGCCCATTACACTGACCAACACAGACCCCTCACACCGACTGACTAACACCACAAACCCCCCCTCAGCCCATTACACTGACCATCAAAGACCCCCCTCACATACACTGACCACCATCACAGAAGCCAGTCTTCAGCTAATTCGATTCACTCCACGTGATATCAAGAAATGGCTGAGCGCACTGGATACAGCAAAGGCTATGGGCCCCGACAACATCCCGGCTGCAGTGCTGAAGACTTGTGCTCCAGAACTAGCTGCACCTCTAGCCAAGCTGTTCCAGTACAGCTACAACACTGGCATCTACCCGACAAAGTGGAGATTTGCCCAGGTATGTCCTGTCCACAAAAAACAGGACAAATCCAACTGGGCCAATTATCGCTCCAGCAGCCTACTCTCAATCATCAGCAAAGTGATGGAATGTGTTGTCGACAGTGCTATCAAGTGGCACTTGCTCAGCGATAACTTGCTCACCGATGCTCAGTTTGGGTTCCGCCAGGACCACTCTGCTACAGACCTCATCACAGCCTTGGTCCAAACATAGAATAGTACAAAAAGGAGGCCATTCGGCCCATGGAGTCTGCATGGCTCTTTCAAAGAGTAATCCAGTTAGTCCCACTCCCCCGTTCTTTCCCCATATCTCTGCAATTTTTTCTCCTTCAAGTATTTATCCAATTACCTTTTGAAGGCTACTATTGAATCTGCCTCCACCACCCAGTGCATTCCAAATCCTAACCACTCTTTGGGTAAAAAAGTTTTCCCTCATGTCGCCTCTGGTTCTTTTACCAATCACCTTAAATCTGTGCCCTCTGGTTATCAACCCTTCAGCCATTGGAAACAGTTGCGCTTTATTTACTCTATCTAAATCCTTCATGATTTTAAACACCTCTATCAAATCTCCTCTTAGCCTTCTCTGCTCTAAGGAGAAGAACCCCAGCTTCTCTAGTCTATCCACGTAATTGTAATCCCTCATCCCTGGAACCATTCTAGCAAATCTCTTCCGTAACCTCTCCAAAGTTTTCACGTTCTTCCTAAGTGTGGTGCCCAGAATTGGACACAATACTCCAGTTGGGGCAGAACTAGTGTTTTATATAAGTTTAGCATAACTTCTTGGCTTTTGTACTCTGCCTCTATTTAGAAATGATGCGGAGATGCCGGTGTTGGACTGGGGTGGACAAAATTGAGAGGTCGCACAACACCAGGTTATAGTCCAACAGTTTTATTTGAAATCACAAGCTTTCGGAACTATCGCTCCTTCCTCAGGTGAAGTAAATTGGATACAGAATCGTCAGAGCATATATAGATGGAAAAAAAAGCATGTGTACTTTACAATTGCAGACCAATAAATTAAATCATCCTGACTATCTGCCGAGGTGTGATAAAGTTAATTAAGTCAGCCAGGAAGGTACCACATCAAAAGACATAGCAAGATACAACTGAGACAATGAGGTGAAGTCGCAGGGGTTCTAACGTGTCAAAAGCTGCCGTATGTATGTAAAACGAAAAGCTTTAAAAAAAAATTTACTTTTTTACTGGGAAAATTTTTACTTTTTTACTGGGAATCACATCTGTGAACAAGCTAACGACGACTCGAGTCCGGATCACGTCATGTATCGTGACATAAACCCAAGATCCCGATTGAGACCGTCTTCATGAGTGCAGAACTTGGCTATCAGTTTCTGCTCGATGATTTTGCGTTGTCGTGTGTTTCTAAGGTTGCCTTGGAGAACGCTTACCCGCAGATCCGAGGCTGAATGTCCTTGACTGCTGAAGTGTTCCCCGACTGGGAGGGAACAATCCTGCCTGGCGATTGTTGCGCGGTGCTCGTTCATACGTTGTCTCAGTGTCTGCATGGTCTCGCCGATGTACCATGCCGCGGTGCATTCTTTCCTGCAACGTATGAGGTAGACAACGTTGGCCGAGTCACATGAGTATGTACCATGTACCTGGTGGGTAGTGTCCTCACGTGTGATGGTGGTATCTGTGTTGATGATCTGGCATGTCTTGCAGAGTTTGCCATGGCAGGGTTGTGTGGTGTCGTGGTCGCTGTTATCCTGAAAGCTGGGTAATTTGCTGCGAACGATGGTACTTCTGAGGTTAGGCGGCTGTTTGAAGGCAAGTAGTGGAGGCGTGGGGATGGCCTTAGCGAGGTGTTTGTCGTCATCGATGACATGTTGAAGGCTGCGAAGAACATGTCGTAGTTTCTCCGCTCCGGGGAAGTACTGGACGACGTAGGGTACCCTGTTGGTTGTGTCCCGTGTTTGCCTTCTGAGGAGGTCTATGCGATTTTTCGCTGTGGCCCGTCGGAACTGTCGATCGATGAGTCGAGCATCATATCCCGTTCTTACGAGGGCGTTTTTCAGCGTCCGTAGGTGTCCATCGCGTTCCTCCTCGTCTGAGCAGATCCTGTGTATTCGCAGGGCTTGTCCATAGGGGATGGCTTCTTTAACATGGTTAGGGTGGAAGCTGGAGAAGTGGAGCATCGTGAGGTTGTCCGTGGGCTTGCGGTAGAGTGAAGTGCTGAGGTGTCCGTCTTTGATGGAGATTCGTGTGTCCAGGAATGAGACCGATTCTGAGGAGTAGTCCATGGTGAGTTTGATGGTGGGATGGAACTTGTTGTGGGAGACTTCTACTGCCTCCCAAAGATACACAAAGCCAACACACCCGGACGTCCTATCGTATCAGGCAATGGAACCCTGTGTGAGAACCTCTCTGGATACGTCGAGGGCATTCTGAAACCCATCGTACAGGGAACCCCAGCTTCTGTCGCGACACTACAGACTTCTTACAGAAACTCAGCACCCACGGACCAGTTGAACCAGGAACACTCCTTGCCACGATGGACGTATCGGCACTCTACACCAGTATCCCCCACGATGACGGCATCGCTGCAACAGCCTCAGTACTCAACATCAACAACAGCCAATCTCCAGACGCCATCCTACAACTCATCCGCTTCATCCTTGACCACAATGTCTTCACCTTCGACAACCATTTTTTTACCCAAACACACGGAACAGCCATGGGGACCAAATTCGCACCCCAATACGCCAACATCTTCATGCACAAGTTCGAGCAAGACTTCTTCGCTGCACAGGACCTCCAGCCAACGCTGTACACCAGATACATCGACGACATTTTCTTCCTTTGGACCCATGGCGAAGGATCACTGAAAAGACTACACGATAACATAAACAAGTTCCATCCCACCATCAAACTCACCATGGACTACTCCTCAGAATCGGTCTCATTCCTGGACACACGAATCTCCATCAAAGACGGACACCTCAGCACTTCACTCTACCGCAAGCCCACGGACAACCTCACGATGCTCCACTTCTCCAGCTTCCACCCTAACCATGTTAAAGAAGCCATCCCCTATGGACAAGCCCTGCGAATACACAGGATCTGCTCAGACGAGGAGGAACGCGATGGACACCTACGGACGCTGAAAAACGCCCTCGTAAGAACGGGATATGATGCTCGACTCATCGATCGACAGTTCCGACGGGCCACAGCGAAAAATCGCATAGACCTCCTCAGAAGGCAAACACGGGACACAACCAACAGGGTACCCTACGTCGTCCAGTACTTCCCCGGAGCGGAGAAACTACGACATGTTCTTCGCAGCCTTCAACATGTCATCGATGACGACAAACACCTCGCTAAGGCCATCCCCACGCCTCCACTACTTGCCTTCAAACAGCCGCCTAACCTCAGAAGTACCATCGTTCGCAGCAAATTACCCAGCTTTCAGGATAACAGCGACCACGACACCACACAACCCTGCCATGGCAAACTCTGCAAGACATGCCAGATCATCAACACAGATACCACCATCACACGTGAGGACACTACCCACCAGGTACATGGTACATACTCATGTGACTCGGCCAACGTTGTCTACCTCATACGTTGCAGGAAAGAATGCACCGCGGCATGGTACATCGGCGAGACCATGCAGACACTGAGACAACGTATGAACGAGCACCGCGCAACAATCGCCAGGCAGGATTGTTCCCTCCCAGTCGGGGAACACTTCAGCAGTCAAGGACATTCAGCCTCGGATCTGCGGGTAAGCGTTCTCCAAGGCAACCTTAGAAACACACGACAACGCAAAATCATCGAGCAGAAACTGATAGCCAAGTTCTGCACTCATGAAGACGGTCTCAATCGGGATCTTGGGTTTATGTCACGATACATGACGTGATCCGGACTCGAGTCGTCGTTAGCTTGTTCACAGATGTGATTCCCAGTAAAAAAGTAAAAATTTTCCCAGTAAAAAAGTAAATTTTTTTTTAAAGCTTTTCGTTTTACATACATACGGCAGCTTTTGACACGTTAGAACCCCTGCGACTTCACCTCATTGTCTCAGTTGTATCTTGCTATGTCTTTTGATGTGGTACCTTCCTGGCTGACTTAATTAACTTTATCACACCTCGGCAGATAGTCAGGATGATTTAATTTATTGGTCTGCAATTGTAAAGTACACATGCTTTTTTTTCCATCTATATATGCTCTGACGATTCTGTATCCAATTTACTTCACCTGAGGAAGGAGCGATAGTTCCGAAAGCTTGTGATTTCAAATAAAACTGTTGGACTATAACCTGGTGTTGTGCGACCTCTCTATTTAGAAAGCCCAGGATTCAATATGCTTTATTAACTGCTTTGTTAACCTGTCCTGCCACCTTCAAAGATTTGTGCACAAACACCCCCAGATCTCTCTCGCCTTGCACCCACTTTAAAACTGTATCATTCAGCATGTATTGTCTCGCCTCATTCTTCCTACCAAAATGTAACACCTCACACTTTTCTGCATTGAATTTCATCTGCCTATTCCTCTAGCCTGTCTATGTCCTATGTAATATATCCAAGTTTGCTGATGATAGAAAGCTGGGTGGGAATGTAAGTTGTGAGGAGGATGCAAGGAGGCTTCAAGGGGATATAGACAAGCTAAGTGAGTGGGCAAGAACATGGCAAATGGAATAGAATGTGGAGAAATGTGAAGTTATCCACTTTGGTAGGAAAAATAGAAAAGCAGAGTATTTTTTAAATGGTGAGAGATTGGGAAATGTTGGTGTTCAGAGGGACCTGGGTGTCCTTGTACACGAATCACTGAAAGTTAACATGGAGGTACAGCAAGCAATTAGGAAAGCAAATGGTATGTTGGCCTTTATTACAAGAGGATTTGAGTATAAGAGTAAAGACGTCTTACTGCAATTATATAGGGCCCTGGTGAGACCACACCTGGAGTACTGTGTGCAGTTTTGGTCTCCTTACCTAAGGAAGGATATACTTGCCATAGAGGGAGTGCAACGAAGGTTCACCAGACTGGTTCCTGGGATGGGGGGGGGATTGTCCTATGAGGAGAGATTGAGTAGACTAGGCCTATATTCTCTGGAGTTTAGAAGAATGAGAGGTGATCTCATTGAAACATACAAAATTCTTCCAGGGCTTGACAAGGTAGATGCAGGGAGGATGTTTCCCCTGGCTGGGGAGTCGAGAACCAGGGGTCACAGTCTCAGAATAAGGGGTCGGCCATTTAGGACTGAGATGAGGAGAAATTTCTTCACTCAGAGGGTGGTGAATCTTTGGAATTCTCTACCCCAGAGGGCTGTGGAGGCTCAGTCGTTGAGTATATTCAAGACAGAGATCGATAGATTTTTGAATATTAAGAGAATCAAGGGATATGGGGACAGTTCAGGAAAGTGGAGATGAGGTAGAAGATCAACCGTGATCTTACTGAATGGCGGAGCAGGCTCGAAGGACTAAATGGCCTCCTCCTGCTCCTATTTCTTATGTTCTTATGTCCTCTTCCTCACTGTTTACTACATTTCCAAGTTTCGTGTCAAATTTCAAAATTGTGCCCTGTACCCCCAAGTCCAAGTCATTAACGTACATCAAAAATAGCAGTGGTCCCAGTACTGAACCTTGGTGAACTCCACTGTACACCTCCCTTCAATCCGGAAAAACAGCCATTCACCACAACTCTCGGTTTTCTATCCCTCAGCCAATTTTGTATCCATGCTGCTTCTGTCCCTTTTATCCCATGGGCTTCAATTTTACTGACAAGCTTGTGTTACTGCATTGCCCTCCTCACCCTCTCTGTTCCCTCATCAAAAAACTCAATCAAGTTAGTCAAACGCGATTTGCCCTCAACAAATCTGTGCTGGTTCTTCTTTATTAGTCCATGCTTGTCCAAATCGCTGTTAGTTTTCTCCCGGATTATTGTTTCTAAAAACGTCCCCACCACCAACATTAAATTGACTGGCCTGTAATTGCCAGATTTATCCTTCTCCCCTTTTGTGAACAAGGGTGTAACATTTGCAATCCTCCAGTCCTTTAACACCACTCCTGTATCTAAGGAGGACTGGAAGATTGTGGCCAGCACCTCCGCAATTTCTACCCTTACTTCAGCAACCTAGGATGCATCCCACTGGTGATTTATCCACTTTAAGTACTGCCAGCCATTCGAATACCCCCTCTTTATCTATTTTTATCTCATCCAGTATCCTGGCAACATCCTCGTTTACTGTAGCTTTGGCAAAATACTCTTCTTTGGTAAACACTGATGCAAAGTACTCATTTAGTACCTCAGGCACGCCTTCTGCCTCCACCAATAGATCCCCATTTTGGTCCCTAATCGGCCCCACTGCTCCTCTGACAACCTTTTACTGTTAATATACCTATAGAAGACCTTTGGATTCCTTTTTATGTTAGCCGCCAATCTATTCCCGTACTGTCTCTTTGCCCCTCATTTTCTTTTTCACTTCTCCTCTGTACTTTTTATATTCAGCCTGATTCTCCCTTGTATTATCAAGCTGACATCTGTCATACGCCCCCTTTTTCTGCTCCATCCTATTTTCTAACGCCTTTGTCATCCAGAGAGCTCTGGCGTTGGTTGCCCTCCCTTTCCCCCTTGTGGGAATGTACCTAGACTGTACCCGAACTATCTCCTCTTTAAAGGCCGCCCATTGCTCCATTATAATTTTGCCTGCCAGTCTTTGACTCCAATTTACCCGGGCCAGATCCCTCATCAATTCGCTGAAATTAGCCCTCCTCCAGTTAAGTATTTTATTCTAGATTGCTCCTTGTCCTTCTCCATAACTAATCTAAACCTTACGATACTATGATCACTATTCCCAAGATGCTCCCCGACTGACATTCTCCACTTGACCCACTTCATTCCCCAGGACTAGCTCCAGCAATGCCTCCTTCTTCGTTGGGCAGAAAACATACTGATCAAAAAAATTCTCCTGAACACACTTCAGAAATTCCTCCCCTTCTCTGCCCTCAACACAAACACTGCCCCATTCAATATTGGGGTAGTTAAAAGTCTCCCATTATCACTACCCTATAGTTCACACACCTCTCAGTAATTTCTTTGTAAATCTGTTCCTCTAGCTCCTTCCCACTATTTGGTGGCCTATAAAATACACCAAGTAGCGTAATAGCTCCTTTATTGTTTCTCAACTCCAACCTTGTTTCTACTTTTTAATACTACATCTTGGTGCCCAACCCCCTGCTGATTGAATTTAAACCCTCCCTCAGAGCACTAGTTAACCTGCAAGGATATTGGAACATGGACAAAAGAGCTGAATTCCAGAGGTGAGGTGAGAGTGACTGCCCTTGACATCAAGACAGCATTTAACAGAGTGTAGCACCAAGGAGCCCTAGTAAAATTAAAGTCAATGGGGATCAGGGGAAAATCTTTCCACTGGCTGGAGTCATACCTGACACAAAGGAAGATGGCTGTGGTTGTTGGAGGCCAATCATCTCAGCCCCAGGACATCGCTGCAGGAGTTCCTCAAGGCAGTGTCCTCGCTCAACCATCTTCAGCTGCTTCCTTAATGACCTTCCCTCCATCATAAGGTCAGAAGTGGGGATGTTCACTGATGATTGCACAGTGTTCAGTTCCATTCGCAATTCCTCAGATAATGAAGCAGTCCATGCCCGCATGCAGCAAGACCTGGACAATATCCAGGCTTGGGCTGATAAGTGGCAAATTATAAAAGGTTTTGATAGAGTAGACACAGAGAGTGTGTTTCCACTTGTGCGGAAGAGCATAACTAGAGGCCATCAATATAAGATAGGCACCAAGAAATCCAATCGGGAATTCAGAAGAAACTTCTTTACCCAGAAGCTCGACACCATCCAGGACAAAGTAGTCTGCTTGATCGGCACCCCATCCACCACCTTAAACATTCATTCCCTCCACCACCAGCGCACCGTGGCTGCACTTTGTACCATCTACAAGATGCACTGCAGCAACTCGCCAAGGCTTCTTCGACAGCACCTCCCAAACCGCGACCTCTACCACCTAGAGGACAAGGGCAGCAGGCGTATGCAAACAGCACCACCTCCAAGTTCCCGTCCAAGTCACACACCATCCTGACTAGGAAATAAATTGCTGTTCCTTCATCATCACTGGATCAAAATCCTGGAACTCCCTCCCTAACAGCACGATGGGAGTACCTTCACACACTGACTGCAGCGGTTCAAGAAGGTGGCTCACCTTCACCTTCTCAAGGGAAATTAGGGATGCGCAATAAATGCTGACCTTGCCGGCGACACCCACATTGAGAACAAAAACACATTAGCTTTGATGCTCTCCTTTCTTCTGTCATACCCTGCAAAGTTCTGAGGTACATTTGAGTCTATAAGTACAACTTCCTATTCATCTTGGCCTCAAATACCCTGCTGCAGCACACCCTGGGAGTCAGACTGCTCTATTCACTTTATGCACCATTGAGCAGACTGATTGATCTGTGCAGACAGTGCAATAGGACAGTACAGAACCACCCATCTATCTGCACCCCAGGCACCGGGAAGCTGGCCAGCACAGTGCAGACATGTCTATACCACAGAAGGCAAAGTCAATCTGACTAAAAGAGATCTGTTCCTTATTAAGACTTAAGCTAAAGTAGCAAAGCAAACTATAGACAGACAAACACCCAAACTCGTGGCTACTGCAGGCCAGTGGGTAGCAGATGTAACTGAACCTGCACCCCTACCCGCACACAACTAAACTCCCTCCCCCAAACCCGGATACAACTAAACTCCCACCCCCAAACCCGGATACAACTAAACTCCCTCCCCCAAACCCGGATACAACTAAACTCCCACCCCCAAACCCGGATACAAATAAACTCCCACCCCCAGACCCGCACACAACTAAACTCCCACCCCCAGACCCGCACACAACTAAACTCTCTCCCCCAAACCCGGATACAACTAAACACCCAGACCCGGATACAACGAAACCCGCACCCCCAGACCCAGATACAACTAAACCCCCCGACCCAGATACAACTAAACTCCCTCTCCCAAACCCGGATACAACGAAACCCGCACCCCCAGACCCGGATACAACTAAACCCCCAGACCCGGATACAACTAAACCCCCAGACCCGGATACAACTCAACCCCCAGACCCAGATACAACTAAACCCCCAGACCCAGATACAACTAAACCCCCAGACCCAGATACAACTAAACCCCCAGACCCAGATACAACTAAACCCCCAGACCCGGATACAACTAAACCTGCACCCCCAGACCCAGATACAACTAAACCCGCACCCGGATACAACTAAACTCCCACCCCCCAACCCGCACCAAGACCCGGATATAACTAAACCAGCACCCTGATGCACCCTATGATCCAGTTTCAGGGACAGATGTGGTTTGAGAAGGTGCCGGTGAAACAGCAATATATCCAGTAACTCCGGTGAGTTTACCCCGGTACCGTAGTGAGCTCAGTATAAGGTTACCACCTGTAGCAAACACCATACATGGCAGGGCTTATACAAGGCTGCGACACACGGAGATCCACAGGGACCCCGATATGGGACTGTGAGGAAAAGGCCAGCCGTGGAGTTTCACGAGGAATTTACTGACTACTTAGAAAGTGATTCTGCGCTTTACATTACCCAAAGGTCTCAAACAACTCCCTGTTCCCAGATAAACATCTGAGTCTCAAATCCACAGAATGGGCCACGTGGAAAATGTGTGGGTGAGTCACTCTCAAACTCTGTGGTCTCTGCAGCCACCCACTGGACACCGAGTATAACTGCAGAAATCTGAACAAGGCACATAACCAGCATGGATTAGACAGGACAAGTTAGCTCAATAGGATGAAAGAATCGAGATCTTGAGGTACAATGGTTAAAAATTTATGAAAGTATCAATCTGCTTCTAATCTCGGACGTTCATTTGTCTTTGACCAGAATCCATTTGCAACACTGCTGTGTGACACAAATAGAGTCGCTTGTCACAGACAACATCAGGAATACTATCCCGGAAACAGCAGCCAGGCAGAGACACCGGGCAGCCTGGCAAACCGGAACTGCAAACACCAACCCTGATTGGATCACACTCTCTGAACCGTTCCATTACTGTCACTAAAATAATTCAAATAACAAACCAACAGCTGGGGCCCCAATAAGAATTGACACCACGCAAGGCGAGTGTCTGCTGCCTAAATTCACACGCTGTGTAAAGTAAAACTGCACTGACATTGAAACTCCACCTTACAGAAATCACAGCAAGTCTGCAAACAAAAGTCAGACTCCGTGTTAGGTTTGAGAAAAGGCCATTTGACCCATTAGCGGTCATCCCTCCAGTACCCTGGTTATCACAGTGTAGCATCCAACTGCATTCTGAATGTCCCAGCTTGCAAACGATTCTCAGCATTCCTCACCCTGGGGTAAAGAAGCTCTCCCTAATATCAATTTTAAATTTAAGCTGATGTCCTCTACTCCTACAGTCCTGGCTTAATTGGAAGTAATATGCTGGGTTTCCATTATCTACCGTGATGAGGGTCGTGCCTCGTTTCTAGACTGGAATTACTGAGCTGCCTTGGGAGCGTGTACTGTAACACACTTCCTCGCACACTGTGGGCTGATGAGTTTTATTTCACGGCATCATACAAAGGGTGGTGGCCACAGCCCTGGATACCGGTTGGCTGCATCATTAAGCAGAAGGCCGATGGCTTATCCAGCCCAAGCTCCTGTCTGAGTGATACCTCCATTTATGCACATTCACCCGCCCAGGCTTCGAACAACCAGGTCCCCAGGCAGGTAACCTGTCAGCAGAAAGCAAGGAGTCTCACCCGAAATATGACCTGTCTCTGCAGATAATGACACACAGGTATTTCCAGCATTTTCTGGTTTTATTTCTTATTTCACCAACCCTGATTGAATCGCACTCTCTGAACCGTTCCATTACTTCCAGAACTTGCAGTTTTTCTAATATATAAATAATAAAAGACAGAACTTGCATTTATGAGTTCTGATGAAAGGTCATCAACCTGAAACGTTAACTCGGTTTCTCTCTTCACAGATGCTGCCTGACCTGCTGAGTATCTCCAGCATTTTCTGTTTTTATTGCATTTATATAGCTCCTTTCACGACCTCAGGACGTCTCAAAGCGCTTCACAGCCAATGAGGTACTTTTGAAGTATAGTCACTGCTGTAATGTAGGAAACGTGGCAGACAATTTGTGCACAGCAAGCTCCAACAAACAGCAATGTGATAATGACCAGTTAATCTGTTTTGTTAGTGTTGGATGAGGGATCAATGTTGGCCAGGACACTGGGGAAAACTCTCTGCTCTTCAAACAAAAATACTGCCATGGGCTCATTTACATTCACCGGAGAGGGCAGAGGGGGCCTCAGCTTAACGTCTCATCCGAAAGACGGCACCTCCGACAGTACTGTGCTGAGGCTTGAACCCACAACCTTGTGACTCAGAGGCTAGAGTGCTACCCACTGAGCCAAGCTGACACGAAGCACCTTATTGGTTGAAAATGTCTCAGGGTGTTTTTGACACAATGAATCACTGGGAGCTCAGCTAGCTTCAATACACCTGCAGTAATCTGTGAGAAGTTACTCACCCAATGAACTCGAGCACCAATGAGATGTCGAGATGAGGCGAAGGATCCTCCAGGGGAACCATGGGCAGCGTCAGCTTCTTACCCAGCGATCGGATACGGCTCACTTTACCATTACTGGGCACCTGGACAACTGGACAGCCACAGAACAGGAGAGAAACCATCAATGGTCAGGAGAGACACGCACACAACTTGCATTTATATAGCGCCTTTAACGCAGTAAAATGTCCCAGGGCGCTTCACAGGGGCATTATCAAACAAAATTTGACTCGAACCGCATAAGGAGATATTAGGACAGGTGACCAAAAGCTTGGTCAGAGTTAGATTTTAAGCAACATCTTAAAGGAGGAGAGAGAGGTAGAGAGGCAGAGAGGTTTATGGATGGAATTCCAGAGCTTAGGGCGCAGGCAACTCAAGGCACGGCCACCAATGGTGGAGCGATGGAACTCTGGGATGCGCAAGAGGCCAGAATTGGGAGGTGCAAAAATCTCGGAGGGTTGTAGGGCTGGAGGAGGTTGCAGAGATAGGGAGGGGGAAAGGCCATGGAGGGATTTGAAAACAAGGATGAGAATTTTAAAATCGAGGCGTTGCCGGACCAGGAGCCAAAGTAAGTCAACGAGCACAGGGGTGATGCGTGAACGGGACTTGGTGCAAGTTAGGATACGGGCAGCAGAGTTTTGTGACCTCAAGTTTATGTAGGGTAAAAGACGGGAGGCCAGCCAGGAGTGCGTTGGAATAGTCGGAGTCTGGAGGTAACAAAGGCATGGATGAGGGTTTCAGCAGTAGAGGAGCTGAGGCAGGGGCGGAGACGGATGATGTTACGGAGGTGGAAGTAGGCGGTCTTGGTGATGGAGCAGATGTGTGGTCAGAAGCTCACCTCAGGGTCAAAATACAACACCAAGGTTGGGCAACGGTCTGGTTCAGCCTCAGACAGTTGCCAGGAGAGGGATGGAGTCGGTGGCTAGTGAATGGAGTTTGTGGCAGGGACCAAAGACAATGGCTTCGGTCTTCCCAATATTTAGTTGGAGGAAATTTCTGCTCATCCAGTACTGGATGTCGGACAAACAGCCTGACAAATCACAGACAGTGGAGGGGTCGAGAGAGGTTGTGGTGAGGTCAAGCTGGGTGTTGTCAGCGCACATGTGGAACCTGATGCTGTGTTTTCGGATGATGTCGCCGAGGGGCAGAATGTAGATGAGAAATAGGAGAGGGCCAAGCATAGATCCTTGGAGGACACCTGAAGTAACGGTGCAGGAGCAGGAAGAGAAGCCGTTGCAGGAGATTCTCTTGCTACGACTGGATAAGAATGGAACCAGGCGAGTGCAGTCCCACTCCAGCGAAGGAGTCACACTGAAATTAATGGGGCTGATTGAGCTGGACCCTCCTATCAGAGTCAGAGTTATACAGCACAGAAAGAGGCCCTTCGGCCCATCGTGTCCGCGCCGGTCATCAAGCCCAATCTACTCTAATCCCATTTTCCAGCACTTGGTCCGTAGCCTTGTATGCTATGACGTTTCAAGTGCTCATCCAAATGCTTCTTGAATGTTGTGAGGGTTCCTGCCTCTACCACCCTTTCAGACAGTGAGTTCCAGATTCCAACCACCCTCTGGGTGAAAGAGTTTTTCCTCAAATCCCTTCTAAACTTCCTGCCCCTTACCTTGAAACTATGCCCCCTGGTAACATCCTGGTGAATCTCCTCTGCACCCTCTCCAATGCAATCACATCCTTCCTATAGTGTGGCGACCAGAACTGCACACAGTATTCCAGCTGTGGCCTAACTAGCGTTTTGTACAGCTCCATCATAATCTCCCTGCTCTTGCCTTCATTAGCCGAGGCATAGAATACAAGTATCCCATATGCCTTTTTAACCACCTCATCTACCTGTCCTGCTGCCTTCAGGGATCTATGTACATGCACACCAAGGTCCCTCTGATCCTCTATCCTCTATCCTCTATCCTCCCTAGGATCCTACCATTCATTGTGTGTTCCCTTGCCTTGTTAGTCCTCCCAAAATGCATCACCTCACACTTTTCAGGGTTAAATTCCATTTGCCACTGTTCTGCCCATCTGACCAACCCGTCTATATTGTCCTGTAGCCTGAGGCTTCCCTCCTCGCTATTTACCACTCCACCAATTTTCGTGTCATCTGCGAACTTACTGATCATACCTCCTACATTCATATCTAAATTATTAATGTACACTACAAACAGCAAAGGACCCAGCACCGATCCCTGCGGTACACCACTGGACACAGGCTTCCAGTCACAAAAACAACCTTCGACCATCACCCTCTGCCTCCTGCCACTAAGCCAATTTTGGATCCAATGTGCCAAATTGCCCTGGATCCCATGGGCTCTTACCTTCTTGACCAGTCTCCCATGCAGGACTTTGTCAAAAGCCTTACTGAAGTCCATGTAGACTACATCAACTGCACTACCTTCATCCACACACCTCGTCACCCCATCGAAAAATTCAATCAAATTGGTTAGACATGATCTCCCCCTGACAAAGCCATGCTGACTATCCTTGATTAATCCTTGCCTCTCCAAGTGGAGACTAATTCTGTCCCTCAGAATTTTTTCCAATAATTTCCCTACCACTGATGTTAGGCTCACTGGCCTGTAATTACCTGATTTATCCCTACTACCCTTCTTGAATAATGGAACTACATTAGCTGTCCTCCAGCACCTCCCCTGTGGTCAGAGAGGTTCTGAAAACTTGTGTCAGAGCCCCTGCAATCTCCTCCCTTGCCTCACACAGCAGCCTGGGATACATCTCGTCTGGGCCTGGGGATTTATCCACTTTTAAGCCCACTATAACCACGAGTACCTCCTCCCTCTCAATACTAATTTGTTCAAGTATATCACAATCCCCCTGCCTGATTTCTATGCCGACATCGTCCTTCTCCATCGTGAACACAGATGCAAAATATTCATTTAAATACTCACCCACATCTTCCAGCTCTACACACAGATTGCCACTTTGGTCCCTAATGGGCCCTACTCTTTCCCTGGTTATCCTCTTGCCCTTAATATACTGATAAAACACCTTGGGATTTTCCTTTATTTTGCGCGCCAGTGTTTTTTCATGCCCCCTCTTCGCTCTCCTAATTTCTTTTTTAAGTACCCCCCAGCACTTTCTATACTCCTCTAGGGCTTCCACTGTTTTTAGTCCTTTGTATCTGCCAAAAGCCTCCCTTTTTTTCCAAATCCATTCTTGTATATCCCTTGACATCCAGGGTTCCCTGGGCTTGTTGGTCCCACCCTTGATCTTTACGGGAACATGTTGGCGTTGTACTCTCTCTATTTCCTTTCTGGAAGACTCCCATTGCTCTGATGTGGATTTTCCTACAAGTAGCTTATCCCAATCCACTTTGGCCAGATCCTGTCTTATCATATTAAAATCAGCCTTCCCCCAATTTAGAACCTTTTTTTCCGGTCCATCTTTGTCCTTTCCATGACTACCTTAAATCTCACCGAATTATGGTCACTGTCACCAAAATGCTCTCCTACTGACACTTCTACCACTTGCCCGGCTACATTCCCGAGAATTAGGTCCAGTACCGCCCCCTCTCCTGTAGGACTTTTTACATGCTGGCTCAAATAGCTCTCCTAGATGCACTTTAAGAATTCCGCACCCTCTAAGCCTTTCACACTCTGACTATCCCAGTTAATATTGGGGAAGTTGAAATCCCCTACTATTATTACCCTATTATTTCTACACTTCTCTGAGATTTGCCTACATATCTGTTCCTCTATCTCCCCCTGACTGTTTGGGGGCCTATAGTACACTCCCAGCAAAGTGCTTGCCCCCTTTTTGTTTTTAAGTTCTACCCATATGGCCTCATTAGAGGAACCTGCTAAGATATCATCCCTCCTTACAGCAGTAATTGACTCCTTGATTAATATTGCAACACTCCCTCCTCTTTTACACCCCCCTCTGTCTCGCCTGAAGATTCTATACCCCGGAATATTGAGCTGCCAGTCCTGCCCCTCCCTCAACCATGTCTCTGTGATAGCAACAATATCATACTCCCATGTGTTCATCAACACCTTCAATTCATCTGCCTTACTCGCAAGACTCCTTGCATTAAAATAAATGCCATCCAGCCTTGCCATACTCCCTTGTGATGTTACATATTTGCTCTGCCTTCCAGGCTGACTTGTTTTTTCCTCTATATTTGGCTGTGCATCACCCCCTACTATAACTCCACTCTGTATCCCATCCCCCTGCCAAGTTAGTTTAAACCCCACCCCCCCAACAGTACCAGCAAACCTCCCCGCAAGGATGTTGGTCCCGTTCCGGTTCAGGTGCGACCCGTCCGACTTGTACATGTCCCACCTTCCCCAGAAGCAGACCCAGTGATCCAGGAAACTAAAACATAGAAACATAGAACAGTACAGCACAGTACAGGCCCTTCGGCCCTCGATGTTGTGCCGAGCATTGTCCGAGACCAAGATCAAGCTATCACACTCCCCATCACTCTGGTGTGCTCCATGTGCTTATCCAATAACCGCTTGAAAGTTCCTAAAGTGTCCGACTCCACTATCACAGCAGGCAGTCCATTCCACACCCCAACCACTCTCTGAGTAAAGAATCTACCTCGGACATCCCTTCTATATCTCCCCCCATGCACCTTATAGTTATGCCCCCTTGTAACAGCTGCCTCTACCCGAGGAAATAGTCTCTGAACATCCACTCTATCTATCCCCCTCATCATCTTATAAACCTCTATTAAGTCGCCTCTCATCCTCCTCCGCTCTAAAGAGAAAAGCCCCAACTCCCTCAATCTTTCCTCATAAGACCTCCCCCCCAAACCAGGCAGCATCCTGGTAAATCTCCTTTGCACTCTTTCCAATGCTTCCACGTCCTTCCTATAGTGAGGTGACCAGAACTGCACACAATATTCCAAATGTGGTCTCACCAAGGTCCTGTACAGTTGCAGCATAACCTCACGGTTCTTAAACTCAAACCCTCTGTTAATAAACGCCAACACACCATAGGCCTTCTTTACTGCTCTATCCACTTGAGTGGCAACCTTCAGAGATCTGTGGATATGAACCCCCAGATCCCTCTGCTCCTCCACGTTCCTCAGAACCCTGCCGTTGACCCTGTAATCCTTATTCAAATTTGCCCTACCAAAATGAATCACCTCGCACTTATCAGGGTTAAATTCCATCTGCCATTTTTCGGCCCAGCTCTGCATCCTATCAATGTCTCTTTGCAGCCGACAACAGCCCTCCACCTCATCCACTGCACCACCAATCTTGGTGTCATCAGCAAATTTACTGATCCACCCTTCAGTCCCCTCCTCCAAGTCATTGATAAAAATCACAAACAGCAGAGGACCCAGCACCGACCCCTGTGGCACACCGCTGGTAACTGGTCTCCAGTCCGAAAATGTTCCATCCACCACCACCCTCTGCCGTCTATGAGATAGCCAGTTACTTATCCAATCGGCCAAATTTCCCTCTATCCCACAACTCCTTACTTTCTTCATGAGACGACCATGGGGAACCTTATCAAACGCCTTACTAAAATCCATGTATACGACATCAACTGCTCTACCTTCATCTACACACTTAGTTACCTCCTCAAAGAATTCAATCAAATTTGTTAGGCAAGACTTACCCTTCACGAATCCGTGTTGACTATCCCTGATTAAGTTGCCCCTTTCCAAATGGTCATAAATCCTATCCCTCAGGACCTTTTCCATTATCTTACCAACCACCGAAGTAAGACTAACCGGCCTATAATTACCAGGGTCATTCCTATTTCCTTTCTTGAAGAGAGGAACAACATTCGCCACTCTCCAGTCCTCTGGCACCATCCCCGTGGACAGTGAGGACCCAAAGATCAAAGCCAGAGGCTCTGCAATCTCCTCCCTTGCCTCCCAAAGAATCCTAGGATATATCCCATCTGGCCCAGGGGACTTATCGACCCTCAGGTTCTTCAAAATTGCTAAAACATCTTCCCTCAGAACATCTACCACCTCCAGCCTATCCACCTTTATCACACTCTCATCCTCAAGAACATGGCCCCTCTCCTCAGTGAACACTGACGAAAAGTATTCATTCATCACCGCTCCTATTTCTTCTGACTCCATGCACAAGTTCCCACTACTGTCCTTGACCGGCCCTACCCTCACCCTGGTCATTCTTTTATTTCTCACATAAGAGTAAAAGGCCTTGGGGTTTTTCTTGATCCGACACGCCAAGGACTTCTCATGCCCCCTCCTAGCTCTCCTAAGCTCTTTTTTAGCTCATTCCTTGCTACCTTGTACCCCTCAATCGACCCAACTGAACCTTGTTTTCTCATCCTTACATACACTTCCTTTTTCCTCTTGACTAGACATTCAACCTCTTTTGTGAACCATGGTTCTCTCACTCGGCCATTTCCTCCCTGCCTGACAGGGACATACCTATCAAGGACACGCAGTAATTGCTCCATGAAAAAGCTCCACTTTTCGTTTGTGCCTTTCCCTGATAGTTTCTGTTCCCATCTTATACTCCCTAATTCTTGCCTAATCGCATCATAATTACCCCTCCCCCAATTATAAACCCTGCCCTGCCGTATGGCCCTATCCCTCTCCATTGCAATAGTGAAAGTTACCGAATTGTGGTCACTATCTCCAAAGTGCTCTCCCACATACAAATCAAACACTTGGCCCGGTTCATTACCCAGTACCAAATCCAACGTGGCCCCAGCTCTTGTCGGCCTATCCACATATTGTGTCAGGAAACCCTCCTGCACACACTGTGCAAAAACTATCCCATCCGAACTGTTTGACCTATAAAGGTTCCAATCAATATTTGGAAAGTTGAAGTCACCCATGACAACTACTCTGTGACCTCCACACCTATTCATAATCTGCTTTGCAATTTCTTCCTCCCTCCTGCACCAACTCTTTAGCCACGCATTCATCTGCTCTATCCTCCTATTCCTATACTCACTAGCACGTGGCACCGGGAGTAATCCAGATGTGAAATGCCCTCAGTGTGATTGGTGGCAGCAGTACAATGAATGGAATGCACTGGGCTATGGAGCAGTTGGGTCTGGGTCTACATCATTACCACTCCACCTGGTCAAAGCAGCAGTCACAGAATGTGGGGGAGGCACCAATGACCTGTTCTGAGAGATTGAATCACCTCACTGTGGGTACGGAGTTGAGAGTAAGTTGCCTGCCTGTGCATCTGGCTGAAGGAATAGGAGTACCTGGACCTCAGAGAGGGAACTGGAAGATGTGAAAAGTAAGGTTTAAGGCTGCCCGCTTTCTAGTTGAAACACTGAAATTCTCCTCCCTGTTCCAGCGCACATCCAAATCCACAGAGCAGTCAGGTTCACCACTTCACCCAGACAGCTCTTGGCTTCTTCACAGCATCAATACCCCAAAGACCAGCCTGGAGCTAGTGTCTGCCAATTACAGAGTCAGCGTGGTGACACATCAAAGAGCAATGGTGTCCTGTTGCCAAGGAAACACTTGCTGCTGCACTCACTCTTATGCTGATCACCAAATATTACTCGTGGTCACAAAACAGTAAATTATAATTCTGCGAAGGGTTGGCCCATGGACTGTTACATGGGGCAGGGTTTGAGGCTCTAAAGGGACAAGGAATGAATCGATTGACAACGCGTGCAGGGACTCCCACAGCTGTACACACGGTCAGATCCTGGATGGGTTATATCGACAGCACCATTTGGATGAGAGGAAAAACTCAGCACCAGCTGAGCTTAGTTTTAAAGGGCTCCAGAAACACTATTACACATTGGGTGCAGCGGGTGGAATCCCGCACAGCACCAACTAGCTGAGCGAGCACAGGTGGGTTTGTAATGCGACTTCCACACCTTGAGGCGGAAAATCCACGGTCCGCACTCGTGGCGAGTCCGAGTTACCCGGGCTGTGCCGGTCAGAGTTACCCGGGCTGTGCCGGTCAGAGTTACCCGGGCTGTGCCGGTCAGAGTTACCCGGGCTGTGCCGGAGATGGTGACTTACCGCAGCACAAGACACATGTTCCATCAGCAGGTGATGGCACTTCACATTTAGCGTTCCCGCATCACTGAACAATGAACCTGATGCAGCATATTCTACACACAGAGCATGGTACCACAATCCCCAGCACAGAAGCGATACAACACCAAAAACTGGACACCCTGAGTCTTGAGAACTCACCTGGTTTGGGAATCTCGAGCCCCCTCTCTCTGTAGAAATCATGGAGCCGCTTTTTCTCACCTGAATACAAAGAAGCTCGCGTCACTCACTGACTAAACATGGCAATAGAGAATTAAACTTTTAACCCATCAAAGGTCACAGTGCTAACCACAGCTGGCTGCTGAGACAATTAATCCAACAGACTCCAGCAGTGAGAGTTCGAGGGCCAAAGCCACCTCAAGCTCTGACTGGAGCATAGAGGGTTAACCCCCCACTGTCCATCGCACCCAGACTGGAGCAGTGACGGTTACCCGCTCTACACTCCCGCTGTCATGTTAAATTCCTCATTCCCTCTCATTGTTTTGATAATTAGTCATTCTTTCTCCAAAGCCTTAACATGCAGTGAGACCTGCTCCCAGGCTGCTGCTCCCAAAGGACATCTATAGGGAGCAAGGGCAGAGCCCAAGGACAGAGAGCTCCATCGTACTGTGACGTGTGGCCCAGCAGCCCCCGATACTGCGACCCAAGTCCTGCCTCGCGCCCCACCCCAACCCCCCTACACTGCGATCCCAGGACCAACCCGTCTCTCTCCCCCCACCCTGCGATCCCAGGCCCAACCCGTCTCTCCCCCCACCCCCACCCTGCGACCCCATACCCCACCCACCACACTGCGACCCCAGGCCCAACCCATCTCTCCCCCTACCCCACCCCACTGCGACCCCAGGCCCACCACCCAGCGACCCCAGGCCCAACTCCTGCCCCATACCCCACCCCCCCACACTGCGACTCCAGGCCCAACCCGTCTCTCCCCCCACCCCACCCCCCACACTGCAACCCCAGGCCCAACTGCGCCAGTCTGTGACGGACCCTCGCACAACCGTGCCCCAACACTGAAACGCAAGGGCCAGCTTGGCTTCTGCTGAAGATGTGGAGCACAGGATGACTGCAGTGCAGGAGGAGGTCAAGCTTCGTTCAATTTCCATCAATAGCAACATCATCGCACCCAGATCCAGTGAGACAGTGTGTGGAGACAATGCAAAGCTTCTATGTTGTTTATTCTGACAACGCAGCCTCAAACCTAACCAGACAGTAACGAGCACCTTTACTGCATCGCTCTGACATTTCCATTTCCCACACACAGTGAGCTTGCTGAACCGGAGAACTCTTCTGTCCTGTGTGTGTGCTCAGTGAGGGCTGTGGCTGGAAGCACTCATTCTGCCCATGACTGTCAGAGAGAAACAAGCTATGTTCAAGACAGCTCGTTCAGTGTGATCACCATCACTTACTGCTTTCTAAGTTGGGCACTAGCTTGTAAACAATATCTTGTAATTTTCTGTCCAGTCTAGAAAAAAACAAAAACACATTAATCACAAAAGTGGGCAAAACTATGGCAGATAGAGTGCAATGTGGGCAAGTGTGAGGTCATCCACTCTGGATCTGAGAAATACAAATCGGAATATTTTCTAAATGGAGAGAGACTCGGAGCTGTGGAAGTGTAAAGGGTTTTGGATGTCCAAGTACACAAATTACTAAAAGCTAGTGTGCAGGTACAAAAAGTATTCAAAAAGGCTAATGGAATGTTGGCCTTTATTTCAAGAAGGGTGGAATTCAAATGGGAAATGATACTTCAGTTGTAGAGCCTTGGTCAGACTTCATCTGGAGTACCGAGTTCAGTTTTAGGAAAGGAACCTCAGGAAGGATATATTGGCCTTGGAGGAGGTACAGCGTAGATTCACCAGAATGATACCGGGACTCAAAGATTTACATTATGAGGACAGGTTCCATAGACTAGGCTTGTATTCTCTTGAATATAGAAGATTAAGGGGTGATCTAACTGAAGTGTTTCAGATGATTAAAGGATTTGAGAGGGAAGAATTCGAGCTTGGCCGTTCAGGGGTGATGTCAGGAAACACAAAGGGCAGTGGAAATCTGGAACTCTCTTCCCCAAAAAGCTGTTGTCTGTGAATGTTGTCTGTCAATTGAAGTTTCAAGACCGAGATTGATAGATTTTTGTTAGGTAAGGCTATTAAGGGTTACGGAATCAAGGTGGGTAGATGGAGTTAAGATACAGATCATCCGTGATCGATTTGAATGGCGGAAAAAGCTCAAGGGGCTGAATGGCCTCCTCCTGTTCCTATGTAATGCACATTAGAAGCAGTTTCTGCATCTCCGTCATCAACAATATCAGCGGGGGAGCGAGGAGCATCACTCATTCACAGACACAAGTTTTCTCCCCAACCCTCGAGACACTGATTCCTGCTGGGGTTCCACAGCTCCTTCTGTGTGAACCAAGACAGTGAGTGATGCGGGGCTATTTGACTGCAGGCGGCATCATATGTAGCCCAATCCAGTTCTCACCCGAAATTCACATGAAAGTCACTGGATAGTGATCAGGAACAGAAACACTGGCTGATTGACCCCTCCCGAACCCAGCAGCACTAAAGCAAATTGTATCGGCCTAAAAAGCTGCCCGAATCAGACTCGTCCCCCGAAATCCCCCTCGCCCCGCTCACCAAACCATCCCCCCTCGCCCCGCTCAACGAACCCCCCCCTCGCCCCGCTCAACAAACCCCCCCTCCCCCTGCTCACAGAACCTCTCCTCGCCCCGCTCACCGAACCCCCCCCTCGCCCCGCTCACCTTATGTTGTACAGCGGCTGTGTCTGATGGACAATAACGTTGCACTTTGGACAGCGGTTGCTGTAGTCGAAATGTTTCACAATACAGCTCTTACAGACTGCAGAGACACAAGGGAGGAATTCGCAATGAAACATTATTAAATAGAGGCATTGCAGGGCAGCTCAGTCCTGTGGAGTGCACATCCTGCGCCATGTGGGAAGTCCTGGAAGCTTGACGTAGCCTGGACGACCACATGTGCGGGAAGTGTCGCCAGCTACAGCAACTCGAACTCCGGATTTCGGAGCTTGAGCGGCGGCTGGAGTCACTGCGGTGCATCCACGAGGCTGAGATTTACGTGGATAGCACGTTTCTAGAGGTGGTCACCCCGCAGCTTAAGAGTATGCAGGCAGAGAGGGAATGGGTGACCACCAGGCAGGTAGTGCAGGAGTCCCCAGAGTGCATCGCGCTCTCCAACCAGTATTCTGTTCTGAGTACTGGTAACGCCGATGGTTCCTCTGGTGAGTGCAGCCAGAGTCAAGCCCACGGCATCACGGGTGGCTCAGCTGCACGGTGGGTGGGGGGGGAGAGAAGAGTGGAAGAGCGATATTGGTAGGGGATTCGATAGTTAGGGGAGCAGACAGGCGTTTCTGCGGCCGTAGACGTGACTCCAGGATGGTATGTTGCCTCCTTGGTGCCAGGGTCAAGCATGTCACTGAGCGGCTGCAGGACACTCTGAGGGAGGAGGGTGAACAGCCAGAGGTCGTTGTCCATATCGGTACCAACGACATAGGCAGAAAGAGGTCCTGCAGGCAGAGATTAGGGAGCTAGGAGAGAGATTAAAAAGCAGGACCTCAAAGATAGTAATCTCCAGATTACTCCCGGTGCCAAGTGCCAATGAGTACAGGAATAGGAGGATAGAACAAATAAATGCATGGCTGGACAGATGGTGCAGGAGGGAGGGCTTTAGATTCCTGAGGCATTGGGACCGTTTCTGGGGAAGGTGGGACCTGTACAAGCCGGACGGGTTACAGCTCAACAGAGCCGGGACCAATATTCTCGCGGGGAGGTTTGTTAGTGCTGTTGGGGAGGGTTTAAACTAGCTTGGCAGGGGGATGGGCACCAGCATATAGGAGTAGAAAAGAGGAATAAGGTGCATAAAAGAGCGAGTGTGTTGGATAGTACTAGAGAAGATAGTACGAGAGGCGGTAGTACTACCATATTAGATAGGAGCAGACTAAGAAAGACTACGAAACAGGAAATTGACAGATTTTTGAACAATAAGGGAGTGAAGGGTTATGGGGAGCGGGCAGGGAAATGGAGCTGAGCCCAAGATCAGATCAGCCATGATCTCATTAAATGGCGGAGCAGGCTCGAGGGGCCAAATGGCCTACTCCTGCTCCTATTTCTTATGTTCTGATGAAAAATTCAAAAATGGGTTTAGAATGCATGCATGTAAACGCACAGTGTGGTGAATAAGGTTGGTGAGCTACAAGCACAATTAGCCGTGTGGCAATATGATGTTGTGGCAATAACAGAAATGTGGATTAAAAACGGTAAGGACTGGGCACTTAATATTCAAGGGTACAAGGTGTTTAGAAAAAATAGGGAAGGAAAAAAGGGAGGTGGGGTGGCAGTGCTGATTAAGGAAGACATTGTATTGTTGGAAAGGGAGGATGTTCTTGAGGGGACAAGGACAGAATACATTTGGTTAGAGTTGAGGAGCAAAAAGGGTATGATCATGCTAGTGGGGGTATTCTGTAGGCCTCAAAATAGTGAGGGGGAGGTAGAGGAGCAAATCTGCAGGGAAATCGCAGAGATATGCAAGAGCTATAGAGTGGTGATATTGGGGGACTTTAATTACCCAAATATCGATTGGGATAATGCTAGGGTAGAAGGGAAAGGAGGGGGAGGAATTTCTGAAATGTGTTCAAGAGAATTTCCTTGACCAATATGCTCTTGGCCCAACTAGGAATGAGGCATTGCTGGATCTGGTGCTGGGGAATGAGATGGGCCAGGTCGACCAAGTGTCTGTGGGAGAACACTTGGGTACAAGTGATCATCGTATCATAAGATTTAGATTAGCAATGGAGAGGAGCGAGGAACAATCTAGAGTGGAACTTCTAAACAGGAATGCGAAAGGATCTAGCCAGGGTAAAATGGAACCAAAAACTGACAGGAAAAACTTTAACGGAACAATGGGTGATCTTTAAGGTGGAGGGATGTTCCAAGTACAGGCTAGGTACATTCCAACAAGAGGGAAGGGTAAGGGAACCAAAGCAAGGGCTCCTTGGATGACGAGGGAGATAGAGAAGATGATGAAACAAAAAAAGAGGGTGTATGATGCATGTCAGGTGAATTCTTCAAGGGAGAACCAGACCAAATACAATAAGGGCAACACGGTGGCATAGTGGTTAGCACTGTTGCCTCACAGCGCCAGGGACCCGGGTTCGAATCCGGCCTTGGGTGACTGTCTGTGTGGAGTTTACACATTCTCCCCGTGTCTGCGTGGGTTTCCTCCGGGTGCTCCGGTTTCCTCCCACAGTCCAAAGATGTGCGGGTTAGGTTGATTTGGCTATGATAAATTGACCCTTAGTGTTAGGGGGATTAAATACGTGGGGTTACGGGGATAGGGTGGGATATGTGTCGGTGCAGGCTCGATGGGCCGAAATGGCCTCTATCTGCACTGTGGGGATTCTGTGATTCTGTGAAGTTGAGAGTGGATGTGAAGATGAAATAAGATTGGCAGAGAGAGAATATGAGAGTAGAATGGCGGTTAATATAAAAGGGAACCCAAAAATCTTCTACCGGCATGTAAACAGTAAGCGGGTAGTAAGAGGCGGGGTGGGGCCTATTAGAGACAAAGAAGGTGATATATGCTTAGATGCGCAGGGCAAGGCATGAATACTCAATGAGTACTTTGTATCGGTGCTTACTAAGGAGGTGGATGCTGACAAAATATCGGTAGAAGTGGAAAAGGTAGAAGCAATGGAATGGGCGAAAATTGAGAGACAAGCTGGGTATGCTTAGAGTGGATAAGTCGCCTGGTCCAGACAGTTTGCATCCCAGGTTGCTAAGGGAATTGGGGGAGTTGATAACGGAAGGGCTTGCCATAATTTTCCAATCTTCCCCAGATGCAGGGGAGGTGCCCGAGGATTGGAAAGTGGCAAATGTGACACCATTGTTCAAGAAAGGGTGCAAGGACAATCTTAGTAACTACAGGCCGGTCAGCTTAACATCAGTGGTGGGTAAAGTTTTAGAAACAATAATGAAGAAAAAAATTAACGGGCACTTGGAGAGGTTTAAGCTAATTAAGGAGAGCCAACACGGATTTGTAAAAGGCAAATCTTGTTTGACTAATCTAATTGAATTTTTTGATGAAGTAACAGGGAGGATTGATGAAGGGAATGCAATGGATGTTGTCGACATGGATTTTCGGAAGGCGTTTGACAAAGTACCACGCTGGTTAACAAAATTGAGGCTCATGGAATTTTTTTATATTCGTTCCTGGGATGTGGGCGTCGCTGGCAAGGCCAGCATTTATTGCCCATCCTTAATTGCCCTTGAGAAGGTGGGGGTGAGCCACCATTTCAGAGGGCAGTTAAGAGTCAACCACATTGCTGTGGGTCTGGAGTCACATATAGGCCAGACCAGGTAAGGACGGCAGATTTCCTTCCCTAAAGGACATTACGTGAACCAGATGGGTTTTTACGACAATCCGATAGTTTCATGGTCACCATTACGGACACTAGATTTTTATTCCAGATTTATTAATTGAATATAATTCCCCAGCTGCCATGGTGGGATTTGAACTCACGTCTCCGGATCATTAGTCCAGGCCTCTAGATTACTAGTCCAGTAACATAACCACTATGCTACCGTTCCCGATGGATTCCCTATAGGTGGGTCAGTGGCAGCTTGGATAAGGAATTGGCTTAAGGACAGAAAACAGCGAGTTGTGGTGAATGGCTGTTTTTCAGACTGGAGGATGGTAGACAGTGATGTTCCCCAAGGGTCAGTACTGGCTATAAATGACCTGGATATTGGAATACAGAGTAGAATTTCTAAATTTGGTTAACAAAGCATATGGGAGCTTGGGCTTCATAAATAGAGGTATTGAGTACAAAAGTAGAGAAGTTATGCTGAACCTATATAAAGCGCTGGTTAGGCCACAACTGGAGTATTGCGTCCAGTTCTGGTCACCACACTTCAGGAAGGATGTGAAGGCCCTTGAGAGGGTGCAGAGGAGATTTACCAGAATGGTTCCGGGGATGGGGGATCTCAGCTACAAGGACTGGTTGGAGAAGCTGGATTTATTTTCATTAGAGCAAAGGAGGTTGAGGGGTGATTTGATAGAGGTGTACAAGATTATGACGGGTTTGGATAGGCTAGACGGGGAAAGGCTGTTCCCACTAGTTGATGGTACAAGGACTCGGGGACACAGATTTAAGGTTTTGGGCAAGAGATACTGGGGGGATGTGAGGAAAAACTTTTTTATGCAGCGAGTGGTGAGGACCTGGAATTCGCTGCCGACGGAAGTGGTGGAAGCGGAGACACTCAATGTTTTCAAGGGGAAACTGGATAGGCACTTGAGGGAAATAAACTTGCAGGGCTACGGGGATAGAGCGGGTGAATGGGACTGACTGGATTGCTCTACAGAGAGCTGGCACGGACTCGATGGGCCGAATGGCCTCCTTCTGTGCCGTTATGACTCTGTGGGGTAAAAATTGGGTAGCGCCCCCAAAACAGTTAGCGCCCCCGCGGTCGATTTTCACAGGTAGCGCCCCGAGAAGGAGGGGCGATACTAGAAGCGCCCCGCGTCCCTCTTGGGGCGCTGCGAGCAAATATCGTGGTCCCATGTGCCGCGGTACTGCAGGCCTTCCTCTGCTTATTAAAGGGGAGGGGCCTGGCGCAGCGCGTCCCGGCGCCCAGCTGGGCCACCAGGGATCGGGAGTGCCAGCAAACGAGCCCGGCACTCAAAAGGAGTACCGGGCTCATGGAGAGCAGCCGACACCCCGCGGGGGTGCTTCACGGGGGCCGGGGACAGTAACGGGGGCAGGTGCTGGCAGGCGGCCAGCAACAAAAATGGCCGCCCGCCACCTCCCCTTTAAGTAGCGCAGCCCCGGCTGCAGGTAGGCCCCCCTGACCCCGGCGGACATAGTGTCCGGCGGTACGTCAGGGGGCGCCACCCAATATTACAGCCGGGGCGCGAGTGGTGTGCTGCGCACGGTGATGACGTCATCACCGGCGGCGCAGTGCGGCGCTAACGGTTAGCGCCGCCAACCGTTAGCGCCGCCGCTAACCTCCCGCTGAATTTCATGGGAGGCGTTAGCGGCGCCATGCCCAGGCGCTAGTTGATTTGTGCCCTGTTAGCGCCCTCTTAGGGCGCTAACGGGAGGCGCAAATCAACCGAATTTAGCCCCCTTGGACTCCAAGTAGATTCAGTTTGGGTGGAGCCAAGAAACAGCAAGGGGCAGAAAACATTGGTAGGAGTTGTTTATAGGCCCCCAATCAGCAGTTGTAATGTAGGGCAGAGGATAAATCAAGAAATTAGAGGCGCATGTAACAAGGGTTGCACAGTGTTCAGTGCCATTCGCAACTTCCCAGATAATGAAGCAGTCCATGCCACGCATGCAGCAAGACCTGGATGACATTCAGGCTTGGGCTGATAAGTGGCAGGTAACATTCACGCCACACAAGTGCCAGGCAATGACTATCTCCAACAAGCGAGCATCTAACCACGGCCCCTTGACATTCAATGGCATTACCATCGCCGAATCCCCCACCATCAACATCCTGGGGGTCACCATTGACCAGAAACTTAACTGGACCAGCCACATAAATACTGTGGCAACAAGAGCAGGATAGAGGCTGGGTATTCTGCAGCGAGTGTCTCACCTCCTGACTCCCCAAAGCCTTTCCACCATCTGCAAGGCACAAGTAAGGAGTGTGATGGAATACTCTCCACTTGCCTGCAGCTCCAACAACACTCAAGAAGCTCGACACCATCTATGACAAAGCAGCCCGCTTGATTGGCACCCCATCCACCACCTTAAACATTCACTCCCTCCACCACCGGCGTATCGTGGCTGCAGTGTGTACCATCTACAAGATGCACTGCAGCAATGCGTCAAGGCTTCTTCAGCAGCACCTCCCAAACCCGGGACCTCTACCACCTAGAAGGACAAGGGCAGCAGATGCATGGGAACACCACCACCTCCAAGTCACACACCATCCTGACTTGGAAGTATATCGCCATTCCTTCATCATCGCTGGGTCAAAATCCTGGAACTCCCTCCCGAACAGCACTGTGGGAGTACCTTCACCACACAGACTGCAGCGGTTCAAGGCGGCGGCTCACCATCACCTTCTCAAGGGCAACTAGGGATGGGCAACAAATGCTTGCCTTGCCAGAGACGCCCACATTTCATGAACAAATTTAAAAAAGGGTAATACAGTAATCATGGGGGGACCTTAATCTACTTTCGACTGGGCAAATTCATGGAATGTATACAAGATAGTTTTCTAGATCAGTATGTTGAGGAACCAACCAGGGAACAGGCTATTTTAGATCTAGTATTGTGCAATGAGAAAGGGTTAATTCATAACCTTGTAGTAAAGGGGCCTTTAGGGAAGAGTGACCATAATATGATAGAATTTTATATTGAGTTTGAAAGTGATTTAATTAAATCCGAAACTAATGTCTTCAATCTAAACAAAGCAAACTACGTAGCTATGAGGGGCGAGTTGGCTAAGGTAGATTGGGAAACTACATTAAAAGGTATGATGGTAGACAAGCAATGGCTTGCATTTAAAAAATTAATACATAATTTACAACAAATATACATTCTTTTAAGGCACAAAAACCCCACGGGAAAAGTAGTCCAACCGTGGCTAACAAGAGAAGTTTAAGATAGTATTAGATCAAAGGAAGAAGTTCATAATGTTGCCAAAAAGAGTAATAAGCCTGAGGATTGGGAGGATTTTAGAATTCAGCAAAGGAGGACCAAGAAATTGATAAGGAAAGAGAAAAAAGAATATGACAGTAAATTAGCAAAAGACATAAAAACAGATTGTAAATGTTTCTATAGGTATGTAAATTAGTGAAAGTAAACGTGGGCCCGTTAGAGGCAGAGACAGGAGAAATTATAATGGGCAATAAGGAAATGGCAGAGACATTAAACAAGTACTTTGTATCTGTCCTCACGGTAGAAGACACAAAAAACATTCCAGAAATAATGGGGAACCAGGGGTCTAGAGAGAATGAGAAACTTAAAGAAATCAGTATAAGTAAAGACATAGTACTGGATAAATAAATGGGACTAAGTGACGACAAATCCCCTGGACCTGACAACCTGCATCCTAGGGTTTTAAAAGAGGTAGCTACAGAGATAGTGGATGCACTGGTATTAATCTTCCAGAATTCCCTAGATTCTGTAACAATCCCCAAGGATTGGAAGGTAGCAAACATAACCCCACTATTTAAGAAAGGAGGAAGAGAAAAAACGGGGAACTATAGGCCAGTTAGCCTGACATCAGTAGTAGGCAAAATGCTAGAATCTATTATTAGGGACGTGGTAACAGAGCACTTTGAAAATCATAATATGATTAGGCAGAGTCAACATGGTATTATGAAAGGGAAATCGTGTTTGACAAATCTGTTAGGAGTTTTTTGAAGATGTAACTAGTAGGATGGATAAGGGAGAACCAGTGGATGTAGTATATTTGGATTTTCAAAAAGCATTCGATAAGGTAACACACAAGTGGTTATTATACAAAATTAGGACTCCTTGGGGGTAATATATTAGCATGGATTGAGGATTGGTTAATGGACAGAAAAGAGAGTAGGAGTAAACGGGACTTTTTCAGGTTGGCAAGCTGTAACTAGCGGGGTACCGCAAGAATTAGTGCTTGGGCCTCAGCTATTTACAATCTATATTAATGACTTAGATGAAGGGACTGAGTGTAACGTATCTAAGTTTGCTGATGATACAAAGTTAGGTGGGAAAGTAACCTGTGAGGAGGACGCAAAGAGGCTGGGAGATATAGACAGGTTGACTGAATGGGCAAGAACATGGCAAATGGAATACAATGTGGGGAAGTGTGAAGTTATCCACTTTGGTAGGAAAAACAAAAAAGCAGAATATTTTTTGAATGGTGAGAGACTGGGAAATGTTTGCATTCAGAGGGACCTGGGTGTCCTTGTACATGAATCACTGAAAGTTAACATGCAGGTACAGCAAGCAATTAGGAAAGCAAATGGTATGTTAGCTTTTGTTACAAAGGGATTAGAGTATAAGAGTAAAGACATCTTAGTGCAATTATATAGGGCCCTGGTGAGACCACATCTGGAGTATTGTGTACAGTTTTGGTCTCCTTACCTAAGGAAGGATATACTTGCCTTAGAGGGGGTGCAACGAAGGTTCACTAGACTGATTCCTGGGATGGCGGGGGGGAGGGATTGCCCCATGATGAGAGATTGAGTAGACTAGGCCTATATTCCTTAGAGTTCAGAAGAATGAGAGGTGATCTCATTGAAACATATACTTTTTTAAGGGGCTTGACAGGGTTAATGCTGGGAAAATGTTTCCCCTGGCTGAGGAATCGAGAACATGGGGTCACAGTCTCAAAATAAGGGGTCGGCCATTTAGGACTGAGAGGAGGAGAAATTTCTTCACTTAAAGGGTTGTGAATCTTTGGAATTCTCTACCCCAGAGGGCTGTGGATGCTCAGTCATTGAGTATATTCAAGACAGAGGTTGATAAATTTTTGGTAACGAAGGGAATTAAGGGTTATGGTTGTAGTGTGGGAAGGTGGAGTTGAGGTAGAAGATCAGCCATGATCTTGTTGAATGGCGGAGCAGGCTCGAGGGGCTGAATGGCCTACTCTTGCTCCTATGTGATCTTGGTGTGTGGAAAATCACTGCATCATTACCCACATAATAGTAATTGCACAATGCAATTCATTCCATTTGAAGCGCTTTGGGATGTGTCTGAAACTTGAAACGGTGCGACATAACTGCAAGAGCTTCCTTTTTCACATCACAACAGGCCATATCAGATTAACAGGTGAAAGAATCGGTGCTGGTAAATGGCCTCCCCGTGGCAGCACGTTCGGAGAGTGTAATTGTACTTACACGTGTGCAGGCATTCTGTGATGGTGGTTGCATCAATGAAGTAACCTCCGCAGATGGGACACAGGATGTATGGATTCACGTCAGCCAGACAAATGCTCTGCTGTAAAGAAAACAGATCCTCTCAGTGCTTCCCTCACAGCCTGGTAAATGATATTGCTGATATTAAAATTCCACTGCCCAGAGCATCTGCTGCTTAGCAAAAGCCTTGTGGTGCAGTACTTGTTCCCAGCTCTAGAGGCCATTCCAGCTCAGTCCTGAAGCATTTAATTTGCACCATGTGAACCGAGACAGTTACTCCTGGTTTGCTTCTGATTTGGAGAGCCAACCTACACTGGCTCCAGCAAAACCTGCTCTCACTTCCAGCAGTTCAAATTGCTCGGAAGTCTTGCTGATGCTATTACAGATGTGTAACAGCGTCAAAATACTCCGAAATATTTCATTCATTATCCCTGGACGGGACATCCAATTATTTAACGATTTGTTTCATTAAATTTCCCATTTTACCTGCCTTGCTGCCTCTCGATCAACTGTGGACTTCTAAATATGAAAGGCAGAAAACTGCACTGATACCGTGATCTGGGTGTGAGCCCCACCCCCACGTCCGAGGGGTTGCACCTCTGCAGATGTGCTCCTCGGTGACCCCAGGCACTCTCCTGACCCAGTGACTCTCTCATCACTCTCCTGGTCAACGCTAGAACATACAGAGCGCTACTCATCTGTTATTATATTCAGAGTGTGATTGTCCCCTATTATAGTCTGGTGTCTGTCCACACTTCCAGGCAGCCTGTCCCATTATAAATTCCAGTCAACATTTGTAAACTGGTCATGCTGTAATTACACCATCTCACCAATGGAGACACTGCAGCACCACCACTGGTGGGAGGATGTAATTAGTGTTATAACTTTACACAGACAATTCCCATTATTCCCATTGAGCCACTGGCTGACGCACGTGGCTCAGTTGGTAGCACCCTCGCCTGAGTCAGAAGTTTGTGGGTTCAAGTCCCACTCCAGAGACTTGAGCACAAAAATCTAGGCTGACACTCCAGTGCAGTACTGAGTGAGTGCTGCACTGTTGGAGGTGCCGTCTTTCAGATGAGACGTTAAACCGAGGCCCCGTCTGCTCTCTCAGGTGGACGAAAAAGATCCTACGGCACTATTTCGAAGAAAGGCAAGGAAGGTATCTTGGCCAATATTTATCCCTCAACCAACATCACTAAAACAGATTATCTGGTCATTATCACACTGCGGTTTGTTGGAGCTTCCTGTGCGCAAATTGGCTGCCACGTTTCCTAGTTTACAGCAAGTGACTACACTTCAAAAGTACCTCATTGGCTGTAAAGCGCTTTGGGATGGCCGGTGGTCATGAAAGGCGCTATAGAAATGCAAGTCTTTCTTTTTTAATACAGGACTCAAAAAGACCATCAGGTCAGGCCCATATCATATCCCATGACACCTCTGATACCCTCCATCAAAGGTTTCACCAGGCACTTACCCACCTCTCTCTTAAATTTACTGATACAGCATGGGCTAGTTACAAAGTAAAGCTCCCTCTACACTGTCCCATCAAACTCCCTCAGGGCAGGTACAGCACGGGTTAGATACAGAGTAAAGCTCCCTCTACCTAGATGAAGGGACCGAGTGTAATGTATCCAAGTTTGCTGATGATACAAAGCTAGGTGGGACAGTAAGCTGTGAGGAGAACACAAAGAGTCTGCAAAGGGATATAGATAGACTAAGTGAGTGGGCAGTAAGGTGGCAGATGGAGTATAATGTAGGGAAATGTGAGGTTATTCACTTTGGTAGGAAGAATAGAAAAACAGAATTTTTTTAAATGGTGAGAAACTTTCAAATGTTGGTGTTCAGAGAGATTTGGGTGTCCTCGTGCAAGAAACACAGAAAGCTGGCATGCAGGTACAGCAAGCAATAAGGAAGGCAAATGGCATGTTGGCCTTTATTGCAAGGGGGTTGGAGTACAAGAGTAAGGAAGTCTTGCTACAACTGTACAGGGCCCTGGTGAAGCATAGAAGATAGGAGCAGGAGTTGGCCATTTGGCCCCTCGAACCTGCTCCGCCATTTAATGAGATCATGGCTGATCATCCAAATTCAGTACCCTGTCCCTGCTTTCTCCCCATATCCCTTGATCCCTTTAGTCTTAAGAAATATATCTATCTCCTTCTTGAATATATTTAATGAATTGGCCTCAACTGTCTTCTGTGGTAGAGAATTCCACAGGTTCACCACTCTCTGGGTGAAGAAATTCCTCCTCATCTCAGTCCGAAATGGCTTACCTCTTATCCTTAGACTGTGACCCCTGGTTCTGGACTCCCCCGCCATTGGGAACATCCTTCCTGCATCTAGTCTGTCTAGTCCTGTTCGAATTTTATAAGTTTCAATGAGATCCCCTCTCATTCTTCTAAACTCTAGGAGATCACACCTGGAGTACTGGGCACAGTTCTGGTCTCCTTATCTAAGGAAGGATATACTTGCCTTGGAGGCGGTGCAACGAAGGTTCACTAGATTGATTGCTGGGATGAGAGGGCTGTCCTATGATGAAGAGATTGCACAGAATGGGCCTATACTCCCTGGAGTTTAGAAGAATGAGAGGTGATCTCATTGAAACATACAAGATTCTGAAGGGGATTAACAGGGTAGATGCTGAGACGTTGTTTCCCCTGGCTGGAGAGTCTAGAACTAGGGGGCATAGTCTCAGGATAAGGGGTCAGCCATTTAAAACTGAGATGAGGAGGAATTTCTTCACTCAGAGGGTTGTGAATCTTTGGAATTCTCTGCCCCAGAGGGCTGTGAATACTGAGTCTTTGAGTATATTCAAGGCTGAGATAGATAGATTTTTGGACTCATGGGGAATCAAGGGTTATGGAGATCGGGCGGGAAAGTGATCAGCCATGATCTTATTGAATGGCGGAGCAGGCTCGAGGGGCCGTATGGCCGACTCCTGCTCTTACTTCTTATGTTCTTATGTTCTACACTGTCCCAACAAAGACACCCAGGGCAGATACAGCACTGTTTAGATAAAGAGTAAAGCTCCCTCTACACTGTCCCATCAAACACTCCCAGGGCAAATGCAGCACGGGTTAGGTACATGTGGTAAATAAGGTTGGTGAGTTGCAGGTACAAATAGCTACATGGGAATATGATGTCGTGGCAATAACGGAGACCTGGCTCAAAAAAGGACAGGATTGGGTACTAAATATAAGAACATAAGAAATACGAGCAGGAGTCGGCCATTTAGCCCCTCGAGCCTGCTCCGCCATTCAATAAGATCATGGCTGATCTTCTACCTCAACTCCACTTTCCTGCACTATCCCCATATACCTTGATTCCGTTAATATTCCTGGATATGAGGTGTTCAGGAAAGATATGGAAGGAAAGAAAGGAGGTGGGGTGGCAGTATTGATTAAGGAGAATATTACAGTGCTGGAAAGAGAGGATATCCTGCTTAGAATTAAGAAACAATAGAGGTGCCATTACACTACTAGGTGTATCTACAGGCCAACAACTAGTGGGAAGGATATAGAGGTGGAAATTTGCAGGGAAATTACAGAGAGGTGCAAGAACTATAGTGTAGTGATAATGGGGGACTTCAACTCTCCTAATATAGACCGGGATAGTAATAGTGTAAAGGGCAGAGAGGGGGAAGAATTTCTGAAGTGTGTTCAGGAGAACTTTCTTGATCAGTACGTTTCCGGCTTAACGAGGAAGGAGGCATTGCTAGATCTGGTTCTGGGGAATGAGGTGGGTCAAGTGGAGCAAGTGTCAGTAGAGGAAGTGTCAGTAGAGGAACACCTGGGGAACAGTGATCATAGTATCATAAGGTTTAGATTAGCCATGGAAAAGGACAGGGAGCAATCTAAAGTAAAAATACTTAATTGCAGGAAGGCCAATTTCAGTGGGTTGAGAACAGATCTGGCTCGGGTAAATTGGAATCAAAGATTGGCGGACAAAACTATAACCGAACAATGGGCCACCTTTAAAAAGGAGATGGTTCGGGTGCAGTCGAGGTACATTCCCATGAAAGGGAAAGGTAAGGCAACCAAAATCAGAGCTCCCTGGATGACGAAAGAGATAGAGAATAAGATGAAGCAGAAAAAGGGGGTGTATGACAGATGTCAGGTTGAGAATATAGAAAGTTCCGAGGGGAAGTGAAAAAGGAAATGAGGGGCAAAGAGAGAGTATGAGAATAGATTGGCAGCTAACATAAAATGGAATCCAAAAGTCTTCTATAGGCATATAAATAATAAAGGGGTAGCAAGAGGAGGGGTGGGGCTGATTAGGGACCAAAATGGAGACCTACACATGGGAGGCAGAGGGCATGACTGAGGTACTGAGAAAGAGGAGGTAGTTGAGATACTGGATGGGATAAAAATTGATAAAGAGGAGGTACTAGAAAGGCTGGCTGTACTTAATGTAAATAAGTCACCAGGACTGATGGGATGCATCCGAGAATGCTGAGGGAAGTAAAAATGGAAATTGTGGAGGTACTGGCCATAATCTTCCAATCCTCCTTAGATACGGGGGTGGTGCCAGAGGACTGGAGAATTGCAAATGTTACACCCTTGTTCAAAAAAGGATTCAAGGATAAACCCAGCAACTACAGGCCAGTCAGTTTAACCACGGTAGTGTGGAAGCTTTTAGAAACGATAATCCGGGACAAAATTAACAGTCACTTGGACGAGTGTGGATTAATTAAGGAAAGCCAGCATGGATTTGTTAAAGGCAAATCGTGTTTAACTAACTTGATTGAGTTTTTTGATGAGGTAACAGAGGGTTGAGGAGGGCAGTGCGGTTGATGTGGTGTACATGGACTTCCAAAAGGCTCTTGGTAAAGTGCCACATAATAGGCTTGCCAACAAAGTTGAAGCCCATGGAATAAAAGGGACAATGGCAGTATGGATACAAAATTGGCTAAGTGACAGGAAACAGAGAGCAGTGGTGAACAGTTGTTTTTCGGACTGGAGGAAGGTATACAGTGGTGTTCCCCAGGGGTCGGTACTAGGACCACTGCTTTTCTTGATATACATTAATGACTTGGGCTTGGGTGTACAGGGCACAATTCCAAAATCTGCAAATGACACAAAACTTGGAAGTATAGTGAACAGTGAAGAGGACAGTGATAGACTTCAAGAAGACATAGACAGGCTGGTGAAATGGGTGGACACGTGGCAGATGAAATTTAACGCAGAAAAGTGTGAAGTGATACATTTTGGTAGGAAGAACGAGGAGAGGCAATATAAACTAAAGGGTACAATCCTAAAGGGACTGCAGAAACAGAGAGACCTGGGGGTATGTGTGCAAAAATCATTGAAGGTGGCAGGGCAGGTTGAGAAAGCAGTTAAAAAAGCATACAGGATCTTGGGCTTCATAAATAGTGGTCATGATGTGGAGATGCCGGCGTTGGACTGGGGTGGACAAAAATGAGAAGTCGCACAACACCAGGTTATAGTCCAACAGATTTATTTAATTTTACAAGCTTTCGGAGCTGTCGCTCCTTCCTCAGGTAAGTTAGCAGTGAGAGAATCTCCCAGAATTCACAATTTAAACACAGACAAAATCTATTCAAATCTTTCCCTACATCAAAGACACACTAAGAGCACAGTTTTTTTTTAAAAGACTAACACAAGAACCAACACAAATGGAGAGGATATGCAGCCAGCAGGTGGTTTGACACGTTGGACCCCCTGGGACACATCTCATTGTCTTGGCTGTGCTCTTAGTGTGTCTTTGATGTAGGGAAAGATTTGAATAGATTTTGTCTGTGTTTAAATTGTGAATTCTGGGAGATTCTCTCACTGCTAACTTACCTGAGGAAGGAGCGACAGCTCCGAAAGCTTGTAAAATTAAATAAATCTGTTGGACTATAACCTGGTGTTGTGCGACTTCTCATTTTCATAAATAGTGGCATACAGTACAAAAGCAAGGAAATTATGATGAACCTTTATAAAACACTGATTCGGCCTCAACTGGAGTATTGTGTCCAATTCTGAGCACCGCACTTTAGGAAGGATGTGAAGGCCTTAGAGAGGGTGCAGAAAAGATTTACAAGAATGATTCCAGGAATGAGGGACTTCAGTTATGTGGATAGACTAGAGAAGCTGGGGTTTTTCTCCTTAGAGCAGAGAAGGTTGAGAGGAGATTTGACAGAGATGTTCAAAATCATGAAGGGTCTGGACAGAGTAGATAGAGAGAAACTGTTCCCGTTGGCAGTAGGGTCGAGAACCAGAGGACACAGACTTAATTAAGGTGATTGACAAAAGAACCAAAGACTACATGAGGAAAAACTTTTTTACGCAGAGAGTGGTTAGGATCTGGAATGCACTGCCTGAGAGGGTGGTGGAGGCAGATTCAATCACAGCTTTCAACAGGGAATTGGAGTAAAAAGTATTAGCAGGGCTGCGGGGAAAGGGCGGGGGAGTGGGACTAGCTGAGGTGCTCTTGCAGAGAGCCGGCAGGGGCTGGACGGGCCGAATGGCCTCCTCCTGTGCTGTAATTCTGATTCTGCCTCACTTTACCTCCTCTTGTCCCGCTACTCCCTCAGAGGACTCGACCTCCTCCTCCTCCTGCCAGGACTCCAGCTCGCTATTCGCGGCCGAGCTGCTGCGGTTGTCCGGCTCCGGGAATCGGCCCAACTCCATCTCCCTCTCCTCCTCCCCGGACCCGGCCATCGCTTCGCGCCGGCACCAGGGCCAGGCGGGCCCCCCGCACTGCGCCTGCGCGCGCCTCCGGCCTGCTGGGAGCTGGAGTTCTCGCGGGACAGGCGGACTACAACACCCGGCAACCCCGGGACTCGGCGCTGCGCAGGCGCGCAGGGCTTGCTGCGTGCAGACTCCCGACATCCCTTGGGGCGGCAGCGCCTCCTGCTGGTGCGCTGTGCACATGACAGGGGTTAGCAGGGGCAGTGTGTGGGTTTAATGCTGGAGCCTTGCCCCCCACAGGGTATGGGCACAGCCCCGGACCAGAGCTGACTGCACGCCTGCTGTACACCTGCCTCCCGCACCAATTCAATCACACTCTCGCTCCTCCCGCAGCACCGAAATGTCCCCAAACAACGTCATGAGTGACATCCTCTGTGACCGTGGTTCATTATTCCTTTATCCTCCTCAACCTCTCTGCAGCCTTTGACCGGTCGACCACACCATCCTGCTCCAACACCTCTCTTTCATTGTCCAGCTGCATGGGTCTGCCCTTGCTTAGCTCCAGCGTTACCTTATCTAATCAGCCGGCATCTCCACATCATGATTATCTAATCAGAGAGAGGTATCAAACTCAACTAAAGGAAACGAAAGCTGCTATCAGTACAATAGATCCCTGTGTTCAGAGGCAGAGGTCCATTAATGGCTGTGTAGGGCCTTTGAAGAAATCTTCATGGCTCCCAACAATAACAGCCCTACAACCCTCTGAGATCTCTGCGCTCCTCCAATTCTGCCCCCCTTCCTTTGCTCCACCATTGATGGCTATGCCTTCAGCTGCCTGGGCACTAAGCTCTGGAATTTCCTCCCCAAATCTTTCCGTATCTCCCACCCATTTAAGACATTCCTCAGAACCTACCTGTTTAATCAAGCTTTTGTTCACCTGGCCTACTATGAAGGGAGGGCCTGGGTGGAGTCTGAGCGAGACACCGAGGATTTAAGCAGCGGGAGAGCGAGCGAGGCCCAGACTCATGGGCAGCAGCAGCGGCCCTGGGTGGACCCGAGTGCGGTTTAAACAGAGTGCTGCGAGTTGGGAATTGGTTCTTACTTTACACCAAGGAAAGAGTCCGAGAGCGGGAGCAGTCAAACAACAACAACTGCGAAACCGCTATAAAGTGACGTCACAACCAGGGAAGGAGCCGATTGGTAAGTAGGACCTGGTGAGTATTTCTACAGTCGTTGAAGTAAAAGTAAGGTTTCTAGTTTAGAGTAAGTAGTGTTTAAAGTGAAGTAAGGTCCCTAGTGTATTTAATATTCTTTAATTTAAAGGAAGTAAAGGTAGTAAATTAAGGGTAGGACATGGCAGGGCAGCTCAGCTGCGTGGAGTGCTCCTCCTGTGCTATGTGGGAAGTCAGGGATACTTTCGGTGTCCAGGGCGAACACATGTGCAGGAAGTGCCTCCAGCTGCAGCTACCCGAAATCCGTGTTTCGGAGCTGGAGCTGCGGCTGGAGTCACTGTGGAGCATCCGCGAAGCTGAGATCTTCGTGGATAGCACGTTTAACGAGGTGGTCACACCGCAGATAAAGAGTGCACAGGCAGACAGGGAATGGGTGACCGCCAGACAGAGTAAAAGAACTAGGAAGGTAGTGCAGGAGTCCCCTGGATCCATCTCCCTCTCCAACAGATTTTCCGTTTTGGATACTGATGGGGAAGATGATTTCTCAGGGGAATGCAGCAAGAGCCAAGTCTGTGGCACTACGAGTGGCTCAGCTGCACAGGAGGAGAGGAAAAAGAGTGGGAGAGCAATAGTGAGGGGATTCTATCGTAAGGGGAACAGATAGACGTTTCTGTGGCCACAGACGTGACACCAGGATGGTATGTTGCCTCCCTGGTGCCAGGGTCAAGGATGTCATTGAACGGCTGCAGGGCATTCTGAAGGGGGAGGGCGAACAGTCAGAGGTCGTGGTTCACATTGGTACCAACGACATGGATAGAAAGAGGGATGAGGTCCTGCAACAAGAATTTAGGGAGCTAGGTAGCAGATTAAAAAGCAGGACCTCAAAGGTTGTAATCTCTGGATTACTCCCGGTGCCACTGTTGGTGAAAAATGAATTCACTCGAGTCTGTCTCAAAGCAGAAGATCACAGTTTATTTAACAGAGCGCCCTGGGAGAAGAGCCATAGACCCCGCGGTCTAGTGATCCACTTCTCGTCATTACAGTGGTATCGGAACTTCTTTTATACATTATAGGGTCGGGTACGCCATTCATTACATACAAATGTCTTCACCCAATCACATTCCCCCAGCAACAAGCTCCTAATTATAATCTGCACTTTAAGCGAAATTTTCTTGTTACTTCCCTTCCGAAACTATAAACATAGTGTTGCGTCACATCTGTCCGGCTGGACTGGCTGGTCATGCGGTGATTGGTTCTCAAGTGTAACCGTTGTACTATTATGGTCTTAGTGGGCCTCAAGTTGTTTCGCACGTACGCATGTTGACCACAGACATTACTCATTGCACTGTGTCAGCGAAACCATTCTGTATTTACAAATTTACCTTTTACAGCACATTCTTTAACTTTTACGTTGCTGCTTTAAGCCCTATAATTTTTACCCTAACAGTCCCTCCTGTTGGTCCCTGATCAAAACTCCTTTTGTGACAGGGAACCAGCATCATTCGGATTTCTGGTAATGTAATTTAAACTAATTTGTCAGGGGGATGGGAAAAAGGGCTGTAGTCCACGAGCCAGTGGTGAGTGTAGGGAGGTACTGAGGAGGGTATCAAGGTCGCAGGAATGTACCGGCAGACAGGAACATGGCTTGAAGTGTGTCTACTTCAATGCAAGGAGCATCCGGAATAAGGTAGGAGAACTTGGAGCGTGGATTGGTACTTGGGACTACGATGTGGTGGCCATTACGGAGACATGGTTAGAACAGGGACAGGAATGGTTGTTGGAAGTTCCGGGGTATAGATGTTTCAGTAAGAGTAGGGAAGTTGGTAAGAAAGGTGGGGGAGTAGCATTGTTAATCAAGGATAGTTTAACAGCGGCAGAAAGGCAGTTCGAGGGGGATCTGCCGTCTGAGGTAATATGGGCTGAAGTTATAAATAGGAAAGGAGCGGTCACGTTGTTAGGAGTTTTCTACAGGCCCCCAAATAGTAATAAAGATGTGGAGGAAGAAATTGCAAAGCAGATTATGAATAGGTGTGGAGGTCACAGAGTAGTTGTCATGGGTGACTTCAACTTTCCAAATATTGATTGGAACCTTTATAGGTCAAACAGTTCGGATGGGATAGTTTTTGCACAGTGTGTGCAGGAGGGTTTCCTGACACAATATGTGGATAGGCCGACAAGAGGTGGGGCCACGTTGGATTTGGTACTGGGTAATGAACCGGGCCAAGTGTTTGATTTGTATGTGGGAGAGCACTTTGGAGATAGTGACCACAATTCGGTAACTTTCACTATTGCAATGGAGAGGGATAGGGCCATACGGCAGGGCAGGGTTTATAATTGGGGGAGGGGTAATTATGATGCGATTAGGCAAGAATTAGGGAGTATAAGATGGGAACAGAAACTATCAGGGAAAGGCACAAACGAAAAGTGGAGCTTTTTCATGGAGCAATTACTGCGTGTCCTTGATAGGTATGTCCCTGTCAGGCAGGGAGGAAATGGCCGAGTGAGAGAACCATGGTTCACAAAAGAGGTTGAATGTCTAGTCAAGAGGAAAAAGGAAGCGTATGTAAGGATGAGAAAACAAGGTTCAGTTGGGTCGATTGAGGGGTACAAGGTAGCAAGGAATGAGCTAAAAAAAGAGCTTAGGAGAGCTAGGAGGGGGCATGAGAAGTCCTTGGCGGGTCGGATCAAGAAAAACCCCAAGGCTTTTTACTCTTATGTGAGAAATAAAAGAATGACCAGAGTGAGGGTAGGGCCGGTCAAGGACAGTAGTGGGAACTTGTGCATGGAGTCAGAAGAGATAGGAGAGGTGATGAATGAATACTTTTCGTCAGTGTTCACCGAGGAGAGGGGCCATGTTCTTGAGGATGAGAGTGTGATAAAGGTGGATAGGCTGGAGGTGGTAGATGTTCTGAGGGAAGATGTTTTAGCAATTTTGAAGAACCTGAGGGTCGATAAGTCCCCTGGGCCAGATGGGATATATCCTAGGATTCTTTGGGAGGCAAGGGAGGAGATTGCAGAGCCTCTGGCTTTGATCTTTGGGTCCTCACTGTCCACGGGGATGGTGCCAGAGGACTGGAGAGTGGCGAATGTTGTTCCTCTCTTCAAGAAAGGAAATAGGAATGACCCTGGTAATTATAGGCCGGTTAGTCTTACTTCGGTGGTTGGTAAGATAATGGAAAAGGTCCTGAGGGATAGGATTTATGACCATTTGGAAAGGGGCAACTTAATCAGGGATAGTCAACACGGATTCGTGAAGGGTAAGTCTTGCCTAACAAATTTGATTGAATTCTTTGAGGAGGTAACTAAGTGTGTAGATGAAGGTAGAGCAGTTGATGTCGTATACATGGATTTCAGTAAGGCGTTTGATAAGGTTCCCCATGGTCGTCTCATGAAGAAAGTAAGGAGTTGTGGGATAGAGGGAAATTTGGCCGATTGGATAAGTAACTGGCTAACTCATAGAAGGCAGAGGGTGGTGGTGGATGGAACATTTTCGGACTGGAGACCAGTTACCAGCGGTGTGCCACAGGGGTCGGTGCTGGGTCCTCTGCTGTTTGTGATTTTTATCAATGACTTGGAGGAGGGGACTGAAGGGTGGATCAGTAAATTTGCTGATGACACCAAGATTGGTGGAGTAGTGGATGAGGTGGAGGGCAGTTGTAGGCTGCAAAGAGACATTGATAGGATGCAGAGCTGGGCCGAAAAATGGCAGATGGAATTTAACCCTGATAAGTGCGAGGTGATTCATTTTGGTAGGGCAAATTTGAATAAGGATTACAGGGTCAACGGCAGGATTCTGAGGAACGTGGAGGAGCAGAGGGATCTGGGGGTTCATATCCACAGATCTCTGAAGGTTGCCACTCAAGTGGATAGAGCAGTAAAGAAGGCCTATGGTGTGTTAGCGTTTATTAACAGAGGGTTTGAGTTTAAGAACCGTGAGGTTATGCTGCAACTGTACAGGACCTTGGTGAGACCACATTTGGAATATTGTGTGCAGTTCTGGTCACCTCACTATAGGAAGGACGTGGAAGCATTGGAAAGAGTGCAAAGGAGATTTACCAGGATGCTGCCTGGTTTGGGGGGGAGGTCTTATGAGGAAAGATTGAGGGAGTTGGGGCTTTTCTCTTTAGAGCGGAGGAGGTTGAGAGGCGACTTAATAGAGGTTTATAAGATGATGAGGGGGATAGATAGAGTGGATGTTCAGAGACTATTTCCTCGGGTAGAGGCAGCTGTTACAAGGGGGCATAACTATAAGGTGCATGGGGGGAGATATAGAAGGGATGTCCGAGGTAGATTCTTTACTCAGAGAGTGGTTGGGGTGTGGAATGGACTGCCTGCTGTGATAGTGGAGTCGGACACTTTAGGAACTTTCAAGCGGTTATTGGATAAGCACATGGAGCACACCAGAGTGATAGGGAGTGTGATAGCTTGATCTTGGTCTCGGACAATGCTCGGCACAACATCGAGGGCCGAAGGGCCTGTACTGTGCTGTACTGTTCTATGTTCTATGTAAGTAGATCTTTGATACAGCCTTTGGCAGTACTTTTTAGTATTCCTGATGTTCTGTATGTTTACATTCCAGGGGCTCACAGTCCGTTAGTCAGACTGTGGCATCCTTGTATAGGGACTCATATACAGCAGACCGTGACATTTGAGCGCAACAACATTTTAACAATAGGGCCAGACCATACATCACTAATATTATAACAAAGAACAAAATCAATCCTTGTACTACTGATGTCCCGAGTGATCCCAACCATCCAGTTGCCCAGCCCCAAAGGGTGGATGCCGGAGGTTGTTTTAATTTCTTTACTTCTTCCTGTATGTGTTCTGCCAAGTTAGTTATTGCTTCCGAGTTATCTGGTATGTAGGTACAACATTCTGTACCTATTAGGGCACAGGTTCCCCCTTTTTCCGCCAACACATAGTCAAGGGCCATCCGATTTTGTAGAGCTACTGTGCGGAGGGCTACCATCTCTGCATTAACCTTAACTAGGGCTTCAGCTGTATCGTTGGCCACCTGCTCCAAGACGGAGGCCGGGTTAATGGATTCCCTTGCCAATTTACCCACTCCATTCTCGGGGCAACCAGGGATAGGCCCTATGACCGCACACAAAATGAGTCCCGTTGTAGGGGGTATACTTATTTACCTCTGGGGGGTCCCATTGTACTGAAAAGTCACCGCTTTCGTTTAGTGGCGGGAGTTTCACACTACCCGTTTCACCAGGCAAGGCAATGTTATATGTGCAGTTACTGTAGCCCACAATAGGATCTGTCGGTCGTCCCCTCTTTACGAGACATAGTCCTCCCCTTTGTCTCTTCTTACTCCTCGTTCTCAGGAACGGTGGTAAATAGGAATCGTTATATATTGACCGTGTCCACCCACTACAATATTCTGGGTTGTACCCATGACGTTAGAGCTTTGCTATAGAGCTGCCGTCTGTCTTGGCTTCATAACAGCCCACACTTGTGCATCCTGCTCTAACTCCAAACATCCAACTGACCGTCTCATCATCACTAAGTGGGATTGGTTGTAGGGGGACTCCTTCCTCCGAGTGCGTGGGGACATGGGCGCAGACCCAACAGCTGGCACTTTAACTCTCTTGGCATATGTGTATGACATATATAAAAAGGTGTTCACCCGTAACCCTCTTTTGGCCCGTGGGGGTACTCTAGCCTGAGTCCTCCCGAGGCTACATACAGGAAACTTTTGTTTATCCGGCACCCAAATATCCGGAATTCTCGCTTAACCGGCAAAAATCATCCTCCGAAAACTCCTCTCAAATAACCGGCAATGTTGCCGAGTCGCAGTCGAGTCTCCGCGAACGCTGAGTACTCCGAAAACTCCTCTCAAATAACCGGCAATGTTGCCGATCCCGAGTCCGAGTCCGAGTCCGCGAACGCCGATTTAGTCAGTAGGGGTAGTTTTCAAAAGTGCCACTACTCGGCCTCCTGGCGCTGTCGGCAGTATACTGCACATTTCTTGATTTATTTATTTTTCTGTTAAAAATAGCCTCGGTAGATATAACTCTCCGTTATCCGGTACTTTCGATAAACCGGCACCACGCCAGTCCCGTCGGTGCCGGTTAATAAAGAGTTTCCTGTATTATGATTATACAAACTAGCAAACTACACATGATATTGCGTAACACGTTCATCTTATCACTTTATGTTAACAATGTCCCAAAGGCTATATCGCCAACCGAACCGCTTTGTTGCTTGTAGATTCTATTTTCCTGTGGGGGTGAATAGAATACTGTCATTAGGCTGGTTCCTCGATAATAATCATTTGGATTCCCTCCTCCTGCTCAACCGGTTGGAGTCGATGGGATTGTTCCCATACATGCTTCACGATACATCCCATGGTGTATCCCATTATGACAATGCATATTGTCCATACCAACGTTCGTACCAGCACCCAGTCCCATTCTTTGTATTGTCTAGCGTATTCTTCACTTCCCACAAAAAGGTACTTGCTCTGGTGTAGCCATTTTTAAGCTGGCGAAGGGTCATAGACTTTTAGCTGTGTCCAGTGCTTCCATCGTCCCATGCCCTTCATATCAATGCAAGCACACGTATCTCCACTAATTAGAATCTGATGTGGTCCTGACCATTTTGGGCAAACCCGGGTTTCCCTGGTAAACCTTTAACCATTACCTTAGTCCCGGCTGGAGGGATATATGGGAACGCGGTCAATTCTAAATCCTTATCCTTTTCTTCCTGTCTGTCCCACGTTTGCTGCCTCATTTCCTTTAATTGGCTGCTTAATTCAAGGACATACCTTCGGAGCTTATCCTTTAGAGGACCCACATCCTCTCCTCCAGTTATTATGCCATGGGGGAGTTGCATTGCCCTCCCCGTCATTAGCTCACATGGTGATAAGCCCGTTGTTCGGTTTGGGGTGGCTCTTAGTTTCATTAAGACTGCTGGTAACATATCTACCCACTGTTGTTTGTCCCCTAAAGCCTTGGCTTAGGCTGTTTTCAAGGTTCGGTTCATTCGTTCCACCATTCCAGAACTTTGGGGATGGTACGGAATGTGGAATTTCTGCTTTATGCCCATCCAAAATAGCTTACGAAAGCAAGCTGGCGGAAAATATAAAAACTAACTCCAAAAGCTTTTATAAGTATATCAAGAGGAAAAGACTGGTGAAAACCAAAGTTGGCCCATTGCAGTCAGATACGGGGGAATATATAACGGGAAATAAAGAAATGGCAGACCAACTAAATGCATACTTTGGGTCAGTCTTTACGAAGGAAGACACAAAAAACCTCCCTGGGATATCGGGAAAAATAGGGACATTTGCAAAGGAGGAACTGACGCAAGTCAATATCTCTAAGGATATGGTGTTAAGGAAGCTAAAGGGATTGAAGGCGGACAAATCCCCAGGGCCTGATAACATGCATCCTAGGGTGCTGAAGGAGGTGGCCCTAGAGATAGCGCATGCACTAAGTATGATTTTTCAGAATTCATTAGACTCGGGAACAGTGCCCATGGATTGGAGGGTAGCTAACGTTACCCCACTATTCAAAAAGGGGGGTAGGGAAAAAGCAGGTAATTACAGACCTGTAAGCCTTACATCAGTTGTGGGCAAAATGCTGGAGTCCATCATTAAGGATGAAATAGCGGAGCACTTAGCAAATGGGGACAGGATAGGACAGAGTCAACATGGATTTACAAAGGGTAAATCGTGCTTGACTAATCTATTGGAATTTTTTGAGGGAGTAACTGGTAAAATAGATGGGGGAGAGCCAGTAGATGTGGTGTACCTGGACTTCCAAAAGGCCTTCGATAAGGTCCCACATAAAAGATTAGCAGGGAAAATTGAAGCTCATGGGATAAAGGGGAAAGTATTGACGTGGATAGAGAACTGGCTGTCAGATAGAAAACAGAGAGTTGGAATAAACGGCTCATTTTCTGAATGGCAGGCAGTAACAAGTGGGGTACCACAGGGATCTGTCCTGGGTCCCCAGCTGTTCACAATTTACATTAATGACCTGGATCAGGGAGTCGGATGCAGCATTTCCAAATTTGCAGACGACACTAAACTAGGAGCGGGGGTGGGCTCAGAGGAGGAGACCAGGAAGCTCCAGAGCGATTTGGACAGACTGGGTGATTGGGCGGATAAATGGCAGATGCACTATAATGTGGACAAGTGCGAAGTTATCCACCTTGGGTGCAGGAACGGGAGGGCAAATTATTATTTAAATGGCAATAAATTGGGAGAGGGGGAAGTACAGAGAGACCTGGGTGTTCTTGTACACCAGTCACTGAAGGCGAGCATGCAGGTGCAACAGGCGATCAAGAAGGCAAACGGTATGCTGGCCTTCATAGCAAAAGGGTTGGAATACAGGAACAGGGATACCTTGCTGCAGCTGTACAGGGCACTGGTGAGACCACACCTCGAGTACTGTGTACAGTTTTGGTCGCCTCATCTGAGGAAAGATGTTCTTGCCATGGAGGGGGTGCAGCGGCGATTCACCAGGCTGATACCAGGAATGGCGGGATTGACCTATGAGGAGAGACTATGTAGTTTAGGGATGTACACACTGGAGTTTAGAAGATTGAGAGGGGACCTCATAGAAGTGTATAAAATTCTGACAGGTCTAGACAGACTAGATGCAGAAGGAATGTTTCCCTTGGCGGGTGAGAACAGAACTAGAGGACATAATTTAAGGATAAGGGCTAAACCATTTAGGACAGAAATGAGGGGGAATTTCTTCACTCAGAGGGTGGTGAACCTGTGGAACTCATTGCCACAGAGGGCAGTGTACGCCAGCTCATTAAATATATTTAAGAGGGAATTAGATATATTTCTACAGGCAAAAGGGCTTAAGGGTTACGGAGAGAAGGCGGGGACGGGATACTGAATTGGAGGATCAGCCATGATCTCATTAAATGGCGGAGCAGGCTCGAAGGGCCGGATGGCCTACTCCTGCTCCTATCTTCTATGTATCTATGTATGTATCCACTTGCATACATTCTTCACTACTGCTCCCGTAAAGTGAGTTCCCTGATCTGAGTCAATTTGGATCGGTATTCCCCATCTGGGAATTATTTCCTCTGCCATTATTCGTGCCACGGTGGTGGCAGTACAGTTCCGGGTTGGGAATGCCTCGACCCACCTAATAAACTGGTCTATTATTACCAGGCAATACTTCTTACCCCTTGACGTGGGGAGGGGTCCAGTGAAGTCTATTTGTATATTTTCCCATGGGCCCCTTGGCCGTGGTTGGTGGGCCATCCGTATCTTAACGGGTCGTCCTGTTTTGAGGTCGCCCATACTGACTTCATTGCCTTGCATATAATCCCAGTCTCCTTCCTCCTTCCAGTTCCGGGCCACGAGTTTTGCACTTCCTACTGTTGCCAAATGGCAAAGTGGCTTTCCCCAGTTTACTTTGTTCCCGTCTCCCTGTACCCAGGTTAACTTTCCTGGTCGTGAATCTATTAACAAATTAAATTCTTTTAACAAATCTGTTCCTAAGATAGTCCCCTCACTATTTGGGCATACTTAAAATTGTGTGGGTAATAGTCGTCCCGCTAATACCAATACTTGTACCTCACTTTTAAATGCATGTAAACGCTCCCCTCCCAACCCCACTATGTCTGTCCTTTGTTTGGTGAGGGGAAGGGGTAAATCGGTAATGGATACAGAAGCTCCCGTGTCTACTAACATATCGCACTGCCGGCCCCCTAACAGTGCTGGTACATAGACTCTGGGATCTTCCTTCTCCCTCTTGATGGGGGCTGCTGCTAGTCAGTGGCCGCCACCCTGTTCCTTTACATACTGCAGGAACTTTTGATACATATCAATGGTCCCGGTCTGGTTTGGCTCTTCCTTTTTTGTCCAACACCTCTCGGTTGAATGTCCCGGTCTTCCGCAACTACCACATACCGGTCGGTTTTGTTTGGGGGCCCTACATTCTTTTGCCATATGACCCAACTTCCACAGTTAAAACAAGCTCCTTTTTTTTCTTTGGGACAGTTCCCGTATTCCTGCGGCCCCTACTCTTTCTTGTTTTATTACTGGTGTTCATTCCGCCTCTTTGGCATCTATGTGACACGCCCATTGGACCGCCGCATCATATGTATTCGCCGCCACTATTCCCATTTTTAATATCGCTTGGTGGGATTGGGACAACCCGTCCTTAAACATTTGAATAAAGGGCTGGTCTGTCATCTGGGGATTTGCTTGTCCCGATGATTCCTGGTATACGACGAACAATCGTTCACCATAATCACTACTGCTTTCCCCTTTCCGCTGTTTTATCATTATACGTCGCCAATTTGGTGAGGATCCTCCTAAGGCCGCCTGGACCGCTGTTTTAAAGGGGTTGTAGGCCGGGAGTTGGGCCGCCTTGTCCGCAATTAAGGCGATACGGCTGGTCCAGCCACCGTCTTGGTGGCCGTTTTGGTTATCCACCTCCCTCCATTTATCAACCGGGCATTTAGCCCGTACTAGCTGGTGGATGTCCCGAGGATGGAGGTCGTGGATATCCCACATCTCCGAGATTTCGCCAAAATTCCCCATTTGTGCTACGGGGCTTCAATGTTCCCAAATCGTTCAATATTCCTTGTTTTTCTAAGGGGCTAAAAGCTTGGTACTTGGCTGTGGGATTTTGTACCGTTCCCCCTCTTTTTAAATGGGCTGCCTTGACTACGTTTGGGTTCTTTTTGTGTAATTTCCTAATATCTATTTCTTCCACCTGTGCACTGGCTACGTTTTCTTCAACCATTTCTTGTTCAAGAGCTTACTGTGCTGCTAAATCAGCGGCATGGTTCCCTCTTTGTTCCTGATTTTGTATTTTCTGGTGTGCCTTTATTTTTATTACTGCTGCTCGTGTTGGAGCCTTTGCAGCTTCCAAGAGGGCCTCTATCCGCTGCTATTATGGCAAAATTTGGTATATAACTCCAACTGCAATTAAAGAGTCCCAACACTTTTCTGACCTCACCTTACCGAGACGGGTCTTGGCATCTCTTGGATCGCCTTCCGTCGGTCTTGTGGCATGGTCCTTACCCCCTGGGACAATTGTTGTCCCAGATATGTGACCGTAGTCTGCCCAATCTGTGCCCTTTTCGGGTTTACTTTAAACCCTCCTGTTTCTAGGGCTTGCAGAACCACCACCAGGGCGGCGGCATGCCCTCTGCTGTCTTCTGATGCTATCAAAATATCATCTTCATATTGTAACTCTTGTTCTAATTCAAGAATTCTTTTATTTTTACTTGCAAGTCTAGTGTGGAGTCGCTGCACCTTGTTCGTTAATGCGACTAATTGGTTTACTAGTATTACCCTCGCCTTTTTCGTCTTTTCTGTTTTTGACCCTCTACCACTCTCTTTTACCTTCGGATTCTGGAGCGGGTCCCACCCCTCCTTCGTCATCTTATCAACTAAACCCTTCCGTTCGTCTGCATAGAACCTAGTAAGGGACCCCATTGGTCCCCATTCTATTTCTTTCCATGACGCCATTTGTAGTCCAACTTACATACTTACCTGGTGCTGAGTTCCTCTACTCGGGCTTGTTCTTGATACTTTAAAGACCTTCAAGTGGTTAATTAGTCACAACACACATATATTTGCTGACTTCACGATCCCAGGGTGCTTTGGAGCCTCTACGCCTACTTGATCCTGGCCGTCACGTGGGACTACATCCTCTTAATTCAGGCTCAGGCTAGGTGTTTGAGACGGGCACCCTCCTTGTCCGTGTCATTTCGTCACTCACTCATTTATCGCTACACAGTGTTCCCTTTAGTACTTGCGATCCACACTCTCACAACTGTGTTCTCCTACCTCTCACAGACTTTACTTGATTCGTGATGCTACGGCACTGTCACTCCGCCTTTCCAGGTGACTCAATTTCTGGACGGTCAAAATTGACTTCTCGTCCGGGTTCACCGGTGCGGGCGGTCTTTCAGTTCCGGAGCATCCTGCCGACTACGCCAATTGTTGGTGAAAAATGAATTCACTCGAGTCTGTCTCAAAGCAGAAGATCACAGTTTATTTAACAGAGCGCCCTGGGAGATGAGGCACAGACCCCACGGTCTAGTGATCCACTTCTCGTCGTTACAGTGGTATCGGAACTTCTGTTATACATTATAGGGTCGGGTACGCCATTCATTACATACAAATGTCTTCACCCAATCACATTCCCCCAGCAACAAGCTCCTAATTATAATCTGCACTTTAAGCGAAATTTTCTTGTTACTTCCCTTCCGAAACTATAAACATAGTGTTGCGTCACATCTGTCCGGCTGGACTGGCTGGTCATGCGGTGATTGGTTCTCAAGTGTAACCGTTGTACTATTATTATGGTCTTAGTGGGCCTCAAGTTGTTTCGCACGTACGCATGTTGACCACAGACATTACTCATCGCACTGTGTCAGCGAAACCATTCTGTATTTACAAATTTACCTTTTACAGCACATTCTTTAACTTTTACGTTGCTGCTTTAAGCCCTATAATTTTTACCCTAACAGCCACATACTAGTGAGTATAGGACTAGGAGGATAGAGCAGATGAATGCGTGGCTAAAGAGTTGGTGCAGGAGGGAGGGCTTTAGTTTCCTGGATCACTGAGTCTGTTTCTGGGTAAGGTGGGACCTGTACAAGTCGGACAGGTTGCACCTGAACCGGAACGGGACCAACATCCTTGTGGGGAGGTTTGCTAGTGCTGTTTGGGGGGGGGGGGGTTTAAACTAACTTGGCAGGGGGATGGGATATGGAGTGGAGCTATAGTAGGGGGTGATGCACAGCCAAATATAGAGGAAAAAACAAGTCAGCCTGGAAGGCAGAGCAAATATGTAACATCACAAGGGAGTATGGCAAGGCTGGATGGCATTTATTTTAATGCAAGGAGTCTTGCGAGTAAGGCAGATGAATTGAAGGTGTTGATGAACACATGGGAGTATGATATTGCTGCTATCACAGAAACATGGTTGAGGGAGGGGCAGGACTGGCAGCTCAATATTCCGGGGTATAGAATCTTCAGGCGAGACAGAGGGGGGTGTAAAAGAGGGGGTGTCGCAATATTAATCAAAGAGTCAATTACTGCTGTAAGGAGGGATGATATCTTAGCAGGTTCCTCTAATGAGGCCATATGGGTAGAACTTAAAAACAAAAAGGGGGCAAGCACTTTGCTGGGAGTGTACTATAGGCCCCCAAACAGTCAGGGGGAGATAGAGGAACAGATATGTAGGCAAATCTCAGAGAAGTGTAGAAATAATAGGGTAATAATAGTAGGGGATTTCAACTTCCCCAATATTAACTGGGATAGTCAGAGTGTGAAAGGCTTAGAGGGTGCGGAATTCTTAAAGTGCATCCAGGAGAGCTTTTTGAGCCAGCATGTAGAAAGTCCTACAAGAGAGGGGGCGGTACTGGACCTGATTCTAGGGAATGCAGCCGGGCAAGTGGTGGAAGTGTCAGTAGCAGAGCATTTTGGTGACAGCGACCATAATTTGTTGAGATTTAAGGTGGTCATGGAAAAGGAAAAAAATAGACCGGAAATAATGGTTCTAAATTGGGGGAAGGCCGATTTTAATGATAAGGCAGGATCTGGGCAAAGTGGACTGGGATCAGCTACTTGTAGGAAAATCCACATCAGAGCAGTGGGAGTCTTTCAGAAAGGAAATAGAGAGAGTACAACGCCAACATGTTCCCGTAAAGGTCAAGGGTGGGACCAACAAGCCCAGGGAACCCTGGATGTCAAGGGATATACAAGAATGGAGTAGGAAAAAATGGGAGGCTTTTGGCAGATACAAAGGACTAAAAACAGTGGAAGCCCTAGAGGAGTATAGAAAGTGCAGGGGTGGGTACTTAAAAAGAAATTAGGAGAGCGAAGAGGGGCATGAAAAAACACTGGCGGGCAAAATAAGGAAAAATCCCAAGGTGTTTTATAAGTATATTAAGGGCAAGAGGATAACCAGGGAAAGAGTAGGGCCCATTAGGGACCAAAGTGGCAATCTGTGTGTAGAGCCGGAAGATGTGGGTGAGGTTTTAAATGAATATTTTGCATCTGTGTTCACTATGGAGAAGGACGATGTAGGCATAGAAATCAGGCAGGGGGATTGTGATATACTTGAACAAATTAGTATTGAGAAGGAGGAGGTACTCGCGGTTTTGGCGGGCTTAAAAGTGGATAAATCCCCAGGCCCAGACGAGATGTATCCCAGGCTGCTATGAGGCAAGGGAGGAGATTGCAGGGGCTCTGACACAAATTTTCAGATCTTCTCTGGCCACAGGGGAGGTGCCAGAGGACTGGAGGACAGCTAACGTAGTACCACTATTCAAGAAGGGTAGTAGGGATAAATTAGGGAATTACAGGCCAGTGAGCCTAACATCAGTGGTAGGGAAATTATTGGAAAAAATTCTGAGGGACCGAATTAGTCTCCACTTGGGGAGGCAAGGATTAATCAAGGATAGTCAGCATGGCTTTGTCAGGGGGACATCATGTCTGACCAATTTGATTGAATTTTGAGGGGGTGACTAGGTGCGTGGATGAGGGTAGTGCAGTTGATGTAGTCTACATGGACTTCAGTAAGGCTTTTGACAAAGTCCCGCATGGGAGACTGGTCAAGAAGGTAAGAGCCCATGGGATCCAGGGCAATTTTGGCATATTGGATCCAAAATTGGCTTAGTGGCAGGAGGCAGAGGGTGATGGTCGAAGGTTGTTTTTGTGACTGGAAGCTTGTGTCCAGTGGTGTACCGCAGGGATCGGTGCTGGGTCCTTTGCTGTTTGTAGTGTACATTAATGATTTAGATATGAATATAGGAGGTATGATCAGTAAGTTTGCAGATGACACGAAAATTGGTGGAGTGGTAAATAGCGAGGAGGGAAGCCTCAGGCTACAGGACAATATAGACGGGATGGTCAGATGGGCAGAACAGTGGCAAATGGAATTTAACCCTGAAAAGTGAGGTGTGATGCATTTTGGGAGGACTAACAAGGCAAGGGAATACACAATGAATGGTAGGATCCTAGGAAGGACAGAGGATCAGAGGGACCTTGGTGTGCATGTACATAGATCCCTAAAGGCAGCAGGACAGGTAGGTAAGGTGGTTAAAAAGGCATATGGGATACTTATATTCTATGCCTCGGCTAATGAAGGTAAGAGCAGGGAGGTTATGATGGAGCTGTACAAAACGCTAGTTAGGCCACAGCTGGAATACTGTGTGCAGTTCTGGTCGCCACACTATAGGAAGGATGTGATTGCATTGGAGAGGGTGCAGAGGAGATTCACCAGGATGTTACCTGGGCTGCAGCGCTTCAGCTATGAAGAGAGACTGGACAGGCTGGGGTTGTTTTCCTTAGAGCAGAGAAGGCTGAGGGGGGACCTGATTGAGGTGTACAAAATTATGAGGGGCACAGATAGGGTAGATAAAAAGGAACTTTTCCCCTTCGTAGAGGGGTCAATAACCAGGGGGCATAGTTTCAAGGTAAGGGGCAGGAGGTTTAGAGGGGATTTGAGGAAAAACTCTTTCACCCAGAGGGTGGTTGGAATCTGGAACTCACCGCCTGAAAGGGTGGTAGAGGCAGGAACCCTCACAACATTCAAGAAGCATTTAGATGAGCACTTGAAACGCCATAGCATACAAGGCTACGGACCAAGTGCTGGAAAATGGGATTAGAATAGACAGGGCTTGATGGCTGGCGCGGACACGATGGGCCGAAGGGCCTCTTTCTGTGCTGTATAACTCTGACTCCTTATGTGGCTTAGTGTCAATTTTTGTCTGATTACGCTTCAGAAGCGCCTTGGGACGTTTTACTACGTTAAATCGCTATATAAATGCAATTTGTTGTTTTTGTAGTCCGACTACCACGAAGCACTTTATTTATTTGGGGGACCATTGCAAGACTTTAGTATCAATCCTGACAACTGCAGATACTGCACTATCAATAAGCAGAGTTGTGTAATTAAATATGTGCAACTGATCCACATTTATCAAAAAGTTTATTCTGTAACAAATACAAAATATTTTAAAACCATTTGTTACTGCAATCTAGACAGAGTGGAAACCACACCATATCTAAAACACACATACCCATTACAGTAATCACCAAAAGTCAGTAAATTACCAACAGGAGGGTGGAGGCAACAGGGAAACGAGCCACTTTTGAGGAGGAATTGGTTGGTTAAATTATCTGGGGAAAGCGGATTCCAGTTTGATGGAAGCTCCTTGAAGCTCTGATAGACGAGGTACAGTTGGTGCCATGTACTCATGCAACCTAATTACCCAGGTCAATTGGAGAAATTTAAACCCAGTTTCACAAAGTGAAAAATACTCCACAATTGACATCAGAAACTAAAGTCTGATGTCCCATACATCACATCAATCCTACAAGATTCGGGAAACAACTCCTTCCCAAAATGTCCAAGATAGACCCGAATGCTGGGTCTGTTCTTGAAATGCGTGAGTACGAAAGAGATTTTTCCTTCAGATGCTCTGGAGTTGTGTCCTCGGGGAACCTTCAAAGAATCAGGTTGATAGTCTGCTGCTTTTGAATGGAAGAGCCAGTGGGTGAGATTGAAATACTCATCCTGTTACCTGCACTCTCACAAATGGCTCTCAGTGCCTCTTACACAAGTGTGTCCTGTTGGAGTAAATTCTTCCATGCTTGAACAGTTGTGGGTCGTGCAGGAACAGGCTGTGTCCTTCTAGAACCGTATTTAACTATTTGTCCATTCACCACTTCAGTACCCTGGATATGCTGTGGTCTCATCCAATTGTATGACGAACGTAGTGAATCTACCGAGATATTTATTTGTACTTTTTTCTTTCTCTCCACTTGTCTCTGTAATAACTGGGATATCCCGCTCCCCCCATAATGAATGGCCAAGCTTCCTGAGCTTAAGGGTTTAATGCACTTGTCCCAGATTTTGGGGAGTCAGGCCATAAGTGGCAGGGTACCACCACCTGCTGGAGACTTTCCAAATTGCTATTTCCAGATACATCAGCTTCTCAATTACACCTGAATTATGCACATGTTCCTGCCCTCACTGACACTGGAAGACTATTTACTTTCTACCCCTCTGATACAGGACTTCTGTCTGCCTTTGACTCAAACTTTACATCCGTTAATCTCGTCAGCACCTGCCCAGTGTGAGGCATGGAACCGTGAAATTTGATTAGCTCCAGCCCCTGTTTTACAGAGGTCCAGTTCACTCAGGATCCTGCAAGTACATGGCTGGAACACATTCTTCTCCAATTTATGTCAGAAAGGTTGTGTTGATGTTGACCTTTTCCACATTTTTTGGATTGTCTCCCAAGCCCAGGCTTGCTGCCTTCTCCTGCCAAATCAGTCCATATCATTATTGATACCTCAATCACCCTTAGCCTCCTACACTGTTTATCAGGACCTCTCTCGGTCTCAGTATAGGCAACCTAAAATGAATGGTCACAATGATGGTTTGCTTTATACCGAGCATTCTGGTCACGTCGATCCAGGTGGGCGTGACTTCACGGTCTGCTCGGGTTCTGCTGGCCTGGAAAGTAGCCCAGTCAGAGACAATGGTGTTTATATTTTGGTTGCAGCATGATAAATTTCTCTCTTCTAACACGATACCATCAGAGCTTTCAGCCCCCTCACCTGAGTAGGGTTGGACCTGTGCCCATCTAACTCCAAGTTCCCAGTGTCTTGCTGCCGGGTTGGGGACATGTGGCTTCCTTTCTTTATCTCTCCAGGTGTCACGAGGTCAGGCTGTTCACCAAAGTGGGGGAAAAGCCCAGTTCCGACGATACAACAGACCCACTGATGGGAAGCACTGTTGCCACAGGCTGAATAAGGGAAGCAACTTCAGAAATCCCTGTGGTGACTTATTCACATCAGTGCGATATGTGGAGCCAGTTCACGATGGTTTCGGAAGGAGTGCCACTGTTGAGATCCATCTGATTGGTGTTATTTGGTATTTCCTCTTCGATTCCCACCTTCATGCTTTTGTTGAAGCTGTAATTCTCTAGCTTTTAACACGTGGACTTGCTGTTGGATGAAACTTGTCCTGGATATCATCTAATTGCACAATAACCAATTCACTTGTCCCTTCAAAGAGAAGATACCTCAGCAGGTAAGCAACATCACAAGCAGCAGGCTGGAGCATTCAGAGTCAGGGGGAGGGGAGCGAGCACACAAACAACCTTGGAGATGGATCTCAAGGAAACCAACAAAGAAGGGTGCGTGGAGACTCCCCCCACACCTGATGCGCAGGGCACACAGATGCTCAGAGGTTCTGCCTGTACATCTAGGTTAGTAAGAAACTGTAGCCGGAAGACAATGACTGACGGTCACAGAACAGTCCTGTTGGGAATGTTAGAGGGAAGTGATCAGCTCGAGAGGTGATCAGCTGCTCGCGACTCTGCCTACAGTAAGTGATACCTTCTCGGTGAAAGGGTTTATATTCTGTGAGGTACAGGTAGATTTTCATGGATATAGCTCATGGTGCCTTGCTCTGCGAAGTCACACACCGCCTGTCCCTCCCCGCGTAGCAGCCACTTGGTGGTCAGCAGCCCCTCCAATCCCACCGGCCCACGGGCGTGGATACGCGCAGTACTGATTCCAACCTCTGCACCTGAAATACAAAAAAAAAAATGCAGCTTTGCACAAGAGACTGATGTCTTCCCACTTAGAATGATGTAAAATGCAGCTCCCCTGATGGCTCAGGCAGTGAGCAGCTATACCCATACGCTGCAGGCCTATACGAAGCTGGATTCAGCAGGAGCCTTACAATTGGCTTCCTGATCACTACCCAATATCCCCTGCTCAAAGTGCGTGCGGGGACAGGAACACACTCAATTGTGATGGACCTCATGGTAAAATGACCAGAGGACACTCACGAGGAAGGAGCAGGTACCATAGGGTGCTCAGCAACTGGAAGCAGAACCCATCAAGGAGTCTGCTCCTTCAGAAGAGAAAACTGGTGGAGAAAGGCTATCTAGGCCTTCTGATATCACAGAATCCTCACAGTGCAGATAGAGGCCATTTCGGCCCATCGAGCCTGCACCGACACATATCCCACCCTATCCCCGTAACCCCATGTATTTAATCCCCCCTAACGCTAAGGGTCAATTTATCATAGCCAAATCAACCTAACCCGCACATCTTTGGACTGTGGGAGGAAACCGGAGCACCCGGAGGAAACCCACGCAGACACGGGGAGAATGTGCAAACTCCACACAGACAGTCACCCGCGGCTGAGCACCCTATAGTCCAGTGATTACATTGTTATTGTGTTAATTTACACTAAAAATACTACTGAAGGACAGTCTTTTTCCAAGATTCCTGTATAAATATTGACAGATTTAAAGCACTGATTAAAAAAAACACATTGGTCATTCAACAGGATGAGTCGGAGAACAAGATCCAGATGTAGCAGTTGTCCAAATGTGTCTGCAGTGCATGGCGGGAGTTACAAAAGCAACTAAAGGCTCTTACACTGGTGCAGGAGTGCTGAGAGAGAGAGAGAGAGAGAGCGAGCGAGCGGCCACTCCCGAGCTAAGCTCTCCTCTTGATCAGGAGGAGGATGGCACGCGGTGCTGCCTCTCATACCCACTCTTTGGACACAGGTACAGTCGTGTCCCACATGGCACCAGGCAGGGAGTTTGCAGACAAGAGTGCATTCCGAATGCAAAACCACCTTAAAATGTCACAGTGGTGTAGTGGTTCTGTTACTGGGCTAATAATCCAGAGAACATGACTTCAAATCTCACCACATGCCCTTTTTAGAATTTGAATTCAGGTTTTTTTTTTAAAATCTGGAAATAAAAAGCTGGTCTCAGTAAAAGTGACCATGAAGCCGTCGGATTGTCATAAAAACCCAACTGGTTCACTAATGTCCCTCAGGGAAGGAAACCTGCCGTCCTCACTCGATCTGGCCAATAGATTCTATGAATCTATATGTAACTCCAGTCCTGAGTCTTAACTCTGAAGTGGTCCAGCAAACCACTCAGTCAAGGCAACTAGGGATGGGCAATAAATTCTGTCCTTGCCAGCGACAGCCACATCCCAAGAATGAATTTAAAAAAGAACCCCATGCAGTGATGCGAACACCAGGGCACTGTGCCCAGACCTACAAAAAGGAGATGCTGAAGCAGTGCAACGAGCCAGGGAAGGGCAGCACAGATGGTTCCAGGTATATTAGCCATTGAGCTATGAAGACAGGCTGTGGAAACACAATCTACTCTCAAGGGAGGGATAGCATGGAACTACTGAAAGGAGGACACAGAATTCTCCTGGAGTCCTGGTCAACATTCCTCCCTCAACCAACACCACCAAAAACCAGATCAATTGGTCATTTATGTCATTGCTGTTTGTGGGATCTTGCTGTGAGCAAATGGCTGCCACTTTTGGGACACAACCCAAGTATGGATGTCAGAAAGAAAGACTTGCATTTACACCACACGCCTCTCAAACATCCCAAAGCACTTCACATACCACAAACAACATTGTGCAGTTACTGTTATAAGGGAAAATGCAGCAGTGATTTTATGCACAGCGAGATCCCACAAGCAGTGGTGAGATAAATGATCAGTTAACCTATTTTTATTGGTGTTGAGAAGAGGAATGCTCTCTAGAACATCTGAAGAACTCCCTTCTCGTGGATCTGTAGCATTCACCTAACCACTGGAATGGGCATACGGGGGCCTTGCTTTAAAGGTAGGTTATGCAGCACTCTCAGTACTGCTCTGGAACATCAGCCTAGATTACGTGCTCAGGTCCTGGGCTTGAACCCATAACTTGCTAACTCACAGAAGAGAGTGAAACCAACTTAGGATGAATCTTTACTTCCTCATACAGCCTGAAGTTCCAAACATAAATCTACATTATCTCTGTGTGTGATTTACCAAGTCCAAACCGGTATCCATCGGCGAACCGAGTGCTTGCATTCCAGAAGACACAGGCACTGTCAACATGCTGCATGAAGTATTCAGCCGTCTCCTCTAAAAACAGAATAAACTTTCAATCGCAAGTTTAGCTCAGCTCAAAGTCAGCATAACAATGTAAGCTTGTCCAAATCTGGTTCCAGCTCGGAAATGTTTCATTACTAACTGCATTTCTTCTTCATTCTTTGAACGCAATTCAGCGCTACACACAAGTGAATACTTTACTATTAAATACAGGAAAACCACTTGGAACCCGGTCACTAAGAGTTTGATGCATACATGAGCCACCTGGTCTTAAACATTGATTTGAATAACTCAGCCTGCAGTTTGTTCCGAGCGGGGGTGTTGGCGATCTGGGTGGGGCTGTCGGGTTGATGCCTGGGTGAAGTGGGGGCGAGGGAGAGACCGGTTGTCGGAATGGAGGAGTCTACACCCTTGGTGTTGGGCCTGCTTTCCTCCTTGAACTGTCGGTCCTGCCCGGTTTTATCGGCATCTCCTGTTGTAATGTCAGATCTGATTTATAGGGTTCCCACCCCTCTCTTCATCCCTGCACCAAAGTCACCCAACTCCTGCTTTCCTTTGGAGCAGGTGACAGAGCATTCCATACTTACTCCCTCTCATGTATTTTTTAAATCGCTGTCTCTACTTTGTTCTGATTCTATTAAAGTGGTTGTTTGTTTTTCAGTGTTTCAGTTCTGATGAACGGCTGTGCACCCGAAACAGTGACCATCAGTTCTCTCCATGGAAGCTCAGAGACGTGCTGCGTGCTTTAGCATTCTCTGTTTGAGTTTCAGGTTTCCAGTGTTTGCTAGTTTAGTAAACAGAAAATACTCAGCAGGTCAGGCAGCATCTGTGGAGAGAGAAACAGTTTCAGATGCTGCCTGACCTGCTGAGTATTTCCAGCACTTTCTCTTTATATTTCAGATTTCCAGCATCCACAGTATTTTGCCTTTTGCTGGTTTAGTGTTTGGCACGAGGAATAGGGCAATATTAGAATAAAGTGACGTCACCTACCGTTCTCTGTAACGATGACATCGGTGTGGGAGCTGCCGTATTTGTGAATGTGTCTGATTGCATCCTGTACACTGTCTACAACCTCAATGCAGCACTCCAGATCCCCATACTCTGTGCGGAGGGACTTCACTTCCGAGGGGCTGAATGTCAGGTACGATGCAAACCTGGGCCCAGCGTGGATTTTCACCTGGAAATACAAAGCATCGCCATTCACTGGACACTGGGACACAATTCCAAACTTGTGGGTCTCTTACAGCACAAATCTGGAGAGAAGGAAGAAAAGTTTCCTGCACAATGGCATAAAGCACAGCAAGTTCAGGGCTGGTAACGCAGGCCAGGGGGATGAGGGGGATGGGATGGGGGATGAGGGGGATGGGATGGGGGTGTGGGGGGGGGGGGAAGAGAAATTAACTCAGCAATGTAACAGTACTTTCCCCCTCAAGATTTGCCCCCTTCCCTCCCGCTCATGATGCAGACAGTCACCGCGATACAGATCCACGAGTGGCTGCACCCATCCCATAACTTACCCAAGAGGCAATTCTTCAGCTGTAACCTAACCGCAGGCTGTCTGGCCATGGAGGGCATCACAGCTGAGCCCAGTCCTGTCCTCACTGACTATCCACATGGATCGGGTGCTGGGAGTGCTTGATGCAGACACTGGGTGCCTGAAAATGGAAAGAGTTCCATTCCCCAGCACCAACACCCCTCACCTCCATGAGCACTAAAAGGCACTGCATTCCTTGCAGTCTTTGCGAGATGGACATTTCCCCAGCCCTGAGAAGTTTTAGTAAACCCCATCTAATATATATAATGGTTTAGAATGATATCCTTACCTGTTCTATTCTCAGCATGTCAATTATCTGGTCAAAGAAGGGCGTCCTCAGCAGATCTCTGTGGACTAACAGTGTCTCCAGAGCGTTACATGCTGCCGGGTAGTCACATTTGGAATCTCGAACTGGAATCAGAACGGGTTTTATTAAACATTCGATATACGGCTGTGACCAGTTGGTTATACAGGAGCAGCAGCTCTCTACAATCACTAGCAACTCACTAAATGGTGAGCAGAACTCTGCAGCTCTCTGGGAACTGCGCTGTTTCTAAAGGGCTGTTGCCGCAATAGACGCATCACTGATCACTCAATGTGTGAATGCTACACATTCCAATAACACAGCATCTGAAATGAACGAGTTAAGATACTCGTTGAATTAATTCAAATTTATAGCCCTAGGGACAGAGGCAGCGGTTAAATATTTGCAAAAGGATTTGGATCGATTATGGAATTGAGCAGACAAAATGCAAAAGAAATTCAACACTGATCAATGTGAAATATTGTATATTCAGCAAAAAACTCATCACCTGGCTATGCCCCAGCCACATCACTGGATCCTCCTGAGGTACAAGGTATTTGAAACATATCTGGGAAAACATCAACAGGAGACAGATACTGACTCTGATTCCCCAACTATTATCCCAGAGCCTGCTAGACAAGGGATTCTGTCTGTCTCACTGAGCCACTGACAATGCCCACACGTCAGTGTCCAAGCTGGAACCACCCAGATGTACAATATTACTTTGCACAGTCCCATCTAATTAGGCTGCCTCACTATTCTACTCTCACCCCACACTGTGCGTAACCAGCAATCCTCCGCCGTGCTATTCAGAGACTTTGCCATCCAGTGGGCCACGGGGTTTAGTGAAAGGCCTTCTGTGGAGGCAGGGGGAGCGGAGATGGTGTTGTGGGACAAACTCCCGTCTTTCTGTGACAAGACGTGTAGTGCTACAGGGCGATAACCTTTTCCTGTACAAATTCCCAGCCCTGCTCTACTGCCGGTCCTGACTCACCAATCTTGATGGCCTTTTCTACATTAGCATTGGAATCCAGAAACACGTGGCAAATCCCCTCACTGTGCCCGAGGACTGGAATGCCTTTCGATGCTTTCTGGATGTCTCGAACCAATTGGGATGAGCCACGAGGGATGATCAGATCGATGAGTTTGTCCAGTCTACAGAGATCTTCCACTTCCTCACGTGTGCTGACCTGAAACAGAAAACACAACCCCTGGAAGAAATCCTCGCCAGAATCAATAACTAAATGGTGAAAAGCTAGAAACAGTGGAAGTCCAAAGAGACTTGGGGGGCCATGTACATAGATTAAAATGTCATGAACCGGTACAGAAAATAATCAAAAAGGCTCATGGAATGCTGGCCTTTATATTTAGAGGACTAGAATACAAGGGGCTAGAAGTTCTGCTGCAGCTATACAAAACCCGAGTTAAACCACAAATACAAAAAGAAAATACTGCAGATGCTGGAAATCTGAAAGAAAAACAGAAAATGCTGGAGAAACTCAGCAGGTCAGGCAGCATCTGTGATGAGAGAAACAGAGTTAACGTTTCAGGTCGATGACCTTTCGTCAGAACTGGAAAAAAGCAGGAAATGGAACAGATTTTTAAGCAAGTGTGGGGGCTGGGAAATGGGGGAGGGGATGAAAGAACAAAAGGGGAGGTCTGTGATAGGATAGAAGGCAGGAGAGGTTAAGAGACATTAAGAGATATTCAAGGCAAAAGGAGATGGTAATGGGACAGGTTAAGAAACAAAGGATGGCTCTAGATGAAGTGTAAATTGCACTGACAGAATGAAAGACAGCTGCCATGTGGGAGAGAAGAACAGAAGGCACAAACAAAAAGAGTGGATAAAAAATATATATATGATAGGGGCCGGGGTTATGATCTGAAATTGTTGAACTCTAGGTTGAGTCCAGAAGGCTGTAAAGTGCCTAATCGAAAGATGAGGTGCTGTTCCTCGAGCTTATGCTGAGCTTCCATGGAACAATGCAAGAGGCCGAGGACGGTGAGGTCTGAGTGGGAGTGGAGCGGTGAATTAAAGTGACAGGCAACCGGAAGCTCGGGTCCCCCTTACGGACTGAACGGAGGTGTTCCACAAAGTGGTCACCCAATCTGCGTTTAGTCTCCCCAATGTAGAGGAGACCACATCGTGAGCACATCTTTTTTCCAGTTCTGACGAAAGGTCATCGACCTGAAACGTTGTTTCTCTCTTCACAGATGCTGCCTGACCTGCTGAGTATCTCCAGCATTTTCTGTTTTTATTCCTAGTTAAACCACACCTGGAGCACTGTGAGCAGTTCTGGGCACCACACCTTAGAAAGGATATATTGGTCTTGGAGGGAGGATACCCGGACTTCAAGGGTTAAATTACGAGGAGAGATTACACAAACTCGGGTTGTATTCCCTGGAATTTAGAAGGTTAAGGGGTGATCTGATTGAAGTTTTCAAGATATTAAGGGGAACAGATAGGATAGATAGAAACTATTTCCGCTGGTTGGGGATTCTAGGACTAGGGGACATAGTCTAAAAATTAGAGCCAGACCTTTCAGGAGTGAAATGGTGTTTCTCTCCATGAGCTTCAAACACTGCGACACATCAGGGAGGGGGAGATTTACCTGGACGCTGTGTTCCAGGAGGCAGTCACACCCCTTAGATTAATTAATTCAAATTTGGTCCGTGGTCAGGGACAGGTGGGTGTGACTACGAGCGAGGCAGGTATGGGGAACCAGGAGGTAGCATTGGAGGAGCCTCAGCCCTTGCTCTTGTCCAACAGTTACGAGGTTCTTACTCCCTGTGTGGACGAGAGCAGGGACAGCAGGGAGGATGAGCAAACTGACCACAGCACTGTGGTACAGGGAGCCATTCAAGTGGGGGGAGCAGAAAGAAATGTGGTAGTAGTAGGGGACAGTATAGTTAGGGGGATTGACACTGTTCTCTGCAGCCAAGAGCGCGAGTCCCGAAGGCTGTGTTGCTTTGTGGCAGAGAATTCCACATTCTAACCACCCTCCGTGTAAAGACATTTCTCCTAAACTTTCCAACAATCCTTTTTGTGATTATCTTCAATTTGTGCCCTCTCTTTACCTTCTTACCGACTGTTCACAATCTCACCGTCCTATTTGACCTCAAGCTGAGTTTTGACGCCATATCCCAAGAAAAACTGCCTACTTCCACCTACATTACATCGCCTGCCTCAGCCCAGCTGCTGCCGAAACCCTAATCCATGCCATTGCCACTTCCAGACTGTACTATTCCAATGCTCTCCTGACTGGCCTCCCATACTCCATCTTCTGTAAACTTCAGCTTATCCAAAACTCTGCTGCCCGTATCCTAACTCACACCAAGTCCAGTTCACCCATCACCCCTGTGCTCACTGACCTACATTGGCTCCCAGTCCAGCAACGTCTCGAATGTAACTGTGGGTTCCTAAATGCAATTGAGCGAGTACTTGAATCAACAGCACTGTCAGTTCCCAGTCATTTATCCAAAAGCTTGAATCAGCACTTACCAACTGAACTGCGTCCTTGACACCATGAATAGAAAGTGCTTCCTGGGTCAAATGGTGCAGGATATGGTTGCTGTATGTTGCTTCTTTCCCTCCTTTCAATAACAGGCCATTTCCGCTCGCTATTGCCAGTGCAGAAACCTATAAAATGAAAATAAACACTCTGACTTCAAACCATTTTTAATTCAGTTTTATTTAGTATGATTTGATCAGTCCAGACACGTGACTGGACTGTTTACCAATACAATTGCATCAACAAAGTTGCTCTGTTTGTTAAAATCATTCAACTGGAACCTCAGCTCCAAAGAGAACAAGCCCAGCTCCCGTATGGTACACAGCAAGTGGCTTGGGACGTTTCACTATGTTAAAGGTGCTATATAAATGCAAGTTGTTGTTATGTTGTTGGGTGGCAGCAATGGAACTTCACCTGTTTCTAAAAACTCTTAAACATCATTTGGCTAAATAACAAGCACGAGTACACTTCTAAAGTCACTCATTGGATGTGAAGGGCTTTGAGACGTGCGGAGGTGCTATATAATTATAAGTTCTTTCTTATTTCTTTCATTCCACACCATTAAGTTCCTAATATCCAGAACAATCCTTGCTGCTCTATGTACCTTGGGTGACCATATACATAGTATACCAGATAGAATCTGATCAATGTCCTACACAGAAACAGTACAACCTATGATCTGTACTCTATCCCTCCGTTAAAGCTTACTACTGAAAAAAAATCTTAAAAACAAAAATTCTAACACTAAATGTTTTCCAGCTATCATTTCTGGGACCTCAGAATCTGTCTGTATTGGATGTGAACTAGTGGTTTACATCACAAAGGAGGCCATTCAGCTGGTCTGTGTCTGTACCTGTGTCGGCTCTGTGCCAATGCACTACCCTGCAATCTCCCCATAACTTTGTATCTTTTTCAGCTTCAAATATTTATACAATTTCCACTGAAGAGATGCAATGGTCTTTGCCTCAACCACTCTCTGTGGCAAAGCATTCTACGTTCCAATAACCCAGTGTGAAAAAAAATTGCTCCTTACCTCACTCCGTGACCATTTTAAATTGATGACACCTTATCACCACCCCAAGAGTCTTTTTCTACTCTATCAAAACCTTTCATAATTTTAAAAACCTCGATTAAATCTCCTCTCAGCCTTCTCTGCTCCAATGGAAACAGTCCCAGTATCTCCAGTCTCTCATCACTAGTTTCCCATCCCTGGCATAATCCTGGTGAATCTACATTGTACGCTCTCTATAACTTTAATGTCCTTTCTATAATGAGGTGCCCAAAAACTGTACACAGTCTCTAACTGTGGTCTAATAATTGTTTTGTTTAAATTCATCGTTACTTCTTTACTCTTGCACTCTTTTATAATACCCAAATTCTACTTGTCGTCTTCTTCATGGCGTTATCTGCCTGCACTCACACTTTCAGGGAATCTTGTATTGGAACCCTAGGTCTCCTTGTTCATCCAGATCCTTCAGTGTCTTTCCATTGAGTCTGTGCTCCCATTCCTTGTTTCTTCTCCCAAAATGTATTACCTCACTTACCTACATTAAATTGCATCAACATAGGAACAGGAGTAGGCCACCCACCTATCCATTCTGCTAAACTGTGACTTCCTGAAGTCCTTTACAGTCCTCTCTGTTTGTCAAACCTCCTAGTTTTCTGCTCCAGCAAATTTCCTTTACCAAAGTCCAAATCATCTCTATTTTTTTATTCGTTCATGGGATGTGGGCGTCGCTGGCAAGGCCAGCAGTTATTGCCCATTCCTAACTGCCCTTGAGAAGGTGGTGGTGAGCCGCCTTCTTGAACTGCTGCAGTCAGTGTGGTGAAGGTACTCCCACAGTGCTGTTATGGAGGGAGTTTCAGGATTTTGACCCAGCGACGATGAAGGAACGACGATATACTTCCAAGTCAGGATGGTGTGTGACTTGGAGGGGAACTTGGAGGTGGTGGTGTTCCCATGCGCCTGCTGCCCTTGTCCTTCTAGGTGGAAGAGGTCGCGGGTTTGGGAGGTGCTGCCGAAGAAGCCTTGGCGAGTTGCTGCAGTGCATCTTGTAGATGGTACACACTGCAGCCATGGTACGCCGGTGGTGGAGGGAGTGAATGTTTAAGGTGGTGGATGGGGTGCCAATCAAGCGGGCTGCTTTGTCCTGGATGGTGTCAAGCTTCTTGAGTGTTGCTGGAGCTGCACTCATCCAGGCAAGTGGAGAGTATTCCATCACACTCCTTACTTGTGCCTTGTAGATGGTGGAAAGGCTTTGGGGAGTCAGGAGGTGAGACACTCGCCGCAGATTACCTAGCCTCTGACCTGCTCTTGTTGCCACAGTATTTATGTGGCTGGTCCAGTTAGGTTTCTGGTCAATGGTGACCTCCCAGGATGTTGATGGTGGGGGATTCAGCAATGGTAATGCCGTTGAATGTCATGGGGTGGTGGTTAGACACTGTCTTGTTGGAGATAGTCATTGCCTGGCACTTGTGTGGCACGAATGTTACCTGCCACTTATCAGCCCAAGCCTGAACGTCGTCCAGGTCTTGCTGCATGCGGGCATGGACTGCTTCATTATCTGAGGAGTTGTGAATGGCACTGAACACTGTGCAGTCATCAGCGAACATCCCCATTTCTTACCTTATGTTGGAGGGAAGGTCATTGATGAAGCAGCTGAAGATGGTTGGGTCTAGGCACAGTCCTGAGGAACTCCTGCAGCGATGTCCTGGGGCTGTGATGATTGACCTCCAACCACCACAACCATCTTCCTTCCTAACACCCAGAACTAAAGTAGAGCCAGCACTGACCCCTGGCGTAGACCACTTCAATGTTTCTCCGGTCCGAGCAACACCAGTTTACCCTAACACTCTATATCCTGTCCATTAGCTAACTTTCTATCCATGTTGCTACACTTCCTGTTATACCTCTCATTTTTCTAACAAATCTGTTGAGACACTTTATCGAGTATCTTCTGAAAATCCACATACACTACTGCATTCCCTTTATCGATCCAATCAGACACCTCTTCAAAAAAACTTCAATGAATTTGTCAAACACAACTTGCCTTTAACGTAGCTGGTGATCCTTGATTAACCCATGTATTTCTAAATGATTACTAATTTGCTCTTGAATTATGGATTCTAAGAGTTTGATAACGCTCCTGTGAATTGCCTTGGAACATTTTACTATATTAAAGGCGCCATATAAATACAAGTTGTTGTTGAAGGAAACCTGCCATTCTTGCCTAGTCTAGGCCTATATGCGACTCCAGTCCCACACCAACATGGTTGACTCTTAACTGCCCTCTGAATTGACCCAGCGAGACACTCACTTGTATCAAACCGCTACCAGCGGTTCAAGAAGACCACCCACCACCACCTTCTCATGGCAACTAGGGATGGGCAATAGATGCCGGCCCTACCAGCGACGCCCACATCATGAGAATTGTTTTAATTTTTTTTCAGATTTGTTCTTGGGACGAGGGTGACGCTGGCAAGGCCGACATTTATTGTCCTCCCTTGGTTTACAAGCTCTCCACACAAGCCACTAGAGCAATTCTTCCACCATAGCTCCTTATGACCTACACTATCCGTACTGTTCAACTCTCCTGTGTGATATTCCTTTATTTTGGTTTTACTGCCCCATATGGCTCTGTACCTGACCCATTCTCCACCATCCCTCCCGTACCATGTAGCTTTTTACCTGGGGGAGACAGTCTGGACGAGATTCAAAAATCACCAACAGGACACCAATGGGAACAGTGATTTGCTCCAGATCCAGTCCGTTTGCAACTCTGGTCCTCCGGATCAGCCGGCCTACACTGTCCTGAGCAGACGCTGCGATCTGACGCAGACCGATGGCCAGGCTGTTTAACTTCGCCGTACTGAGGGACAATCGTTTTATCAGTGGTTGGGACAGTCGACCTGCTCCACAGAAAGAAAAACAGATGTGTAGAAGTTATCTTGTGTTATATTTCTCACTCTGTGACTATCAGTTATTTCTAGCGAGGGTCGGCAAGGAGCCGATTCACGGCTCTCGTCGGCAAGGAGCTCTCAGTGCAGACTGTGCCGGAGCTCCCTGATCAGCCCTGGGTGACCATTAGTGAATTTAAAGTTCAATATACTAGGAAAATACTGCTGGAGATTGGCACAAAGGGGAAGCACACATTATTAAACGTGAGATTTGTCAGAGCAGCCCGGTTTCACATCACGTTTCAATAAGTTAAACCCCTGGCTTGTACTGTACTGACTGCAGATTATAGAGACAAGTCTGGCCACAATTGGTCTGAACAATCCGAAACTAGGGTCCTAAATCTAAACAAAGGAAACTACGAAGGTATGAGGATTGGGTTGGCTATGATCGATTGGGGACCTTCATTAAAAGGCATGACGGTGGATAGGCAATGGCTAACATTTAAGGAACGAATGCATGAATTGCACCAGTTATACATTCCTTTCTGGCGCAAAAAACACAAAACGAAAAGCGGCCCAACCATGGCTAACAAAAGAAGTTAAGGATAGTATTAGATCCAAAGAGGAGTCATATAAAGTTGCCAGAAAAAGTAGCAAGCCTGAGGATTGGGAGCAGTTTAGAGTTCAGCAAAAAAGGAGCAAGAGGTTGATTAAGAGGGGAAAAATAGAGTATGAGAGTAAACTTGCAAGGAACATAAAAGCGGACTGTAAAAGCTTCTATAAGTATGTAAAAAGAAAAAGATTAGTTAAGACAAATGTAGGTCCCTTACAGTCAGAAACGGGAGAATTTATAATGGGGAACAAGGAAATGTCAGAGCAATTAAACAAATACTTTGGTTCTGTCTTCACGGAAGAGGACACAAATAACTTCCCAGAAATGCTAGGGAACCAAGGGTCTAGTGAGAAGGAGGAATTAAAGGAAATTAGTATTAGTAAAAAAAGAGTGCTGGAGAAATTAATGGGACTGAAAGCCAATAAATCCTAGGGCCTGATAATCTGCATCCCAGAGTACTAAAAGAGGTAGAGCCATGGAAATAGTGGATGCATTGGTTGTCATCTTCCAAAATTCTATAGATTATGGAACAGTTCCTGCAGATTAGAGGGTGGCAAATGTAACCCCACTATTTAAAAAAGGAGGGAGAGAGAAAACAGGGAACTACAGACCGGTTAGCCTAACATCAGTAGTAGGGAAAATGCTAATCTATTATAAAGGATGTGATAACAGGACACTTAGAAAATATCAACGGGATTAGACAAAGTCAACATGGATTTATGAAAGGGAAATCGTGTTTGACAAACCTACTGGAGTTTTTTGAGGATGTAACTGGCAGAATAGATAAGGGAGAACCAGTGGATTTGGATTTTTAGAAGGCCTTTGATAAAGTCCCACGTAAGAGGTTAGTGTGCAAAATTAAAGCACATGGGATTGGGGGTAATATACTGGCATGGATTGAAAATTGGTTAACAGACAGGAAACAGAGTAGGAATAAATGGGTCTTTTTCAGGGTGGCAGGCGGTGACTAGTGAGGTACCGCAGGGATCAATGCTTGGGCCCCAGCTAGTCACAATATATATCAATGATTTGGATGAGGGAACCAAATGTAATATTTCCAAGTTTGCTGACGACATGAAACTAGGTGGGATTGTGAGTTGTGAGTAGGATGCAAAGAGGTTTCAAGGCGATTTAGACAAGTTGAATGAGTGGGCAAAAATACATGGCAGATGCAGTATAACATGGATAAATGTGAAGTTATCCACTTCGGTAGGAAAAACAGAAAGGCAGAGTATTATTTAAATGGTGATAGATTGAGAAATGTTGATGTACAGAGGGACCTGGGTGTTCTTGTACACCAGTCATTGAAAGCAAACATGCAGGTGCAGCAAGCGGTTAGGAAGGCAAATGGTATGTTGGCCTTCATTGCAAGAGGATTTGAGTTCAGGAGCAAGGATGTCTTACTACAGTTATACAGGGCCTTGGTGAGACCACACCTGGAGTACTGTGTGCAGTTTTGGTCTCCTTACTGAAGAAAGGATATACTTGCCATAGATGGGGTGCAGAAAAGGTTCACCAGACTGACTCCTGGGATGGCAGGACTGTCGTATGAAGAGAGATTGGGTCGACTAGGCCTGTATTCACTAGAGTTTAGAAGAATGAGAGGGGAGCTCATTGAAACGTATAAAATTCTGACCGGGCTAGACAGACTGGATGCAGGGAGGATGTTTCCCCTGGCTGGGCGGTCTAGAACGAGGGGTCACAGTCTCAGGATACAGGGTAGGACATTTGGGACTGAGATGAGGAGAAATTTCTTCACTCAGGGTGGTGAACCTGTGGAATTCTCTACCACAGAAGGCTGTGGAGGCCAAGTCACTGAATATATTTAAGAAGGAGATAGATAGATTTCTAGACACAAAAGGCATCAAGGGGTATGGGGAGAGAGCGGGAATATGGTATTGAGATAGAGGATCAGCCATGATCATATTGAATGGCGGAGCAGGCTCAAAGGGCCGAATGGCCGACTCCTGCTCCTATTTTTCTCTGTTACTATGTTTATGCACTGGCCTCACATCACTGCTCACACAGTTTAACAGTTGAGAAAGCGCAGGTGAAGGGCCAAAGACTACATAGGTCACCTATTTTATATGCTGGACAGTGTTGGATACTGACTCCAATGGGATGACTCACTAGAATTGCCTAAATTCTCTTAACTACATCGAGATAAACTCCTCCAGACTTGGGCTCCCTTCTGGGAATGCTCAGAGTGATGGATACACATGGGCCCCTTCTCGCCCAGAGATTCTCTGTGGACACTGGGCCTATAAATAACATTGTATAATGCACAACAACCCGTGTCATAGATATCACAGATAATAAGGCCCAAAATAAGATGCTTGCTCTGACCCAAGGCCACCGCTTTCTCCATGTCTCTTTTGTTAGCTTTCAGGATCTCGTCTCGATTGTCTGTCAGGAGGTCAGCCAGCCGGTGGATAATATCAACCCTCTGCACAAAAACAAGAAAGGAATCACAACACAGATAACAAAAGGCACACATTAAGCCATGATCGTATTGAATGGCGGAGCAGGCTCGACGGGCCGAATGGCCTACTCCTGCTCCTAGATTCTATGTTTCTAAGCCCAGGATTGTATCTGTGACCCCCACATCTCACCCATCCCATGCGGAGAGGCCCTCACCTTGGTCTTACAGTCAAGGTGGAGAAACACAGCAGAGGCCAAGTGCTGCCCTGAAGCAACACTGCACTACTCTTGTACATCTCCAAGCACTTCATTGACAAACATCACAGAGTTCTGTGTGGATGATGCCAGACCAGCAACAGACTAAAGGCTGGCCACGAGGAGATCGAGTCCGATGCAGAATGTAGCTCAGCCAATGTCTTCTCATTCCTGAACATTCTTCCTTCTCATTCCTGAACATTCTTCCTGCTAATCCTCAACCCCAAACAGACCTGGGAATGGGGGGGGGGGGGGGGGATGTTTCTGTGCCACAGTAGATCCTGTGGTCTCTCTGCACCTGAAGGAATCGAGCTTCAACCCCCATAGCCAGGGTCACCTTCCAGCCAACAAGTTGCATCAAGTCCTTGTGCTGAGGCCAGAACAGGCTTCACACTGTGAAACGTTGAGACGATGGAAGGAGAGTATGGGGGTAAAGACCCTCATCACATTTAAAAAGTACTTGGATATACACTTGGAAGTGCCGTAACCTACAAGGCTACGGACCAAGTGCTGGAAAGTGGGATTAGGCTGGATAGCTCTTTGTTGGCCGGCACGGACAAGATGGGCCGAATGGCCTTCTTCTGTGCTGTAAATTTCTATGATTCTATGAAAAGCCACAATAGGCCTCATTTTAAAAATAATTCTGGGCTTCTAGAAAAGTAGCTGCTGACCACGGACTTAAAGTTCCAAAAATGAAATCAGAACTTCTTTTGCAGTTAACCACAGTTGATGCCAGCCACAGACTGGTAAACAAAGGATTCAGTAACCCACTAACTTGATCTGGTTGTAGAGAAGCCATGATCCTTCCATCAGTCCGTGCCATCTCTGCCTGTTGTTCAACAGTGGGACCTACCAGAGAGAACAGGGATCACAGTTACTAATCCCCTCAGAAGAGTCTTGAATTAAACATCTCATGTAATACATCCAGGTCAAGTATCAGCACAGCAGTGTATTATACAGCAGCAAATCACTCAAACTCGATAAACAGTACCTGCAGCTTGAGGTCAGGATTGGAGATTGGTCGTCATGACAGTCCACTGATCAGGCTCAGCTGCGAAGAACGGTCCCTCGGGTGAGGCAGCTGACTCTGCACCCTAATATAACTCACCAGCTCAGGAATGGAGGGACAAGAAGCCAAGGTGGAAAGGATAAAGATTTACTGTATCCCACTTCAGAGACTTGAGCCCATAATCCAGGCTGACACTCCCAGTACAGTACTGAGGGAGTGCTGCACTGTCAGAGGGGCCACCTTTCGGATAAGACGTTAAATCGAGGCCCTGTATGCCCTCTCAGACAGACAGAAAAGATCCCACGGCACTATTTGAAGAAGAACAGGGGAGTTCTCCCCCAGTGTTCTGGGCAATATTTATCTCTTAACTAACATCACTAAAATAGATTATCTGGTCATTATGTCATTACTATTTGTGGGACCTTGCTCTGCAGAAATTGGCTGCCGCATTTCCCACATTATAACAGTGACTACACTATTACCTCATTGGCTGTGAAGCGCTTTGGGACATCCCGAGGTCATGAAAGGCGCTATAGAAATGCAAGTCTTTCTTCTTCTCCAGTAACATTCCTGACCCTGGTGTGACTGTTATAAAGGTAGTGTCTGCCGTGAACATGTGACAAGTTTCTTATCGCTCATTAAGTGTGTGTACTCTGTCTTTCCCTACTTTCTAATTTGTTGCTTTCTATATTTGTTCACTCAATGATCATTTTGCAGAAACCCGAGATGAGTAGGGTGTCTGGGGAGCACATATAGTAAGACCCCAGCAGATCCACTACTAGTAGCTGATAGTCGTAAATTTAACCTGCTTCCGCTTTTCACCACTCATTCCACACCCACCTGCGGGTTTGACCTCCGAGAAGAAAGTTCCGACCTTCTTGCCCTCTACTATGTCAGTGATCACATGACCAGTCACCTTTGGGTGGGTCCCACTTGCAATGACCACAGAAGTTCCTCCTTGGAGAGCCCAAAGTGCTGCTTTTACCTGTAACACACACAGGTGCTGAATTGTACATGTCGCATGAAGCATGATGGGTACCTTACTTCAGGGTGTTACCATAAACTGCCCGAGTTAAGCAGAAGCAGGTTACAGACATATTACTCTGCCATTCAAGGAGACCTTGGCTGATCTGCACCTCAACTCCATTTACCCGCCTTTGCTCCATATCCCTGGATACCCTTATCCTCTTCTAATCCGTTTCCCAGTTGTTATCAGTTATTTCAGAGAACAGGTGGATTGCTCAAATTTCTTCCCGACTGGTGATCCTCCACTTGCACGTCCATCTCCGTCACGCCTTCTCCTCCCCTGGGTGACCAGATGGAAAGCAAATCCCTTTTACTTTACTGAGCCGGCTGAGCTGACCTGCAGGAGCAGTACCCAGTGTTTGTCAAATTCAGCCTGCAGTCCACACACAATGAGCAAAGCAAGACAAACAGCAGAGGAACAAAAATAAAATCACAGCCGTGCCTCCTGTCCCATTTCAGCCCGGAGGTCCTTGCTGCACAAACTCCATTTCTCAGCCAGTTAGCATCATGGCCTGTGGTTCATAAGAACATAAGAAATAGGAGCAGGATTAGGCCAATTGGCCCCTCGAACCTGCTCCGCCATTCAATAAGATCATGGCTGATCTGATCCTAACCGCCAATCTACTATCACAGAACCATCTCCTGAACCTAACAGAATTGGACACACGAAATAGGAGCAGGATCAGGCTACACGGCCCCTGGGCCCGCTACGCTACCCACAGGGCCATGACCGATCCGAACCTAGACTCATGTCCAAATTCCTGCCCGCTCCCCGTAACCCTTAATTCCCTTTACTTCTAGGAAACTGTCTATTTCTGTTTTAAATTTATGTAATGATGTAGCTTCTACAGCTTTTTAGGGCAGCATATTCCATGGACCTACCACCCTCTGAGTGAAGTAGTTCCTTCTCATCTCAGTTTTGAAAGAGCAGCCACTTATTCTAAGACTATGCCCCCTAGTTCTAGTTTCACCCATCATCGGGAACATCCTCCCCGCATCCACCCGATCCAACCCCTTCACAATCTTATATGTTTCAATAAGATCGCCTCTCATTCTTCTGAACTCCAATGAGTAGAGTCCCAATCTACCCAACCTCTCCTCATATGTCCATCCCCTCATCCCCGGGATTAACCGAGTGAACCTTCTTTGTGCTGACTCGAGAGCAAGTATGTCTTTTCTTAAGTATGGACACCAAAACTGTATGCAGTATTCCAGGTGCGGTCTCACCAATACCTTGTACAACTGAAGCAATACCTCCCTATTTTTATATTCTATCCCCTTAGCAATGAAAGACAACATTCCATTGGCCTTCTTAATCACTTGCTGCACCTGCATACTAACCTTTTGAGTTTCGTGCACCAGGACCCCCAGATCCCTTTGTACTGCAGTACTTTCCAGTTTCTTGCCATTTAGATAATAACTTGCTCTACTATTTTTCCTGCCAAAGTGCATAACCTCACACTTTCCAGTACTGTATTCCATCTGCCAAATCTCTGCCCACTTACTTAGCCTGTCTATGTCCCCTTGCAGATTTTTTATGTCCTCCTCACTCACTACTTTCCCTCCCATCTTAGTATCACCTGCAAACTTTGATATGTTACACTCGGTCCCCTCCTCCAAATCGTTAATATAGATTGTAAAGAGTTGGGGACCCAGCACTGACCCCTGCGGAACACCACTAGTTACTGATTGCCAGTCTGAGAATGAACCATTTATCCCAACTCTCTGCCTTCTGTTAGATACCCAATCCTCTATCCATGCCAGAATATTACTCCCAATCCCGTGATTTTTTATCTTAAGCAATAATCTTTTGTGTGGCACCTTGTCAAATGCCTTTTGGAAGTCTAAATACACCACATCCACTGGTTCCCCTTTATCCACCCTGTGTGTTACTTCCTCAAAGAACTCCAGCAAATTTGTCAAACATGACTGCCACTTCATAAAACCATGCTGACTTTGTCCTATTAAATTATGATTATCCAAATGTCCCGTTACTGTCTCCTTAATAATGGACTCCAAAATTTTACCTACCACAGATGTTAGGCTAACCGGTCTATAGTTTCCAGCCTTCTGTCTACTGCCCTTTTTAAATAAGGGTGTTACATTAGCAGTTTTCCAGTCTGCCGGGATCTTTGCTGAGTCAGGGAGTTTTGGAAAATTATACCAATGCATCCACAATCCCTACCGCCACTTCCCTCAAGACCCTAGGATGTAAGCCATCAGGTCCAGGTGATTTATCCGCCTTGAGTCCCATTATTTTACCGAGTACCACTTCCTTAGTGATTTTGATCGTGTTTAGCTCCTCCCCACCTATAGCCCCCTGTTTGTCCAGTGTTGGGATATTCTTAGTGTCCTCTACTGTAAAGACTGATACAAAATATTCATTCAGTGTATTTGCCATCTCCATATTTCCCACCATTAATTTCCCGGTCTCATCCTCTAAGGGACCAACATTTACTTTAGCCACCCTTTTTCTTTTTATATAACTATAAAAACTCTTACTATCTGTTTTTATATTTTTTGCTAATTTACTTTCATAATCGATCTTCCCTTTCTTAATCAATCTTTTTGTTATTTTTTGCTGTCTTTTAAAGTTTTCCCAATCCTCTATCCTCCCACTAGATTTGGCTACCTTATTACCCCTTGTTTTTAGTCGAATACTATCCTTAATTTCTTTACTTAGCCACGGATGACTGTCTTTTCTTTTACACCCTTTTCTTCTCAGTGGAATCTATTTTTTTTGGAAGTTGTAAAATAACTCCTTAAATGTACACCACTGATCATGTATCGTCTTACCCTTTAATCTATTTTCCCAATCCACTCTACTAAATTCCGCTCGCATACCTTCATAGTCTCCTTTATTCAAACTTAGCACGCTTGTTTGAGATCCAACCTTCTCACCCTCTAATTGAATATGGAATTCAACCATGTTATGGTCACTCATTCCAAGGGGATCCTTTACTAGGACAATTTTAATTAATCCTGTCTCGTTACACAGGACCAGATCTAAGGTTGCTTGCCCCCTGGTCGGTTCAGTTACACACTGCTCAAGAAACCCATCCCTAATACACTCAATGAACTCATCCTCAAGGCAGCCCTGCCCAATTTGATTTGTCCAATTAATATGACAGTTAAAATCCCCCATAATTATAGATGTTCCCTTATTACAAGCCTCAACTATTTCCTGATTGATACTCCGTCCAACAGAGTTGCAACTATTCGGAGGCCTATAGACTACGCCCACTAGTGATTTTTTCCCCTTATTATTCCTTATCTCCACCCAAACTGTTTCATTATCCTGATCTTTTGACCCAATATCATTTCTCTATTAGTGATTCCTTCCTTTATTAACATAGCCACCCCACCTCCCCTTCCTTCCTGCCTGTCCTTCCTGATCGTTAAATAACCTGGTATGTTTAATTCCCAGGCATTGTCACCGTGCAGCCATGTTTCTGTGATGGCCACAAGATCATACCCATATGTAGTTATTTGTGCCATTAACTCGTCTATTTTGTTACGAATGCTACGTGCATTCAGATAGAGAACTTTCAAATATGTTTTGTGACACTTAGTTCCTGCTTTTGCCCTTTTTATTACTTTACCTTTTACTCCATACCTTCTGCCCCTTCCTGACACTCTGGTTTTTAATTTCCCCACTGCTACCTAAGTCTATGACCTTCTCCGTTGTCATTTTTATTATTTACTCTCCAGGAACCTCCCCCCCACTAGTTAGTTTAAAGCCCTCTCCACAGCCCTAGTTATATGATCCGCCAGGACTCTAGTCCCAGCACTGGCCAAGTGAAGCCCGTCCCAACGGAACAGCTCCCTCCTGCCCCAGTACTGGTGCCAGTGTTCCAGGAAGCAAAACCCATTTCTCCCACACCAGTCTTTGAGCCACTCATTTAACTCTCTAATTTTATTTGTCCTAGCCAAATTCGCTCGTGGCTCAGGTAATAATATTACCCTTGAGGTTCTGTTTTTTTATTTGACCACTAGCTGCTCATACTCCTTTAACAGAACCGGCTTCCTTGTCCTATCTACGTCGTTTGTACCAACATGGACCACGACAACTGGATCCACCCCCTCCCACTGCAAGTTTCTTTCCAGCCCAGAGGAGATGTCCTTAACCCAGGGCAGGCAACACAGCCTACGGGACTCTCGCTCTCGGCTGCAGAGAACTCTATCTATCCCCCTAATAATACTATCCCCTACCACTACAACATTTCTATTTACTCCCCCCTCTTGAATGGCCCCCCGTTCCACAGTGCTGTGGCCAGGTTGCTCATCCTCCCTGCAGTCCCTGCTCCTGTCCCCACAGGGAGCAAGAACCTCGAACCTGTTGGACAAGAGCAAGGGCTGCGGCTCCTCCAACACTACCTCCTGGATCCCCGTACCTGCCTCACTCGTAGTCACACCGTCCTGTCCCTGACCATGGGCTACATCTGAATTAATTAACTTCATAGGTGTGACCACCTCCTGAAACACAAAGTCCAGGTACTTCTCCCCCTCCCTGATGTGTCGCAGTGTCTGAAGCTCAGACTCCAGCTCATCAATATGGAGCTGGAGTTCCTGTAGCAGCAGACACTTGTCACAGATGTAATCACCGTGAGCATCAATGGGGTCCACCGGCTCCCACATCTCGCAACAGTTCAGGAAACAAACAATCAGAACCCCAGTCACTTACTCACCAACAAGGGGACCTAGTTACACTGTAATTCAATCTACAGCAATGATGGTTAGAAAATTACTTCATTCCTCAATTTGATGTTTAGTTGTACAGCAGATCCAGGACTCATTATGTGGACTGGATGGGGAGGGAGGGAGGAGACTGAACAATCACCTGAAATCACCCAGACATGTCCAAATGTCTCTCTGCAGATTCTGCTGGGGTGCCTGGTTACAACCTCCGGCTGTGGGCACCCTGCTAATCACTGTGCACCGTGCTCTGGGACAGCAGCCCACTTTAAACAGAGTGCACTATTCCACTATGTCCCTGAGCATCTGGATTCAGGCAGGCCGTGTCTAAGGGGATCTCCAGGGGCAGCTCCAAAAAACATCCAACGGGAACTTGGATCAAAGATTCTCATCATGGATTTAGCCTCCCTCAAACCAGCACAGAACAACTCTATAGCTCCAAACTAAGTGCAAGAGCTGCCCATGATCCTTGCAGCCTCCTCGATACACCAGGCAGCAGTGACAGAACTAAATATGGTGCAGGATTTTCAGTGTCACTCTGAGCTAAGTGGGGATTTTCATTATACCAGCCATATACTGCAAATCCTCCTCTGTTCAGATCCTCATTCCCTGCCAGGCAACTCAGTATTGACGCTCATTGAAAAAAGATGATTGGAGAGAGGGAATATGATTCAAGGAGAATGATACCAGGGCTTAAAGTGTTAAATTATGAGGACAGGTTACATAAACTTAGAACATAAGAAATAGGAGCAGGAGTAGGCCATTCGAGCCTGCTCCGCCATTCAATGCGATCATAGAAACATAGAAACTCGGAGCAGGAGTAGGCCATTCGGCCCGTCGAGCCTGCTCCACCATTCAATACGATCATGGCTGATCATCCAAATCCAGTACCCTGTCCCTGCTTTCCCACACAGAATCCCCATCGAGCCTGCACCGACACATATCCCACCCTATCCCCGTAACCCCACGTATTTAACTCCCCCTAACATATCCCATCCTATCCCCGTAACCCCACATATTTAATCCCCCCCTAACAGTAAGGGTCAATTTATCATAGCCAAATCAACCTAACCCGCACATTTTTGGACTGTGGGAGGAAACCGGAGCACCCGGAGGAAACCCACGCAGACACGGGGAGAATGTGCAAACTCCACACAGACAGTCACCCGAGGCCGGATTCGAACCCAGGTCCCTGGCGCTGTGAGGCACCAGTGCTAACCACTACGCCACCGTGCCGCCCATGGCTGATCTTCTGCCTCAACTCCATTCACCGGCCCTATCGCCATATCCCTTGATGCCCTCACTAGTCAGAAATCTATCGACTACTGTTTTGAATATACCCAATGATTGAGTCTCCACAGCCCTCTGGGTTAGAGAATTCCAAAGATTCACCACCCTCTGTGTGAAGAAATTTCTTCTCATCTCAGTCCTGAATGGCCTACCCTTTATCCTGAGGCTGTGGCCCCTGGTTCTAGACTCCCCAGCCAAGGGAAACATTCTCCCAGCATCCACCCTATCAAGCCCGGTAATAATTTTGTATGCTTCAATGAGATCCCCTCTCATTCTTCTGAATTCAAGAGAATACAGGCCTAGTTTACTCAATCTCTTCTCATACGACAGTCCCGCCATCCCAGGAATCATTCTCGTGAACCTTCATTGCACTCGGTTGCACTTGGCTTGTATTCCTTTGAGCATAGAAGATAGAGGGGTGATCTAATCGAGGTGTTTAAAATATTAAAAGAATTCAATAGGATTGATACGGATAAACTATTTCCTCTGGTGAGGGAATCCAGAACAAGTGGCCGCAATCATAAAATTAGAGCTAGGTCATTCAGGAGCTAAATCAGGAAGCACTCCTTCACACAAAGGGTAGTGGAAATCTGGAACTCTCTCCCCCAAAAGGCTGTGGATGCTGGGGAACAATTGGAGCTTTCAAGGCTGAGAGCGACAGATTTTTGTTGGGTAAGGGTATCAAGGGAGATAGAGCAAAGGTAGGTAAATGGAGTTGAGGCGCAGATCAGCCATGGTCTCATTGAATGGCAGAGCAGACTCGAGGGGCTAAATGGCCGATTCTTGTTCCTAATGTTCTTAACAACTTCCTCACACTTGGAGCTACCGAGCCACGGAACGGACTGCACATGGTACAGGAGAGGGCAGTCAGATTACACGTAAGCAAAAAAAGGAACAACACAAAGTGTAAATGAAAGGATGAATAGATCATTCAGCAAATGGAAATTCATATGGCCACGTGAGTATACTGATAGGATGATCAGGCTCCAGGAATGACTGGATAAATAAATACACTGAAACCTTGAAGATGAGGAGGGAGCAGGGACAAACAACACAGAAGAGGAGGCAAGAAGCCATTTGGGACACCACCTTCTCCTCTGAGGTTCTCTTGTGTGGATGAGGCGGCCGTATTGAGCACAGTACAATCACATGCACTGAAAGAAACAAACATTGAAGGTTCACTATCTCTCCTGACTCCGATTCCAATCTTTCTCCATTTACAGACTTTCTCCCACCTTAGCCTCCATGCCTCCAAGGCCCACTCTGGATTTTGTGCCAAAGGTGATAGACTGCTGGTCTCCAGGATAAAAGGTATCAATATGTTTAGCATCGTCCAATCCAGGAGGACTATCAAAAAGGCCTGAAACAAAGAAAAGCCCTTTTACTAACAAATTCTCCAATACATCAAACAAACACAAATGATCCACAACCTACTGAAGATGACATAGCAGGAGCAGGAGCGAATGTTAAGAGTGAGATTTTAAAATTCTCATCCTTGTGTTCAAATTCCACCATGGCCTCGCCCCTCCCTATCTCTGTAACCTCCTCCAGTCCCTACAACCCTCCAAGATCTCTGCGCTCCTCCAATTCTGGCCTCTTGTGCATCCCCGATTTTCATCACTCCACCAATGGCGTCATGCTTTCAGCTGCCGAGACCCCAAGCTCTGGAATTCCCTCCCTAAACCTCTCCGCATCGCCATCTCTCTTTCCTCCTTTAAGACGCTCCTTAAAACCCACCTCTTTGACCAAGCTGTTCCAATATCAGCTTAAGTGGATCGGTGTCAATTTTTGTTTGATTACGTTCCTATGAAGCACCTTGGGGCGTTGTACTGTTAAAGGTGCTATATAAATGCAAGTTGTTGTTGTGACATTTTGTACCTTTCCCTAACTCCCAGATATTAACTCCCAGCACCGTTGTATGAACAATAGCTCCCGACAGTAACACACCTCTGCCTTTCGAATGAGCACACTCCAGACAGTTACCATGTCTAACTCTTGCCTCACTAATTAAACTGGAACACCACATTGTTAGAACAAATGCTGTGCTAGTACTTTATGAAAAGACCAAGACACACCCTGGCTTTGCTAAATGATATAATGGTATATTTGCAAAACACAGCCCTGCTCACCAGGCTCTGTGTGTAGGATCCAAACAGATCTGCACTTTCTTTTTAAATTCATAATTAGCAGTTATCAAAATTAAGCCAAGTCTGCTGAATTCAGTTTCAAAATCCCAATTATAGTGATGTGCGCGTCTGGGAGCCAAATTAAGACAGGATGGTCCTTCCAGCTACCTCTGCTGGCCAGACTCCATACCACCAATTACACCTGCTGCGGCTAATGCTTTCACTCGCTGTTCTCGCTAATTTCCCCCCTCATCTCCTTGGCGGGTACAGTTCCACCACACAGGCAGCTGCCATCCTCCAGTACGTCACCCATGGCCATTATTCAAGTGTGAACCTTCACTGCCCATGTTGGCAGCCCATTTGACCACAGGGGGAGGGAAGCGTAAATTACAGCCAGCAAAAGCCTGTCTTCACCAGAGATGAGATCGGGACTGGAAACCCAGGCTCACCTCCCCTCCCTAAACCAAGTAACTGGAAAGGTTTAGTCCACTGAATCAAATTAACAGAATTCAACCTACTGCTGTACCACACAAGAGTTTGAGAGAAGATTAAGAGGTATGGAATTAGGGGGAGGATAGCAAACTGGATTAAAAATTGGTTAGAAGGGAGTAGGAGTTAAAGGCAGTTTTTCCAGAGTGGTTGGAAGTGGGTAGTGATGTCCCACAGGGTTCAGTTCTGGGGCCATTCTGATCACTGTGTACATTAATGATTTGGATACAGGGCTAGAGGGAGAGGTATCGCAATTTGTACATGATACTAAAATAAGAGGTATAGTTAGTTGATTAGTTTGATTATTGATAAGGTGTGGGAATGGGCTAAAAGTAGCAGATGGAATTCAATGTCAGTAAGTGTGAGATGTTGCATTTTGGCTAAAATAAATAAAAGCAGTAATGAGATCCTGAGAATGGAAGTAGGGTCGGTGCTGGGGAAGAGCAGAGGGATTTGGGGAACATTAAAGGCAGCACCTCAGGGTGATAAAGCTGTAAAAAAAATGCTAATGGAATGCTCGGTTTTATCACAAGATGTATAGAATATACAAGCCAATAGGTAATGATGGGCCGTTATAAAACCTTTGTAAGATCTCAGAGGACTGTGTGCAGTGTCGGGTCCATACTATAGGAAGGATATTGGGGCTTTAGAGAGGGTACAGAGCAGATTCACTCGGATGCTGCCTGGTATGAGGAAACAGAATCGATAGAAGCAGACTGTTTCCAGTGGTTGAGGGGTTTGGAATGAGGGGCCAGTGATACAAGATTAAATGTAAGAGATTTAGAACAGACGGCAGGAGAAACTCCTTCACACAGAGAGTTGTGAGGCTGTGGGATTCACTCCCAGGGTTAGTTGATTGAGGCAGAAACTGTGTCAACACTGAAGATTAGATTGGAGAGGAGGATAAAGGAAAAGGCAATAAAGGGATATGGGAGCAGGGTGCATAAATGTGTTTAGTACTATTTGCTCACTTGGAGGGTAAAGACCAACACGGACTGGTTGGACCGAATGGCCTGTTTCCATATTGCAACTTCTACCTATTTCTATGTAGCTGAAATTGCATCGCAATTACAACACAGAAATAGGCTTTTGGCTTTGCCTTTTCTATTCACATGCCCTTTATCCTTCTTTCTTTCAACCACCTATCTAACCCTGGCAGGAGGGTCAGTAACCAGAGGACATAGATTTGAGGCAACTGGCAAAAGAACCAGAGAGGAAATGAGGAGGAAAAAAAATACGCAGCGAGTTGTTATGATCTGCCTGAAAGGGCAATGGAAGTAGATTCAATCGTAACTTTCAAAAGGGAATTGGATAAATATTTGAAAAGGAAAAATTTGCAGGGCTATGGGGAAAGAGCGGGGAGTGGGACTAATTGGAGAGCTCTTTCAAAAGAGCCAGCACAGGCACGATGGGCCAAATGGCCTCCTTTTATGCCGAGAGATTCTGAATGTTCTTCAATGTTGATATAGTCTCTGCTTTAATTATTAACTTCAGTAGAGCATTTCACAGAGTAAACGTTTCTCCAGCCCTCTGACCTAAATCCCTTACATTTAATCTATGACCCCTTATTCTCAACCTTTCAACCACTGGAAACAAACAGTCTGTTTCTAATATTGTGTCCTAACCATCATAATTTTAAACACTGCTATCAGATCACCCTATAATCAGTTTATTTTGCACAGACTATGACCTTCCCAGCCCACATAGTCCAGCTACTCGCCAGGTGTACTTACTGAGCCACTGGCAGTGCCGCGACTAGCATTACCACTCAGACCAGCAATTTTGCCACTGGGTTCTTACCCACCTTCCACGTCAGAAAGGATGATCAGCATGTCCGCCCTCATCTCCACAGCGAGTCTTGCTGCCAGACTGTCATTGTCCTTGATACTGATCACCTGCTAGAACACAGAAAACTCAGAATGAGGCACGCACTCTGCCAAATAAACCAAATGAAGCACAGACTGACAACCTCAAACAGAAGGAGAAACTGTTCCAAGAGCCTCAACCGTCTCCCACTGCTTCTGATACAGAACAACCTCAGTGAACTCTGGCCTCGCCGCCTTATAAGAACATAGGAGCAACTCGCTCTCTCATCCGGGTTCTCTGTTGGGACCTGGTCAGACTATAACCACACGGAAAGGTATTGTCCACTGAATTCCATTTGCACAATTATGACCATGAGATTTACTACCTATTAACACCGTCAATCTTTGGATAGAAGCATCCTTCACACACTAGTGTAATGGGCCCAAGTTAACAACAGGGAGGTCCGTGGAGGACAGAGTTTTTAAAACCGTTAGCACTGGGATGTCACCATGTCACCTCTTCCCAAACTGCATAATAGCACCTCTCCTGCTCATTGGTTCCTTTCCTGGGGGTGTACATTATTAATGAGAGATAACTTCCCGCACATTTTCAGAACCTCAGCAATTGCAGGCCGGTTGGTGGCATCATGTTGCTGGCAAGGGGGGGGGGGGAGCGGCAGGGGGGCGAGGGAGGCTTCCACTTGAAGGGACGGTAATTAACTTTCTTCTTCATTCCAGCACCTTTCCACCTTTCACACGCTGCACGAGATTGACCCAGCGGTACCAAGGAAGAGGGAGCAATCCGCTTGTTATAGAAAGAAAGACTTGCATTTCTATAGCACCTTGCACAACCTTGGGACGGCCCAAGATGCTTTACAGCCAATGAAGTACATAAATGGAGCAGCAGCATCCAGAAGAGACCTGCCCAAACACAGCTCACCTTTGGTAACTCTAAGAAACAGAGCTCAGTAAAAGCGAGTAGGCTGCTCCAAGCAGTAGCCCTGCTCGCGCTTTCCCAAAGGAATTTCCAAGATTAGCCAGTGAAGTACATCTACTGTAATGACCTCTTAATCTCACTGAAGACTTTCTCACTCATAAGGTAGTAACAATGCAAGAGATATTCAATCAACTGTTTGTCTAATCGCTGTCTCAGGCAGCTGTACAGGTCCCATAAACTTCACAGTACTCTAAATGCCAGGTTAAAATCTGTTTTTGCAACCATAATAGAATCTGTGAACCAATTTTAATCTGTGTGGGGAGAAAAAGAATAAGCAGCAGATTACTTTGCATCTGGGGTCTCCTCTGGTGGGGAGGGATGGTTAGTGCACAGGCAAGAAACCAGCTGTAGGAGAGGGTCTTCCTCAAATTCACCATGATGGCTCCTGGGCTAGCAGCTCCCTCGGGAGCTCCTTTGCTGTGCAACTCTATCCTTGGCCATTTGTTGCCATCCTTTCCCCTTTCTCCCACAATCTCTTTTCCACTGTTCCCCTGGCTCTACTACTGGGTGCATTTTAGCCCTAACTACAAGTTAACTGCTAGTTTATAGTTACCTGGGCCCACTGCCATCACCCGACCTTGCCTGCTCTCTGTTTTCATCAGTGAGCACTGGATCTTTGCTCAAATTTGGCTTCCAAATTCCTGGACTTCTCTGGACATTAAGACTACCGTGATGGGAGGCAACATATCATACAGGTCTCATGTCTATGGTAGCAGAACTGCCTGACTGTCCCTCTGACTATCGAATCCCCAATTACTACTGCAGGTAGAAAAGGTAGAAGCAATGGAACGGGTGAAAATTGATAGACAGGATGTACTAGAAAGGCTGGGTATGCTTAAAGTGGACAAGTCACCCGGTCCAGATGGCTTGCATCCCAGGTTGCTAAGGGAATTGGGGGAGGAGATAGCGGAAGGGCTTGCCATAATTTTCCAATCTTCCCTAGATGCGAGGGAGGTGCCTGAGGATTGGAAAGTGGCAAATGTGACACCATTGTTCAAGAAATGGTGCAAGGACAATCCTAGTAACTACAGGCCGGTCAGTTTAACATCAGTGGTGGGTAAAGTTTTAGGAATAATCAAGGAAAAAATTAAGAGGCACTTGAAAAGGTTTAAGCTAATTAAGGAGAGCCAACATGGGTTTGTAAAAGGCAGATCATGTTTGACTAATCTAATTGAATTTTTTGATGAAGTAACAGAGAGGATTGATGAAGGGAATGCAATGGATGTTGTCGACATGGATTTTCAGAAAGCGTTTGACAAAGTACCGCATAGAAGGCTAGTTAACAAAATTGAGGCTCATGGAATAGGTGGGTCAGTGGCAGCTTGGATAAGGAATTGGCTTAAGGACAGAAAACAGCGAGTTGTGGTAAATGGCTGTTTTTCCAGACTGGAGGATGGTAGACAGTGGTGTTCCCCAAGGGTCAGTGCTGGGCCACTGCTTTTTTGATATACATAAATGACCTTGATATTGGAAGAGAGTAGAATTTCTAAATTTGCCGATGACACCAAACTTGGGGGTGTGGCAAACAGTGATGATGAAACCAATTGACTGCAACAGGACATAAAAAGGCTAACAGAATGGGCAGACAAATAGCAGATGGAATTTAATACAGAGAAGTGTGAGATGATGCATTTTGGCAGAAGGAACAGGGAGAGGCAATATACACTTAATGGCACAGTTTTAAAGAGTGTGCAGGGACAGAGGGATCTGGGAGTTAATATGCACAGGTCCCTGAAGGTGGCAGGACATATTGAGAGAGTGGTTAACAAAGCATATGGGATCTTGGGCTTCATAAATAGAGAAATTGAGTACAAAAGTAGAGAAGTTATGCTGAATCTTTATAAAGCGCTGGTTAGGCCACAACTGGAGTATTGCGTCCAGTTCTGGTCACCACACTTTAGGAAGGATGTGAAGGCCCTTGAGAGGGTGCAGAGGAGATTTACCAGAATGGTTCCGGGGATGGGGGATCTTAGCTACAAGGACAGGTTGGAGAAGCTGGATTTGTTTTCATTAGAGCAAAGGGGGTTGAGGGGTGATTTGATAGAGGTGTACAAGATTATGATGGGTTTGGATAGGCTAGACGGGGAAAGGCTGTTCCCACTAGTTGATGGTACAAGGACTAGGGGACACAGATTTAAGGTTTTGGGCAAGAGATACAGGAGGGATGTGAGGAAAAACTTTTTTACGCAGCGAGTGATGATGACCTGGAATTCGCTGCCGACGGAAGTGGTGGAAGCGGAGACACTCAATGTTTTCAAGGGGAGACTGGATAGGCACTTGAGGGAAATAAACTTGCAGGGCTACGGGGATAGAGCGGGGGAATGGGACTGACTGGACTGCTCTACAGAGAGCCGGCACGGACTTGATGGGCCGAATGGCCTCCTTCTGTGCCGTTATGACTCTATGCATTCCTACACTTTGCTGTAGCCCTCTGTGCAGTCCATCCACCCGACATAAAATTGAGCTCATCCAAAATTTTGCTGTCCGTACCCTAACACACACCAAGTCTCGTTCACCCATCACCTCTGTGCTTGCTGACCTACATTGGCTCCTGGTCCAGCAACGCTTCGATTTTATAATTCTCATCCTTGTTTTCAAATCCCTCCACTGCCTCGTCCCTCCCTATCTCTGTAACCTCCGCCAGCCCCACAACCCCCGAGATATCTACACTCCTCCAATTCTGGCCTCTTGCACATCCCCGATCATTGGCGGCCGTGCCTTCAGCTGCCAAGGCCCTAAGCTCTGGAATTCTCTCTCTAAACCTCTCTTTCCTCCTTTCAGACACTCCTTAAAACCCACCTCTGGCCAAGCTTTTGGTCATTTGTCCTAATATCTCCTTATGTGGCTCGGTGTCAAATTTTGTTTGATTACACTCCTGTGAAGCGCCTTGCGATGTTTTACTAAGTTAAGGGAGCTATGTAAATGCAAGTTGTTGTTGTTGTTTTAAGGAAGGTTGCCTTGTTGAACCATCCCTGCCGGATGCTCAGGATTCTCTGTCTCCACCTACCCCCTGCAGGTCACTGTTGGGTTCAGGAGGTGGAACAACAGCATCGTTGGTATTGATGATTGGAACGATGTTCATTCGGAGAAGCTCGTGCAGTGTGCTGCTTAAGTTCCGTCGCTTTTGGTCATCATGGAAATCCAAGTTTGTTACAAGAATCTGGGGACGAACAGAAAGATTTCCATTTCTCACATTCAATCCTGATAATTTGAAAGGAACTAATCTAAACTGCAAAATTTATTCAACCACAGATTAGACAGGAGCAGTGGTTAAAAAGTGTGGTCCCACAGTTATAAACACAAGGAGGACTTCAGGAAATACAAGGACAAAACAGCAACAGACCTGAGCAGCACAAATACTGTACTGTGTGAACATTGCTTCATACAGAGCCATCAAGCCACTCTGTCCAGCCGCAGCACAGGCACGAGCTTCCAGCACGGGAACAGTCTGCAAAGTTGAAATGAAACTTTTCATACACACAATACATAGGAATTACAACACAGAACAGGCAGTTTGGCCCAACCAGTCCGTGTTGGTATTTATTCTCTACACATGCAGTATCCTAATCCCATGTGCCCGCCTGTACCCATATCCCTTGATTCACTTTCCTTCAGTCACCTATCTAAGCACCTCATCAATGTTAACATAGTCTCTGCTTCAATCACAAGCTCCAGTTGTGCATTCCACAGCCTTATTACCCTGGTGTAAAAGAAAATTCCTATTCTCTGCCCTAAATTTCTTGCAGTTAATCTTATATTCCCCATGATTCCTCAATCAGTGGTCTGTTTCTTCTACTTTTTCCCCATCCCTTCATAATTTTAAACATCCTGGGGGGAAAATTGGCTTGCGCCCCCTTTGGGGCGATAACTTCGCCGGGGCGCTACTTTTAGCTACTGGAAGCACTCCCCCTCCCTCTTGGGGCACTCCCATGGAATATCGCAGCGCTACATGCAGCAGCGCCACGCGTGCCGACACCTAGTGCCGCGGTACTGCAGGCCTCCCTCCCCTGGTTAAAGGGGAGGGGCCTAGCACAGCGTGCACCGGGGCCCTGCTGGACCACCGGGGAGCGGGGTGCCAGCAAAAGAGCCCGGCACTCGGAGTGCCGGACTGACGGATCGCGGCCGGCACCCCGCAGCAGGAGGCCAGAGGGGGCAGGTGCTGGCAGGCGGCCCCCCAAAAAATGGCCGCCCGGCACCTGCCCTTTAATTATCGTCGCCCTGGCTGCAAAAATGCCCCTCTGACCCTGTTGGACCCAGCATCCAGTAGTAGGTCAGGGGGCGCGAGCCAAATTTACGGCGCGAGCCAGGTTTGCGGCTGGGGCGCTGTGCACGACGATGACGTCATCACCGGAGGCGCAGCGCCACAGGGCGCTACCATTAACCTCCCGCTGAATTTCGCCGCGCCCGGGCGCTAACGGGAGGCACAAAGCAACCAAACCTTTCCCCTCTGTCAAATCACCCCTTAATCTCCTCTGTTCTAACAAAAACCGTTATACAGCTGATCGAACTGAATGGCAGAGCAGGCCTGAGGGGCTGAATGGCCTCCTCCTGTTCCAAATGCTCCTATGAATGTAGTTCAAATATCGACCAGAACTTGCATTCATATAGCGCCTTTAACGTAGAAAACGACAGAGGTACAATCAGCCTAGGCGGTTGACGGCACGGCCGCCAATGCTGGGGTGTAGGGGGGAGGGATGCACAAGAGGCAAGAGCCAGAGGACTGAAGAGTACCGGGGTTGTAGGGCTGGGTTACAGAGATAGGGTGGGAAAAGGACATGAAGGGATTTAAATACGAGGGTGAGGATTTACAATTTGAGTTGTTGGGGGACCAGAAGCCAATCTAGGTCAGAGAAGACAGGGGTGATGGGTGAGCTTGACTTGGTGTGGGATAGGATACAGGCAGCAGAGGTTTGGATGAGCTAAAGTTTACAGAGGGTGGAGGATGGGAGGCCGGCCAGGAGAGCATTGGAATAGTCAAGTCTCGATGTGACAAAAGCATAGATCAGAGTTTCATCAGCAGATGGATTGTGGTAGGGGCGGAGACGGGCGATGTTACGGAGTTGGATGTAGGCAGCCTTTATGATGGAGAGAATATGAGATCAGTAGCTACGCTTGATGTTGAATAGGACGCCGAGGTTGCGAACAGTCTAGTGCAGCCTGAGACATTGGCCAGGGAGGGAAATGAAATCGGTGCCTAGGGTATGGAGTCTGTTACAGGGACCGAACAATGTCTTCGGTCTTCCCAGAGTTTAGCTGCAGGAAATTGTGGCTCATCCAAGACTGGATGTCAGACAAGCAGTCTGACAACACAGAGACACTGAAGGCATCAAGAGTGGTGGTGGAGAGGTAAAGCTGGGTGTAGTCAGTATACATGTGAAGCTGACCCCATGTCTGCAGGAGGATGTCGCCAAGGGGCAGCATGTAGACGAGGAAGAGGGGACCAAGGATGGATCCTTGGGGAACACTTGAGCTGATGATGTAACGACGAGGCAAGGTGTTACCATCCGTCAGCCAAGTTTCAGTCAAAGCCATGATGTTAATACAATCATTCACACTGAGGCCATGAATGGCCTTGTGTGCAACTAAACGGACATTCTGGAAGGGAAACCATTGATAATCTGCTGCAGCATAGTTGGGTGACAAGAATGTGAAGAGACAGGAGGGAAGGGCCTGAGAGGGGCCAAGAGCAGGAAGAAAAAAGGATAAAGTAGTCATTTTTTTTTGTTGCTTTTTTGTGGTATACATCAATGATTTAGACTTCAATGTTGGGGGCATGATTAAGTTTGCAGATGATACAAAAATTGGCCGTGTGGTTGATAGTGCAGAAGAAAGCTGTAGACTGCAGGAAGATATCGATGCACTGGTCAGGTGGGCAGAAAAGTGGCAAATGGAATTCAATCCAGAGAAGTGTGAGGTAATGCATTTGGGGAGGGCTAACAAGGAAAGGGAATACACAATAAATGGGAAGATACCGAGAGGGTAGAGGAACAGAGGGACCTTGGAATGCAAGTCCACAGATCCCTGAAGGTAGCAGGACAGGTCGACAAGGTGGTTAAGAAGGCATACGGGATACTTGCCTTTATTAGCCGAGGCATAGAATATAAGAGCAGGGAGGTTATGGTAGAACTGTATAAAACACTAGTTAGGCCACAGCTAGAATACTGCGTACAGTTCTGGTCACCACATTACAGGAAAGATGTGATTGCACTAGAGAAGGTACAGAGGAGATTTACGAGGATGTTGCTAGGACTGGAGAATTTTAGCTATGGAGGAAAGATTGGCTAGGCTGGGGTTGTTTTCTTTGGAACAGAGGCTGAGGGGAGACATGATTGAGGTGTATAAAATTATGAGGGGCCTAGATAGAGTGGATAGGAAGGACCTATTTCCCTTAGCAGAAGGGTCAAAAACCAGGGGGAATAGATTTAAAGTAATTGGTAGAAGGATTAGAGGGGAGTTGAGGAGATTTTTTTTCACCCAGAGGGTGGTGGGGGTCTGGAATTCACTGCCTGAAAGGGTGGTAGAGGCAGAAACGCTCATCACATTTAAAAAGTACTTGGACATGTACTTGAAGTGCCATAACCTACAGGGCTACGGACCAAGAGCTGCAAAGTGGGATTAGGCTGGATAGCTATTTTTCGACCACAGACACACACTGGGTTGAATGACCTCCTGCTGTGCCGTAAATTTCTATGATTCTATGCATTGGCTTGGGTCTGGAGCGGCAGCCAAAACGTGCACGTGAACAGAAACAGGGATTTGGGTTACATGGGCATGGCAGAGATTAAAGGAATCATGACCTGGTGTAAACAGGGAGGAGACAATATGAAAGTGTTCATTAACCACTGCTCTCTGTCTTGTAGCAACTTCCAATCCATGTGACTACAATCCTTTTAATTGGGGATCAGCAGTTACTTGTTGAAGCCCTCGATCTATCCTCCCCTGGATCCTGCAGAATCCAAGTGAAATATATCTGTGCCCCCTTTTGGATTGTCTCCTTCACTCAGCCATGCGCATTGACAAGAACCCCCTCAACCCCCACCCCTCCCGGGTGTGGGGCATGTAAACAGTAGCACCAGCTCATCCTGCTAGAATCATAGAATGGTTACAGCACAGGAGGCGGCCATTTGGCCAGTCAAGCCCGTGCCAGCTCTCTGCGAGAGCACTTCAGCTAGTCCCACTCCCCCACCCTTCCTCCGTAGCCCTGCAAATGTTTTTCCTGCAGATACTTATCCAATTCCCTTTCGAAAGCCATGATTGAATCTGCCTCCACCATCCTTTCAGGTAGTGCATTCCAGATCCTAACCACTCGCTGCGTAAAAAAGTTTTTCCTCATGTCACCTTTGGTTCTTCTGCCAATTGCCTTAAATCTGTGTCCTCTGGTTCTCGACCCTTCCACCAATGGGAACAGTTTCTCTCTATCTACTCTGTCTAGACCCCTCATGATTTTGAACACCTCTATCAAATCTCCTCTCAACCTTCTCTGTTCTGAGGAGAACAACCCCAGCTTCTCCAGTCTATCCACGTAACTGAAGTCCCTCATCCCTGGAACCATTCTTGCAAAACATTTCTGCACCCTCTCCAAGGCCTTCACATCCTTCCTAAAGTGCGGTGCCCAGAATTGGACACAATACTCCAGTTGAGGCCGAACCAGTGTTTTATAAAGGTTTTGCCCAACTCATTTCAACTCTGACTTCAAGCATGCAAAAGGACTTCAGCCTTTCTCTAAAGGGCTGGTAATGACTGTGTGCAGCAGGTCAGACAGTGCGTTAATACGTTGCTCATGTTTCTCAAAACTCTGTAGTGAGCTTGGAGACAAAATAAAATCTAAACTGTCTGAGAGAAGTCAACACTGTTCCCCACATTTCTCCACACACTAAAGTAGCTTTGAGCTGTAACTCTTCCCGTCAGCTCACCATGTCTTTCAGCTGGTTCTGTCCTGAGTGCAGTGCTTGTCTCACACTCTGTGAAAGCAGGATTTCATGTCGAAGGCGTTGCTTGCCAAATGCCACAGCTCCACTTGTTACAATCATCATCTCCCGACCTTGGTTCTGAAGCACAGACACCTTAAGGAGCAACACACAGAAAGTTATAAACTCTTATTCCTTTATGCACAGATCATTTATTAAACAACTTGCATTTATGGAGCGCCTTTAATATAGTAAAACGTCCCAAGGCGCTTCACAGGAACGTTATCAGAAAAAAGTTGACACCGAGCCAAAGGAGATAATAGGACCAGTGACTAAAAGCTTGGTCAAAGTGGTAGGTTTTGAGTAGGGTCTTTAAGGAGGAGAGAGAGGTGGAGTCCAGTCCCCAATAATTCTTCTGCAGTACTTGTTACCAATTGTCCTGCCCTTGCAACATTTAGACATTTGTCCTCAGCCATCTCTGAAATCGTCCCCTAATATTGGAACCAGCAGCAAAAGTATCTCTTCCTGGCTTTTTACAAGTAGGAGTTCTCTTACACCACATTCATACACTAAACAGAATTCCCCAACCCTATCACAGCGCACTGACTCACCTGCTCAACAATGGAAGCAAGTCGCCCAAGAGCAAGGCCGCACTCGTCACCTCGGGTCACCACCGCGCTGCCCAGTTTTACCACGATGCGCTTGGCTTGCTTCAGTTCACTGCGATGGGCAAATGGTTTCCCTGGAGAGCGACTTAGGGGAATACTGAGAAATGGAACATTGCTCCAGTGGCGGGCAGGTGGTTTGAACAATGCTGATCCATAAGTTGGCCGACCTATTGAAAACAGGGAGAAAGATTCAGATCATAAACTGGAAACAGGAACCAAGAGTCAAAACCAAAATCTTCAGAGTGAAAGAAAGGTTTTGGCCCACTCATTTCACTGTAACACCCAAAACTGCCATCTGAAAATTAATTTTACAGCTAGAAGGAAGAATTTAATGGAAACCAAACCTCCTGCCCAGGTCTGATTGGGCCTTTGATGTTCAAAAGCACTGACCTGAACAATTGCCCAAGTAGAATCATCATGACAGGAAAAGAAAATCAAAATATTGGAAATCAGCAGGTTAGGGAAACATAAGTTAATGTTCTGAGTGGCGCTTCATCACAATTGGCACAGTGAGGCTGGAGAACTCGTTTATAGGGCTGACTGACAAAGAGGGAAGAGAGAACAGGTGGAGACCAAGAATTAGAGTATACACCACCACCTCCTTTCACACATTGGTTTAATAAAATAAACCCCATACCTGCAACACTGACATGAATGAGAAGCTCTGCAGCCCACCGAACAGCACACTCCAAACTCAACAATGGTCTGAAAATGCCTCCTTTAGGGGCTGGTTTCAAACCAACCTCCTGCCCTTCTTACATAAGAAGTAGGATTGTTATCCGAGGACCTTTGCATCTGGTCGCCCAGGAAGTGGCTCGAGAATCTGCTCAAACTCATTTCATGTAGGACTTTTGCAGCCAAAAGACAGAGGAGGACTTCACATAAGGAAATAAAACTAATAAAAACAGAAAGTTCTGGAAACACACAGCAGATCCTTCAGCTTCTGTAAAGAGAAAAGATAGCTTATTGTTGAGTGCAGACCCTCTGTCAGCACTCCGAGGAGACTGTCACCCATCGACTGGATTAAAACCAAGGTCGTCGCAATGAAATGCCAGCATCTAACTCACTGCAACATCCACTTCGCAGGTTTTTATTAATATTTCTGTGTGTTGTATAAATTTATTTTGTGCAGCTGAGCACCACGAATAGGATCAGTGTTCACAGCCACATAGCTGAACGACCCTGAAGGTGAGCAAATACCCCAAACATTAGATTCTGGAGATACCATAATGCAGAGTATAACTGTGGTTGTTTTAAACTGATGGTTATACAGTGAAATGCTTCAGAATTTTTAAACATTCTGATACCACACAATCTGGGTCGTACAGAGCACTGAATCAAAATTCATCTTCCGAGGTGAATGTGACTGATCTCTACCATCACACCCAAAAACACACCAATACTATCAATGACTTAACACTCACATTTAGTTGGCCGAGAGCCCGCTTTAGACAAGGCTGAGCTGACTGTGGCAGCTCTGAAGCGATGGGTCAGGCCGGCTTTACACAGCATGGTGAGGAATGGGCAGCAACTTCAATACCTGCAACAGAGCAGAAGCACAGAGTGTGAGCTCAAACTATCCCACAGTAAACTGTCCAACTATAGTAAATGTATTAACACACACAATGTTATGATTAAGATTTCTAACTCCAATGATTTTTCTGCAAACAGTTGCAGTATTTGAGGACAGCAGTGTATTTAATGCGAATTTTGCAAGGAGGCCGTCCAGCTCCCATTTCCTTTTTTTGGCAGTGGGGGGGGGGGGAAACGGGGGCTGTAGCAAGGGAGGGTTCACAGAGAAGCCTTTCAATACCAAGCAGATGCCTCAGAGTGGGCACTATAGAAGTATACGAGGTGCACAATGGGATTGAGAAAGTAAACCCAAACAATACTTTCTGATACATCAGGGCGAGAAGGCACAAGTTCAGGGCTGTGAAGGGCAAGTTTCAGACAGATGTGGTCAACAGGTGGGGCGAGGTGACCAGTACCTGGGCTTATTTAACAATCAGTTAGTTACTATGGTGGGGAGACAATAGGGTTGGTATTCAGTTAGGATGAGATTGAACAGCTCGAACAGCCTTCTTCATCTTGCAATTTGTATATAGTTCCAAATATTACACAGCAGTGATTCTCACAGAACATTGTTGCACTCAAACATTCGCTGAGTTTTAAAGGGTGAACCTGTGCACTCTTCCTTCACACACAGTACTTAAGAATTACTGTAAATTCTAATGGCTTTTTATTGACTGCATCAGCATTTTTAGAAAGCAATTCTACATCAATCACCCACCATACCTACCAGAGGTTTGGCCCAAAAATGTTTTTTTCTTCTGCAAAGGTTTCTCCAATAATAATATTACTAAAAATGAACAGAATCCAGTTAATAACCTTCTACTGAATGTTTGACACTGTAGCTGTTTGATGGGGTGGTAGTTGCTCTAAACCTACACAAGGAAATCAAAATCAGAAGGCACAAGGCAACGCCTGCAAATCTAAGCAGCCAATCAGACTGCGCCTCCGAGCTGCTTCCTGTGTGCCAAGGTGGAAGTGATTGTGATCCCTCCCACTGCCGAGTCAGCAGCTGATGAAATCCAGCAAAGGACTTGCAAGCACAGCCACGTGGGCCTCTTGAAAAAAGGGCAGCTAGCAGAGTTCACCAACTTTTATACAAATGTCTACAGTAAAGAATTATTTCTTCAATCACAGTATGCAAACTGATCTTTTCTCATGTGCAAGACACAAAAAAATACCACCAGCAAGGAGCAAGACTGTTCCTCATAAAAAGACAATTCTTGATAAAATATTGCATGAATTTCCTGACCTCTCACTTAATTGAGTTCGTGCTGTGTTTATAAAGTTCTTATATCAAATCTGCCTCAAAGTCCAATCGATTCCTCTCCAAAAACAGCAAACACAGAGAAAAGACAAATTCGTGTTATGGGTCTATATCCTTCACCCCAGGAGTTTTTGCTTTAATCAGACATTCTATGCAGAACCCCACCCAAATTCATTTTCAAAGTCAAGATAGATAATACCCTCGACTTTTTCCAACCGAGCTAAAATACTTACTTATCTTCCAGTTTACAGTTCTGATAAAAGCATTACACCCAAAAGTTAACCTGTCTTTAATCCTTACCGATGCTGACCTGTGTACTTCCAGCACCTTCTGTTTTTATGCAGTTTTCTTCCTATTTTCTTGTTCCCGGTCTAAATCTGGAGATGGCGCCCAAGCTCTATTCCTCGTCAAACCCGACCAAAAGCTCCACGTATCCTTATCCCACCCAGCTCACTGGAGTTGCCATCTGCCCAGTTTTGGACCAGTCTGGGCATTTTTAAATTGGAATCCAGACATAAACAAATTTTTTTTTTAAGAAGTCATTTCTCTACTTACTCCTGTCTATGGTGTGTATGCATTAGTTACTGAGGATATTACATTCTTTTATTATAGCTCCTTTAAAATAGTACAACAGCCCATGTCGCTTCACAGGAACATCATCAAACAAAAAAATTGACACCAAGTCAAAGGAGACATGAGAACAAAATTGGAGGAACAGAGTTCTCAGAGAGTTGTAGAGCTGGAGGAAGTTACAAAGATGGGGAGGAGCAAGGCTATGCTGGGATTTGAACACGAGGATGAGAATTTTATTATAAAATCAGGGTGTTGGTGGACCGGGAACCAATGTAGGTCAGCGAGCATAGGGGCGATGGGCAGCAGAGGTTTCGATAAGCTTAAGTTTATGGAGGGTGGAGGATTGGAGGCTGGCCAGGATAGCATTGAAATACGATAGCAAAATAATGCGGATGTTGGAAATCCGAAATAACAACAGAAAACGCTGTAAAAACTCAGCAGGCCAGGCAGCATCCGTGGAGAGAGAAACACGGATGCTGCCTGGCCTGCTGAGTTTTTCCAGCGTTTTCTGTTGTTATTTAGCATTGAAATAGTCGAGTCTGGGAGTGAGAAATGCATGGATGAGGGTTTCAGCAGCAGATGAGCTGTGGCAGGGTCGGAGTCGGGCGATGTTACTGCGGTGGAAGTAGGCGGTCTTGGTGATGGAGAGGTTATGGAGTCGGATTGTCAACTCAGGGTCAAATAAGACAGCGAAGTTGCGAACAGTGTGATTCAGCCGAGTCAGTGGCCAGGGAGGGGGATGGAATCAGTGCCTAGAGAATGGAGTTTGTGGCGAAGGTGAAAGATAATTGATTATAATGATCAAAATCAGTAACAATCAAGAGAACTTGCATTAATTATAGCACCTTATCATGTCTTCATGATGTCCCAAGGTGCTTCACACCCAATTAATTTATTTCAAGTGCAGTCACTGTTATGTAGACAAATGTAGCAGCCAATTTGCTCACATCAAAGTACTACTGGCATTAAATGAGATGAATGACTAGTTACTCGGCATTGTGTGGTGCTGGTTAATGGAGAAATTTTGGACACTAGAACTCCCTGCTCTTTTTGAATGCGTCATGGAACCTTTAACATCCTCCTGAACAGGAAGATGGGGCCTCGATTTAACGTCTGATTGGAAGTACAGCACCTCCAACAATGTAGCACTCACTCAGGACTGCACTGATTGGCAAGATGATATGCTCTCATCCTGGAGTGAAGATTAAACCCAGAACCTTCTGATTCAGGAGGTAAGAATGCAACCGCCCGAGTTAAGTTGACACTTAGCAAAGAAAACATCACAACTCAAACCAGGAGTCCAGCCTTATCCTGCAACCTGCCCAGTTTTGGATGAGTAAACAGTGGCATCATCATCAAACTAAGAAAGACTTATACCTGTGCAATAAATCATATTCATTGAAGTAGCAAAGCCACTAAGTTTATTTTATTTTGGATTTGTAATGATTAATACATCACCACCTGACCTCCCATAGTGTTACTCACAGTAAATCAGATGATATATTATAAAGGACAGGAGTATAATAAAATGTATGTGTAATATATTATTTTGCTAAAGTACTGCTCAGTCACTTATAAGGTAATAAAGTCCAATTGTAAAACACAAGGGTAGGTCACTCAGAATGTTGCAGTTGTTTGATCAGGAGCTTTGCAAATTGTGAATTGATGGTTAGTTTCAGCTCCCAGTCAGAAAAACCCAGCATGAAGTAACTGTTTATTCCCTTTTTTTAAAAAAGATTGTTTTGCTTGTGTAACAAGGTGCAAGGTCTGTGCACAATTATGTGCCTTTTAATGTATCCATGCTGCTGCTCATGGTGTTATGTACAAGGGCCATGTTATAACGTGCAATGCAGAATATATTATTCAGCATCGAAGCAGAAGGAATCTCCATGCAAGGCCACAAAATCTAATTGCTGTTAAGTAAACACTGGGTGAGCTCAGAGTTTAATTGCTTTTGAGGCTTCAGGTCACTTTAAGACTATCCTGTTGCTCCCTAAACTTAGATTATCTGTGGCTCTTTTCCCTGCCAGTGTTGCTCCACTTCCTCCATTTCTCGTTCTTTAATTGTCTGTTACTGTACCTCTTATTTGAAGATCTGTGCCAATTCTGCTTTTTATTCTCTTCCTCCTGTTTAATTTTGTTCATTTTACTTTCCTTGGTCTTCTGCCTACACCCTGCAAATAGGAAAGTAACCTGCAGACCGAGTAGAGCCCGTCAGACCAGACGTATTGCAGGTATCCTCACTCACAGGTTACACAAGAAAAGGGGTCAAATAACAGATTTCAAGTATAACCAAATCATCTCCAGACACATCTCAGTCCTTGATTATTCTAAGGACAACCTTGCACTGACCAGATTTTCAATCTATGGTCAATAATCAGTTTCTTTTCTTTTCCACATCAGCCAAAGAACATAGGAAATAGGAGCAGGAGTAGGCCATTCGGCCCTTCGAGCCTGCTCCGCCATTCAATGAAATCATGGCTGATCTTCAGCCTCAACTCCATTCACCGGCCCTATCGCCATATCCCTTGATGCCCTTACTAGTCAGAAATCTATCACAGAATCCCCACAGTGCAGATAGAGGCCATTTCGGCCCATCGAGTCTGTTTTGAATATACCCAATGACTGAGCCTCCACAGCCCTCTGGGGTAGAGAATTCCAAAGATTCACCACCCTCTGTGTGAAGAAATTTCTTCTCAACTCAGTCCTGAATGGCCTACCCTTTATCCTGAGGCTGTGGCCCCTGGTTCTAGACTCCCCAGCCAAGGGAAACATTCTCCCAGCATCCATCCTATCAAGCCCTCTAATAATTTTGTATGCTTCAATGAGATCCCCTCTCATTCTTCTGAATTCAAGAGAATACAGGCCTAGTTTACTCAATCTCTTCTCATACGACACTCCCGCCATCCCAGGAATCAATCTCGTGAACCTTCGTTGCATACCCTCTATGGCAAGTATATCCTTCCTTAGGTAAGAAGACCAAAATTGTACACAAAGTGCCAATCATTCACGGTATACTCTTTTTGAGCAACCCATAAACAAATATACTGTAACTAATAAAACATTTAATGAAACTTAACAAATTAAATTGAAATTTGGTTGGCCGGGGCGATGATGCACTCCAGTCCCTGAGGTGCCCACCAGTCGCGGAAGGCCTCGTGCGTGCCGGCGGACACTGCATGCTCCATCTCCAGGACGCAAACATGGCCGCGGAAGAGAGGCAAGCAGTCGGGCCAAACGACCCCCTTGACCGCCCGCTGCCTGGACCAGTTGATGGCCACTTTGGCCAGGCCCAGGAGTAGTCCCACGCGGAGGTCCACCAATCTCATTCATGGTGTAGGTTTTACACTACCCATGTCTTGGTTCAGGCCATCCACTTAATTTATTAGCTCTCTGAATGCTATTGATCTTATAGAGTCATAGAGTCGTAACGGCACAGAAAGAGGCCATTCGGCCCATCAAGTCCGTGCCGGCTCTCTGTAAAGCAATCCAGTCAGTCCCATTCCCCCGCTCTATCCCCGTAGCCCTGCAAGTTTATTTCCCTCAAGTGCCTATCCAGTCTCCCCTTGAAAACATTGAATGTCTCAACTTCCGTCGGCAGCGAATTCCAGGTCCTCACCACTCGCTGCGTAAATTGGTTTTTCCTCACATCCCCCCAGTATCTCTTGCCCAAAACCTTAAATCTGTGTCCCCGAGTCCTTGTACCATCAACTAGTGGGAACAGCCTTTCCCCGTCTAGCCTATCCAAACCCATTATATCTTGTACACCTCTATCAAATCACCCCTCAACCTCCTTTGCTCTAATGAAAACAAATCCAGCTTCTCCAAACTGTCCTTGTAGCTAAGATCCCCATCCCCGGAACCATTCTGGTAAATCTCCTCTGCACCCTCTCAAGGGCCTTCACATCCTTCCTAAAGTGTGGTGACCAGAACTGGACGCAATACTCCAGTTGTGGCCTAACCAGCGCTTTATAAAGGTTCAGCATAACTTCTCTACTTTTGTACTCAATACCTCTATTTATGAAACCCAAGATCCCATATACTTTGTTAACCACTCTCAATTATGTCCTGCCACCTTCAGGGACCTATGGACATCCACTCCCAGGTCCCGCTGTCCCTGCACACTCTTGAAAACTGTGCCATTAAGTGTATATTGCCTCTCCCTGTTCCTTCTGCCAAAATGCATCACCTTACACCTCTGTATTAAATTCCATCTGCCACTTGTGTGGCCATTGTGGGTGGATGGATGGATGGATAGATAGATATAAAGCAGTGGCCCCTACACTGACCCTTGGGGAACACCACTGTCTACCATCCTCAACTCGCTGTTTTCTGTCCTTAAGCCAATTCCTTATCCAAGCTGCCACTGACCCACCTATTCCATGAGCCTCAATTTTGTTAACCAGCCTTCTATGTGGTACTTTGTCAAACGCCTTCCGAAAATCCATGTAGACAACATCCATTGCATTCCCTTCATCAATGCTCACTGTTACTTCATCAAAAAATTCAATTAGATTAGTCAAACACGATCTGCCTTTTACAAACCCGTGTTGGCTCTCCTTAATTAGCTTAAACCTCTCCAAGTGCCTGTTAATTTTTTCCTTGATTATTATTTCTAAAACTTTACCCACCACTGATGTTAAACTGACTGGCCTGTAGTTACTAGGATTGTCTTTACACCCTTTCTTGAACAATGGTGTCACATTTGCCACTTTCCAATCCTCAGGCCTCTCCCCCGCATCGAGGAAAAATATGGCAAGCCTTTATACATCTTCTCTAATACATCAGCCTGTGTGTATGTTACACACATAGAATCATAGAATGATACAGCACAGAAGGAGGCCATTCAGCCCATCGTGCCTGTGCCAGCTCTTTGGTAGGGCTATCCAATTAGTCCCACTGCCCTGTGCTTTCCCCATAGCTCTAAATTTTTTCCCTTCAAGTATTTATCCAATTCCCTTTTGAAAGTTACTGTTGAATCTGCTTTCACCACCCTTTCAGGCAGTACATTCCAGATCATAACTCGCTGTAAAAAAAGTTTCCTCATGTCGCCTCTAGTTCTTTTGCCAATCACCTTAAATCTGTGTCCTCTGGTTAGCAACCCTTCCGCCACTGGAAATAGTTTCTCCTTATTTACTCTATCAAAACCCTTCATGATTTTGAACACCTCTATCAAATCTCCCCTGAAGCTTCTCTGCTTTAAGGAGAACAACCCCAGCTTCTCTATCAGACATTTCTACATCAGATTACATTTACTTGTGTAGGTTACATCTCGCTTGCTGTCTGTGTTAGAGAAGCACTTCTGTTGTCTTTCACTCTCCAGCTCTAGGTGTGTGCTTGTATCGCTCGCTCTCCTCACCAGCCATTTCCATTCCTATGCTCGTCTCTCTCATTCAATCGTTTGCCAGGATCAGATCTGTTTATTGGGGTAAGTGTTTTGATTCTGTAAGTCTGTATTTCTCCAGTTTTATGCTCTTGTCCTGCTCGCTGTTTGCTCGGGGACATTCCACTGCCCTCTGTCAAGGTCGATATTCCAACAACTTGCATTTATATAGCGCCATTAACATAGTAAAACGTCCCAAGGCGCTTCACAGGAGCATCATCAAACAAAATTTGACACCAAGTCACAAGGCGATATTAGGGCAGGTGAGTTCCAAACAGGCGTTTGATAAAGTGCCACATAATAGGCTTGCCAGCAAAGTTGAAGCCCATGGAATAAAAGGGACAGTGGCAGCATGGATACGAAATTGGCTAAGTGACAGGAAACAGAGTAGTGGTGAATGGTTGTTTTTCAGACTGGAGGAAGGTACACAGTCGTGTTCCCCAGGGGTCGGTACTAGGACCACTGCTTTTCTTGATATATATTAATGACTTGGACTTGGTCAGGGCACAATTTCAAAATTTGCAGAAGACACAAAACTTGGAAGTATAATGAACAGTGAGGAGGATAGTGATAGACTTCAAGAGGACATAGACAGGCTGGTGGAATGGGCGGACACGTGGCAGATGAAATTTACCACAGAAAAGTGCAAAGTGATACATTTTGGTAGGAAGAACAAGGAGAGGCAATATAAACTAAAGGGTACAATCCAAAGTGGGTGCAAGAACAGAGAAACCTGGGGTATATGTGCACAAATCGTTGAAAGTGGCAGGGCAGGTTGAGAAAGCGGTTAAAAAAAGCATACAGGATCCTGGGCTTCATAAATAGAAATGAGAAGTCGCACAACACCAGGTTATAGTCCAACAGATTTATTTAAAATTTTAATATTTAATTTAATAATTTTAATATTTAATATTTAATAATTTTAATAACATTTTAAATAAATCTGTTGGACTATAACCTGGTGTTGTGCGACTTCTCATTTTTGTCCACCCCAGTCCAACGCCGGCATCTCCACTTCATAAATAGAGGCATAGAGTACAAAAGCAAGGAAGTTATGATGAACCTTTATAAAACACTAGTTCGGCCCCAACTGGAGTATTGTGTCCAATTCTGGGCACCACACTTTAGGAAGGATGTGAAGGCCTTAAGAAAGGGTGCAGAAAAAATTGACAAGAATGGTTCCAGGGAATAAGGGACTTCAGTTACGTGGATAAACTGGAAAAGCTGGGGTTGTTCTCCTTAGAGCAGATTTGATAGAGGTGTTCAAAATCATGAGGGGTCTGAACAGAGTAGATAGAGAGAAACTGTTCCCATTGGCAGAAGAGTCGAGAACCAGACGACACAGATTTAAGGTGATTGGCAAAAGAACCAAAGGCGACATGAGTAAAAACTTATTTACGCAGCAAGTGGTTATGATCTGGAAGGCACTGCCTGAAAGGGTGGTGGAGGCTGATTCAATCGTGGCTTTCAAAAGGGAATTGGATAAGTATCTGAAATAAAAAAATTTGCAGGGCTATAGGGAAAGGGCAGGGGAGTGGGACTAGCTGAAGTGCTCTTGCAGAGAGCTGGCACAGACTCGACGGGCCAAATGGCCTCCTTCTGTGCTGTAACAATTCAATGATTCCGTGACCGAAAGCTTGGTCAAAGAGGTAGGCTTGAAGGAACGTCTTAAAAGGAGGAGAGTGCGGGAGAGGGGTTTAGGGAGGGAATTCCAGAGCCTCGGGTCTAGGCAGCTGAAGGCACAGCCGCCAATGGTGGAGCGATGAAAATCGGGGATGTGCAAGAGGCCAGAACTGGAGGAGTATAGAGATCTCGGAGGGTTGTCGGGCCGGAGAAAGTTAGAGATAGGGAGGGGCGAGGCCACAGAGGGATTTGAAAACAAGGACAAGCTCCTCCCCTTATTATCTGGAGGGGACATAAGAACATAAGAAATAGGAGCAGGAGTAGGCCAATCGGCCCCTCGAGCCTGCTCCGCCATTCAATAAGATCATGGCTGATCTGATCCTAACCGCCAATCTACTATCTATCACAGAACCATCTCCTGCATCTAACAGAATTGCACACACGAAATAGGAGCAGAATCAGGCTACACGGTCCCTGGGCCCGCTCCACTACCCACAGGGCCATGACCGATCCGAACCTAGACTCATGTCCAAATTCCTGCCCGCTCCCCGTAACCCTTAATGCCCTTTACTTCTAGGAAACTGTCTATTTCTGTTTTAAATTTAATTAATGTTGTAGCTTCTACAGCTTTTTGTGGCAGCATATTCCATGGACCTACCACCCTCTGAGTGAAGTAGTTCCTCCTCATCTCAGTTTTGAAAGAGCAGCCCCTTATTCTAAGACTATGTCCCCTAGTTCTAGTCTCACCCGTCATCGGGAACATCCTCCCCGCATCCACCCGATCCAACCCCTTCACAATCTTATATGTTTCAATAAGATCGCCTCTCATTCTTCTGAACTCCAATGAGTAGAGTCCCAATCTACCCAACCTCTCCTCATATGACCACCCCCTCATCCCCGGGATTAACCGAATGAACCTTTTTTGCACTGCCTCGAGAGCAAGGATGTCTTTCCTTAAGTAAGGACACCAAAACTGTATGCAGTATTCCAGGTGCGGTCTCACCAATACCTTGTACAACTGAAGCAATACCTCCCTATTTTTATATTCTATCCCCCTAGCAATGAAAGCCAACATTCCATTTGCCTTCTTAATCACTTGCTGCACCTGCATACTAACCTTTTGAGTTTCGTGCACCAGGACCCCCAGATCCCTTTGCACTTCAGTACTCTCCAGTTTCTTGCCATTAAGATAATAAATTGCCCCAACCATTGAATGAGTGTTTCCAATTCATCGATCCCGATTTTAAGTCAGGGGGCATGATGATCATAAGCCCCGCAGCGGGCAGCGATCCCGGGAGTCCGGGGACATGTAGTCTCGGCTGATTTTAACTGAAGGGCCACATTCGAAGAATTGAGATCAGTGTCCAGCTCGAAGCCAATGGGAATGACGACAAGGCCGGCGGGCGGAAGCGGGAATTGAGGCGGGAGCTGGCTGTAATGGGGGCCTCAGGGAACGGGTACTGGCATACGGTAAGTGCTGTGAGGAGGGAGAGGGAGGGATGGGGCAAGAGAGGCCCAAGGATTTCTTCGTGATCTTCCTGACTCCCAAGGATTTTGACCGAAGAATAGAAAATTTCGCTTATTGTGGCCTCCTATGGCCACTCTGCTGCATCCGCCAGGTTTGACACCGGGGTGGGTCTCCCGAGTCGTGGTGAAAATCACGTCGCAGCACCGATGACGCCATCAGGCCACAATTTTGAAATTTAAATGTGGCGCTCTGTGGCCTGCAGCGGATGTTATGTCACCGAGTGGAAACAGAGCGGCCTTAACCGACCCACGCCACCATTCTCACTGGGCCGGGGGAGTTAAAATCAACCCCTTTATGTCTGGCTTTAAGCCCGATCCTACACTTCCATCCATCTGTGCGTGTTTCTGTTCCATCCCAACTCTTGTGGCTAGGATTCCCGTCTCGTCCATTCATCCATCCATCAATCTCTCCTGCCTTCCACTCCCTCCCTTTATTCTTTCCTCCCCTCCTCCCTGTCCCTGCACTTGCTTAAAAATCTGTTACTTCTCTAACCTTTTCCAGTTCTGACAAATGGTCCTCGACCTGAAACGTTAACTGTTTCTCTCTCCTCGATGCTGCCTGACCTGCTGAGTGTTTCCAGCATTTTCTGCTGCTATTTCAGAGTTCCTGGCCCTTTCTGGTTGCTGCTCCAAGCTCATGCATCCATCTCTCAGTCACACTGTCCACCAGTGTCAGCCTCACTGTCAGCCTGCACCTGTCCATTCCAACTTGGTGTTCGATTCCTACCAACAATTAAACACAACTATCTATAGAAACCAATATACATTCCCAGACGCTCAGCCAATTTTACCAACACAATGGGTGATTCATTAACTGGTTCCGGAAATGGAATGACTGTTATTTGTTGTAATATGGCCATTAACAGCAAGTCAGCGACCTTGGACACAAGAGGCACCAGTGTTACGGAATTTCTAATCTTGCTGATGGTGCTTAAACAGAGGCTGGAGCCTCAAGGGTAGCTGTGGACTAACTGTTTCCACTGCGGCTGGGTCTAGAACAAGGGGCATAAATATAATATAGTCACTAACCTATCAAATAAAGAGATTAGGAGCAATTTCTTTAAAGAGTGGTGAGAATGTGGAGCTCGCTGCCACATGGAGTGGCTGAAGCAGAGAGCATCGGCAGAGGCTGGATGCGTCCCAGAGGGAGAAGGGCAGGTGTCAAGAGGGAATTAAAGGAAGATCTTGCATTTCTACAGCGCCTTCCCCACCTCAGGCCGTCCCACCGCGCTTCAGAACCGGGGTGTTTGTGAAGTGCGGTCGGTGCTGTGTGGGGAGCGGGACGAGGCCAGCACAGACCGAATGGCCGGTCCCTGGGCTCTGCCTACCGGGCTGGCGCGGTGGGCCGGTGTCCGAGGCCGCCCGGAGCCGCTGCTGCTCCCCGGCCGGTGCTGCCGTCAGTGTCCCTGCTCCACCCGCTCAGGGCCAGGCTTTCTGCCGGTGCGGGCCCCTCAGCCTCGCCACTCCCATCAGGGGCGAGTGGCCCCCGTGCACCTGTCCCGCCCCGCGGGGTCTCGGCCTCGGCTCCCTCGCTGTGCCGCCCCTCACTCACCGACCGGCGCCGTTTGTCTGTGACGCCGAGCGCGGCCCCGCCAGCCGCCATTGGTCAGCGGGCGCGCGCCTGGAGGAAGGCGGGAACTCCGAGAAATAACTGACACCGGGGGCAAAGGTCACTGGGGAGGGGGGCTGCTCAAGGCCCAGCTTGGGGGGGGGGGGGGAGCCAAGCCAGGGAGTGGCAGTAGACACCCCTGGCAAAAGACCCAGGCATGGAGGAGGCATTGCTCCCCCCAACACCCTGAGAGTTGAGCCTGGAGGGATGGGGCTGAAGGGGTGCAGCAAAGGTTCACTAGATTGATTCCTGGGATGAGAGGGCTGTCCTATTAGGAGAGATTGTGTAGAATGGGCCAATACTCTCTGGAGTTTAGAAGAATGCGAGGTGATCTCATTGAAACATACAAGATTCTGAGGTGGGATTGACAGGGTCGATGCTGAGAGGTTGTTTCCCCTGGCTGGAGAGTCTAGAACCAGGGGTCACAGTCTCAGGATAAAGGGTAGGCCATTTAGGACTGAGATGAGGAGGAATTTCTTCACTCAGAGGGTTGTGAATCTTTGGAATTCTCTACCCCAAAGGGCTGTGGATGCTGAGTCGTTGAATCAAGGGTGAGATAGGTAGACGTTTGGACTCTAGGAGGAATCAAGGGATATGGAGATATGGCGGGAAAGTGAAGTTGTGGGTGAAGATCAGCCATAATTCAAGCAGACATAGACAGGCTGGTGGAATGGGCGGACACGTGGCAGATGAAATTTAACGCAGAAAAGTGCGAAGTGATACATTTTGGTAGGAAGAACGAGGAGAGGCAATATAAACTAAAGGGTACAATCCTTAAGGGGGTGCATGAACAGAGAGACCTGGGGGTATATGTGCACAAATCGTAGAAAGTGGCAGGGCAGGTTGAGAAAGCGGTTAAAAAAGCATACGAGATCCTGGGCTTCATAAATAGAGGCATAGAGTATAAAAGCAAGGAAGTTACGATGAACCTGTATAAAACACTGGTTTGGCCTCAACTGGAAAATTGCATCCAATTCTGGGCACTGCACTTTTGGAAGGCGGTGAAGGCCTAAAAGAGGGTGCAGAAAAGATTTATGAGAATGATTCCAGGGATGAGGGACTTCAGTTACATGGATAGACTAGAGAAGCTGGGGTTGTTCTCCATAGAGCAGAGAGGTTGAGAGGAGATTTGATAAAGGTGTTCAAAATCATGAGGGGTCTAGACAGAGTAGATAGAAACTGTTCCCATTGGCGGAAGGGTCGAGAACCAGAGGACACAGATTTAAGGTGATTGGCAAAAGAACCAAAGGCGACATGAGGAAAAACTTATTTACGCAATGAGTGGATATGATCTGGAATGCACTGCCTGAGAGGGTGGTGGAGGCAGACTCAACCGTGGCTTTCAAAAGGGAATTGGATAAGTACCTGAAGGAAAACATTTTGCAGGGCTACGAGGAAAGGGCGGGGGAGTGGGACTAGCTGAAGTGCTGTTGCAAAGAGCCGGCACAGGCTGGACGGGCCGAATGGCCTCCTTCTGTGCTGTAACTATTCTATAATCTTATTGAATGGCCGACTCCTGCTCCAAATTCTTATGTTGTTATGGTCTTATGTGGGGACAACTTGGGGGGAGAGGGAATGGGTGGTGGGGGGAGAGGGGATGGGTGGTGGGGGGAGAGGGGATGGGTGGTGGGGGGATAGGTGGAGGGTGGGGGAGAGGGGATGGGTGGTGGGGGGAGAGGGGATGGGTGGGGGGGAGGGGATGAGATGAGGGTGGGGGGAGAGGGGATGGGTGGTGGGGGGAGAGGGGATGGGTGGTGGGGGGAGAGGGGATGGGTGGTGGGTGGAGAGGGGATGGGTGTGGGGGGAGAGGGGATGGGACGAGGGTGGGGGTAGAGGGGATGGGACGAGGGTGGGGGGACGGGACGAGGGTGGTGAGAGAGGGGAGGGGGCGAGAGTGGGGAGAGAGGGTGGGTGGGGAGAGGCGACGGGGCGAGGTTGGGGGGTAGAGGGGACGGGACGAGGGTGGGGGAGAGCGGACGGGACGAGGGTGGGGAGAGCGGACGGGACGAGGGTGGGGGAGAGCGGACGGGACGAGGGTGGGGAGAGAGGGGAGGGGGCGAGAGTGGGGAGAGAGGGTGGGTGGGGAGTGGCGACGGGGCGAGGTTGGGGGGTAGAGGTGACGGGACGAGGGTGGGGGAGAGCGGACGGGACGAGGGTGGGAGAGAGGGGACGGGACTCGGGTGGGGGAGGGGGCGAAGGTGGGAGGAGAGAGGCGACGGGGCGAGGTTGGGTGGGAGAGGGGACGGGGCGAGGTTGGGTGGGAGAGGGGACGGGGCGAGGGTGGGGTGGAGACGGGGCGAGGGTGGGGGGGAGAGGGGACGGGACGAGGGTGGGGAGGGGGGTGTCTGAGGGAACGTGGTGGGCGTGAGGGGACGGGTGGGTCTGAAGGAACGGGGTGAGCTTGGGGCTGGAAGGACGGGTTGGGGGTGGGGCTAAGGGGACAGGGCAAGGTGGGGCTGAGGGGATGGTTTGAGGTCGGCAGGGCTGGTGACCGTGGTGCTGGCCCGTCACTTCCTGAAAATATTTGGAAAATGATTGTCAGCACTAACTGAGCAGTTTGCAAGGAGGACTGGATCAGTGTGCAGGCTCCAGATAACCCTGGCACCTGCCTGGGGCATCACAGAAAGCAGGACCCAACATTGACTCGCCATGTCACCATGTTAGGCAATCAGCGAGTTCCTGTGCCTCCCTAATCCTTTTGCTTCCAGTTCCTCTGCCTCCATGTGGCTGGGCTTCTGCTAACCTATTTGCTTCTGGTCCCTCATCTACTGTCTGCAACATCAAAGCAACGGTAAGTACGGGTCCTTTGCTGACTGGGTCTGCAATTTCATATTTCACAACTGCTCTGGTATTAAATAGTTTAATGACAGCAAGTGTTGCCCTTCTCTGATTGATAACACTCACATCTGTCCATGATCAATGCTTTGGCCTTCCACAATCAATGGTCTCTGACCAACTCAATAAGGTACATTTTGTTCGAATCAAATAAGGAGACAATATAAACTAAATGGTACAATTTTAAAGGGGGTGCAAGAAGAGAGACCTGGGGGTGCTTGTGCACAAATCTTGGAAGTTAGCAGGACAGGTTAACAAAGTAGTAGCAAAATACTGCGGATGCTGGAAATCTGAAATAAATCTGACGAAGGGTCATCGACCTGAAACGTTAACTCTGTTTCTCTCTCCACAGATGCTGCCTGACCTACTGAGTATTTCCAGCATTTTCAGTTAATAAAGCATATTGGATCCTGGGCTTTATAAACAGAGGCATAGAGTACAAAAGCCTGGAAGTTATGCTAAATCTATATAAAACACTAGTTCGGCCCCAGCTGGAGTATTGTATCCAATTCTGGGCACCACACTTTAGGAAGGACGTGAAGGCTTTGGCGAGGGTACAGAAGAGATTTACTAGAATGGTTCCAGGGATGAGGGATTACAGTTACATGGATAGACTAGAGAAGCTGGGGTTCTCCTTAGAGCAGAGAAGGCTAAGAGGAGATTTGATAGAGGTGTTTAAAATCATGAAGGATTTAGATAGAGTAAATAAAGAGAAACTGTTTCCAATGGCTGACGGGTCGATAACGAAAGGTCACAGATTTAAGGTGATTGGTAAAAGAACCAGAGGCGACATGAGGAAAAACTTTTTTACACAACGAGTGGTTAGGATTTGGAATGAACTGCCTGTTAGGGTGTTGGATACAGATTCAATAGCAGCCTTAAAAAGGGAGTTGGATAAATACTTGAAAAAGAAAAATTGCAGGAATATGGGGAAAGAGCGGGGGAGTGGGTCTAACTGGATTGCTCTTCGAAAGAGCCGCGCAGACTCGATGGGCTGAATGGCCTCTTCTGTGCTGTACTATTCTATAATTTTATAACTGGTTCATACTGAAGAGAAAAGGCATCCTATAAGTATACAAGATTTTCTGCAGATAGAGCTCGTTACCGTAAAGTGATAGACTTATTGGTTCTCATTGCCTTTTCCCAAATGCTAAAATGTCTTACTGTTTGCAAACAAGAGGTAATTATGAGGAGTAAAGTGATGCATAAAATGAAGGAGGATTTTTCTTTTTGCCGTGCCTGAGGAATGTTCAGATCCAAGGCCCCACTACACTGCCCGGGATTTTATGGGGAGCCCTAACTGGGTACAACAGGGCCAGCGCCTCCAACAGGCACAGACTTGAAATGAGGTCAGATGGGGCACTCCTGACCCCCATACCTTCACTTGTCGATACATTCACTTGGCGGTGGGGCTTTCCCAGGGAGCCTCCGCAGATCGAAGGGTCTGAAGGGTCCTTGGAGCCTGGTGAATGATAGGGCCTTTCTTCCATAGCAGGAACTTTGAGCAGCCAGAAAGCCTCAAGGCTGGTTGTCAGGAACTCCTGTTTGTTCCCCCTGTTCCTTGTGCTAGGCTCACCCTTAGGGCCAGGAAATGTGGCCACTGTTATTGAAAGATTTATAATATACATCAAGAGACCACCAGTGGGTGAGGCAGCCCCTGTAAATACAACAGAAAAATAATGGTTCAAGGACTGACAGATAGATTACTACTGAAAAATATTATAACATAGAAACATTAGCCACAATTTTAACCAGGCTATTTTAGATCTAGTATTGTGCAACGAGATAATTGCAGTAAGATGTCTTTACTCTTATACTCAAATCCTCCTTGTAGTAAAGGGGCCTTTAGGGAAGAGTGACCATAATATGACAGAATTTTATGTTGAGTTTGAAAGTGATTTAGTTAAATCCAAAACTAGGGTCTTAAATCTAAACAAAGCAAACTACGTAGGTATGAGAGGCGAGTTGGCTGAGGTAGCTTGGGAAACTACATTAAAAGGTTTGACAGCAGAGAAAAATTAAAGAATTAATACGTAATTGACAACAAATATACATTCCTTTAAGGCACAAAAACCCCACAGGAAAAGTGGCCCAGTCGTGGCTAACAAGAGAAGTTAAAGACAGTATTAGATCAAAGGAAGAGGCTTATAATGTTGGCAAAAAGAGTAGTAAGCCGAGGATTGTAAGGATTTTAGAATTAAGCAAAGGAGGACCAAGAAATTGATAAAGAAAGGGAAAATAGAATGAGAGTAAACTAGCGAGAGACATAAAAACAGACTGTAAAAACTTTTATAGGTATGTAAAAAGGAAAAGATTAGCGAAAGTAAATGTGGGTCCCTTACAGGCTGAGACAGAAGAACTTATAATGGGGAATAAGGAAATGGCAGAGAAATTAACCAAATACTTTGTGTCTGTCTTCACGGAAGAAGACGCAAAATACTTCCCAGAAATAGTGGAATACCAAGGCTCTAGCGAGAATGAGGAACTGAAAGAAACTAGCAGATTAGATAAGGGGGAACCAGTGGATGTGGTGTATTTGGATTTTCAGAAGGCATTCGATAAGGTGCCACACCTTATTAAATTATTAAACAAAATTCGGGCTCATGAGACTGGGAATAATATACTATCATGGATTGAGGATTGGTTAACGGACACAAAACCGAGAGTAGGAATAAACGGGTCATTTTCTGGTTGGCAGGCTGTAACTCGTGGGGTACCTCAAGGATCAGTGTTTGGGTCTCAGCTATTCACAATCTATATCAATGATTTGGATGAGGGGACCAAATGTAACATACCCAAGTTTGCTGATGATAGAAAGCTGGGTGGAAATGTAAGTTGTGAGGAGGATGCAAAGAGGCTTCAAGGGGATATAGACAAGCTAAGTGAGTGGGCAAGAACATGGCAAATGGAATATAATGTGGAGAAATGTGAAGTTATCCACTTTGGTAGGAAAAATAGAAAAGCAGAGTATTTTTTAAATGGTGAGAGATTGGGAAATATTGGTGTTCAGAGGAACCTGGGTGTCCTTGTACACGAATCACTGAAAGTTAACATGCAGGCACAGCAAGCAATTAGGAAAGCAAATGGCATGTTGGCCTTTATTACAAGAGGATTTGAGTATAAGAGTAAAGACATCTTACTGCAATTATATAGGGCCCTGTTGAGATTGCACCTGGAGTATTGTGTATCGTTTTGGTCTCCTTACCTAAGGAAGGATATACTTGCCATAGAGGGAGTGCAACAAAGGTTCATCAGACTGATTCCTGGGATATGGGGATTGTCCTATGAGGAGAGATTGAGTAGACTAGGCCTATATTCTGTAGAGTTTAGAAGAATGAGAGGTGATCTCATTGAAACATACAAAATTCTTCCAGGGCTTGACAGGGTAGATGCAGGGAGGATGTTTCCCCTGGCTGGGGAGTCTGGAACCAGGGGTCACAGTCTTAGAATAAGGGGTCGGCCATTTAGGACTGAGATGAGGAGAAATTTCTTCACTCAGGGTGGTGAATCTTTGGAATTCTCTACCCCAGAGGGCTGTGGAGGCTCAGTTGTTGAGTATATTCAAGACAGAGATCGATAGATTTTTGGATTTTAAGGGAATCAAGGGATATGGGGATAGAGCAGGAAACTGGAGTTGAGGTAGAAGATTAGCCATGATCTTATTGAATGGCGGAGCAGGCTTGAGGGGCCAAATGGCCTACTCCTGCTCCTATTTCTTATGTTCTTATGTAAATCACTAAAAGCTAATGGACAGGCTCAAAAAATAATTAAACAGGCTAATGTAATGTTAGCCTTTATCCCAAGAGGGCTGGAATACAAAGGGGTGGAAGGTATGTTACAGCTGTACAGAGCTCTGGTTAGGCTTCATCTGGAGTACTGCGTTCAGTTCTGGGCACCGCACCTCAGGAAGGATATATTGGCCTTGGAGAGGCGCAGATTTTTTTTTTTATTCGTTTATAGGATGTGGGCCAGCATTAATTTCCCATCCCTAATTGCCCTTGAGAAGGTGGTGGTGAGGTGCCTTCTTGAACCGCTGCAGTCCATGTGGTGAAGGTACTCCCACAGTGCTGTTAGGTAGGGAGTTCCTGGATTTTGACCCAGCGACGATGAAGGATCGGCGATATACTTCTAAATCAGGATGGTGTGTGACTTGGAGGGGAACTTGGAGGTGGTGGTGTTCTCATGCACCTGCTGCCCTTGTCCTTCCAGGTGGAAGAGGTCGCGGGTTTGGAAGGCGCTGCCGAAGAAGCCTTGGCGAGTTGCTGCAGTGCATCTTGTAGATGGTACACACTGCAGCCACGGTACGCCGGTGGTGGAAGGAGTGAATGTTTAAGGTGGTGGATGGGGTGCCAATCAAGCGGGCTGCTTTGTCCTGGATGGTGTCGAGCTTCTTGCATGTTGTTGGAGCTGCACTCATCCAGGCAAGTGGAGAGTATTCCATCGCACTCCTTACTTGTGCCTTGTAGATGGTGGAAAGGCTTTGGGGCGTCAGGAGGTGAGACACTCGCCACAGAATACCCAGCCTCTGACCTGCTCTTGTTGCCACAGTATTTATGTGGCTGGTCCAGTTAAGTTTCTGGTCAATGGTGACCCCCCCCCAGGATGTTGATGGTCGGGGATTCGGCAATGGTAATACCGTTGAATGTCAAGGGGAGGTGGTTAGATTCTCCAGTATGATACCGGGTCTAAAAGGGTTAAATTATGAGAACAGGTTGCATAGACTAGGCTTGTCCTCCTTTGAGTACAGAAGATAAAGGGGTGATCAAATTGAGGTGTTTAAGATGATTCAAGGATTTGATAGGGTAGACAGAGAGAAACTATTTCCTCTTGCAGGAGGATCCAGAACAAGGAGACATACCTTAAAATTAGAGCTAGGCCGTTCAGGGGCGATTTCAGAAAGCACTTCTTCACACAAAGGGTAGTGGAAATCTGGAACTCTCTCCCTCCAAAAGCTGTTGAGGCTGGGGGTGAATTGAAAATTTCAATACTGAGATTGATAGATTTTTGTTAGGTAAGGATATTAAGGGATATGGAGCAAAAGCAGGTAAAATAGAGTTGAGGTACAGTTCAGCCGTGATCTAATTGAATGGTGGAACGGGCTCAAGGGGCTGAATGGCCTCCTCCTGTTCCTATGTTTCACCACTAGTCTACTCTTTAAACCCATACAAATCTACACCTGAAGTTATGCTGATGCACTGGTGGAGGCAAATGGAGTGGAGAGCCCACTGCCACTAGAGCCTGTCTAAAAGCCAGACCATTCTCAGCCCAAAGAGGAAATCCTGGGCTGGAATGGTTCCTGTGTTACATTTCAAATCTTAGCAAAGAGGGAAAAGCTTCCATTTTGATCTCAGCTTTTAAAAGAAAATGAAATAAATACAGAACTGTATCTTCCATCAATGCCCTGCTCGATGGGGCTTGGTCCTTCGCCACAGTTTTTCAATTTTAGAAACATTTTGCATCAGTACAAAATTGTTCACCCTCTTTCTGTGAGGAGCCATGGCAGACAGTTCAGCAGAGGTGCAGTGGCAGACAGTCTTGGCAGTGCAGATATACTGAGATGGTGGAATAACAACAGAAAACGCTGGAAAAACTCAGCAGGCCAGGCAGCATCTGTGGAGAGAGAAACAGAGTTAACGTTTCAAGTCGAAGACCTTTCGTCAGAACTCAAAAAAGCAGGAAATGGAATAGATTTTAAAGCAAGTTTAGAGGCTGGGAAAAGGGGGAGGGGATGAAAGAACAAAAGGGAAGGTCAGTGATAGGATAGAAAGCAGGAGAGATTAAGAGACATTGAGAGATATTCAAGGCAAGAGGAGGTGGTAATGGGACAGGTTAAGGAACAAAGGATGGCTCTAGATGAAGTGTGAATTGCGCTGGCAGAATGAAGGACAGCTGCCATGTGGGAGGGAAGAAAAAAATGCCGAACAAAAAGTGGATAAAAAAATATATATATATATGTTATAGGGGCCGAGGTTATGATCTGAAATTGTTGAACTCTGTGTTGAGTCCAGAGGGCTGTAGAGTGCCTAAACGAAAGATGAGGTGCTGTTCCTCGAGCTTACGCTGAGCTTCCGTGGAACAATGCAAGAAGCCGAGGACGGTGAGGTCTGAGTGGGAATGGAGCGGTGAATTAAAGTGACAGGTCACCGGGAGCTCGGGGTCCCCCTTACAGACTGAACGGAGGTGTTCCGCAAAGCGGTCACCCAATCTGCGTTTGGTCTCCCCAATGTAGAGGAGACCACACCGTGAGCAGCGAATACAGTATACTAAATTGCAGGAAGTACAAGTAAATCGCTGTTTCACCTGGAAGGGGTGTTTGGGGCCCTGGACAGTGGGAAGGGGGGAGGTATAAGGGCATGTGTTGCATCTCCTGCGTTTGCACGGGAAGGTACCAGGGGAAGGGGTGCTGGGGGTGGTAGAGGAGTGCACTAGGGTGTCTTGGAGGGAGCGGTCCCTACGGAATGCTGAAAGGGGAGGTGAGGGAAAGATGCGTTTGGTGGTGGGATCACGCTGGAGGTGGCGGAAATGGTGGAGGATGATCTGTTGAATGTGGAGGCTGGTGGGGTGAAAGGTGAGGACAAGGGGAACTCTATCGTGGTTCCGGGAGGGAGGGGCAGGGGTGAGGGCAGAAGTGCGGGAGATAGAATGGACACGGTCGAGGGCTGTGTCAACCACAGTAGAGGGGAATCCTTGGTTGAGGAAAAAGGAAGACACGTCGGAAGCACTGGTATGGAAGTGGCATCGTCAGAGCAGATGCAGCGGAGACGGCGAGCTTTTTTCCAGTTCTGACGAAAGGTCTTCGACCTGAAACGTTAACTCTGTTTCTCTCTCCACGGATACTGCCTGGCCTGCTGAGTTTTTCCAGTGTTTTCTGTTGTTATTTCGGATTTCCAGCATCCGCAGTATTTTGCTATTGTATTACTGAGATGGTGGTGTTGGTCTTGATGTTTGTGGTCAAGTCATCTGATGTAGTCAGTGGTACTTACTGTGAGTCAATGGTGGCTCTGTATCACCAGTGCCTTACTACTCACGCAGGAAATATTAAATGAGACAACAGAATCTCCTGCAGCTTTTTGATAAATATATTGGCCCAAAAATTAGTGTTGCTACGCGAGAATACGCACTGTGTACTCTCGCGTATTCTGTCTCCAATTGCCGGTTTTCTGCATGCACTGCGCATGCGCTGAAAACCGGCACTTGGTGATTTCAAAAGGGGGCGGTTCCTAGGTGAACCGCGTGCGCGCTACAGACTGCGCGCACGCAGTGCACTTAGTGCTTTGAACGCGCAGGTAAGTATGGAAGATTTTGCACATAAAGAAAGGAGGCGTAAGACCCTCTTTTAACAAGGTAAGTAGTTAATTAAGTATTATTTTGAATTTTTTTCAACAGGTATATCTTTTTTAGAGACTTTAAAGAAAGGTACGTTTATTTTTATAACTTTTTAAAAGATTTTAAATTTTTTCAAAAATTAAATTTTTTGTTTAAAATGGTTAATTTATTTAACTATACTTATTTTATTAATGTGATGGTTTTTAAAAAAAATTTAATTGAGGTTTAGCTGTTCTTTTGGGGGGGTATAGATTCATAGCTTTCACAGCACTTATTGTGAAAGCTATGAATGAAAGATGGTGTGCTGCCATTGGCTCTAACTGAGTCACGTGATCCCACAGCTCGCACGAATTAACTGCGCCTGTGGGATACGGAAGCCCTGCACAGCTGCTGTCCAGAACATCAAGTTCGTGCGAGCTGGGAATGAAAAAGCCAACGCACAGTGAGAGATCGCGGGGAAGCCTTACCCTCGCACGAAGGCTCCCTCACTAATTTTTGGGCCATTAAATAGGTATGAGCACAGTTCCAAATTCAACCAGACTCTGTGCAAATAAAGAAAACAGGAAGGAAATTTAATCAGTACTGAACTATTGAACTCAGTAGGATCAGGCCAACACATGACAGATCTGTTTTTTACTGGTAACATTCACTGAAACACTTCTGTACGGTATTTTTAATGGGGAGATTTGGATGACAGGTTAGCAAGGAGAATGGTTTTTCCATCTTTCAGATTGAGGTTCACATGCCTGGATATCTTACACAAATTTTCTTTGTTCCAGAGTTTCCTTCACAACACAGCTGCCGCCATTAGCAAAGGGAATCAGTGGGATTCTGTGTAAGTATGTGTTTTGCAAACAAATACAAAAGCCTCCTTGATCACAAAACCACAAGCATTCTCAAGCCCAGGGGTTGACAGCAGCATTCCCTCAGAATGGCCAACCATCTGTTTGCACATCCGCCGTACAATAGCTGCAAGGATCTCCTGCAGACATCACTGCAGCCTGCTCTTAACCAGCCAAATGCAGGTAGGTTTCAGTTTTATCGATTAATTTTGAAGTTATATAAGTTTGAAATGCTCACAGTTGGCAGGAAGCCTAGTGACACAGCACACTGATGCATCATTCACTGCAGATTAGTAGTTTTCTATTCCTACGTCGTGCTTCCCTATATGGTGGATTCCCCATCTCAGCCACCTAATTGGACAGACGAGGCCTCGATTTGTCGTCTCATCCGAGTGACGGCACTCCAACAATGCAATACTTCCTATTTGATAACGCTCCTGTGAATCGCCTTGGGATGTTTGACTACATTAAAGGCGCTATATAAATGCAAGTTGTTGTTGTTCCTGGCCCCTCTTTTAAAATCGGGGCTTTGGTATTTAAAAAAAGGTTAGCCTTTAAACATTCTGAAAAATAAGTTCATTTTTGTCCACTAAGTCACATGAACACAGGTGTTAAGAGCAAGCATTTACAGGAGAACTGGAACACATGAGAAATGCGGGTGTATGTAAAGGAGTTCTTCCAATGCCAAGTGTTGTGGGAGCTTAGGGAGACACAAGAAATCTAGGTGAAAGATTCCAGGCCAACGAGTAAATGAATACAAAGTTAAAGTGGTACAAGATGAAAGGAGCAATGCCATTGACATCAGCAGCACCAGAGCCTACTGTCCACACCTGCCATTACACCATCAGCCATACTTGTAGGCACTGGTAGTGACCCTGAAGAACAAGCTCTGGGGAACCTGGAGCCAGTTGCAAATCTGTGCTGTTACATATTTGGGGATTTTACACGAGCTGTTTTCCTCACATTGAGCATAATAGATGACCCCTGTAAGCGAGCCCTTGGTTAATATGAGCCGCAGTGCACCTATACATGCCCAATATCTAGATAAATGTACTGAGCAGGATTTCCTTATCCACACAAGGCAGCAGAAGAATACATTCATCAGACTATGGCTTCGGTTATAATTTACTGGACAGAGTTATTGAACATTAAACAGGTAAATGAATGGTAGCAAAAACAAACACTAGGTTTGCAGTAATTATACAGTTAACTACACTCCTCGGAATTTAGAAAACTATGAAGCTGCTTCTCCTGCTATAACACTCAATAGAGAAGTGAAACTTGAAATACGATTCCAAAAAGCCTTAAATGGTGAGTTAATTTCTGTCTTTTTTTTACTTTCGTGATATGTGCGTTGGTAGCAAGGCCAGCATTTTTTTGGCCGTCCCTAATTGCCCTTGCTAAGTCTTTGTGGTGAAGGTACTCCAACAATGCTGTTAGGTACGGAGTTCCAGGATTCTGATCCAGCGACGATGAAGTCATGGTGATAAATGTCCCAGTCAGGATGTTGTGTGACTTAGATGGTAACTTGGAGATGACGTTGTTCCCATGCACCTGCTGCCCTTGTCCTTCTAGCTGGTGGAGGTCGCAGGTTTGGGAGGTGCTGTTGAAGAAGCCTTGGCGATTTGCTGCAGTGCATCCTGTGGCTAGTACACACTGCAGTCATGGGACACCAGTGGTGGAGGGATTGGATATTTAAGTTGGTGAATGGGCTTTGTCCTGGATGGTGTCTGGTGTCGAGCTTCTTGAGTGTTGTTGCAACTTCACCCATCCAGGCAAGTGGAGAGTATTCCATCGCACTCCTGACTTGTGCCTTGTAGGTGGTAGAGAGGCTTTGGGGAGTTGGGGGGTGAGCCACTTGCCGCAGAATACCCAGCTTTGACCCGCTCTAATAACCACGGAATTTATGTGGCTGGTCCAGTTGAGTTTCTGGACCTCCAGGATGTTGATGGTGGGGGATTCGGCAATGGTAATGTCATTGAATGTCATGGGGAGGTGGTTAGACTCTCCATCCTGCCCTATCACAATGGCTTCATTGTGCAATTCAGCCCAAAATAAACGCTCAAAACCCATTGAAGGTGGACCAGAATAAAGGAGGTTTAATAAACATGTCTCTCATATATATCACTAGAAACATAGAAACATAGAAAATAGGTACAGGAGTAGACCATTCGGTCCTTCGAGCCTGCACCGCCATTTAATGCGTTCATGGCTGAACATGCTACCTCAGTACCCCATTCCTGCTTTCTCGCCATACCCCTTGATCCCCCTAGTTGTGAGTATTATATCTAATTCCCTTTTGAATATATTTAGCAAACTGGCCTCAACAACCTTCTGTGGTAGAGAATTCCACAGATTCACCACTCTCTGGGTGAAGAAGTTCCTCCTTATCTCAGTCTTAAATGGCTTCCCCTTTATCCTTAGACTGTGACCCCTGGTTTTAGTTTTCCCTAACATTGGAAACATTCTGCCCGCATCTAATTTGTCTAAACCAGTCAGGATTTTAAACGTCTCTATAAGATCCCCCCTCATTCTTCTGAACTCCAGAGGATACAAGTTCAGTTGATCCAGTCTTTCTTGATATGTCAGTCTGGTCATCCCAGGAATCAATCTAGTGAACCTTCGTTGCACTCCCTCAATAGCAAGAATGTCCTTCCACTATATTATGTGGTCGCCCATTCACAGTATTCAAACACAGAAAATGCTTGTGGGCTGAGCCTGGAGCTCCTCTAGGTCAATAGATGTGAATTAATTTGTAACCTCTTCCAGTCCTATAAAACCCTAGAACTCTCCATTTCTCCAATTTGGACCTCTTGTGCATCCCAACCTCCCTACACCCCACCATTGGAGGCCGTGCCTTCAGCTGTCAATGTCCCACATTCTGGACTTCCCTCCCTAAATCTCTCCACCTCTCTCTTCTTTTAAGGCTCTCTTAAAACCCATTTCTTTGGTCACCCCTCCTAATATCTCCTTCTTTGACTCAGCCTCCACTTGTTTCCTTACACCTCTGTGAAGCGCCTTGGGCCACTTTTCAATGATAAAGGCACTATATAAATGCATTGACGACTGTATCGGTGCCGTTTCCTGCTCTCGCCCCGAACTGGACAATTTCATTCACTTTGCCTCCAATTTCCACCCTTCCCTCACCTTCACATGGTCCATCTCCGACTCTTCCCTCCCCTTCCTCGACTTCTCTGTCTCCATCTCTGGGGATAGGTTATTGACCAACATTCACTACAAGCCCACTGACTCCCACAGCTACCTGGACTACACTTCCTCCCACCCCGCCTCCTGTAAGGACTCTATTCCCTTCTCCCAGTTTCTCCGTCTCCGCCGCATCGGCTCCGACGATGCCACCTTCCATACCAGTGCTTCCGACATGTCTTCCTTTTTCCTCAACCGAGGATTCCCCTCTACCGTGGTTAACACGGCCCTCGACCGTGTCCGTTCCATCTCCCGCACTTATGCCCTCACCCCGGCCCCTCCCTCCCGGAACCACAATAGAGTTCCCCTTGTCCTCACCTTTCACCCCACCAGCCTCCACATTCAACGGATCATCCTCTGCCATTTCCGCCACCTCCAACATGATCCCACCACCAAACGTATCTTCCCCTCACCTCCCCTTTCAGCATTCCGTAGGGACCGCTCCCTCCGAGACACCCTAGTCCACTCCTCTATCACCCCAGCACCCCTTCCCCTTCACCCGGCACCTTCCCGTGCAAGCGCAGGAGATGCAACACCTGCCCTTATACATCCCCCCTTCCCACTGTCCAGGGCCCCAAACACCCCTTCCAGGTGAAACAGCGATTTACTTGTACTTCTTGCAATCTAGTATACTGTATTCGCTGCTCACGGTGTGGTCTCCTCTACATTGGGGAGACCAAACGCAGATTGGGTGACCGCTTTGCGGAACACCTCCGTTCAGTCCGTAAGGGTGACCCCGAGCTTCCGGTCGCTTGTCATTTTAATTCACCCCTCCACGCCCACTCAGACCTCACCGTCCTCGGCCTCTTGCATTGTTCCACGGAAGCGCAGCGTAAGCTCGAGGAACAGCACCTCATCTTTCGTTTAGGCACTTTACAGCCTTCCGGACTCAATATCGAGTTCAACAATTTCAGATCTTAACCCCGGCCCCTACCACATATATATACATTTTATCCACTCTTTTGGTCCGTGCCTTTTTCCTTTTTTTTTCTCTCTCTCCCCCCACGGTAGCTGGCTCTCATTCTGCCAGCATTTCACACTTCACCTTTTGTTTCTTAACCTGTCCCATTACCATCTCGTCTTGCCTTGAGCATCTCTTAATGTCTCTACTCACTAAAGACCATCCCTTTTGTTCTTTTATTCCTCCCCCCAGCCTCCCCCTTGCATTTTTATCTGTTTAATTTCCTGCTCTTTCTGTTCCGACGAAGAGTTTCGACTTGAAACGTTAACTCTGTTTCTCTCTCCACGGATGTTGCCTGGCCTGCTGAGTTTTTCCAGTGTTTTCTGTTGTTATTTACTATATAAATGCAAGTTGTCGACCCTTTAAATACATTAACGTAATTAATCCACATGGCCTAACAGCAGCAACTTTTAGCACATTGTCTGTGGACCTGGGTCCCGACACATTTCAGCCAGCAGGCATTCATTACTTTAGTTGAACCTGGCTTTAGCCCTAAAGGTGCATAATGAAAGGAAAGTAGCCAATAATATGATACAAAATAGACATAAATGCGACATCTTTGTCACAGTTCCTTCTGGTGTAGGAATCTGTACCTGGAAATACCTGGCTGTTAAAAGCTGTATCTCTTTAATTTTCCCAAAATGCACAATTTCCTATCCTGCCCCTTTGGGTCTGACACTTGCCAGAATAAACATTGAGGGCCAAGCCTGGGGCATTGGGACATTTTTTCTCCTACGGTTGCTGGCTGATTCACTGTGAACTTCCAGCACTTTCTTTTTTTTATATCTGATTATTAGGTTTCACTGTTTTACATTTACTTCTTGTTTAATCTAGTTTAGCTTATTACCATTGTCCTCTTGCAGTGTTACTGCACTGGGTAAAGAATTTTCAAACAACAATGTTAACTGGAAGTGGACACAACTAACTTTATACAATGGCGGAATTTTCTTCTCTCAACTTGTCTCAGCATTTGAAAGAAAGACTTGCATTTCTATAGTGCCTTTCACAACCACCGGACGTCTCAAAGCGCTTTACAGCCAATGAAGTACTTTTATTTTGCAGTGTAGTCACTGTTGTAATGTAGGAATATTTGTGCAGTTCATCTGTTTGAAGTAGAAGACCATTATATAAGCTAGCCAGATGGTGCACTAAAAATAATCTAACATTGACATCAGACTGCTTCATAAGCACATATTGTACTTTCAGCAAACCGAAGTCCATTTTCATCTCTCCTGCCGACATTGAAATGAAGCAACAGAGTGGCACTGGGATACTTTGGGACATTGTGGTATAGAATGCCATAGACCATTGTGGATGGGGAACTGTAAAAGACAATACAAATGCAGTGTAGTGGGCACTTCCGAATAAACGGGAGGGGTTTAGTTTACAGTGGATTTGGAGTTGCGCCATTGTGAATGGATATCAACTGACATTGTTTCGAATTAAAATGGGATGACATCGTTTGCAAGAGATTTGGAGTGGAGTAGTTTGGAATGGTAATGGAATGTAGTATAACTGAGTAAAATCCCTCACATTAAGACAGTGAATGCTGGAAATACATAGTGTATTGATCAGTTTCTGAAAGAGAAGAATCGGTCATTCTTTTGGGAGTGACCTTTATTACAACACGCCAAAGGCAAACTTATTTTTCTTTCAGATGCTGATTGATTAGAGTGGAAGGAGACTCTTGTGGAGCATAAATGCTGGCTTAGACCAGTTGGGACGAATGGCCTGTTTCTGTGCTGTAAATTCTACATAATTCTATGACTGCTATGCATTTCCAACATTTTCTGTTTTTATTTCAGATTCCAGTTTTTCTTTTTTTCTCTCTGTATGTAATCCTTTGTTTATCCTCTCGTGATACAGTGGAGTATCACCCAGCCCTTGGCACTCCTCACATGAGAAACCTTCCAGCAGTACTGCAGTTAAATTCTAATCAAAGATAAAGTTGCAGTGAATCAGCCGTTTCCTATTCCTCTCATAGTTTAGAATTCGTGTATAATCATAAGTCTGATTAAACTAAATAGTGGGGGGGGGGAGGGTTCAGGTGAGGGGAAACTTAGAAAGTTAAAGAGAAAGGACAAGGCAATAGTGCAGGGTAGCAATAGGGGTAATGATAACCAGAGTGTGACAGGAAGGGACAGAGCGTACAAGCATAAGAGTGCACCAGCACATAGGGTCAGAGTAGGGAAAAATGATAAAAAGACAAAAGTAAAGACTCTTTATATGAATGCACGCAGCATTTGTAACAAGATAGATGAATTAATGGCACAAATAGAAATAAATGGGTATGATCTGATAGCCATTACAGAAATGTGGTTGCAAGGTGACCAAGGCTGGGAACTGAATATTCAGGAGCATTTGACATTTCAGAAGGATAGGCAGAAAGGAAAAGGAGGTGGTGTAGCTCTGTTAATAAAGGATGAGATCAGTACAGTAGTGAGAAATGATCTTGGCTCAGAAGATCAAGATGTAGAATCAGTTTGGGTGGAGATAAGAAATAGTAAGGGAAACAAGTCACTGGTGGGAGTAGTTTATCGGCCCCCTAACAGTAGCTACACTGTAGGACAGAGTATAAATCAAGAAATAATGGGGGCTTGTAAGAAAGGTACTGCAATAATCGTGGGCGATTTTAATCTTCATATAGATTAGACAAATCAAATTGGCAAAGGTAGCCTTGAGGACGAAGTCATAGATTGTATTCGGGACAGTTTCTTAGAACAATACGTTGTGGAACCAACCAGGTAACAGGCTATTTTAGATCTGGTAATATGTAATGAGACAGGATTAATAAATGATCTCATAGTAAAGGATCCTCTAGGGAAGAGTGATCATAACATGATAGAATTTCACATTCAGTTTGAGGGTGACGTAAGAAAACTACTCGGCACTTGGTCCAAGCGTTAAACAAAGCTTTAATCAACTGTTTTACAACATGGCGGTCTAGTTGTGTCCTTCACTAGTTCCTGTTAAGAATGTCCCGCACAAGCTGGGCCCGTGCCCGAGTATTTATACTCTCCCTGGACAGCGCCACCAGCAGGCCGCCCAGTATTATTTTATAAGTCATTTCCACATGAATGACAAGATTCATGTCATTCTTCTCGCCTGAAAGATTGGAAGTCCGGCGACTTCCTTCTATTGGATTAATCGGACTATGAATAGGCGCAGTCGTTTGGATCTCCGTTTGTGGCTGGAAGACACATCTCCTCGGACCGTGTCTTGGTCCCTAGGTCGCTTGGTTCGTACTGGCGGGCGGGCTGGCAGAGCCCGTGTCGCCTCGATCGACCTGAGGGGGACTGGGGAGATCGTGACTCCGGGTGCGGGCCCCCACAGGCGCAGAGCTGGCTTCATCCTGCTCAGTAGCCGGTGATTGACCGGCGTCCTGGCTTCGGGTGGCCATCCCGCGGGGAGCGCTCTGTTCCCCGGGTTGATCCGGCGGAGTAGCTGGCAGATCCCTTGATGTCCCAGGTAGGGCGTCATCCTCGGAGGAGCGCGGAGTATCGGCGTCGTTAATACGGATCTTTCTATCGATTGGGTCCGTGGGACCGGTTGGGCAGAGAGCCAGATCCCGAAGTGAAACTGTGGACTCCCGGCCATCAGGGTACCGCACGTACGCGTATGTAGGATTGACATCCATTAGTTCCACCTCATCGACGAGGGGATCACTCTTGGAGGATCGGACAAATCTTCGGAGCAGCACGGAGCCAGGAGCTGCCAACCATGATGGTAGGGACGTCCCATGAGTGGAGCGACGCTGGAACCCGAAGAATCATTTGTGAGGAGTAACATTGGTGGATGTAGAAAGAAGAGACCTGATGGAATGCAACGTGTCAGGGAGCATAGTTTCCCACTGCTGGTCTGGTAGATTGTGTGACCTCAGTGCAAGACGAACAGCGTTCCAAATGATTGCGTTGTATCTCTCAACCTGTCTGTTTCCAATAAGATGATACGGTGTCATTTTACTTGTGGCGATTCCCCGTTGGGAAAGATAACTTTTGAGTTCGCTTGACATGAAGGAGGGACCCCGATCAGAGTGGATGAAATTGGCCGTACCGCAAAGGGAAAAGACCTGATCGAGGCATTTGATCACTGTGGAAGTAAGCATATTGGGACAGGGGAAAGCAAAGGGAAAGCGTGAATATTCGTCCAGCATAGTAAGCAAGTAGGTGTTTCGCATTGAGGAAGGCAATGGCCCTTTAAAGTCAATGCTGAGTCGCTGCATAGGCTGTGTAGCGTGTATGAGCGAGCCATCCGGCGGACGGAAGAATTGCGGTTTTAATTCCGCGCAAATTCTACAAGTGGAGCATGTTCTTTTCACGTCTTCCGTAGAAAATGGGAGATTTTTAGATCGCACAAAGTGCAACATACGGGTAACGCCAGGATGGCATAAGTCAGGATGAAGATCCGCAAGAGTCGAAGTTGACATGGAAGAGCAGAATGCACGCGTGAGGGTATCCGGGGCCACATTCTCCTTGCCGGGTCGATACCGTATGGTGTAGCCAAAGGCGGCCAATTCCATCCTCCAGAGCTGTATTTTGTTATTCTTGATTTTAGTGCGTTTCCGGTTTGTAAAGTTTCCAAAATTTGCAGATCCCCAAAACCTAAGGAAAAAGGACTTTGGAACTACCCCAGAGTGATAAAAATAAGGAATTTAAGACCAAAACCAAGCTTTGGCATTTTAAAATTGCATTGTCTGGGAATCGGGATGACCTCACAAGCCCCAGCAAACATTAACATTTGGACAATAGGCCCTGGGAGAAGGCAGCCCCACCCAAAACACAGGAACCATTAAAACCTATCACAGAACCCATTAAAGACATGCATAAAGATAGGAGTGCTAGGCCCAGCAAGAAACCCAAAACATGAGGACAATGCAAACTCCGATTAAACAACAGATCGACAGGACACAAGCCATTTGACACTCAGTAAAGTCGTTGCTGTTGACGAGGTCTTACAATGACCAGGATTTGATTTGGTTTTGACAAGGCCACTTCAATTCAGTATAATTGAAGGCCCATCAAGCAGTTACAACAGTTCAGTAAGAAGAGAGTTCAGGACAATTTAACACCAAGTTAAACCCATCAAAACTTAACAAGCCCGCAAAACCAAGACAATGGAATGAACAGGCCTCAACTGAAACCTAAATCACTTCAACACAAAACCGTTTTAGTAAGGGGTTTTGGCGCGAAAAAGACAAAGGGGTCCAAACAGTATAATTGAGGGCCCAATCCCCCAAGAAGCTCTCTCTCAGCTCTGTTCCAGAAGCAGCACGTTCCAGCACACGACACGAGCAGGAGGAGGAGAGAAGCAGCAAGTTCCAGCAAGACACTCGACGACCAGACCACCATCGCAATCAACTTACCTGGCTGGATTTCGCACTGTTAAAACCCCTGTTTGGTGAGCATTATCCCTGATCTCCTGAAACCGAAACCTAGCTAGATAGTGGGATTTTTGGGAGGGATAAGGGTCTTTGTATACTGTCATTCTCCCTCACCTGTACCGTGTGTTCCCCAACCTGTTTAAGTGTTAAGTGTGTTTTAAGTTTGTTACCTTTTTTCTTTTAAAAGAAGTCAAAATTCTTTCATCGGAACCTGTTGTCTACTGCATCTTTATTCACAATCCCTAAATAAGTCCAAGGTCTGAACCAGGGGTGTGGGAGCGATTCAAACCGCTTACTGAGTCAGAGGTGAGGCTGACCCCTACCACAAAACCCCCTACAGGTTATCCAGCATAAAGGCCACAGAGCGCTGATCGGTTATGAGCGTGAAATGGCGACGAGCGAGAAAATGACTCCATTTACATACTGCTTCGATGATAGCCGTAGCCTCCTTCTCGACAGGAGGATAATGGAGCTCACTACCCTGCAAAGTTCTGGACAGAAATGCAACGGGTCGACCGCCTTGATTCAAGGTAGCCGAGATCGCCACCTCCGATGCATCGCACTCGACCACGAAAGGGAGATTTTCATCGATGGAATGAAGCGTGGCTTTTTCCAGTTGTTGCTTGAGGAGGTCGAAAGCTGAAATAGCCCTCGCCTCCAACGGAAATGACTTCGCGGGAAGCAGGGGCTGGATCTTGCATGAAAAGTGAGGTATCCACTTCGCATAATAGGCGAACATGCCGAGGGCCCGACGAAGAGAGCTGAGATTCGTAGGAGGAGGGAGCTCCTGAAGCGGACGAAGTCGCTCTGGATCCGGTTTGATGACACCATTGCCCACCCAGTAGCCAAGGATGTTGACTGATGGTACTGATTTCACAGATTTGGACTCATTTAAGGTTAAGTTGCGATGACGGAGAACGTCAAGAAATTTCTGGAGGTTGGCATCATGCTCCTTCTGGTCATGACCAGCAATGGTGATATTATCCAGATATGGAAATGTGTCCGTTAAGTTCTCCTGTTTGACGAGGCTATCCATTGCCCATTGAAAGACAGTCACCCCATTGGTGACCCCAAATGGAAGGCGACAAAACTGGTAAAGCCGACCATTGGCCTCAAAGGCCGTATACTTTTTGTCAGAGTCCTTTAACGGTACTTGATGGTATGCGCTCTTTAAGTCAAAAGTTGAAAATACCTTGTAGTTAGCAAGGTTATTGACCATGTCATCGATGCGTGGTAGTGGGTAAGCATCCAGGTCGGTATACTGGTTAATAGTTTGCAAGTAATCGATGCAAAGACGTTTCTTGTGTTGCTTCAGAGGATTTTTAACAACGACGACTTGAGCCCGCCAGGAAGATGAACATGGCTCAATGATACAGTCAGCTAGAAGGGGAGAGATCTCTGCCTCGATAAAGGATAGGTCATCTTGGCTGAAACGTCGTGATTTCGTGGCTATGGGCTTACATCGGGGGGAAAGATTGGCAAACAAGGAGGTCTCGTCGAGCGAAGCCGCCGAAAGTGCACAAAACGGTACTTTGGAAATAGTAAGCTCCGGCTTTGATCCTCCAAACTCGAAAGTGAATCTTTTGTGTTGTTTCTGGAAATCCTGTCCCAGGAGCACATCACTGCATAGGTTTTTGAGCACCCCGAGCCGGGTAGAGAAATAAGTGCGGCCATCGAGAATAAGGTCGACAAGACAAAAGCCGGAAGAGTTGGTGGTCAGTGTCGTCAGAGCCTTTGCAATTTCTCTGTCCGAGGGGTAAATACGCAGTTTTAACTTACTGACAGCCTGCTCACTGATGAAGCTGTCAGAGCTGCATGAGTCGATTAATGCACTCAAAATGTGTCCATTTACCAAAACCTTCGTGGCTGCATGGGACAGGCTTTGGGGAAAAACAGCTGTGATGGAAGGAGGGGCAGTTTTATCCTTGACAGCTGTAACATTAGTAGTCGCTCTTGGGGGAGGAGCAGTTTTATAGATGACAGCTGTAACATTAGTAGTGGCTCTTGGGGGGTGGGGGGGAGCAGTTTTATAGATAGCAGCTGTAACCCGAGAAGAGGCTCTTGACTGACATACTTTCGAGAAGTGGCCTTTCTTACTGCAATGATTGCAGGTTGCATTACGAGCAGGACAAAATTTCCTATAGTGAAATGCACCTCCACAGAAGAAACGCTTCCTTTTAGATCGCCAAGATGCCGCTAGGGTAGGGTCGTCATCAGCTAGGATAGAGTCGTCATCAGTGAGTGCTTCCGCCTGAGGCTTATCGGAGGAGTCACTAAAGGTGATAGCAGCAGTCCGTGCACGTGGTAAAAGATAGGCATCTGCATTTTTTTTTGTCAAGTCCAGAGAATATGCCTGGTCATAGGCAGCTTGTAACTCAAGGGTTTTATTCTCCAACAGATGCTGGCGTATGAAGGGAGACGCAATTCCATTAATAAAAGAATCACGAATTAACTCCTCCTGGTACTGCTCAGCTGAGACAGCCTTGAGATTACAATCTTTGCTGAGCCTGCGAATATTAAAAGGAATTCGTCAAGTGATACCCCGGGTTGTTGTCGAGTTGTGGCCAGTAGATGCCGAGCAAAAATTTCATTTGGGGCCTTAACATATAGTTGCTGTAGTATTTGGATAGCGGAGTCATAGTCTACACAGTCTTCGATACAGTCAAACACATAAGGGGATACATAATTGGCAAGTATCTCTAACTTATCAGGAACATTCTCACCACACACCCTGAGGAAGTTGCTGAAGGTACGATACCAGTGTTTCCATACCTTAGCAGTTGTAGGTGAATTCGGGTCCAGGTCAAGACGGGTGGGTTGGAGCAGTTTCTCCATGATGGATTGATTACTACATCCGGTTCCTTTCTACCGTTTGAGTCATAGCCGTCTGTTCCCAAAACCACTCAGAGCGTGGAGCAGGTCCAGTTGATTAAATTGATGCAAGAAAACTACCAGGCACTTGGTCTAAGCGTTAAACAAAGCTTTAATCAACTGTTTTTCAACATGGAGGTCTAGTTGTGTCCTTCACTAGTTCCTGTTAAGAATGTCCCGCGCAAGCTGGGCCCGTGCCCGAGTATTTATACTCTCCTTGGACAGCGCCACCAGCAGGCCGCCCAGTATTATTTCATAAGTCATTTCCACATGAATGACAAGATTCATGTCAGAGGGCGAGAAACTTGGGTCTGAAACTAGTATCTTAAACTTAAATAAAGGCAATTACAAGGGTATGCAGACAGAGTTGGCTAAAGTGGACTGGGAAAATAGATTAAAAGGTAAGACGGTCGATAAGCAGTGGCAGACTTTTAAGGAGATATTTCATAACTCTCAACAAAGATCTATTTCAGTGAGAAGGAAAGACTCTACGAGAAGGATGAACCATCCGTGGCTAACTAAGGAAGTTAAGGAGGGTATCAAATTGAAAGAAAAGGCATACAATGTTGTGAAGATGAGAGGTAGGCCAGAAGATTGGGAAATTTTTAGAAACTTGAAAAGGATAACTAAAAAAATAATAGACAAAATAGATTGAGAGTAAACTAGCAAGAAATATAAAAACAGACAGTAAGAGCTTCTACAAGTATATAAAAAGGAAGAGAGTAGCTAAAGTAAACGTTGGTCCCTTAGAGGATGAGACTGGGGAATTAATGGGAAACAAGGAACTGGAAGAGACTTGGAACAAATATTTTGTATCTGTCTTCACAGTAGAAGACACTAAAAGCATCCCAATAATAGTGGAAAATCAAGGGACAACAGGGAGGGAGGAACTTAAAACAATCACTGACGTAATAAAGACTCACTACGCACTTGAACATAAAGCAAGGCTTTAATCAACTTGTAATAAAACATGGAGGTCTCGTTAGCAGTCACTAGCTTCCTGTTTCCAGATTGTCTCTGCCCAAGGTGGGCCCATGCCTGAGTATTTATACTCCCTGGACGGCGCCCCAGCTGGCCGCCCAGTAGTACTTCCTGAGTTGTTACTTGCGATTTATGACATTCTTCCTCCCTAAAAGGTTTGGAAGTCCAGTCTTCCTTTAACGGACTAGGCGGACCAGAAATAGCCGTAGACGTTTTGCTCTCTGCTTGTGACTGGAAGGCACGTCTCCCCGGACCGTGTCCTGGTCCCTGGGTCGCTTGGCCCGTACCGGTAAGTCAGTAGAGTCCGCGTCATCTTGATCATCCTGTGGAGGACTGGGAATATCATGACTCCGGGTGCGGGTCCCCACAGGTGCTGAGCTGGCCTCATCCCGGGTCGTGGCTGGAGATTGTCCGGCGTCCTGGTTTCGGGTGGCCATCCTACGGGGAGCGTCCAGCTCCCTGAGTTGATCCGGTAGCGTTGCCGGCAGATCCCCCGATGTCCCAGGCGGAGCGTCATTTTCATAGGGGTGCGGAGTGTTGATATCATTGTTGGGGGATCCTTCATCATTCGGGCCCGTGTGACCGGTTGGGCAGGGAGCCAGATCTCGGAGCGAGACGGTGGTCTCCCGGCCATCAGGGTACCGTACGTGCGCATACGTGGGGTTTACCTCCGTTAACTGCACCTCGTCAACGAGAGGGTCATTTTTGGCAGACCGGACGAACCTCCGGAGTAGCACCGGGCCTGGAGCCACCAACCATGACGGTAGAGACGTCCCATGTGTAGAGCGACGCCGGAATTTGAAGAATCGCTCATGAGGCGTGACATTAGTAGATGTGGAGAGAAGAGACCTGATAGAGTGTAACACGTCGGGGAGCACCGTTTCCCACTGCTGGTCCGGTAGGTTGCGTGACCTTAGTGCCAGACGGACAGCGTTCCAGATGATGGCATTGTATCGTTCAACCTGTCCGTTACCGATTGGGTGATATGGTGTCGTCCTACTTGAGGCGATTCCCCGTTGGGAGAGATAACTTTTAAGTTCACTCGACATAATGGAGGGACCCCGATCAGTGTGGATAAAATTGGCCGTCCCGCAAAGGGAAAAGACCTGATCGAGGCATTTAATTACCGTAGAGGTAAGCATATTAGGGCAGGGGAAGGCGAAGGGAAAGCGTGAATACTCGTCCACCATCGTAAGTAGGTAGGTGTTCCTTGTCGACGAAGGCAATGGCCCTTTAAAGTCTATGCTGAGCCTCTGCATAGGCTGCATTGCAGGTATGAGTAAGCCATCTGATGGGCGAAAGAATTGTGGTTTCAATTCTGCACAAATCCTACAGGAGGAGCATGTTTTCTTTACGTCCTTGGTTGAAAATGGTAGATTTTTGGAGCGCACAAAGTGCAACATGCGGGTCACACCAGGATGGAATAAGTCCATATGCAAATCCGCCAGAGTCGACGTTGACATTGAGGAGCAAAATGCCTGTGTGAAGGTATCTGGGGCCACGTTCTGTTTGCCGGGTCGGTAACAGATAGTATATCCAAAGGCAGCCAGCTCCATCCTCCAGAGTTGAATTTTGTTATTTTTGATTTTCGTGCGCCTCCGGTTATCCAACATGAAGGCCACAGAGCGCTGGTCAGTTATAAGCGTAAAATGATGCCGAGCAAGAAAATGACCCCATTGGCGTACAGCCTCGATGATGGCCGTAGCCTCCTTCTCGACGGGGGGGTAATGGAGCTCGCTACCCTGCAAGGTTCTGGATAGGAATGCCACGGGTCGGCCACCTTGATTCAAGGTAGCGGAGATCGCCACCTCCGATGCATCGCATTCGACCACAAAAGGAAGATTTTCGTCAATGGAGCGAAGCGTGGCTTTCTCCAGCTGTCGTTTGAGGAGGTTGAAGGCAGAAATAGCCGTAGCTTCCAATGGAAAAGACTTCGCATGGAGCAGGGGCTGTATTTTATCGGAGAAGTGTGGTATCCATTTTGCGTAATAAGCAAACATGCCAAGTGCCCGACGAAGAGAGCCGAGGTTCGTCGGGGGAGGGAGCTCCTGAAGTGGACGAAGTCGCTCTGGGTCCGGTTTAATAACACCGTTGCCCACCCAGTAGCCAAGAATGTTCACCGATGGCACCGACTTCACCGATTTGGATTCGTTTAACGTTAAGTGGCGACGGCGGAGTACGTCAAAAAATCTCTGAAGATTGGCGTCATGCTCCTTTTGATCATGGCCGGCAATAGTGATATTGTCTAAATACGGAAAGGTATCCGTCAAGTTCTCTTGCCGGACTAGGCCATCCATGGCCCGTTGGAAGACGGCCACCCCATTGGTGACCCCGAATGGAAGGCGGCGAAACTGGAAAAGCCGACCATTGGCCTCAAAGGCTGTATACTTCTTGTCGGAGTCTTGCAGTGGCACCTGATGGTACGCGCTTTTTAAATCGAAGGTCGAGAATACCTTGTATTTGGCAAGGTTGTTGACCATGTCAGCTATGCGTGGCAGCGGGTAGGCATCCAGATCGGTATATAGATTAATAGTCTGCGAATAATCGATACACAGACGTTTTTTATGTTGTTTTAAGGGATTCCTCACGATGACGACCTGAGCCCGCCAGAGAGATGAACATGGCTCGATAATACCGTCGACTAAAAGGCGAGAGATTTCCGCCTCAATAAACGCTCGATCGTCTTGGCTAAAGCGCCGCGATTTGGTGGCTATGGGTTTACAGCGGGGGGGAAGATTGGCAAACAGGGAGGGTTCACCGAGTAAGGCCGCCGAGAGTGCACAAAACGGCACCTTAGAAATGGTAAGCTCCGGCCTTGACCCTCCAAACTCAAAAGTGATCTTCTTGTGCTGCTTCTGGAAGTCCTGTCCCAGAAGCACATCGCTACATAAGTTTTCGAGTACTCCGAGCCGGGTGGAGAGATACGTGCGGCCGTTGAGGATGAGGTTGACAAGACAGAAGCCAGAAGAATTGGTGGTCAGAGTCGTCAGAGCCATTGCAATCTCCCTGTCCGAGGGATAAGTGTGCAGTTTTAACCTGTTGACAGCCCGCTTACTAATGAAGCTGTCAGAGCTGCAGGAGTCGATTAGCGCGCTTAGAGTGTGCCCATTTACTGAAACCTTCGTGGCTGCATGGGACAAACTTTGGGGAAAAACAGCCGTGATGGGAGGAGGGGCAATTTTCCCTTCGGCAACTGTAGCCTTAACAGTGGTTTCTGGGGGAGGAGCAGCTCCATAGATAGCAGCTGTGAAGCTAACAGGAGCTCTCGACCGGTATACTTTAGAGGAGCGGCCTTTCTTGTTAGCAAAGGCCCGTGACTGGCATACCTTGGAAAAGTGTCCTTTCTTGCTGCAATGATTGCAGGTCACATTACGAGCCGGGCAAAATTTTCTGTGATGGCACGCCCCTCCACAAAAGAAACACTTTCTTCCTGATTGCCAGGATGCTGCTAGGGCGGGGTCGTCATCAGTGAAGGCCTCTAGGGTAGGGTCGTCATCTGTTAGAGTAGAGTCGACATCAGTGGGGGCATCCGCCCGAGACCTACCGAAAGACTCATTAAAGGAGATAACCGCCGCCCGTGCACGTGGTGGGAGATAAGTGTCTGCATTTTTCTTGGCCAAGTCCAAGGAACACGCCTGGTCATAAGCAGCCCGTAAATTGAGGGTTTTATTTTCCAGCAGGCGCTGACGTATAAAAGGGGACGCGATCCCATTGATAAAGGAATCGCGGATTAGTTCCTCTTGATACTGTTCAGCTGTAACTGCTTTAAGGTTACAATCCTTGCTGAGCCTGCGAAGTTTCTGGAGAAATTCATCGAGTGATTCCCCAGGCTGCTGCCGAGTTGTGGCCAGTAGGTGTCGAGCAAATATTTCATTTGGGGACTTGACATATAGCTGCTGTAAGATTTCGATAGCAGTGTCATAGTCTATACAGTCCTCAATATAATCATACACATGAGGAGACACGTAGTTGATAAGCAATCGTAACTTATTAGGGACATCCGCCCCACATTCTTCAAGAAAGTTGCTAAAGGTACGAAACCAATGCTTCCATACCTTCGCTGCCGCAGGTGCATTCGGGTCCAGGTCGAGACGAGCGGGTCTAAGGAGTTTTTCCATGATGGATCAGTTTCTTGCCCTAGTTCCCTTCTGTGGTTCGAGTTGCAGCTGGTTGTTCCGAATCACCCAAAGCGTGGAGACGATACCAAGTTGATTAAATTGACGTAATAAAGACTCACTACGCACTTGAACATAAAGCAAGGCTTTAATCAACTTGTAATAAAACATGGAGATCTAGTTAGCAGTCACTAGCTTCCTGTTTCCAGATTGTCTCTGCCCAAGGTGGGCCCATGCCTGAGTATTTATACTCCCTGGACGGCGCCCCAGCTGGCCGCCCAGTAGTACTTCCTGAGTTGTTACTTGCGATTTATGACAATCACTATCACTCGAGAAAAAGTACTAGGCAAACTAATGGACTAAAGGCTGACAAGTTCCCTGGACCTGATGTCCTGTATCCTGGGGTCTTAAAAGAAGTGGCTGCAGAGATAGTGGATGCATTGGTTGTAATCTTCCAAAATTCCTTAGATTCTGGAAAGGCCCCAGCGGATTGGAAAACCACAAATGTAACACCCCTGTTCAAGAAAGGAGGGAGACAGAAAGCAGGAAACTATAGGCCAGTTAGCCTAACATCTGTCATTGGGAAAATGCTGGAATCCATTATTAAGGAAGTAGTAGCAGGGCATTTAGAGAATCATAATACAATCAAGCAGAGTCAACATAGTTTTATGAAAGGGAAATCGTGTTTGACAAATTTATTAGCGTTCTTTGAGGATGTAGCGAGCAATGGTGGATAAAGGGGAACCAGTAGATGTAGTGTATTTGGATTTCCAAAAGGCATTCGATAAGGTGCCGCATAAAAGGTTACTGCACAAGATAAAAGCTCATGGTGTTGGGGGTAATATATCAGCATGGATAGAGGATTGGCTAACTAACAGAAAACAGAGAGTCGGGATAAATGGGTCATTTTCAGGTTGGCAAACTGTAACTAGTGGGGTGCCACAGGGATCAGTGCTGGGGCCTCAACTATTTACAATCTATATTAATGACTTGGATGAAGGGACCAAGTGTACTGTAGCCAAATTTGCTGACGATACAAAGATAGGTGGGAAAGCAAGTTGTGTGGAGGACACAAAGAGTCTGCAAAGGGATATAGATAGGTTAAGTGAATGGGCAAAAATTTGGCAGATAGAGTATAATGTGGGAAAATGTGAGGCTATCCACTTTGGTCGGAAGAATAGAAAAGCAAAATATTACAGCAAGTACAGCAAGTAATTAGGAAGGCAAATGGAATGTTGGCCTTTATTGCAAGGGGGATGGTATATAAGAGTAAGGAAGTCTTGCTACAACTGTACAGGGCATTGGTGAGACCACACCTAGAGTACTGCGTACAGTTTTGATCTCCTTATTTAAGGAGGGATATACTTGCATTGGAGGCAGTTCAGAGAAGGTTCACTAGGTTGATTCCTGGGATGAAGGGCTTGTCTTATGAGGAAAGGTTGAGCAGGTTGGGTCTATACTCATTGGAGTTTAGAAGAATGAGAGGTGATCTTATTGAAAAATATAAAATTCTGGGGGTGCTTGACAGGGTGGATGCTGAGAGGATGTTTCCCCCCGTGGGGGAATCTAGAACTAGGGGGCATAGTTTCAGAATAAGGGGTTGCCCATTTCAGACGGCGATGAGGATGAATTGCTTCTCTCAGAGGGTCGTGAATCTTTGGAATTCTCTACCCCAGAGAGCTGTGGAGGCTGAGTCATTGAATATATTCAAAGCTGAGATAGACAGATTTTTGAACTACAGGGGAGTTGAGGGTTATGGGGAACGGGCAGAAAAGTGGAGTTTAGGCCAAGATCTGATCAGCCATGATCTTATTGAATGGCGGAGCAGGCTCGAGGGGCCGACTGGCCTACTCCTATTTCTTATGTTCTTATGAAATCTCGCCTCAGATATTAGCTGGTTCCAATTATCAGAATAAATGCCATTAGAGCATTAAATGAATACCATATTTATTTTAAAACAACAACAGTCCAATCTTTGAGTAAAATATTTTACAAGACTTAAACACATAATATAAGTTAACTCTCCAGGAGCGCGACATTGTGTGATGTACTGTCCTTTGGATGAGACAGTAAACTGAGGTCTCAACTGCTTGTTCCAGCGGTTCAGATGGATTTTAAATATCTACGGCACTATTTAAAGAAGAGCGAGGAGTTCTCCCAAGGTCCTGACCAACATTCCTCCGTCAAATCAACACCATTAAAACAGACTAACTGGTCGCTCTTCTCATTGCTGCTTGTGGGACCTTGATGTGTGTAAAAGTTCTATTGCTTTTGCCGACAGAATAACAGTGACTGCACTTCAGAGGAACAGGAGGAGGCCATTCAGCCCCTCGAGCCAGTTCTCCCATTCAGTTAGATCATGGCTGATATGTACCTCAACTCCATTTACCTGCCATTGCTCCCTATCACTTAATACCCTTACTTTACAAAAATCTATCGATCTGAGTCTTGAAAATATTAATTGACCCAGAATCCACCGCATTTTCGGGGAGAGTGTTCTGGATTTCCACTACCATTTATGTGAAAAAGTGCTTCCTGATTTCACTCATACATGGACTAGCTCTATTTTAAGATTATTCCCCCTTGCAAGTTTCTTTTTTCATATTCCCTTTTTGCACCTCATTATTTTCTGAGTGCCTAATTGCATTTTACAGCTCTCCCAGTCTGCTGGATTTCCATTATTCCTTGCAAATGTGTAAGACTTTCCTTTTCGCTTGATACTGTTTCTTACATCATTTCTTGATCTGCCCTCTTGAGCATCCCTGATTATAATTGCTCAATCTTTGGTGGCCGTGCCTTCTGTTGCCTAGGCCCTAAGCTCTGGAATTCCCTGCCTAAACCTCTCTGCCTCGCTTCCTCTCTTTCCTCCTTTAAGACGCTCCTTAAAACCTACCTCTTTGACCAAGCTTTTGGTCACCTGCCCTAATTTATCCTTATGTGGCTCGGTGTCAAATTTTTGTCTTAAAATACTTTGTGCTGTGCCTTGGGACGTTTTACTACGTTAAAGGCGCTATACAAATACAAGTTGTTGTTGTTGTTGATCATGGTTGCTTAACTACACAAGTGAAACCTTTGCCTTTTAGGGATATTTACTGGTTTTGTATCATTCCGAATACTTCTTTGAATACGTTTTACTGTTTGTGTGTGGATTTACCCATTAACAGTTCAGCCCAGTTTACTGTGGTCAAAGTTTGTTTTACTTAAATTCAAAACCCTGGTTTGTGACTCCTTCTCCCTCTCAAAGCCTAATATCAAATTCTGTCATATTATGGTCACTATTTGCAAGAAGCCCTTGAAGATGTTTCTGAGAGATGTGATACGGTGCTACCACGGCTTTGGCTCAGTTGTAACACTCGCTCTGAGTCAGAAGCTCATGGATTGAAGTCCCATTCCAGAGACTTGAGCACATAATTTAGGCTGGTACTTCTGTGCAGTACTGAGGGAGAGCGGCACTGTCAGAGGTGCTGTCCTTCGGATGAGACGTTAAACTGAGGCCCCGTCTGCCTTCTCAGGTGGACGGACAAGATCCTACGGCCACTATTCGAAGAAGAGCAGGGGAGTTCTCCCCGGTGTCCTGGCCAATATTTATCCCTCAACCAACATCACTAATACAGATTATCAGGTCATTATCACATTGCTGTTTGTGGGAGCTTGTTGTGCGCAAATTGGCTGCTGCGTTTCCTACATTACAACAGTGACGACACTTTGGTTGTAAATCGCTTTGGGACGTCATGAGGATGTGAAAGGCGCTATAGAAATGCAAGTCTTTCTTTTATATAATTGCAAGTTCTTTTCAGTTTTGTTTTGATTTTCACTAGAATCAGTGTCTAAATAAATTATTATGGAAAGATTTATAACAATCAGTTTTTAATGTGAAGTATACAAAAGTTCCAATTGTAGTCCAGCATTTCTTATCAAACTTGTGGATTATTAGGATTCGGCTGTAGGGAGAGTGACAGAGAAGAAATGAGTATTATGGAGAGATGCTCAGCGGAAGTACTCTGGGAAAAATTAAGTGATGAACTTTCTGAATTACTCCAGCCTCTCCCAACTTTTAATTTTCAGTTTAGAGTAAATTACTTGTGTGATATTACTGTACAATGTTGCTCGCAACAGACAGTGTCCAATTATTTTATGTCTGCAGATTATAGATTTATTTCCTTTGCATCTATCACTGCTCATCCAAATCTACGGGCCTTTGATGATATATTACAGCTATAATATAGTAACATTAATCTTTGACCCCAAATAACCTGGAACGGTTGGATCCTAGATTCAGTATGTTATATTGGTGCTAAGCGACTATTCTAGTGCAAAAATACTTGGAGATTATGGTTCAGGAAAAATCTCCCTCCCTGATTTGAATTGTGTACGAAGTCTTTAAAAAAGCAGGGATTTATCTCAACTCTGTAGACCTTGAGATTAGTGAGGTGCCCGATCTCTTTATCATACCCATGGCCAAGACTCAATCAGACAGGTTGCATTTTTTTCCCTGCAGATATGGAACTTGTCTTTTTACAATCTGGACACTCTAAATTTAGTTTGGAAGAGGAATTTTCCAAAGCAACTTTACCCTGCATTTAATCCTTACATTAACACTGATCAGAAGATCCATAGGCTTTTATTGAGTGTAGGTTATATGTGCAACCAAACATTTGATCCAAAGTTTGTATGAGAAATAAGTTCAGCTGCCTTTCAAAACCTTTCCTGTGCTGACTGCTTCCAGTTCCCATTGAAGGTTAAACACAATTTGTTGCTCTAATCTACACCTTAGCAGTTCTTCTTTATTCAGCAAGATAAGCAGTAATTTTCACTGCCTTCATTGTCGACAGTTCCTGTTTACTCAACGGGTAAATGATAAGAGTTTTGTTTTATTAAGCTGGGCCCAACCAGCTTCAGCTGCTTCAGTGTTCAGTTCCATTCGCAACTCCTCGGATAATGAAGCAGTCCGTGCCCAGGCTTGGGCAGATAAGTGGCAAATAACATTCGCGTCACACAAGTGCCAGGCAATGACCATCTCCAACAAGAGAGAGTCTAGCCACTTCCCCTTGACATTCAACGGGATTACCATCGCCGAATCCCCCACCAACACCACCCTGGGGGTGTCATCATTGACCCGAAACTTAACTGGACCAGCCACATATATACTGTGGCAACAAGAGCAGGTCAGAGGCTGTGTGTTCTGCAGCGAGTGACTCATCTCCTGACTCCCCAAAGCCTTTCCACCATCTACAAGGCACAAGTCAGGAGTGTGATGGGATACTCTCCACTTGCCTGGATGAGTACAGCTCCAACAACACTCAAGAAGCTCGACACCATCCAAGACAAAGCATCCCACTTGATTGGCACCCCATCCACCACATTAAACATTCACTCCCTCCACCACCGGCGCACAGTGGCTGCAGTGTGTAACATCTACAAGATGCACTGCAGCAACTCGCCAAGGCTTCTTCAGCAGCCCCTCCCAAACCCGTGACCTCTACCACCTAGAAGGACAAGGGCAGCAGGCACACGGGAACACCACCACCTCCAAGTTCCCCTCCAAGTCACACACCATCCTGACTTGAAAATATATCGCCGATCCTTCATCGTCGCTGGGTCAAAATCCTGGAACTCCCTACCTAACAGCACTGTGGGAGTACCATCACCACACGGACCGCAGCGGTTCAAGAAAGCGGCTCACCACCACCTTCTCAAGGGCAACTAGGGATGGGCAATAAATGCTGGCATTGCCAGCGACGCCCTGATCCCATAAACGAATTTTTAAAAAATGATCCCGTACATGTCTTACCTTCTCCGGTATTATTACCTTCTCCAGTACCTTATTCAGAGTGGCGGAAGGTGGGAAGTGGTGTTCCACAAGGATCAGTGCTGGGACCACTGTTGTTCACAATTTATATTAACGATTTCGACTTTGGAATCAAAAACACAATTTCTAAATTTGCGGATTACACCAAATTTGGGGGGGATAGTCAATACTGAGGAGGACTGCAACAAATTACAAGAAGACATTAGTAAACTTACAGAATGGGCATATAATTGCTAAATGAAATTCAACACAGATAAATGTGAGATATTACATTTTTGTAAGAAAAATAGGGAGGTCACATATTACTTGGAAAATAAGAATCTAAATGGGGTAGAGGAACAAAGGGATCTAGGAGTACAAATACACAAATCACTAAAAGTATCGACACAGGTTAACAAGGCCATAAAAAAGCAAACCAAGCACAAGGGTTTATTTCTAGAGGGATAGAATTGAAAAGTAGGGAAGTTATGCTAAACTTGTATCGAACCTTGGTTAGACCACACTTGGAGTACTGCGTACAATTTTGGTCGCCATATTATAAAAAGGATATAGAGGCACTGGAGAGGGTGCAGAGAAGATTTACAAGGATGATACCAGAAATGCGAGGGTATACATATCAGGAAAGGATGAACAGGCTGGGTCTCTTTTCTCTTAAAAAGAGAAGGCTGAGGGGTGACCTAATAGAGGTTTTTAAAATCATGAAAGGTTTTGATAGAGTGGATACAGAGAGAATGTTTCCACTTGTGGGGAAGAGCAAAGTTAGAGGCCATCAATATAAGATCCTCACCAAGAAATCAAATAGGGAATTCAGAAGAAACTTCTTTACCCAGAGAGTGGTGAGAATGTGGAACTCGCTACCACAGGGAGTGGTTGAAGTGAATAGTATAGATGCATTTAAGGGGAGGCTAGACAAGCATATGAGGGAGAAGGGAATAGAGGGTTATGCTGATAGATGAGGAAAGAGGGGAGGAGGCTCGAGTGGAGCATAAACGCCGGCATGGGCTGGTTCGGCCGAATGGCCTGTTTCTGTGCCGTATAACCTATGTAATCCTTCACCTGACGAAGGAGCAGCCGCTCCGAAAGCTTGTGATTTCAAATAAAACTGTTGGACTATAACCTGGTGTTGTGCGACTTCTCACTTTTGTCCACCCCAGTCCAACACCGGCATCTCCGCATCATATGTAATCCTAGTAGAGCTCAGTGGCACCATTCCCATCTCTGAGTCAAAAGGTGCAGGGTTCGATCACTGGGTTGGCTTCCAGCGGGGAACTGACATCTGTTGGAAGTGGGTTGTGGGAGCCCATAAAACCCTCTCGCCGTAAAGTACTAACACCCCTATCGGCTGGTATTAAGATGGTTATGGCCATGGAAGTTGCAGCCTGCGAATCCTTTCACTACTTCACACTGCTCTCCAAGGGAAGAGTGCGAAGATACTAAAACAACAGACGTTGGAAGTTCCTATTTGTCTTTTTGTTTTTTGGTATCCCATGCCAACGTTAAGATTAGGCCAAAGCTCCTGCTGCTAACCACACCAATCATGATCTTTCACACCCTGAACAACGTAATTGTCTTCGTGTCAATGTTTTTGTCTTGTATCACCAGAAACGTTTCTCACACATCCAACTGGTTATTCCCAGTACCAAACAGGATTTAATCTGGTTCTGTGAGAGCTATTTTCCTGTTTTTGTATAAACTGAATCAGGAACCACAGCATTATCCATTCCAGCGTTGGCTTTAAACTCCACTGGTTGGATATTCCGCAACAGCCTTTGAGTGGGCCTGGCCTGTTAATACTTAACAATCCTTGGAAAGCTGCAGCTTGTCCAGGCATTTCACTCACAATGTTGGTTGATTTATAAACTATTGTGTGATGTCTCTCCTTTGAAAATTGTGACCCTGCCTCTTCAGCTCAGGATTGAGTAAAACCTGTGTTTGTTCCTCGAGGTCTGAGTTTGCCCATTTTTGAAACGCATCCACATTGGATCCTACAGTTTCTGCTGACGGATTTTTCCGGAGTATTGACTGATGGTTTCAGGTTGGCTAGTTTCCTCAAGAGTCCACTTGAAGCCTGTCAGAGAGTGTTTTGCATCTTGGAAACCTACAAATACCTGTAACAGATTATTTCATCGTGGAAGACATTATCCATCATGTTCTACAAGGCAGCACAACAAGGTAATAAATGAATCAACCGGTACACCTTCCTCTCGTTTCCCCAGTTAAACTCGGATCGCTCAAATATCGTGCATGTTTATTCCTACAACAAACTGTCGCTCCATTGAGCAGATGCGCTGGTTTGTTTAGTTTTGCTCCTCTTTCTTTACCAACTGATGCCTGAGTTGTTATTGTGAACAGTTGTCCGAGTGCAGAGTTAATTTTTTTAGTGAGTTATGATGAGAATTTAAGTCACTGGAAGTACAATATCCAGCTGGTACTGTGGCTCTGTAATAATATGATCGTATACAGCAAAGTGCTTCTCTTTTTGGTCAAAATTCCTCATGCACCAAAGATGCCTAAATTTGTTGATTTGTCCACTTCTGACCATAGCGTACTCCAAACCTGTGATGAAACTTAACTTCTTACTGCCTATTTAATTGAGGATTTTAGGTGTTTTTTGTTTTGCTCTCTACTGTGTACATTTTCCCACATCCTACTTCTAACAACATGTATGAAGGCTCAGTCAGACTCTACAATTAAATAGTTTATTCTGAATTAAAATAAGCACAAGAGCCCCCAGACTTTCTTGGACTGATGTATAGAAATACATAGAATTATAACATGGAAACAGGCCATTCGGCCCAACGAGTCCATGTCAGCCTTTAACCTCCACGTGAGCAAATAGTTCTAATCACACTTACCCACTCTGTGCCCATATCCCTTTATCCCCTTTTCCTTTATCCTCCTCTCCAATCTAATCTTCAATGTTGACACAGTTTCTGCCTCAATCACGAATCCTGGGAGTGAATCTCACAACCTCACAACTCTGTGTGAAGGAGTTTCTCCTGCCCTCTGTTCTAAATCACTGACCCCCTCATTCCAAACCCCTCAATCACTGGAAACAGTCTGCTTCTATTTACCCTGTTCCATCCTTTCATAATTTAAAACATTTCTGTCATATCGCCCCATAATCTGCTTCGTTATGACGAAAAAAGACCCAATTTTTCAAGTCTTCATATTTCTATTTCCTCATACCAGGCGGCATCCTAGTGAAACTTGCTGTACCCTCTCTAGAGCCTCAATATTAATGGAGTGGTTTAGGGAGGGGTGATGGAAATCGGGGTTGGTGGGGCGATAGAAATTGGGGATGCGCAAGAGGCCAGAATTTGGAGGAGCGCAGATATCTTGGAGGGTTGTAGGACTGGAGGAGGTTACAGAGATAGGGAGGGGCGAGGCCATGGAGGGATTTGAATGCAAGGATGAGAATTTTAAATTCTCATTTTAAATTTAAATTTAAATATTCTTAATTGGAATAGAGAATTGGAATTCTCTATTCCAGTGGCACACTTAATAAACACTCTTACCAAATTAAAAAACAGACTTTAAATCATATGTGGCTTTAAGTATATAGAGAGATTAATTCAACACTGTGGGATATGTAACTTCCTAGATTCTTTGATATATAGAACAACAAAGATGTAACTCGCTTTCTCTCTAAACAGAAGATCACTTACTGTAAACTCATTCCAGCATAACTCTCTGGCTAAGCATGCCCATTCTATAAAGATGCAGACAACCTTATGTTGGTTGTGAGGTTCACACACATTGATTGCTCTCTGACCTCAAAATGCCTAAGAACGACCAACATAAATCTATAAGAGCACGTCTCTGACAACAAATTGTCAATCACAGAGGGCTCCAGCCAATCAACAGCTCTTTCCTATTAGGAACATAGGAATAGGAGGAGGCCATTGAGCCCCTCGAGCCTGTTCCGCCATTCAATGAGACCATGGCTGATCTGCGACCTAACTCCATATACCCGCCTTTGGCCCATATCCCTTAATACCTTTGGTTAACAAAAAGCTATCAATCTCCGATTTAAAATTAACAATTGATCTAGCATCAATTGCCGTTTGCAGAAGAGAGTTCCAAACCTCTACCACCCTTTGTGTGCAGAAGTGTTTCCTAATTTCACTCCTGAAAGGTCTGGCTCTAATTTTTAGACTATGGCCCCTAGTCCTAGAATCCCCAACCAGCGGAAATAGTTTCTCTCTATCTACCCTATCCGTTCCCCTTAATATAAGAACATAAGAAATAAGAGCAGGAGTAGGCCATTCGGCCCTTCGAGCCTGCTCCGCCATTCAATGAGATCATGGCTGATCTTCTGCCTCAACTCCATTCACCGGCCCTATCGCCATATCCCTTGATGCCTTTACTAGTCAGAAATCTATCAACTTCTGTTTTGAATATACCCAATGACTGAGCCTCCACAGCCCTCTGGGGTAGAGAATTCCAAAGATTCACCACCCTCTGTGTGAAGAAATTTCTTCTCATCTCAGTCCTGAATGGCCTACCCTTTATCCTGAGGCTGTGGCCCCTGGTTCTAGACTCCCCAGCTAAGGGAAACATTCTCCCAGCATCCATCCTATCAAGCCCTGTAATAATTTTGTATGCTTCAATGAGATCCCCTCTCATTCTTCTGAATTCAAGAGAATACAGGTCTAGTTTACTCAATCTCTTCTCATACGACATTCCCGCCATCCCAGGAATCAATCTCGTGAACCTTCGTTGTACTCTCTCTATGGCAAATATATCCTTCCTTAGGTAAGGAGACCAAAATTTTACACAGTACTCCAGGTGTGGTCTCACCAAGGCCCCATATAATTGGAGTAAGACTTCTCTACTCCTGTACTCAAATCCTCTTGTAATGAAGGCCAGCATACCATTTGCCATCCTAATGGCTTGCTGCACCTGCACATTCACTTTCAGTGACTCATGTACAAGGACACCCAGGTCCCTTTGAGTATCTGCATTCCCCAATCTTTCACTATTTAGGAAATACTCTGCCTTTCTGTTTTTTCTACCAAAGTGGATAACTTCACATTTATCCACATTATATTCTATCTGCCATGTTCTCGCCCACTCACTGAGCCTGTCGAGATCCCCTTGAAGCCTCTTCACATCCTCTTCGCAACTGACACTGCCACCTAGCTTTGTATCATCAGCAAATTTGGAAATGTTACATTTAGTCCCCTCATCCAAATCATTGATATAGATTGTGAATAGCTGGGGCCCAAGCACCGATCCTTGCGGTACCAAACTAGTCACAGCCTGCCATCCTGAAAAAGACCCGTTTATCCCTACTCTTTGTTTTCTGTCTGTTAACCAATTCTCAATCCATGCTAGTATATTACCCCCAATTCCATGTGCCCTAATTTTGTTCACCAACCTCTTGTGTGGGACCTTATCGAAGGCCTTCTGAAAATCCAGATACACCACATCTAGACGGTTCCCCTTTGTCTACTCCACTAGTTACATCCTCAAAGAACTCCAATAAGTTTGTCAAACAGGATTTCCCTTTCATAAATCCATGTTGACTCTGCCCAATCTTACTATTGGTTTCTAAGTGCCCAGTTATTGCATCCTTTATAATAGATTCCAGCATTTTCCCAACTACTGATGGGAGGCTAACAGGTCTGTAGTTCCCCGTTTTCTCTCTCCCTCCTTTCTTAAATAGCAGAGTTACATTTGCTATCCTCCAATCTGCAGGAACCATTCCAGAATCTATAGAATTTTGGAAGATGACAACCAATGCGTCCACTATTCCAATGGCCACCTCTTTCAAAACCCTAGGATGTAGGTCATCCGGTCCTTGGGATTTATCGACTTTTAGTCCCATTAATTTTGCTAGTACTGTTTTTTCACGAATAATAATTTATTTTTCATTCTGGTCACACCCTTGGTTTTCTCATATTTCTGGGAGGTTTTTTGCGTCTTCCTCCGTGAAGACAGAAAAAAAGTATTTATTTCATTTCTGCCATTTCCTCATTCCCCATTATAAATTTTCCCGTCTCTGACTGTAAAGGACCTACATTTACCTTCACCAGTCTTTTCCTTTTCACATACCTATAGAAGCTTTTACAATCCGTTTTTATATTTTTCGCTAGTTTGTGCTCATATTCCATTTTCCCTTTCTTTATCAATTTCTTGGTCCCCCTTTGCTGATTTCTAAAAAGATCCCAATCCTCAGGCCGACTGCTTTTTCTGGCAACTTTATAAGCTTCCTCCTTTGACTTAATATTAGCTTTCATTTCTTTTGTTAGCCATGGTTGGATCACTTTTCCTTTTGGGTTTTTATGCCTGAGAGGAATATATGTTTGTTGCAAATTATGCATTATTTCCTTGAATGTTAGCCATTGTATGTCCACCTTCATACCTTTTAGTGTAGTCTCCCAATCTACCATGGCCAACTTGTCCATCATACCCTTGTAGTTTCCTCTGTTTAGATTGAAGACCTTAGTTTCAGATTGGACTACATCACTCTCAAACTTAATGTAAAATTCAATCATATTATGGTCACTTGTCCCTAAAGGCCCCTTTACCACAAGATTATTGATTAGCCCTTTCTCATTACACAGTACCAGATCCAGAATAGCCTGTTCCCTGGTTGGTTCCTCCACATACTGATCCAGGAAACCATCTCGCATGCATTCCAAGAATTCGTCCTCCACACCATTAGTGGTAATTTGATTTGCCCAATCAATATGTAGATTAAAGTCCCCCATGATTACCGTATTGCCCTTGTTACATGCACTTCTAATCTCTTGATTGATACTGTGCCCTACATTACCATTACTGTTTGGTGGCCTATACACAACTCCCACCAATGTTTTCCGCCCTTTGCTGTTTCTTTGCTCCACCCAAACCGATTCCAGTTCTACATCACGATCTGCCAAGCCAAGATCTTTTATCTCTACCGTACCGATCTCATCCCTTATTAACTGCGCTACGCCACCTCCTTTTCCTTTTTGTCTGTCCTTCCTAAATGTTGAGTACCCCGGAACATTCAGTTCCCAGCTTTGGTTACCCTGCAACCATGTCTCTAATGGCAATTACATCATACACATTTACTTCTATTAGTGCCATTAATTCATCCACCTTGTTACGAATGCTACATGCATTTAGATAAAGTGCCTTCAACTTTGCCTGTTGAATATTTTTCTGCACTTTGACCCTCTTTACTGTTGACCTTTGTTTCTGCTCCCTACTAGTTTTGCTGACTACTTTTCTAACTTGCACTTCCAGCTTTGTTTTTCCCTGACAAACTAGTTTAAATCCTTCCCAACAGCACTAGCAAACCCCTCTGTGAGGATGTTGGTCCCGTTTCTGCTGATGTGTCACCCGTCCACCTTGTACAGGTCCCACCTTCCCCAGAATCGTCCCAACGCCTCAGGAATTCAAATCCCTCCCTCCTACACCATCTCTCCAGCCACGCATTCATCTGGTCTATTCTCCTATTTCTGCTCTCGCTAGCACGTGGCACTGGGAGTAATCCTGAGATTACTACCTTTGAGGTCCTGCTTTTTAATTTATTTCCTAGCTCCCTATATGGCGGGTGAGAACAGAACTAGAGGACATAATTTAAGGATAAGGGCTAAACCATTTAGGACAGAAATGAGGGGGAATTTCTTCACTCAGAGGGTGGTGAACCTGTGGAACTCATTGCCACAGAGGGCAGTGTACGCCAGCTCATTAAATATATTTAAGAGGGAATTAGATATATTTCTACAGGCAAAAGGGGTTAAGGGTTACGGAGAGAAGGCGGGGACGGGATACTGAATTGGAGGATCAGCCATGATCTCATTAAATGGTGGAGCAGGCTCGAAGGGCCGGATGGCCTACTCCTGCTCCTATCTTCTATGTATGTATCTATGTATGTATCTATGTATTCTGCTTGCAGGACCTCGTCCCTCTTTCTACCTATGTCGTTGATACCGATATGGACCACGACCTCTGGCTGTTCACCCTCCCCCTTCAGAATGTCCTGCAGCCGCTCAGTGACATCCTGAAAACTTCGATCAGATCACCCCTTAACCTTCTAAATTCTAGGGAATACAACCCTAATTTGTGTAATCTCTCCTCGTAATTTAACCCTTGAAGTCTGGGTATCATTCTGGTAAACCTACGCTGCACTCCCTCCAAGGCCAATATATCCTTCTCAAGGTGTGGTGTCCAGAACTGCGCGTAGTACTCCAGGTATGGTCTAACCAGGACTTTGTATAGCTGCAGCATAACTTCTACCCCCTTGTACTCTCGTCCTCTAGATATACAGGTCAGCATCCCATTAGCGTTTTTGATTATTTTCTGTACCTTTTCATGACATTTTAATGATCTATGTACCTGGACCCCCAAGTCTCTTTGGATCTCCACTGTTTTTAGCTTTTCACCATTTAGAAAGTACCCTGTTCTAACCTCTTTAGGTCCAAAGTGGATGACCTCACATTTGCCTACATTGAAATCCATTTGCCACAGTTTTGCCCATTCACTTAATCTGTTGATATCCCTTTGTAATTTTAACATTCATCTACAATGCCGCCTATCTTTGTGTCATTGGCAAATTTGGATATATGACTTTCCATGCCATCATCTAATTCGTTAATAAATACTGTGAATAGTTGAGGCCCCAACACAGATCCCTGCGGGACACCACTAGTCACATCCTGTCAATTTCAGTGCCTATCCATTATCCCTACTGCCTGTCTCCTGCCGGTCAGCCAATCTAACCAGGTTGATAATTTGCCCTCAATTCCATGGGCTTCTACAACAACAACAACAACGTGTATTTATATAGCAACTTTAACGTAGTAAAACGTCCCAAGGCGCTGCACAGGAGTATTTTAAGACAAAAAATCTGACACCGAGCCACATAAGGATAACTTAGGGCAGGTGACCAAAAGATTGGTCAAAGAGGTAGGTTTTAAGGAGCGTCTTAAAGGAGGAAAGAGAGGTAGCGAGGCGGAGAGGTTTAGAGCTTAGGGCCTAGGCAACAGAAGGCACGGCCACCAAAGGTTGAGCGATTATAATCAGGGATGCTCAAGAGGGCAGAATTAGAGGAGCGCAGATATCTCGGGGGGTTGTCGGGCTGAAGGAGATTACAGAGATAGGAAGGGGTGAGGCCATGGAGGGATTTGAAAACAAGGTTGAGAATTTTGAAAACGAGGCGCTGCTTAACCAGGAGTCAATGTAGGTCAGCGAGCACAGGGGAAATGGGCGAACGGGACTTGGTGCGAGTTAGGACATGGGCAGCCGAGTTTTGGATGACCTCAAGTTTACGTAGGGTGGAATGTGGGAGGCCAGCCAGGAGTGCATTAGAATAGTCAAGTCTAGAGGTAACAAAGGCATGGATGAGGGTTTCATCAGCGGATGAGGTGAGGCAAGGGCGGAGACGGGCGATGTTACGGAGGTGGAAGTAGGCGGTCTTTGTTATGCTGCGGATATGTGGTCGGAAGCTCATTTCAGCGTCAAATATGACACCAAGGTTGCGAACAGTGTGGTTCAGCCTCAGACAGATGTTAGGGAGAGGGATGGAGTCAGTGGTTAGGGAACGGAGTTTGTGGCGGGGACCGAAAACAATGGCTTCGGTCTTCCCAATATTTAGTTTTGCTCATCCAGAACTGTATATCGGACAAACAGTCTGACAATTTAGACACCGCAGAGGGGTCGAGAGAACAGTCTCTTATTTGAGACTTTATCAAATGCCTTCTGGAAGTCCATATAAATAACATCCATAAACAGTCCCCTGTCCACTACTTTAGTCACCTCCTCAAAAATGTCAATCAGATTTGTCAGGCATGACCTACCTTTCACAAATCCATGCTGGCTCTCTCTGATCAACTGAAAATTTTTGAGGTGTTCAGTCATCCTATCCTCAATGATAGACTCTACCAATTTCCCGACAACAGATGTTAGGCGAACTGGCTATTCTCAAAGATCTCAGAAACAATAGTCAATCAAAGTCACTACCCCAAGTGAGGTCTTATCGGTTGATGTGTGACCAGGGGACTTCTCATAGTCTGACTGCCTGTTGTGCCATGCTGGGCAAATTGAATATAATGACACCTTAATCAGCAAGGTACTGCATAGCACTTCTGAGGAACAATGTAGGTCATTTTTGACAATAGGATAAGATGTTTAGCATTGCAAAAAAGGCTCCTTGGATTGATAACCAATTAATACTTCAGACCTTCTTTTCTTAGGCAGTCCCTCGGAACCGAGGATGACTTGCTTCCACACTAAAAATGAGTTCTCAGGTGACTGATGAGTTCAATGCGGGACCTACAGTCTCTGTCACAGGTGGGGCAGACGGTTCTTGAAGGGGCGGGTGGGTGGGGTGCTTGGGTTGACGTGCGCTCCTTCCGCTGTTTGCGCTTGGCTTCCAGTTGCTCCCGGTGAAGAGACTCGAGGTGTTCGGTGCCTTCCCGGATGCTTCTCCTCCACTTTGTGCGGTCTTGGGCCAGGGATTCCCAGGTGTCGGTGGGGATGTTGCACTTTTTCAAGGAGGCTTTGAGGGTGTCCTTGAAGTGTTTCCTCTGCCCACCTGGGGCTCTCTTGCCGTGTCGGAGCTCCGAGTAGAGCGCTTGTTTTGGGAGTCTCGTATCGGGCATGCGGATGATGTGGCCCGTCCATCAGAGCTGATCGAGCGTGGTCAAAGCTTCGATGCTGGGGATGTTGGCCTGAGCGAGAACATTGACGTTGGTGCGCCTATCCTGCCAATGGATTTGCAGGATCTTGCAGAGGCAGCGTTGGTGGTACCTCTCCAGTGCTTTGAGCTGCCTGCTGTACATGGTTCATGTCTCTGAAGCATACAGAAGGGTGGGTATCACTATTGCTCTGTAGACCATGACTTGGTGCTGGGTTTGAGGTCCTGGTCTTCAAACATTCTCTTCCTCAGGTGACCGAAGGCTGCACTGGCACACTGAAGGCGGTGTTGGACTTCGTCATCGACGTCTGCCCTTGTTGACAGTAGGCTCCCGAGGTAGGGAAAGTGGTCCACGTTGTCCAAGGCCTCGTCATGGATTTTGATAATCGGGGAGCAGTACTGTGTGGCAGGGGCAGGTTGGTAGAGGACTTTTGTCTTACGGATGTTTAGTGTAAGGCCCATGCTCTCGTACGCTTCGGTGAAGGTGTTGACGATGGTTTGGAGTTCGACCTCAGAGTGTGCGCAGATGCAAGCGTCGTCTGCATACTGTAATTCGATGACAGAGGATGGGACGACCTTGGATCTGGACTGGAGGCGACGAAAGTTGAACAGTTTCCCGTTTGTTCTGTAGATTAGCTCCACTCCAGCGGGGAGCTTACTGAGGGTGAGGTGGAGCATTGCAGCCAGGAAGATCGAGAAGAGTGTTGGTGCGATGACACAGCCTTGCTGTATAAATTTATGACTAATCTATGACTGTAAAAGCTTCTATCGATATGTGAAGAGAAAAAGATTGGTGAAGTCAAGCGTAGGTCCCTTGCAGTCAGAATCAGGGGAATTTATAATGGGGAACAAAGAAATGGCTGACAAATTAAATACATACAGGAAACTCTCGTTTAAACGGCACCTAAATATCCGGAATTCTCCATTAACCGGCAAAATTCATACTCCGAAAACTCCTCTCAAATAACCGGCAATGTTTCCGAGTCAGAGTCCGAGTCTCCCGCAAACGCCGAGTTAGTCAGTGGGGGTAGTTCTCCAAAGTGCCACTACTCGGCTTCCTGCCGCTGTCGGAAGTCCGAACACCGCAATAACAGGAGTCTGATTCTCCCGCGCTGCCGGTAGTCTCTTCTGATCCGCCATTTTACTGTGTGTCTCCCGCGCTGCCAGTAGTCTCTTCCTAGCCACCATTTTTCTGTGTGTCTCTCCATCTTTATCGGGAATTATCTCCCCCATCTTGCATTATGGAATTCCCAAAAGCTGGTCCAAGCAAAAGGAAGAGAGTGGTCTTAACTTTAAAACAGAAAATTGAGATATGCCAACGACTAGAAAGGGGAGAGAAGCGTATCAACATTATGAATGAATTCAAAATCGGTTCGTCAACAATCTACAACATCAAATCGCAGAAGGATAAGCTGCTCAAGTTTTATTCAAGCTTGGAGACATCTAAGAGTGTAGAGAAACGGCGTACGCTTCGTAAGCCTAAGCTTGAAGAGCTGGATACTGTGCTTTATGAATGGTTTTCTCTTAAGCGTTCAGAGGGTGTTCCAATTTCCGGACCCATGCTAATCGAGAAAGCGAAGGATTTCTACGAAAGGATGGAGCTCACTGACAAGTGTGCTTTCTCCGAGGGATGGCTAACGTGCTTCAAGTTACGGCACGGGATACAACGACTTGATATTTCCGGGGAGAAGAAATCAGCTGATCACGACGCCGCAGAAGAATACTGCGATTATTTCAACATGATTTGTTGCCAGCACAGATATATAATGCCGATGAAACTGGCTTGTTTTGGAGGTTTTTGCCAGAATCAACGCTTGCTGGGGCTAGTGAGGCTAATGCTTCAGGTTACAAGAAAAATAAAGATCGTGTAACCGTGCTAACATGTGCGAACGCTGCTGGATCACACCGGGTTAAACTTCTTGTTATTGGGAAGTATAAAAATCCCCGTGCATTTAAAAATGTGAGGCACTTACCTGTTGAGTACAAAGATCAAAAAAATGCTTGGATGGATAAGGAAATCTTCTCCTATTGGTTCCATCATATTTTTGTTCCATCTGTGAGGGAACATTTCCGTAAAATAGGGAAACCTGAAGATAGCAAATGCATTTTATTGCTTGATAATTGTAGAGCCCATCTGCATGAATCCGAGTTGGTTTCGGGAAATATTTTCACCATTTATTTGCCACCAAATGTAACTTCTCTCATCCAACCCATGGACCAGGGCGTTATCCAAAATCTGAAGTGTCATTACAAGAAAGACTTCCTACGTAAACTGATAAACCAAGATGACAATATTCACGCATTTCAGAAGGAATACAATATTAAAGATGCCATCTATAATGTTGCATGTTCCTGGAACTTGGTGAAAGGTCACACTCTGAGGCAAGCCTGGCGCAAATTGTGGCCTTCTGTAATGTTTGCTGAAGGTTCTTCTTCAGAGGAGGAATTTCATGGGTTCAATGTTCATCCCAAGAAGAGTACAATAATGGAAATGGTTGGCATGTGAAAAATGTAGGCCCAGCAAACCCTCTACGTCACCTCAGTGAAAGTGATATCGAGCAGTGGGTTGATGCAGATAGAGAAGTTGGTGTTGTGCATATGCTAAGTGATGATGAAATAATTGCGAGTGTTTTGAATCCAAAGAAAGAAAAGGAAAGTGAGATGGAAAGTGAAGAGGATGAGATTTCTGAAGAGAACAAGATTTCTTGGGCTAAAGCTGCAGAAAGATTTTCTTCAATCCTCCAATTTGCTGAAAGGCAGCCTTGCTACTCTGCCCAAGAAGTTATGCAACTCCATATTCTGCATTCCACGTTTCTACAGAAAAGGCAAGAGTCCACTAAGCAAACCGACATCCGCAACATGTTTAAGAAAGCTTCCAAAAGAGTCGAAGCAGCGGAAGTGCCTGAAGAATCTGTGGAATCTGTGGAAATGCATGTTCCTGATGACCCAGCTGGCATGGATATTCCTGATGAACCAGCTGACTTGGAATAAGTGTACAGTCAACTACAGTACTGTATACAGTCGTTTATAAGTTTTGTTTTACTGTTAAGTAATTAAACAGTTATGGATTACCCAGTACTGTATTTAATCAAGCATCTTCCATCATCCATTTAACACAACATTCTGTAGGTGAGTACCCAATTACTGTATACTGCACATTTCTTGATTTTTTTATTTTTGTTTGTTAAAAATAGCCTCGGTAGATAACCCTCTCCATCATCCGGAATTTTTATTCAACCGGCCCCACCCCGGTCCCATCGGTGCCGGATACCAAAGAGTTTCCTGTACTTTGGTTCTGTCTTCACAAAGGAGGACACAAATAAACTCCCAGAGATGTCGGGGAACATAGGGTCTCATGAGAGGGAGGAATTGAATGAAATCACTATTTGTAGGGAAATGGTGTTAGGGAAATTGACGGGATTGAAGGCCGATAAATCCCTAGGGCCTGATAATCTACATCCTAGGGTACTTAAGGAAGTGGCCCTAGAAATAGTAGATGCATTGCTGGTCATCTTTCAAAATTCTATAGACTCTGGAACAGTTCCCATGGATTGGAGGGTAGCTAATGTAACCCCACTATTTAAAAAAGGTGGTCGAGAAAAAACGGGGAATTATAGACCGGTAAGCCTGACATCGGTAGTGGGCAAAATGCTAGAGTCCATTATAAAAGACGTAATAGCAGAGCACTTGGAAAACAGTGACAGGATCGGTCAAAGTCAACATGGATTCACAAAAAGGGAAATCATGCCTGACTAATCTACTGGAATTTTTTGAGGATGAAACTGGTAGACTAGATGAGGGAGAAACAGTGGATGTGGTGTATTTGGACTTTCAGAAGGCTTTCGATAAGGTCCCGCATAAGAGATTAGCGTGCAAAGTTAAAGCACATGGGATTGGGGGTGAGGTACTGATTTGGATAGAGAATTGGTTGGCAGACAGGAAGCAAAGAGTTGGAATAAACGGGTCTTTTTCCGAGTGGCAGGCAGTGACTAGTGGGGTACCACAGGGATCGGTGCTCGGACCCCAGCTATTCACAATATATATTAATGATCTAGACGAGGGAACTAGATGTAATATCTCTAAGTTTGCAGATGACACAAAGCTGGGTGGGTGTGTGTGCTGTGAGGAGGATGCAGAGAAACTCCAGTATGATTTGGACAGGTTGGATGATTGGGCAGATGCATGGCAGATGCAGTATAATGTGGATAAATGCGAGGTTATCCACTTTGGTGGCAAAAACAGGAAGACAGATTATTATCTGAACGGCAATAGATTGGGAAAAGGGGAAGTGCAACGAGATCTGGGAGTCCTTGTGCACCAGTCTCTGAGATCCCCTGGCATGCTCTCCTCCTTCCAAATAAGATAAATGAGATCCTGTATTTGCGCCAGTAGTGCTTCTCAGCCATGTTTTAGCGCCTCGGTGGGGATTCCATCTGCTCCTGAGGCCTTGTTGTTCTTCAGTTGTCGGATGGCCTTTTCAACCTCATGCCGGGCTGGGGTTGTGCTGAGGTGGTGGCGGGTAGCATGCTGTGGGATGGAGTTGAGGACAAATCAAATTGGCCATGGTAGCCTTGAGGAGGAGTTCATAGAGTGCATCCGGGATGGTTTCCTAGAACAGTATGTAATGGAACCAACCAGCGAGCAGGCTATCTTGGATCTGGTACTATGTAATGAGACAGAATTAAAAAATGATCTCATAGTAAAGGTTCCTCTTGGAAAGAGTGATCACAGCATGGTTGAATTTCAAATTCAGTTGGAGGGTGAGAAAGTTGTATCTCAAACCAGTGTCCTGATCTTAAACAAAGGCAATTACAGTGGCATGAGGGCAGAACTGGCTAAAGTGGACTGGAAAAATAAATTAAAGGGTAAGACAGTTGTAATGCAGTGGCGGACATTTAAGGAGATATTTCATAACTCTCAACAAAAATATATTCCAGTGAGCAAGAAAGATTTTAAGAGAAGGGAGCACCATCCGTGGCTAACTAAGGAAGTAAAGGATGGTATCAAATTGAAAACGAAGGCATACAATGTTGCCAAGATTGGTGGGAGACCAGAGGATTGGGAAAATTTTTAAAACCAGCAAAGGATGACTAAAAAAATAATAAAGAGAGAGAAGATGAATTATGAGAGTAAACTGGCAAGAAATATTAAAACAGATAGTAAGAGCTTCTACAGATATATAAAAAGGAAGAGGGTAGCTAAAGTAAACGTTGGTCCCTTAGAGGATGAGACTGGGGAATTAATAATGGGGAACGGGGAAATGGCAGAGACTCTGAACAAATATTTTATATCTGTCTTCACGGTAGAAGACACTAACAACATCCCAATAATGGACAATCAAGGGGCCACAGGGAGGGGGGAACTAAAGACAATCACTATCACTAAGGAAATAGTACTTGGTAAAATAATGGGACTAAAAGACGACAAGTCCCCTGGACCAGATGGTCTGCATCCCAGGGTCTTAAAAGAAGTGGCTGCAGAGATAGTGGATGCATTGGTTGCAATATACCAGAATTCCCTGGACTCTGGAGAGGTCCCAGCGGATTGGAAAACCGCAAATGTAACACCCCTATTTAAGAAAGGAGGGAGACAGAAAGCAGGAAACTATAGACCAGTTAGCCTAACATCTGTCGTTGGGAAAATGCTGGAGTCCTTCACTTAAGGAAGCAGTAGCAGGGCATTTGGAAAATCATAATGCAGTCAAGCATGTCAGCATGGTTTTATGAAAGGGAAATCATGTTTTACAAACTTGCTGGAGATCTTTGAGGATGTAACGAGCAGGGTGGACAAAGGTGAACCAGTGGATATGGTGTATTTGGATTTCCAGAAGGCATTCGATAAGGTGCCACATAAAAGGTTACTGCATTAGATAAGAGCTCACAGAATTGGGGGTAATATATTAGCATGGATAGAGAATTGGCTAACTAACAGAAAGCAGAGAGTCGGGATAAATGGGTCATTTTCCGGTTGGCAAACGGTAACTAGTGGGGTGCCACAGGGATCGGTGCAGGGGCCTCAACTATTTACAATCTACATTAATGACTTGGCTGAAGGGACCGAGTGTAATGTAGCCAAGTTTGCGGATGATACAAAGATGGGTGGGAAAGCAAGTTGTGCAGAGGACTCCAAGAATCTGCAAAGGGATATAGACAGGCTAAGTGAGTGGGCAAACATTTGGCAGATGGAGTATAATGTGGGAAAGTGTGAGGTTATACACTTTGGCAGGAAAAATAAAAAAGCAAATTATTATTTAAATGGAGAGAGATTACAAAATTCTACAGTTCAGAGGGACCTGGGAGTCCTTGTGCATGAAACACAAAAAGTTAGCATGCAGGTACAGCAAGTAATCAAAAAGGCGAATGGAATGTTGGCCTTTATTTCAAAGGGGTTGGAGTATAAAAGCAGGGAAGTCCTGCTACAACTGTACAGGGTATTGGTGAGACCACACCTTGAGTACTGTGCACAGTTTTGGTCTCCTTATTTAAGGAAGGATATACTTGCATTGGAGGCAGTTCAGAGACGATTCATTCGGTTAATTCCAGAGATGAGGGGGTTGACTTATGAAGAAAGGTTGAGCAGGCTGGGCCTGTACTCATTGGAATTTAGAAGAATGAGAGGTGATCTTATTGAAACATGTAAGATATTGAGGGGGCACAACAAGGCAGATGCAGAGAGGATGTTTCCCCTCGTGGGGAAATCTCGAACGCGGGGGCACAGTTTTAGAATAAAGGGTCGCCCTTTTAGAACTGAGATGAGGAGGAATTTCTTCTCTCAGAGGGTCGTAAATCTGTGGAATTCTCTGCCCCAGAGAGCTGTGGAGGCTGGGTCATTAAATACATTTAAGGTGGAGATAGACAAATTTTTGCAAGATAAGGGAGTGAAGGGTTATGGGGAGCAGGCGGGGAAGTGGCTTTGATCCCAAGATCAGCCATGATCTTATTGAATGGCAGAGCAGGCTTGAGGGGCCAAGTGGCCTATTCCTGCTCATATTTCTTATGTTCTTATGTTCCAAATCTGGCATTAAAGTCACCAAGGAGGATCAGCTTGTCGCCCGTCGGGACTCGGGACAGGGATTGTTCGAGGCTGGCGTAGAATTCCTCTTTGGTCTCGTCTGTGGCTTCCAGTGTTGGGGCGTACGCACTGATGACCGTAGTGCACTGGTTCCAGGCTAGGGTGAGCCATAGAGTCATGAGGCGTTCGTTTATTCCACAAGGGGAGTCTCTGAGATGTTCAACTGGCTCATTTTTTATGGCGAAGCCTACCCCATGGAGGTGCTGTTCTTCTTCAGGTTCGCCTTTCCAGAAGAAGGTGTAACCACCACCTTGTTCCTTGAGCTGGCCTTCCCCTGCCCGCTGGGTCTCGCTTAGGGCGGCGATGTCTATGTCGAAATGTCTGAGCTCCCGGGCAACAATAGCAGTACGGCGTTCCGGTCTGTCGCTGTTGAGGTTGTCCATGAGGGTCCTGACGTTCCAGGTCCTAAACTTTATTTTAAAGGGTGGAAGATGCCTGTGCGTGAATTCTTTTAACGTGGGGTGGCTGTCGCATACCAGATAGAGTGGAGGAACAGAGAGATCTTTGGGGGCAGATACATAAATCTTTAAAAGTGCAAGTGCAGGTAGAAATTATATGAAAGGCAAATGAGATTCTGGGTTTTCTACAAGGGACATTGAATATAAAAGCAAGGACATGATAGAATCATAGAAATTTACGGCACAGAAGGAGGCCATTCAGCCCATAGTGTGTGCCAGCCGAAAAAGAGCTATCCAGCCTAATCCTACTTTCCAGCTCTTGGTCCTTAGCCTTGTAGGTTACGGCACTTCAAGTGCATATTCATATCCAAGTACTTTTTAAATACGATGAGGGTTTCTGCCTCTACCACCCTTTCAGGCAGTGAGTTCCAGACCCCTACCACCCTCTGGGTGAAAAAATTTCATCTCAACTCCCCTCTAATCCTTGTACCAATTACTTTTAATCTATGCCCCCTGGTTATTGACCCCTCTGCTAAGGGAAATAGTTCCTTCCTATCCACTCTATCTAGGCCCTTGATAATTTTATACACCGTAATTAAGTCTCCCCTCAGCCTCCTCTGTTCCAAAGAAAACAACCCCAACCTAGCCAATCTTTCCTCATAGCTAAAATTCTCCAGTCCTGGCAACATTCTCGTAAATCTCCTCTACCCTCTCTAGTGCAATCACATATTTCCTGTAATGTGGTGACCAGAACTGTACGCTGTGGCCTAACTACAACAAGAACAACAACTTGTATTTATATAGCGCCTTTAACATAGTAAAACGTCCCAAGGCGCTTCACCGGAGTATTAAAAGACAAAAATATATATATTTTTTTAATTAGTGTTTTATTTCTGACCAGTCTGCCATGCGGGACCGTAATCATGCCCCTTACATTGAAGTCTAAATGATTGATATATACCACAAAAAGCAAGGGACCTAGTACTGAGCCCTGCGGAACCCCACTGGAAACAGCCTTCTAGTCACAAAAGCACCCGTCGACCATTACCCTTTGCTTCTTGCCACTGAGCCAATTTTGGATCCAACGTGCCACTTTCCATGGATCCCCTGGGTTTTTACTTTTCTGACCAGTCTGCTATGTGGGACCTTGTCAAAAGCCTTACTAAAGTCCATGTCGACTACATCAAACGCACTACCCTCACCGACCCTCATCGTAACCTCCTCAAAAAGTTCAATCAAGTGAGTCAGACACGACCTTCCCTTAACAAATTCATGCTGACTGTTCTAATGTGATGTTGAATTTGGACAAATTTGTACTGGTTGGACCACAATTGCAGCATTGCATGCCGTTCATTCTAGTTCATATTAGAGCAGTGGAAAGAGGACAGTGAAGGTTCACTGGAACGATGCCAGGAATGGAAGGTTATAAGGAACGCATAAACAATCGCAGCTGTTTTCAGTGGAAGAGAGAAGGTTAAGGTTAGAGGGGGTTCATAAGAGGTTTACAAAATTATGAAGAGTTTTTGGAGAGTAGATAGTGAAAGATTGTTTCCATTGGTTGATTAATTTGTAACGGGGGTATAGACTCAGGGTTACCACTGGAACAAAGGGGGAAGTTAGAAGATTTTTTTGTACACAGGTTATTCGAGCATCGAATTCTTTGCCCCAAGTAGGTTTTGAAGTAGAGACTGTAACATCATTTGAAAGGAAATTGATTTAGTAATTGAAAAGGAAGAATATAAAAGGTTGCAGGAAAATGGGATTAGAGAGCTCCACTTGAGCTAGTACTAGCTCAGGTGCTATGGGCCGAATGGTCTCCTGTGCTGCAATTTCTATAATTCTATGATTCATAGTGGGCTGGATTTGTACAATCGTAGAGTTGAAAGTCAGATTCTATCCGGCTGGGCCTCTCGGTCTCTTTTCAAAAATATGCTTTGTTTGACAAGACAGTGTTGGAACCAGTGGTACTTTAGCGCTGTTGTAAAATATTGCTTTATTTCTGAATGTTTATCATTTGGCTAAGCTGCTAGAACATCTTGCCGTGTTTAGTATAGAGGTTTATTTTATTTAGAAAACTCCTGAGCACTTTTCAATGGGTTCTATTTACAAAGTGTAGCAGGTTTTGTGGTTTTCTCCACCGACATGCTAATTACGTTTCCCTTGGACAAATGCGTTGTTCAGCTCAATGTCTGTTACAGGATCCTATAAGGTTGGTGTTCAATAAATATCCATTCAGAAATGTCAGATCACAAAGAGCCCACAGTAAGTGTCTGTATATGCCAGCTCTTTAATAGAGGTCCTTACATTATTGAGAAGTTAGCGAGTTGAACCCTGCAGAATGAAAGTGGTTCCCCCCTTCCCATCAGTGACTGCCATTAACAGAGTAAAAGTTCATTGATTGCACACAATGTCTGCACTAAGTCACTCAGAACGAAACTTATCTTCAGGAAACTGTTATGCAGACAGGAACAGGAATTGAGCATGGAGTGTATCCAAGTCTCTTGTTTGAAGAGGTTTACAGTAACTCTTTGTGTCTGTAACTGAGAAAAATGCTGGATGACCCCACAATTATATTTGTTAAAATCGTTAAAATGTGCAGCTGTATCCGAAGGTCTGGCTAACTCTGAACATTTTATTTTTGAGATCTTTAAGGGAAAAATTTGCTGAATTTAATTTAAAATCAGTCCTCTTGTGTGCTCATCTTGTGCGCCATTGCACCACCGCACCATGGCTAGCTCTTGCATTTTGGCCACTGTGTTCTGATGCTTCATAGCCATGGCTTGAAATTCAGCATGGGACAAAGGAAACAAAGTGATAACAGCAGTCCTGAAAATGTTTTCAGTCAACCTGTTTAAATGGTAAATTCAGTTAGTTGTAGACTTTTATCAAAGTTTGTTAATTGTTTACACTTTAACTTATTTATCTGACATCTGTCACAGGAGCTCTACAGCCAATATTACACACTTCTGCTCAGAAAGAAGCTTCTTGGTTCATGGGATCTGTGCCAGTGCTCTCTGCACACCAGAGCTCTAATCTCAGCTCCCTGCTCTTACCTCAGACCTTTCAATATTTTTCTTTTTCAAGTGTTTCATTCTCTCTTAAATGTTGTGATTGGGTGAGCTTCAATGGACATATTCTAACAACGAAGTGTGTGCAATAATTCCTCTCCCCTGCCCACCCTTTATGCTTCTAATACTCATCCTGAGATTATACGCCTCTTGTTACTAGTTCACTGATTGCTGGAGATAACGTTTCACCAATTACCCTCTGAAAACCTAACATGATTTTGACAACTGGGAAGCTGGGATTGTTCTCCTTAGAGCAGAGAACGTTTAGGGAAGATTTGATACAGGTGTTCAAAATTATGAGGGGTTTTGATAAGAGTAGATAGGGAGAAACTGTTTCCAGTGGCCGGAGAGTCGATAACCAGAGGACACAGATTTAAGATAATTGGCAAAAGAACCAGGCTGAAGACAAGGAGAATTTTTTTTACGCAGCGAGTTGTTATGTTCTGGAATGCACTGCCTGAAAGGGTGGTGGAAGCAGGTTCAATAGTAACTTTCAAAAAGGAATTGGATAAATACTTGAAAATGAAAGATGTGCAGGGCTATGTGGAAAGAGCAGGGAATGGGCCTAATTGGATTGTTTTCAAAGAGCTGGCACAGGCACAATGGGCCGAATGGCCTCCTTCTGTGCTGTAAGATTCTATGATTTCTATCTAAGACTACCTTTAAATTCAGCCCAAAGCTTATGGGGGACATTTATTTCTCGGCTCTTTATTCTGGATCACTGCCCATCCCTGTGAATTAATTTGGGTTCTTGGTTATTTTCATGATTCATTCGAGGGTATTTACTGAGGCTAACCCAATAATACTACACTTCTAACCTAAGCTCCTGGGCAAAGTCAGTGCATTGGGAGGGGTAAACATCTCTTAAACTGGAAGCCATACTGGTGTTTTGCTCAGGGAAGATACTAACCAAGAATTCATGGTTGACTTTGGTCTTTACAATTAGTACCTCACCACCTGAACTGGAAGTGCTTGAATGATTGTACCACTGATAGCATTTCCCCCTAACATCATGTTTGGGTTTTAATTTACATACATGAGGTTTGTACCGAGTTTTCACATCCTGATTTACTGAAGTCACCAAGGTAAGCCACCTAATAAATTATAATTTCCAGCAATTGTTGTGAGAAACTTAACACTCCAGAAATTTGTCTTTGTCTGTCGTTGGGAAAATGATGGAGTCCTTCATTAAGGAAGCAGTAGCAGGGCATTTGGAAAATCATAATGCAGTCAAGCAGAGTCAGCATGGTTTTATGAAAGGGGAATCATGTTTAACAAATTTGCTGGAGTTCTTTGAGGATGTAATGAGCAGGGTGGACAAAGGTGAGCCAGTGGATGTGGTGTATTTGGATTTCCAGAAGGCATTCGATAAGGTGCCACATAAAAGGTTACTGCATAAGATAAGAACTCACGGAGTTGGGGTAATATATTAGCATGGATAGAGAATTGGCTAACTAACAGAAAACAGAGAGTCGGGATAAATGGGTCATTTTCCGGTTGGCAAACAGTAACTAGTGGGGTGCCACAGGGATCGGTGCAGGGGCCTCAACTATTTACAATCTACATTAATGACTTGGCTGAAGGGACCGAGTGTAATGTAGCCAAGTTTGCGGATGATACAAAGATGGGTGGGAAAGCAAGTTGTGCAGAGGACTCAAAGAATCTGCAAAGGGATATAGACAGGCTAAGTGAGTGGGCAAACATTTGGCAGATGGAGTATAATGTGGGAAAGTGTGAGGTTATCCACTTGGCAGGAAAAATAAAAAAGCAAATTATTATTTAAATGGAGAGAGATTACAAAATTCTACAGATCAGAGGGACCTGGGGGTCCTTGTGCATGAAACACAAAAAGTGAGCATGCAGGTACAGCAAGTAATCAAAAAGGCAAATGGAATGTTGGCCTTTATTGTAAGGGGATTGGAGTATAAAAGCAGGGAAGTCCTGCTACAACTGTACAGGGTATTGGTGAGACCACACCTTGAGTACTGCGTACAGTTTTGGTCTCCTTATTTAAGGAAGGATATACTTGCATTGGAAGCAGTTCAGAGATAGAAACATAGAAACATAGAAAATAGGTACAGGAGTAGACCATTCGGTCCTTTGAGCCTGCACCGCCATTCAATGCGTTCATGGCTGAACATGCAACCTCAGTACCCCATTCCTGCTTTCTCGCCATACCCCTTGATCCCCCTAGTTGTGAGTGTTATATCTAACTCCCTTTTGAATATGTTTAGCGAACTGGCCTCAACAACCTTCTGTGGAAGAGAATTCCATAGATTCACCACTCTCTGGGTGAAGAAGTTCCTCCTCAGCTCAGTCTTAAATGGCTTCCCCTTAATCCTTAGACTGTGACCCCTGGTTCTAGTTTTCCCTAACATTGGGAACATTCTGCCCGCATCTAATTTGTCTAAACCAGTCAGGATTTTAAATGTCTCTATAAGATCCCCCCTCATTCTTCTGAACTCCAGAGGATACAAGTTCAGTTGACCCAATCTTTCTTGATATGTCAGTCCGGCCATCCCAGGAATCAATCTAGTGAACCTTCGCTGCACTCCCTCAATAGCAAGAATGTCCTTCCTTAAGTTAGGAGACCAAAACTGCGCACAATACTCCAGGTGTGGCCTCACCAAGGCCCTGTACAACTGCAGCATCACCTCCCTACTCCTGTACTCAAATCCCCTTGCTATGAAGGCCATCATTCCGTTTGCTTTCTTGACTGCCTGCTGCACTTGCATTCCCACCTTCAGTGACTGATGTACCATGACGCCCAGGTCTCGTTGCACTTCCCCTTTCCCTAATCTGCCACCATTCAGGTAATAGTCCGCCTCTCTATTTTTACCACCAAAGTGGATAACCTCACATTTATCCACATTGTACTTCATCTGCCATACATTTGCCCATTCACCCAACCTGTCCAGGTCACTCTGTGGCCTCCTAGCATCCTCCTCATTGTTCACACTGCCTCCCAATTTAGTGTCATCCGCAAATTTGGAGATATTACATTTAATCCCTTCGTCCAAATCATTAATATATAATGTAAACAGCTGGGGTCCCAGCACCGAACCCTGCGGTACCCCGCTGGTCACTGCCTGCCATTCTGAAAAGTACCCATTTACTCCTACTCTTTGTTTCCTGTGTGCCAACCAGTTCTCAATCCACGTCAACACATTACCCCCAATCCCATGTGCTTTAACTTTGCTCACCAATCTCTTGTGTGGGACCTTGTCGAAGGCCTTCTGAAAGTCCAAATACACCACATCTACTGGTTCCCCCCTGTCCACCCTATTGGAAACATCCTCAAAAAATTCCAGAAGATTTGTCAAGCATGATTTCCCTTTCACAAATCCATGCTGACTTGGACCTATCATGTCGCCACTTTCCAAATGGTCTGTTATGACATCTTTAATAATTGCTTCCATCATTTTACCCACGACCGATGTCAGGCTGACCGGTCTATAATTCCCTGCTTTCTCCCTCCCTCCTTTTTTAAAAAGAGGGGTTACATTGGCCACCCTCCACTCCATCGGAACTGATCCAGAGTCTAAGGAATGTTGGAAAATGATCGTCAATGCATCCACTATTTCCAAGGCCACCTCCTTAAGTACTCTGGGATGCAGACCATCAGGCCCCGGGGATTTTTCAGCCTTCAGTCCCATCAATTTCCCCAATACCTTTTCCCGACTAATAAGGATTTCCCTCAGCTCCTCCCTCTTACCAGATCCTCTGACCCCTTTTATTTCCGGCAGGTTGTGTGTGTCCTCCACAGTAAACACCGAACCAAAGTACTTGTTCAATTGATCTGCCATTTCCTTGTTCCCCATTACGACTTGCCCTGTTTCCGACTGCAGGGGACCTACGTTTGTTTTTACTAACCTCTTTCTTTTTACATATTTATAGAAGCTTTTGCAGTCCATTTTAATGTTCTCTGCAAGCTTCCTTTCATATTTTATTTTCCCTGCCCTAATCAAACCCTTCGTCCTCCTTTGCTGAGTTTTGAAGTTCTCCCAGTCCCCGGGTTTGCTGCTACTTCTGGCCAATTTGTATGCAACTTCCTTGGTTTTAATACTATCCCTGATTTCCCTTGTTAGCCATGGTTGAGCCACCTTCCCTTTTTTATTTTTACACCAGACCGGGATGTACAATTGTTGTAGTTCATCCATGCGATCTCTAAATGTCTGCCATTGCCCTTCCACTGATAGCCCCTTAAATATCGCTTGCCAATTTAACCTCGCCAATTCACGCCTCATACCATCAAAGTTGCCCTTATTTAAGTTCTGGACCATGGTCTCTGACTTAACTGTTTCCTTCTCCATCCTAATGTAGAACTCCACCATACTATGGTCACTCTTCCCCAGGGGGCCTCGTACCACAAGATTGCTGATTAGTCCTTCCTCATTACACAACACCCAGTCCAGGATGGCCTCCCCTCGAGTTGGTTCCTCAACATATTGGTTTAGGAAACCATCCCTTAAACACTCCAGGAAATCCTCCTCCACCGTATTGCTTCCAGTTTGAGTAGCCCAATCTATATGCATATTAAAGTCACCCATGATAACTGCCGTGCCTTTTTTGCACGCACCTCTGATTTCCTGTTTCATACCCTCCCTCACCTCACCACTGCTGTTTGGAGGTCTGTACACAACTCCCACTAACGTTTTCTGCCCTTTGGTGTTCTGCAGCTCAACCCATATTGATTCCACATCCTCCAAGCTGATGTCCTTCCTAGCTATTGCATTAATCTCCTCTTTAACCAGCAATGCTACCCCACCCCCTTTTCCTTTTATTCTATCCTTTCTGAATGTTGAATACCCCTGGATGTTCAGTTCCCAGCCTTGATTGTTCTGGAGCCACGTCTCTGTAATCCCAATCACATCGTATCCGTTAACATCTATTTGCACAGTCAATTCATCCACCTTATTACGGATACTCCTTGCATTAAGACACAGAGCCTTTAGGCTTATTTTATTAACATCCTTTGTCCTTTTAGACTCATGATTTAGTATGGCCCTTTGTGTTTCTTGCCTTTGTTTACTCGGCCTTCCCCTATTGTTTCTCACCCTTCTAACATTTGTTTCTGACTGCATATTACTTCCCCCTGTTTCGCTACATAGGTTCCCCTTCCCCTGCCATATTAGTTTAAATCCTCCCGAACTGTTTTAGCAAATATTACCCCGAGGACATCGGTTCCAGTCCTGCCCAAGTGATTCACTCGGTTGATTCCTGAGATGAGGGGGTTGACTTATGAAGAAAGGTTGAGCAGGTTGGGCCGATACGCATTGGAATTTAGAAGAATGAGAGGTGATCTTACTGAAACATATCAGATACTGAGGGGGCTCGACAAGGTAGATGCAGAGAGGATGTTTCCCCTCATGGGGAAATCTAGAAGGCGGGGGCATAGTTTCAGAATAACGGGTCGCGCTTTTAGAACTGAGATGAGGAGGAATTTCTTCTCTCAGAGGGTCGTAAATCTGTGGAATTCTCTGCCCCAGAGAGCCGTGGAGGCTGGGTCATTAAATACATTTAAGGTGGAGATAGACAGATTTTTGCAAGATAAGGGAGTGAAGGGTTATGGGGAGCGGGCAGGGAAGTAGCTTTGAGCCCAAGATCAGCCATGATCTTACTGAATGGCGGAGCAGGCTCGAGGGGCCAAGTGGCCCATTCCTGCTCCTATTTCTTTTGTTCTTCTGTTCTTATGTCTCCTAAAGCTAAATGTTGAGGTGGCACTGCTGGTAAAATTTTATGTAACATGAAAAGCAAAGAAACGAAACACCCAAGTAAACACTCAGGTAATCTGGTTTCAGCTCAAACCAGGCATGGTGCAGAAAAGGTGAGCAGCTATTTTTAGGACTGAAAGAAACTCAGTGCCCAGGGAGGTGCTCTGGAAGAAGCAGCTGGTGGTTAAATGTGATCTTGCAAAACCAGTGTAATTGGAACGATGCTTAGAAACGGTTCAATGACATGGGAAGGGTGGCCAGACCTGCAGAGATAGTGGGAGAGATCGAAATGTACAAAGGTACCTTAAAACAGGAAATAAGAGGGTTACAGAGAATTTCATCCTGATGACTGTGAATACAGTGTGACAAAAATGGAGTAGTTTGTCCACAGTGTATTTTTGTTTTCATAGAATCATAGAAGTTTACGGCACAGAAGGGAACAGAAACTATCAGGGAAAGGCACAAACGAAAAGTGGAGCTTTTTCATGGAGCAATTACTGCGTGTCCTTGATAGGTATGTCCCTGTCAGGCAGGGAGGAAATGGCCGAGTGAGAGAACCATGGTTCACAAAAGAGGTTGAATGTCTAGTCAAGAGGAAAAAGGAAGCGTATGTAAGGATGAGAAAACAAGGTTCAGTTGGGTCGATTGAGGGGTACAAGGTAGCAAGGAATGAGCTAAAAAAAGAGCTTAGGAGAGCTAGGAGGGGGCATGAGAAGTCCTTGGCGGGTCGGATCAAGAAAAACCCCAAGGCTTTTTACTCTTATGTGAGAAATAAAAGAATGACCAGGGTGAGGGTAGGGCCGGTCAAGGACAGTAGTGGGAACTTGTGCATGGAGTCAGAAGAGATAGGAGAGGTGATGAATGAATACTTTTCGTCAGTGTTCACCGAGGAGAGGGGCCATGTTCTTGAGGATGAGAGTGTGATAAAGGTGGATAGGCTGGAGGTGGTAGATGTTCTGAGGGAAGATGTTTTAGCAATTTTGAAGAACCTGAGGGTCGATAAGTCCCCTGGGCCAGATGGGATATATCCTAGGATTCTTTGGGAGGCAAGGGAGGAGATTGCAGAGCCTCTGGCTTTGATCTTTGGGTCCTCACTGTCCACGGGGATGGTGCCAGAGGACTGGAGAGTGGCGAATGTTGTTCCTCTCTTCAAGAAAGGAAATAGGAATGACCCTGGTAATTATAGGCCGGTTAGTCTTACTTCGGTGGTTGGTAAGATAATGGAAAAGGTCCTGAGGGATAGGATTTATGACCATTTGGAAAGGGGCAACTTAATCAGGGATAGTCAACACGGATTCGTGAAGGGTAAGTCTTGCCTAACAAATTTGATTGAATTCTTTGAGGAGGTAACTAAGTGTGTAGATGAAGGTAGAGCAGTTGATGTCGTATACATGGATTTTAGTAAGGCGTTTGATAAGGTTCCCCATGGTCGTCTCATGAAGAAAGTAAGGAGTTGTGGGATAGAGGGAAATTTGGCCGATTGGATAAGTAACTGGCTATCTCATAGAAGTCATGATGTGGAGATGCCGGCGTTGGACTGGGGTGGACAAAAATGAGAAGTCGCACAACACCTGCTACTCTACCTGAGGAAGGAGCGAACAGCTCCGAAAGCTTGTAAAATTAAATAAATCTGTTGGACTATAACCTGGTGTTGTGCGACTTCTCATTTTTATCTCATAGAAGGCAGAGGGTGGTGGTGGATGGAACATTTTCGGACTGGAGACCAGTTACCAGCGGTGTGCCACAGGGGTCGGTGCTGGGTCCTCTGCTGTTTGTGATTTTTATCAATGACTTGGAGGAGGGGACTGAAGGGTGGATCAGTAAATTTGCTGATGACACCAAGATTGGTGGAGTAGTGGATGAGGTGGAGGGCAGTTGTAGGCTGCAAAGAGACATTGATAGGATGCAGAGCTGGGCCGAAAAATGGCAGATGGAATTTAACCCTGATAAGTGCGAGGTGATTCATTTTGGTAGGGCAAATTTGAATAAGGATTACAGTGTCAACGGCAGGGTTCTGAGGAACGTGGAGGAGCAGAGGGATCTGGGGGTTCATATCCACAGATCTCTGAAGGTTGCCACTCAAGTGGATAGAGCAGTAAAGAAGGCCTATGGTGTGTTGGCGTTTATTAACAGAGGGTTTGAGTTTAAGAACCGTGAGGTTATGCTGCAACTGTACAGGACCTTGGTGAGACCACATTTGGAATATTGTGTGCAGTTCTGGTCACCTCACTATAGGAAGGACGTGGAAGCATTGGAAAGAGTGCAAAGGAGATTTACCAGGATGCTGCCTGGTTTGGGGGGGAGGTCTTATGAGGAAAGATTGAGGGAGTTGGGGCTTTTCTCTTTAGAGCGGAGGAGGATGAGAGGCGACTTAATAGAGGTTTATAAGATGATGAGGGGGATAGATAGAGTGGATGTTCAGAGACTATTTCCTCGGGTAGAGGCAGCTGTTACAAGGGGGCATAACTATAAGGTGCATGGGGGGAGATATAGAAGGGATGTCCGAGGTAGATTCTTTACTCAGAGAGTGGTTGGGGTGTGGAATGGACTGCCTGCTGTGATAGTGGAGTCGGACACTTTAGGAACTTTCAAGCGGTTATTGGATAAGCACATGGAGCACACCAGAGTGATAGGGAGTGCGATAGCTTGATCTTGGTCTCGGACAATGCTCGGCACAACATCGAGGGCCGAAGGGCCTGTACTGTGCTGTACTGTTCTATGTATTCTATGTAGAAGGAGGCCATTCGGCCCATCGTGTCTGTGCCGGCCGAAAAAGAGCTATCCAGCCTAATCCAACTTTTCAGCTCTTGGTCCGTAACCATGTAGGTTACGGCACTTCAAGTGCACATCCAAGTACTTTTTAAATGCAATGAGGGTTTCTGCCTCTAACACCCTTTCAGGCAGTGAGTTCCAGACCCCTATCACCCGCTAGGTGAAAACATTTCTCCTCAACTCCCCTCTAATCCTTCCACCAATTACTTTAAATCTATGCCTCCTGGTTATTGACTTCTCTGTGAAGGGAAATAGTTCCTTCCTATCCAATCTATCGAGGCCCCTCGTAATTTTATACACCTCAATTAAATCTCCCCTCAGCCTCCTGTGTTCCAAAGAAAACAACCCCAGCCTATCCAATCTTTCCTCATAGCTAAAATTCTCCAGTCCTGGCAACATCCTCGTAAATCTTGTCTGTACCCTCTCTAGTGCAATCACATCCTTCCTGTAATGTGGTGATCAGAACTATACGCAGTACTCTAGCTGTGGCCTAACTAATGTTTTATACAGTTCCAGAATAACTTCCCGGCTCTTATATTCTATGCCTCGACTAATAAAGGAAAGTATCCCTTATGCCTTCTTAACCACCTTATCTACCTGTCCTGCTACCTGTGGACATGCACTCCAAGGTTCCTCTGTTCCTCTACACTTCTCAGTATCCTACCATTTATAATGTATTCCCTTGCCTTATTAGCCCTCCTCAAATGCATTATCTCACACTTCTCCAGACTGAATTCCATTTGCCACTTTTCTGCCCACCTGACCAGTCCATTGATATCTTCCTGCAGTTTACAGCTTTCTTCCTCACTATCACCCACACGGCCAATTTTTGTATCATCTGCAAACTTCTTAATCATGCCCCTTACAATGAAGTCTAAATGATTGATATATACCACAAAAAGCAAGGGACCTAGTACTGAGCCCTGCGGAACCCCACTGGAAACAGCCTTCTCGTCACAAAAGCACCCATCAACCATTACCCTTTGCTTCTTGCCACTGAGCCAATTTTGGATCCAACTTGCCACTTTTCCATGGATCCCCTGGGCTTTTACTTTTCTGACCAGTCAGCTATGTGGGACCTTGTCAAAAGCCTTGCTAAAATCCATGTAGACTACATCAAACTTCCTACCCTCATCGACCTTCCTTGTTACCTCCTCAAAAAATTCAATCAAGTTAGTCAGTCACAACCTTCCCTTAACAAATCCATGTTGACCATGCTTGATTAATCCGTGCCTTTCTAAATGACGAATAATACTCAGAATTTTTCCAATAATTTGCCCACCACTGAGGTTAGACTGACTGGCCTGTAATTACTCGGTCTATCCCTTTCTCCATTTTTAAACAACGGTACAACGTTAGCAGTCCTCCAGTCCTCCGGCACCACAGTTGTAACCAGACAGGATTGGAAAATGATGGTCAGATCCTCCGCTATTTCCTCCCTTGCTTCTCGTAACAGCCTGGGATACATTTCATCTGGGTCTAGCGATTTATCTACTTTCAAAGATGCTACTTATTTCCTCTCTCACTATGTTTATCTCATTTAATATTTCACACTCCTCCTCAACTACAATGTCTGCATCGTCTCCCTCTTTTGTGAAGACAGATGCAAAGTATTCTTGAAGAACCATACCCATATCTTCTGCCTCCATGCACAAGTTACCTTCTTATCTCCTGTCCCTCATGCCTGTTTTTACTGATCTACACTGGCACTCTGTCCTCCAAATTATTACATTTAAGCTCCTTGTCCTTATCTCTCCACGGCTTTGTCCCTCCCTTTCTCTGCCACTTCCTCTAGCCGCTCGAAGTTACGCAGCTTACAGCAAACCACTATTGAAGGGATAATTACAAGTCCTAGCCCTTTTCGGGCTACCCCAGATCAGGCGTATTCCCCAGACGTTCACCTTCAACTAAAGTTAAAGATAGCCGAATTGTATAAGACGCTTAATTGGGTCTAAAGGTCGGACTACCTCTCCCTAAAGGAAAGGAACGACATGAAGATATTACCGTCCTCCGGATAGCACTTTTAATAAGTTTAACTAGACTGTAACCTTCCGGATATTATGAGGGTCCAGAATACCCCCCAGAATTCTGCAACTCCTTTGAGTATACACAAATTGAGTTTGCGAGTTTATACAGAAATACTCTGAGACAATTCTCAAAATATATAGATTTATTAAAGAACCGACATTTAGTTAACAGCTGTTATGGCAATCGCAACTTTAACCGTTCAAAATACAAATAGCTTACATTTCTTATCAGAGATCCTTATTCTCAAATCTTAACTTCGTTACATTTCCACACTTCTACTTATTTCTTAATCCAGAATATCCACCAAAATCAAATACTTTGATTACCTGAGACTCAGAGTTGTAAACTTACAGAGCGTGCCTGTGAAGTTGAGAAACACTTGCCCTTCCAGCGACTTCTGACTTTTCATCTGCAAAACTTTTGTTTTTATACTTTTTTTTAGTGGTATTTTCTTTGAAGTATTCTGCTGATGTAAGCTAATTGTCTCTAGTGATACTCCATTGAATTGTTTTCTATTCTTACTGTCATTTCAGCTGCCAACTCTTAGAATTCTGTCTGTACCTTTAGGTGTTTCAAAAACTTATCATTTTTATGGTTATTATCGATTTATCTATTTGATGCCATTCTTAGGAAGTCTTTCTATTGAATTTCTAAATCACCTCTGCTCTTTGTAACACAGACTCCTGTCTCCTTATGTTCCAAGTTTAACACATAAACAATGTAACTGCTTGGTGTCATCTATTGATGTAATATTTACAAAGTCTCTCTGTAGGTACTTTTTACAATTTGTAATTCAAAAACACTTCATCTGGGGTGTTCTTTGCATTTCTTATTTACTTCAATTGGTTATATTAAGAACCATGGGGTAAAAATTCAGTTGGTTGCGCCTCCCGTTAGCGCCTTAAGAGGGCGCTAATGGGGCACAAAGCCGCTAACGCCCGGGCGCAGCGATGTTTGCGCCGCTCGGGAACTTAACTAGACATTGTGCGGCGGCGCTAAACCTTACCGCTGCGACCACCTGCGCGCGCAGATTGTGACGTCATTCCATGGTGCAACGCCCCGGTAGCGCCCCGGAGCGGAAATTGAGTGGCGCCCCCTGCCTTACCGCCTGGCGCATCCAACGACCGGAAGACTGGAACGCTATCAATCGCTGTGGGGCTGGGGGAGGCGCTATTTAAAGGGGGCCTCTTCCTGTCTTTTTCTGTGGTTGACATTTTTGCACCACTCGTTCTGAGAGAGAGAGAGAGATTCGGAGAGAGAGAAAGAGAGACTTCTGCATTGAGTCAACGCTTTGTGAGGTAGTTTTGCCTACTGATCCTAACAGTTGGCCCCCCCCCCGCTTTAAGAACTGGCCGGCGCCAGTGTGTCTGTGTTCCCTCGTTAACTGGCAGCACCTGCGCTGCGCTCGCGCGCTGAGTTAGTGCCTCACTGCTCGGCCTTTGCGCCTTAAGACAGGTGTGCAGCGCCTGATTTAGCGCTCCACTCACCTCCCGGGGCGGTAAAAGTGAAGTTTCCAGTCAGTGGTGATAATTAGCGCCAAGCGCTAATATTTGCGTCCAGACGATATTTGCGCCCCAAACGGGGCGCGACCTAATTTTTCCCCCCATGTCTCCTTGTTCTAAGTTTAGCATAAAACTATTTTACGGCAGGTATTTCTTTTACTTGATGTCATTTTTTCAAAGGCACTTGTTTTTTTTAATGTTCTGTGCACCTGTTCGACGTGTTAGATTTTGACACTTTACTTGGGTCATTCCATTGTGTTGGTTCCAATGTTCAGACATAGAGGAACCTCCAGCCTGCTGTTTCAATAGGGCCATGTCTTTGTATTTACAAAAATGAGAAGTCGCACAACACCAGGTTATTTTTTTGTATTTACAAACATTTCCCATTTCAAAGCTTGTGATGTTTTACAGCTTTGTGTTAACAAACCATCTTATCTCAGAAGCCTGTATTGTGTTTGCAGCCTGTGTCGCCGAGGCTTTTAGATTTTTAACCCCAGTTTGTCATGTTTTAATATTATCAAATCTGTTTATAGGATGATGTATTTCTTGGAATATGGCTATTTCTTTCACACCCCGTATTTCTTCGAATATGGCTGTTTCCTTCACACCCCGTATTTCTTGGAATATGGCTGTTTCCTTCACACTATCATACGGGACAATCCTTGTGGGCTGTATTGCAGGACATCATCAGACCATACTCTTATCACACTCATTGCAAAAACATTTCTACTGCCCAACAGGAAATTGGGATGCCACATTTCTGGAACCCAACTCATCTGCGAAACTCCGCTTCAACCAGATCCATGGGTTAACTGGAGCCCTCATCGAGCAGACCATTGGAGTTCTTAATGTTTTCGATGCCTGGCCAGGTCTGGTGGTGTTCTGCAATACAGCCCTCAAAAAATGTCCTGTATGATAGTGCTTTGCTGTAAGCTGCATAACTTTTCTCTGCAATGGGAGCAACACATGGAGCCACCATTGGACGAGGACCTTCAGCAGGATGAGGGAGAGGACACTGATGACAGAGGATGGTGAGGAAGCAGGAGGGCTCCAACAATTGCTTGCAGACAGAGCTGTTCAGAAGCAGCACATTGAAGAGAACTTCAGCTAAACAATCCACGCTCTCCTGCATTAACAGCAACGTACAACATCTATCCCAGTTCTTCAACCCTACAATCAACAGCCAAAGACCAAAATCGATATTCATGTCAGCTCACATTGCTGGGTCAGCTCACTCTTTGCACACAACGCTTTCAAACAACATTGTGGTTTTACTGGTTTACAGGAAGGCCCATACACTTTTCTACATTACAACAGTGACTATATTTCAAAATGTACTTCATTGCCTGTAAAGTGCTTTGAGATGTCCTGAGGTCATGAAAGGTGCATATATATGCAAGTTCTTCCTTTTTCTTTTATTTATCACCCTAGTGTGAGCCCCTAGTGCCTGTCTGAAGTGCCATTTGACCTACTCTAGTGCTTCTACAAGATTCTCCCCCAGTGGCTTCAGCATGGGAGATGGGAGGCTGCTGAGGCTCATTCAAGAGCTCATGATGGATGGGTCAGAAGACTAGGTGCTCTGGCCTGTGGGAACCCATCTGCAGATTGGAACATCACGGGGTATCTGTCAGGTATCAGTTTGGCCCAGCTGGCTATCAAGCACCAGGTGGGCATAGGTTTAGAGGGTTGCGAGGTTGGAGAAGTTTTGGGAGGTTAGGAGGTGAGCTACTCGTTACAGAATATCCCGAATCTGGCCTGCTCTTGTAGCCACGGTGTTGATATGGCACGTCCAAGTTAGCTTCTGGTCAGTGATAGCCCCAGGATATTGATCAGTGATGGTGGTGCCATTAAATTCAAGGGAAGGTGGCTGGGCTTTCTCTTGTTGGACATGGTCATTACCTGGCACTTGTGTGGGGCAAATGTTACCTACCACTTGTCAGCCCAAGCCTAGATGTTGTCCAGGTCCTGCTGTAGGCTGACATGGGCTGCTGGGGAAGAGGACCTGCTTTCTGATAACTTGCTTCACCAGCATTTCCAGGGCTGCATCTCTGGGCCCTGCTCCTCCATGACGAGAGCCCCACTAACTCCTCCAGGCAGTTGTCACTGCTGCCCTCCCACCTGTTTACCTCTCCGAGACCTAACTCACTCCGGCAACAGTGAGATAATTTGCCTTTTCTTGGTACATTCTTTACACTGAGCAGTGAACCTCCTTTTGTTTTAGTCTGCTGTCTTCTTTCATTCCAATTTTCTCTGCCTTCCCCTCCTCTTCAACAGTGTCAACATCTTTAGGTGTGTGGATCCACAGTTGTCGATCACCATCCCCTCCCCATACCTCAGTGAGTGTTGGCATGCGACTTGACCACGGAGGCATCACTGTCGAACCCGGTTCCATCCTCACGCGACTTCCACATGCATACTCTTCTAGTGAGGGGTCTCTGGACAGCGGTCAGCCCAGCTGGTCTATGCTACTCTTCATACTCCACACGAGCCTGCTCCCACTTTAATTACCTCTTCCTGCCCTGCTCCCACATCCCTCTACTCCCTTCTCCCTCATGTTATCCAATGATTGATGCAACAAAAATTTGTTTACAAATCACTCCATGGCCCCATTCCTCCCTGTCACTTTAACCTCCTCCAGCCCCACAACCCTTCGACATATCTTCACTCCTCCAATTCTGGCTTCTTGAGCGTCCCCGATTTCCATCGCTCCACCATTGGCGGCCGTGCATTCAGCTGCCTAGGCCCTAAGCTCTGGAATTCCCTCTCTAAACCTCCCTGCCTCTCTACCTCTCCCTCCTCCTTTAAGACGCTCCTTAAAACCTACCTCTTTGACCAAGCTTTTGGCACCTGTCCCAGTATCGCCTTACGTGGTTCAGTGTCACATTTTGTTTGATAACTCTCCAGTAAAGCACCTTGGGATGTTTTACTATGTTAAAAACACGATATAAATGCAAGTTGTTGTTGTACAAAGGCATGGATGAGGGTTTCAGCAGCAGATACAATGTGGCAGGGGCGGAGACAGGTGATGTTACCTTCAGTAAAGTCTGTAATTGTTTGAGTTGTTCGCAGTGCCATGTGCAGTCTGACTGGAATGAATAACACGAATGAATAACACTGAAATGTGTGGTGCATGTTACAAATTAGATTTTTAAAATTAATTTATGGGATGTGGGCATCAGGGTGGTGTGTGACTTGGAGGGGAACTTGGAGGTGGTGGTGTTCTCATGCGCTTGCTGCCCTTGTCCTTCTAGGTGGTGAGGTCGTGGGTTTGGGAGGTACTGTCGAAGAAGCCTTGGCAAGTTGCCGTAGTGCATCTTGTAGATGGTACACACTGCAGCCACGGTGCACTGGTGGTGGAGGGAGTGAATGTTTAAGGTGGTGGATGGGGTGCCAATCAAGCGGGCTGCTTTGTCCTGGATGGTGTCGAGCTTCTTGAGTGTTGTTGGAGCTGCACTCATCCAGGCAAGTGGAGAGTATTCCATCACACTCCATACTTGTGCCTTGTAGATGGTGGAAAGGCTTTGGGGAGTCAGGAGGTGAGTCACTCGTCACAGAATACCCAGCCTCTGACTTGCTCTTCTAGCCACAGTATTTATGTAGATGGTCCAGTTAAGTTTCTGGTCAATGGTGACCCCCAGGATGTTGATGGTGGGGATTTGACGATGGTAATGCCATTGAATGTCAAGGGGAGGTGGTTAGACTTTCTCTTGTTGGAGGTCATTGCCTGGCACTTGTCTGGCGAGAATGTCACTTGCCACTTATCAGCCCAAGCCTGAATGTTGTCAAAGTCTTGTTGCATGTGGGCATGGACTGCTTCATTTTCTGAGGAGTTGCGAATGGAACTGAACACTGTACAATCATCAGCGAACATCCCCACTTCTGACCTTATGATGGAGGGAAGGTCATTGATGAAACAGCTGAAGCTGGTTGGGCCTGGGACACTGCACTGAGGAACTCCTGCAGCGATGTCCTGGTTCTGAGATGATTGACCTCCAAAAACCACAACCATCTTCCTTTGTGCCACGTATGAATCTAACCAGTGGAGATTTCCCCCCCGATTCCCATTGACTTCAATTTTATTAGGGCTCCTTGATGCCACACTCGGTCAAATGCTACGTTGATATCAAGGACAGTCACTCGCATCTCACCTCTGGAATTCAGCTCTTTTGTCCATGTTTGGACCAAGGCTGTAATGAGGTCTGGAGCGGAACCCAAACTGAGCATCGGTGAGCAGGTTATTGGTGAGTAAGTGCCGCTTGATAGCACTGTCGACGATACCTTCCATCACTTTGCTGATGATTGAGTGCAGACTGATGGGGCGGTAATTGGCCGGGTTGGATTTGTCCTGCTTTTTGTGGACAGGACATACCTGGGCAGTTTTCGACATTGTCGGATAGATGCCAGTGTTGTAGCTGTACTGGAACAGCTTGGCTAGAGGCGCGACTAGTTCTGGAGCACAAGTCTTAAGCACTACAGCCAGGATGTTGTCGGGGCCCATAGCCTTTGCTCTATCCAGTGCTCTCAGCCGTTTCTTGATATTACGTGGAGTGAATCAAATTGGCTGAAGACTGGCTTCTGTGATGGTGGGGACCTCAGGAGGAGGCGGAGATGGATCATCTCGGCACTTCTGGCTGAATGTAGTTGCAAACACTTCAGCCTTCTCTTTTGCACTCACATGCTGGGCTCCGCCATCATTGAGGATGGTGACGTTCATGGAGCCTCCTCCTCCCGTTAGTTCATCATCATAGAATCATAGAAATTTACAGCACAGAAGGAGGCCATTCGGTCCATCTTGTCCATGCTGGCTGACAAAGAGCTATCCAGCCTGATCCCACTTTCCAGCACTTGGTCCATAGTCTTGTAGGTTACAGCACTTCAAGTGCATATCCAAGTACTTTTTAACTGTGATGAGGGTTTCTGCCTCTACCACCCTTTCAGGCAGTGAGTTCCAGACCCCCACTACCTTGTCCAGTTGTTTAATGGTCCTTCACCATTCACGACTGGGTGTGGCAGGACTGCTGAGCTTTGATCTGATCTGTTGGTTGTGGTCGCTTAGCTCTGTCTATAGCATGCTGCTTCGGCTGTTTAGCATGCATGTAGTCTCTTATTTGGAAGGAGGAGAGCATGCCAGGGGATCTCAGAGATGCCATAATCGTGACCATCTTCAAGAAAGGTACAAGTCCGATTGCAGTAATTACAGAGGAGTCTCCCTGCTGTCTGCCACAGGGAAAGTCATGCCAGGGGATCTCAGAGACGCCATAATCGTGACCATCTTCAAGAAAGATACAAGTCCAATTGCAGTAATTAAAGAGGAGTCTCCCTGCTGTCTGCCACAGGGAAAGTCATCGCAAGAATCCTCCTCAATCGCCTTCTCCCAGTGGCTGAAGAGCTCCTCCCAGAGTCGCAATGCGGATTCTGCCCACTAAGGGGCATAATGGACATGATCTTCACCGTGCGTCAACTACAAGAGAAATGCAGGGAACAGCACCAACCGCTGTACATGGCCTTCTTTGACCACACAAAGGCCGTCGACTGTGAGGGATTATGGAGTGTCCTCCTCAAATTCAGCTGCCCTCAAAAGTTTGTCACCATCCTCCGCCTGCTTCACGACGACATGCAAGCCGTGATCCTGACCAACGGATCCACCACAGAGCCAATTAACGTACGGACCGGGGTCAAGCAAGGATGTGTCATCGCACCAACGCTTTTCTGGATCTTCCTGGCTGCAATGCTCCATCTCACCCTCAGTAAGCTCCCCGCTGGAGTGGAGCTAATCTCCAGAACAAACGGGAAACTGTTCAACCTCCGTCGCCTCCAGTCCAGATCCAAGGTCGTCCCATCCTCTGTCATCGAATTACAGTATGCAGACGACGCTTGCATCTGCGCACACTCTGAGGCCGAACTCCAAACCATCATCAACACCTTCACCAAAGCGTACGAGAGCATGGGCCTTACACTAAACATCCGTAAGACAAAGGTCCTCCACCAATCTGCCCCCGCCACACAGTAATGCTCCCCGATTATCAAAATCCATGACGAAGCCTTGGACAACATGGACCACTTTCCATACCTCGGGAGCCTACTGTCAACAAGGGCAGACCGCCTTCAGTGTGCCAGTGCAGCCTTCGGTCGCCTGAAGAAGAGAGTGTTTGAGAATCAGGACCTCAAACCCAGCACAAAGCTCATGGTCTACAGAGCAGTAGTGATACCCGCCCTCCTGTATGCTTCAGAGACATGGATCATGTACAGCAGGCACCTCAAAGCACTGGAGAGGTACCACCAACACTGCCTCCGCAAGATTCTGCAAATCCATTGGCAGGATAGGTGCACAAACGTCAGTGTTCTCGCTCAGGCCAACATCCCCAGCATTGATGCTTTGACCACACTCGATCAGCTCCAATGGACGGGCCACATCGTCCGCATGCCCAATACGAGACTCCCAAAACAAGCGCTCTACTCGGAGCTCCGACACGGCAAGAGAGCCCCAGGTGGGCAGAGGAAATGCTTCAAGGACACCCTCAAAGCCTCCTTGAAAAAGCGCAACATCCCCACCGACACCTGGGAATCCCTGGCCCAAGACCACACAAAGTGGAGGAGAAGCATCCGGGAAGGCGCCGAACACCTCAAGTCTCTTCGCCAGGAGCAAGCGGAAGCCAAGCGCAAACAGCGGAAGGAGCGCACGTCAACCTAAGCACCTCACCCACCCGACCCTTCAACCACTGTCTGCCCCACCTGTGACAGAGACTGTAGGTCCCGCATTGGACTCATCAGTTACCTGAGAACTCATTTTTAGCGTGGAAGCAAGTCATCCTCGGTTCCGAGGGACTGCCTAAGAAGAAGAAGTCCTGTGTTGTAGCTTCACCAGGTTGGCACCTCATTTTTAGGTACTACTGGTGCTGTTCCTGGAATGCTCTTCTGTGCTCCTCATTGAACGAGGGTTGGTCCTCTAGCTTGATGGTAATGGTAGAGTGAGTGATATGCCGGGCCATGAGGTTACAAATTGTGGTGGAATACAATTCTGCTGCTGCTGATGGCCCACAGCGCCTCATGGATGCCCAATTTTGAGCTGCTTGATCTGTTCTGCATGGTTTGTAGTGCCGCACAACATGATGCCGGGTGCCTTAATTTGAAGACGGGACTTGGTCTCCGCAAGGTCACTCCACCAATACTGTCATGGACAGATGCATCTGCGACAGGTAGATTGGTGAGGACAAGGTCAAGTAGGTTTTTCCCCTCGTGTTAGTTCTGTCACCACCTGCCACAGGCCCAGTCTGGTAGCTATGTCCTTCAGGACTCTGCCAGCTCGGTCAGTATTGGTGCTACCGAGCCACTCTTGGCGATGGACATTGAAGTCCCCCACCCAGAGTACATTCTGTGCCCTTGCTACCCTCAGTGCTTCTTCCAAGTGGTGTTCAACATGAAGGAGTACTGATTCATCAGCTGAGGGAGGGCGGTAGGTGGTAATCAGCAGGAGGTTTCCTTGCCCATATTTGACCTGATGCCATGAGACTTCATGGGGTCTGGAGCAATGTTCCCTTTAATTTTCTTTTGGGTGCGCTGCCCCTTTAATGGCCTGTGCGGCCCATTCAAATTTCTGCGCATGCGTGGTTTTTCCATTCAGAAACCGTTGAGCCAGCTGCGTGGGATCTCCAGACAGCTGCACGGCCGCACAGTTTAAGGGGAACATTGGTCCGGAGTCCATGTTGAGAACTCCCATGGCCAGTCCTTCCCGACTGTATACCACTGTGCCGCCACCTCTGGTGGGTCGGTCCTGTGTTGGGACAGGACATACTCAGGGATGGTGATGGAGGAGTCTGGGGCATAGACTGAAAGGTATGATTCCGTGAGTATTACGATATCAGGCTGTTGCTTGACTAGTCTGTGGGACAGCTCTCCCAATTTTGGCACAAGTCCCCAGATGTTAGTGAGGAGGACATTGCAGGTTCGACTGTGCTGGGTGTGCCTTTGTCGTGTCCGAATCCGGTGCCTCGGTCAATGCTGGGTGGTCTGTCCGGTTTTATTCTTATTATTGTTTTTCATAGCGGTTTGATACAACTGAATGGCTAGCTAGGTCATTTCAGAGGGCAGTTAAGAGTCAATCACATTGACCATATTTTAGACTGTCCTGTTTCTTAATGACTGGTTTAATTTTTGGTCATCCAATTGGGTGAAACTGCTTAACAGGAAAGGAAAACCTATCAATAAAAAACCCTCTCCCTTTTTACAGCAGAAATTATTAACCTTAAGAGAATTTAGAATTTAAAAGAAAAGTTGATCTCTGTTATCAGTGAGCTCTTACTGTGCACAAATCAGCTGCCAAGTTTCCTACAGTAACCACACTTCAAAAATACTTCATTGGCTGCGAAGCACTTTGGGACATCCTGAGGATGTGGAAGGTGCTATAGAAATGCAAGTTATTTCTTCCAAAAATACCCGCGTTGCTTCTGATGGAGCCTCAGGGACACTCTCTTGGTGAGGTCAAAATTCAAAAATCCCAATCTACATTTTGAGAGGTCATTGTCCAGTTCTATTACACGGTGGCTACAGGAGAATTCAACAACACACTGAGGTTACTGCAACAGTTAAGAGCAAGCTGGAAACCACACACTTCAAGGGTCAGGGTCATTTAGTGATTTAACTGGGTCAGGGCGATTTCGAGGGTCCTGTCTGCCTGTGGGGGGGCGGGAGGGGTGGTCTCACAGGAAGTGGTCTCACGGGGGGGTCTCACAGGGAGGGGTCACAAGGGGGTCTCACGGGGGGTCATTATCCTACGTGAGCCTTTTATGGCCCAGTCAGGCAGAAGAGAAAGTCCTTGAAAGCTTGTGATTGCTGACTCACAATGACCTAGCTGTGACCTGCGTATATTAGGCCAAGGCAGCTGTTTGTGATCTGCTGTCATTTGGGCCATTTATTCATTTTAGAGTTTCTGTCCTGGTTTATATCAGGAGTTCTGTCCTGGTTTATGTGGAGATTTGTGTCCCAGAGGGGGTTGTAGTTTGTGGCAAGACTTCCAGTTCAGGAATCGTCAGCTGATACTGGGTGGGGCCGGGGGGGTCTGGTCCTCGAATGGGCGGGGCTGGGGGGGGTGGTCTGTTCCTCCAATTGGTGGGGCCAGGGGGTCTGGTCCTCCAATGGGCGGGGCCGGGGGGTCTGTTCCTCCAATTGGTGGGGCCAGGGGGTCTGGTCCTCCAATGGGCAGGGTTGGGGGGTCTGGTCCTCCAATTGGTGGGGCCAGGGGGTGTCTGGTCCTCCAATGGGCGGGGCTGGGGAGTGGGGGGGGCGGGTCTGGTCCTTCAATGTAACCTCAGCACTAATCCAAACAAAGTTAGAAGAATTATTTCAGCTTCAATGTGCCTGTGATGATTCCTTGTATTTGATCAACTCTGTTAGGAGCAGCTTGGTATTCAACAAATGGCCAGTAATCACACCAAATCCTTTTCCGTAAATTTCAAGTAATCAGAAACTCTGCTACCGTATCCTGCACTGTGCAAGCCCCTCTCACCCATCACCCCTGTCCTCGCTGACCCCCTTTGGCTTCTGGTCAACCAATGCCTCCAATTTTAAATTCCCATCCTCGTTTTCAAATACCTTCATGGTCTCGCCCCTCCCTATCTCTGGAACTTCCTCCAGCACTACAACCTGAGAACTCTGCATTCTTCCAATTCAGGTCTCATGTGCATCCCCACTCCCTTCACCAAACCATTGGCAGCCATGCCTTCAGCCATCTAGGCCCCACGCTCTGGAATTTCCTTCCTAAACCTCTGTCCCTCTTCTTTTTTAAGAACCTACTTTTGCCAAGCTTTTAATCACCCCTCCTATTATCTCTTTCTTAGGCTCAGTGTCGATTTTTGGCTGATTATTCTCCTGTGAAGTGCCTTCGAATGTTTTTCTACATTAAAGGCACTTTGTAAATGCAAGTTGTTGTTGTAATTAAGGATGAAATTATCCCATATCTAGATAAGGAGAAAATAGTTAGAAGTAGCCAGCACAGATTTCAAAAGGGAAGATTGTGCTTAACAAACCTCAAAATTCTTTGAGGAGGTAATAGACAAGGTACCACATAGGAGATTACCAAAGAAGATTCGGGTATGGAATTATGGGGAGGATAGCAAACTGTCTAAAAATTGGCTAGAAGGCAGAAAACAGAGTAAGAAGTTTTCCAGAGTGGTTGGAAGTGGGCAGTAGTGTCCCACAGGGTTCTGTCTGAGACCACTTCTGTTCGCTTTTTCTATCAATGATGTGGATATAGGGCTAAAGGGAGAGGTGTTGAAATTTGCAGATAATACTGAAATAGGAAGTATAGTTAATTCTTTCGAAGACCAAAGGAAGCCACAAGTGATATGATGGTGAATTGGCTAAAAAGTGGCAGATGGAATTCAATGTCATTAAGTGTGAAGCGATACATTTGGATAAATAAAAGTAGTAATGATGCTGTGAATGGGAGTAGGCTCGGTGCTGGGGAAGAGCAGAGGGATTTGGGGGACAGGTTCACAGGACATTAAAGGCAGCACCTCAGGGTGATAAGGCCATGAAACAAGCTAAAGAAATTCTAGGTTTTATCTCAAGAGGTATAGAATATATAAAAGCAAAGAGGTAATGATGAGCCGACTTTTCAGGGTCAACTGGCCTAGGTGTGGTGTCCTGATTCGATGCCTAGGTGTGGTGTCCTGATTCGATGCCTAGGTGTGGTGTCCTGATTCGATGCCTAGGTGTGGTGTCCTGATTCGATGCCTAGGTGTGGTGTCCTGATTCGATGCCTCGGTGTGGTGTCCTGATTCGATGCCTCGGTTGCATCTGAATGATCCGTCTGGTTTTATTCTTTTGTTCCTTTCTAACTGTTCAATGTAACGGAGTGGCATTGCAAGGCTACTTCAGAGGGCAGTTAAGAGTTAACTTTGGTGTGGGACTGGAGTCACACATAGGTCAGACCAGGTAAGGGGAGCAGGTTTCCTTCCCTAAAGGACATTAGTTGAGTTTTTACGACAATCCGACAGTTCATGGTCTGTCATCTGTGTTGTATTCTGTGGGTGTGGGTTATACTCAGATTCTACCAGCTAAGGGCTATGCTGCACAGTGGTTGAAAGGTGGGAATTTCGCTGTGAGGACAGGAAGCTCCTTGTGGGTAGGGGTCTATAATTGTGTTTGTGTTGTCTGTACGGTCATTAAGTTATATTATAAAGGATGCAATAACTGGGCATTTAGAAACTAATAGTAAGATTGGGCAGAGTCAACATGGATTTATGCAGGGAATTCCTGTTTGACAAATCTATTGGAGTTCTTTGAGGATGTAACTAGTGGAGTAGACAAAGGGGAACCAGTAGATGTGGTGTATCTGGATTTTCAGAAAGCCTTCGATAAGGTCCCACACAAGAGGTTGGTGAACAAAATTAGGGCACATGGAATTGGGGGTAATATACTAGCATGGATTGAGAATTGGTTAACAGACAGAAAACAAAGAGTAGGGATAAACGGGTCTTTTTCAGGATGGCAGGCTGTGACTAGTTGGGTACCGCAAGGATCGGTGCTTGGGCCCCAGCTATTCACAATCTATATCAAAGATTTGAATGAGGGGACTAAATGTAACATTTCCAAATTTGCTGATGATACAAAGCTAGTTGGCAGTAGTCAGTTGTGAAGAGGATGTGAAGAGGCTTCAAGGGGATCTCGACAGGCTCAGTGAGTGGGCGCGAACATGGCAGATGGAATATAATGTGGATAAATGTGAAGTTATCCACTTTGGTAGAAAAAACAGAAAGGCAAAGTATTTCCTAAATGGTGAAAGATTGGGGAATGCAGATGCTCAAAGGGACCTGGGTGTCCTTGTACATGAGTCACTGAAAGTGAATGTGTAGGTGCAGCAAGCCATTAGGAAGGCAAATAGTATGCTGGTCTTAATTACAAGAGGATTTGAGTACAGGAGTAAAGAAGTCTTACTCCAATTATATAGGGCTTTGGTGAGACCACACCTGGAGTACTGTGTACAATTTTGGTCTCCTTACCTAAGGAAGGATATACTTGCCAAAGAGGGAGTGCAATATAGGTTCACGAGATTGATTCCTGGGATGGCGGGACTGTCGTATGAGAAGAGATTGAGTAAACTAGGCCTGTATTCTCTTGAATTCAGAAGAATGAGAGGGGATCTCATTGAAGCATACAAAATTATTACAGGGCTTGATAGGGTGGATGCTGGGAGAATGTTTCCCTTGGTTGGGGAGTCCAGAACCAGGGGCCACAGCCTCAGGATAAAGGGTAGGCCATTCAGGACTGAGATGAGAAGACATTTCTTCACACAGAGGGTGGTGAATCTTTGGAATTCTCTACCCCAGAGGGCTGTGGAGGCTCAGTCATTGGGTCTATTCAAAACAGAAGTTGATAGATTTCTGACTAGTAAAGGCATCAAGGGATATGGCGATAGGGCCGGTGAATGGAGTTGAGGCAGAAGATCAGCCATGATCTCATTGAATGGCGGAGCAGGCTCGAAGGGCCGAATGGCCTACTCCTGCTCCTATTTCTTATGTTCTTATGTAAGTAATCTGTAGTGTTGTGGTCAGCACTTGGTTAATGATAAAAGTTGAAGTGTATATTTCAAAACTTTTACAGGGAACTGAAAGTTCCTGATTTGGGCATGACTCACAGTAGGAATCAAATCTGCTGAAGTAACACAGCGTTTCTTCGTGACTGGTTTACTGAAGCGTTTCAGGCACAGCTGGTCCCCACGCACATAATGTGGTCAATAAGTCCGGTGGTGCCTGGTCACCAGCTCCCAGTGATTTTTTTTTGAAGTACACGAATGATCTTCCGTGATGTTGCACATGGGAAGTCACGGCCAAGCAGGGTTAGAGGGTGGGGGATAACGGAACCAATGTGGGGGAGCTGGGGGAGGAAGAGGGGGTAAATAGTGAGAGTGAGGGCGGGGGAATGGAAGGGGAGGGAGAAGAGGAGAGAGAGGGACTGGAGAGACAGTTAGAGAGTGCTGGAGGAAGGGAGTTCAGATCAGCAGGGGTAAGGGCTTGAGGTATGGAACAGACAGTCATTGGGGGCAGGAGTGCTGTGAATGGGAAATGCAGTCGGGGTGAAATAACTTACACCCCACTGCAGCAGTGGGAAAAGCTTGCTCAGTGGGAAGAGCGGTTAGGTCACCATTTTCACCTGAGAGGCTGATGTTTGGGATTCCATTGTTAGGTGCTGTCACATCACATTAGGTCCATCTTCATTGCAGGATTTGGGGACCACTTTTCGCTTTTAATATATCATTGATTATTCAGGATTATCTGACCTGACAGCCACTTTGCATATAGCAAAGTCCCTTAAACAAAAATTCAATGAATCAGAAAACCATAGACATTTTGCAGCACAGAGAGAGACTGTACGGCCTGTCACACTGTACCAGCTCTCTGTGAGATCTATCGACTAGGTCCCCTTTCCCCTGCCCTTTCCCCATTCGGCCCATCAAGCCCGTGCTAGCGCTGATAGATCTGATTAGTTTGGGATTGATACAAGGCTATCGGCTGAGACTGGGCAGTTGCATTAGTTTGGGATTGATACAGGGCTATGGGGAGAGTGCGGGGCAGTGGGATTAGTTTGGGATTGATACAGGGCTATGGGGAGAGAGCGGGGCAGTGGGATTAGTTTGGGATTGATACAGGGCTATGGGGAGAGTGCGGGGCAGTGGGATTAGTTTGGGATTGATACAGGGCTATGGGGAGAGTGCGGGGCAGTGGGATTAGTTTGGGATTGATACAGGGCTATGGGGAGAGAGCGGGGCAGTGGGATTAGTTTGGGATTGATACAGGGCTATGGGGAGAGTGCGGGGCAGTGGGATTAGTTTGGGATTGATACAGGGCTATGGGGAGAGCGGGGCAGTGGGATTAGTTTGGGATTGCAGTAACTGTGGGCTCTGGACTGGGTATTCCCTGTAGTAACTGTGGGCTCTGGACTGGGTATTGCCCCGTAGTAACTGTGGGCTCTGGACTGGGTATTCCCTGTAGTAACTGTGGGCTCTGGACTGGGTATTGCCCTGTAGTAACTGTGGGCTCTGGACTGGGTATTGCCCTGTAGTAACTGTGGGCTCTGGACTGGGTATTGCCCTGTAGTAACTGTGGGCTCTGGACTGGGTATTGCCCTGTAGTAACTGTGGGCTCTGGACTGGGTATTGCCCTGTAGTAACTGTGGGCTCTGGACTGGGTATTGCCCTGTAGTAACTGTGGGCTCTGGACTGGGTATTCCCCGTAGTAACTGTGGGCTCTGGACTGGGTATTGCCCCGTAGTAACTGTGGGCTCATACAAGAACAGAAAGTCCTGAAAATACACCGGTCTATTGGCATCTGAAGAGGGAATGGCCAGTTTGATGTTTTATGTGTAAATATTTAACCAACAGTGGGTCCGAACTGACCCGTTGCCTTTTCTGTCTGCAGATGCTGACTGACTCATTGCCACTTCCAGTATTTTCTGATCCTATTTCTGCTTCCTGTTCCCTGCACTGTTATTTGTACTGTGCGTGCTCTGGTTGGGATCCTTCCGTTGAATGAAGCAAGTAGGTTAACTTAAGATCCAATTTGCCGAATGGAACACAGGCAGGCTGGGCTGGAAGGAAAGGGAGAAGAGAAAATGCAGGATAAGAAATCGAGAGAACCTTGCACAGAATTATATTATAATTCTCCATATTATAAAAAGGATATAGAAGCACTGGAGAGGTTGCAAATAAGATTTACAAGGATGATACCAATATTGTCCTGGCCAATATTTATCCCTCCATCAACATCTCAAAAACAGATTATCTGGTCATTATCACATTGCTGTTTGTGGGAGCTTGCTGTGCACAAATTGGCAGCCGTGTTTCGTACATTACAACAGTGACTACACTTCAAAAGTACTTCATTGGCTGTAAAGCGCTTTGGGACGTCCCAATGTCGTGAAAGGTGCTGTAGAAATGCAAGTCTTTTTTTACCAGAACTGAGAGGATATATTTATCAGGAAAGTCGGAACTCTTTTCTCTGGAAAGAGAATGCTGAGGGATGACCTGATAGAGGTCTTTACAATTATGAATGGGTTCGATAGGGTAGTCATAGAGAAGATGTTTCCACTTGTGGGGAGACCAAAACTAGGGGTCATAAATATAAGTGGTAAGTGGTGAGAATGTGGAACTCGCCACCACAGGGAGTAGTTGAGGCAAATAGCCTAGATGGATTTAAGGGAAATTAGATAAGTACATGAGGGAGAAAGGAAGAGAAGGATATGCTGATAGGGTGAGTTGAAGTATGGTGGGAGGAGGGTCGCGTGGAGTATAAACACCAGCGTTGACCAGTTGTGCCGAATGGCCTGTTTCTGTGCTGTAGATTCGATGTAATTCTATGTAAAGAACATTCAGCCCTAAAGTACAGCCACTGACTGCTGTAATAATGAGTGGGTGACTGAGAAGAACAACTTTGTAATTCACATAAAATTATTTCTAGCCCTGTCCTAATAAATCATTCATTAAATTTTAGTTTTCATTTGGTAACCAGCAGTTTAAATCTAAAGGCTCTCGTTGTTGGCAATTGGTTCTCCTGGGTCAAAGATTACTTCCTTCCCTTTGTACTGGATCCACAGTTTTACCTCCGGGTTAATGATGGGGTGTTGGCTGCAGTTAGTAGTGCCTCAGTGCCGCTCCCTGACTGACTTTTCCTGAATGGATTTATTAAGTTAAGAGGCTGGTGTACATCACTGGGGTTACACATGGATGAACACCAGCTGTTCTGGGATATAGGAACAGGAGTAGGCTGTTCAGCCTCTCGAACCTGATCCGCCATTCAATTAAATCATGTCTGATCCGTGTCTTAACTCCATTCACCCGCCTTGGTTCCATAACCCTTGATACTCTGTGCAGCGGGCACAGAGTGAACAACTTGGGAGTTTGGTAAATGTGTGAGTTCGGTGAAGTGGGGGAAGGAGGTGCTGCTTTCCCTTGCTTTTCCCAACTTCTCCCGCAGAGCGGCGGCGGACCTGAGCGGGAGCAGACCGAGGCCCGAGAGCGGCGATAAAAGCAGCAGCAGACTTGCAACAACAGGAGAAAACTGCAGTGTGACATCACAGGTAAGGCAGGTAAGTGATTGGTAGTGACTGTAGGCTAAGTTTTAAGTTAACATATAGCATATAACTAAATTTAATAAACTAAACGAGGTAACTTACATATAGATTGGAATAGCCTAATCAGTAAAAATAATGAGGAGGAGGAATTCCTTGAGTGTTTAAGGGATGGTTATCTGGATCAATATGTCGAGGAACCAACTCGGGAACAGGCTATATTGGACTGGGTACTGTGCAATGAGAAGGGACTAATTAGTAATCTTGTTGTACGGGGACCCTTGGGTCAGAGCGATCATAACATGATCGATTTCTCACTCGAAATGGAGAGCGAAGAAATTGACTCAGATACTAAGGTCCTGAATTTAAACAAGGGGAATTATGATGCCATTAGACGGGAACTGAGTAGGTCTGATTGGACAACGTTCCTGGGAGGACTGGAGGTAGATAAACAATGGCAAGCATTTAAAGATAGAATGACAAAATTGCAAAAATTGTTTATACCAATCTGGCATAAAAGGAAATCTAAAAAGGTGACTCAACCGTGGATAACAGGGGAAATTAGAGACAGCATAAAATCCAAAGATAGGGCGTATAAAATAGCCAAAAAAAGCGCCAGGGCGGAAGATTGGGAACAGTTTAAGATAGAGCAAAGGAGGACAAAGGGCTTAATCAAGAGGGGCAAAATAGCTTACGAAAGCAAGCTGGCGGAAAATATAAAAACTAACTCCAAAAGCTTTTATAAGTATATCAAGAGGAAAAGACTGGTGAAAACCAAAGTTGGCCCATTGCAGTCAGATACGGGGGAATATATAACGGGAAATAAAGAAATGGCAGACCAACTAAATGCATACTTTGGGTCAGTCTTTACGAAGGAAGACACAAAAAACCTCCCTGGGATATCGGGAAAAATAGGGACATTTGCAAAGGAGGAACTGACGCAAGTCAATATCTCTAAGGATATGGTGTTAAGGAAGCTAAAGGGATTGAAGGCGGACAAATCCCCAGGGCCTGATAACATGCATCCTAGGGTGCTGAAGGAGGTGGCCCTAGAGATAGCGGATGCACTAAGTATGATTTTTCAGAATTCATTAGACTCGGGAACAGTGCCCATGGATTGGAGGGTAGCTAACGTTACCCCACTATTCAAAAAGGGGGGTAGAGAAAAAGCAGGTAATTACAGACCTGTAAGCCTTACATCAGTTGTGGGCAAAATGCTGGAGTCCATCATTAAGGATGAAATAGCGGAGCACTTAGCAAATGGGGACAGGATAGGACAGAGTCAACATGGATTTACAAAGGGTAAATCGTGCTTGACTAATCTATTGGAATTTTTTGAGGGAGTAACTGGTAAAATAGATGGGGGAGAGCCAGTAGATGTGGTGTACCTGGACTTCCAAAAGGCCTTCGATAAGGTCCCACATAAAAGATTAGCAGGGAAAATTGAAGCTCATGGGATAAAGGGGAAAGTATTGACGTGGATAGAGAACTGGCTGTCAGATAGAAAACAGAGAGTTGGAATAAACGGCTCATTTTCTGAATGGCAGGCAGTAACAAGTGGGGTACCACGGGGATCTGTCCTGGGTCCCCAGCTGTTCACAATTTACATTAATGACCTGGATCAGGGAGTCGGATGCAGCATTTCCAAATTTGCAGACGACACTAAACTAGGAGGGGGGGTGGGCTCAGAGGAGGAGACCAGGAAGCTCCAGAGCGATTTGGACAGACTGGGTGATTGGGCGGATAAATGGCAGATGCACTATAATGTGGACAAGTGCGAAGTTATCCACCTTGGGTGCAGGAACGGGAGGGCAAATTATTATTTAAATGGCAATAAATTGGGAGAGGGGGAAGTACAGAGAGACCTGGGTGTTCTTGTACACCAGTCACTGAAGGCGAGCATGCAGGTGCAACAGGCGATCAAGAAGGCAAACGGTATGCTGGCCTTCATAGCAAAAGGGTTGGAATACAGGAACAGGGATACCTTGCTGCAGCTGTACAGGGCACTGGTGAGACCACACCTCGAGTACTGTGTACAGTTTTGGTCGCCTCATCTGAGGAAAGATGTTCTTGCCATGGAGGGGGTGCAGCGGCGATTCACCAGGCTGATACCAGGAATGGCGGGATTGACCTATGAGGAGAGACTATGTAGTTTAGGGATGTACACACTGGAGTTTAGAAGATTGAGAGGGGACCTCATAGAAGTGTATAAAATTCTGACAGGTCTAGACAGACTAGATGCAGAAGGAATGTTTCCCTTGGCGGGTGAGAACAGAACTAGAGGACATAATTTAAGGATAAGGGCTAAACCATTTAGGACAGAAATGAGGGGGAATTTCTTCACTCAGAGGGTGGTGAACCTGTGGAACTCATTGCCACAGAGGGCAGTGTACGCCAGCTCATTAAATATATTTAAGAGGGAATTAGATATATTTCTACAGGCAAAAGGGGTTAAGGGTTACGGAGAGAAGGCGGGGACGGGATACTGAATTGGAGGATCAGCCATGATCTCATTAAATGGCGGAGCAGGCTCGAAGGGCCGGATGGCCTACTCCTGCTCCTATCTTCTATGTATCTATGTATCTATGTAAATAATTTGATTAACACTAAACTAATTAATTAAATAAATAAAATAATGGGAGAAGAGGAGATGTGTTGCTGCTGCAATATGTGGGAGCTTGTGGACATTTTTGTCCAGGGCGACTACATCTGCGGTAAGTGTCTGCAGCTCGAGGAACTTCGGCTCCAAGTTGAGGAGCTGGAGTCCGAGCTGCAGACATTGCGAGACATCAGGGAGGGAGAAAGTTACCTGGACCTTTTGCTCCAGGAGGCAGCCACACCCCTTAGATTAAATACTTTAGAATTGACACGTGGTCAGGGACAGGAGAGTGTGATGATCATATTGAATGGCGGAGCAGGCTTGATGGGCCGAATGGCCTACTCCTGCTCCTATTTTTCTATGTTTCTATATTGATCTGGATATTGGTCTCAGTGAGATGGAGATATTGATCTGGATAATTGGGTCTCAGTGAGATGGGGATATTAATCTGGATATTGGAGTCTCAGTGAGAATCATCGAATCATAGAAAGTTACAGCACGGAAGGAGGCCATTTCGGCCCATCGTGTCCGCGCCAGCCAACAAAGAGTTATCCAGCCTAATCCCACTTCCCAGCTCTTGGTCCGTAGCCCTACAGGTTAGAGCATCCCAAGTGCACATCCAAGTACTTTTTAAATGTGGTTAGGGTTCCTGCCTCTACCACCCTTTCAGGCAGTGAGTTCCAGACCCCCACAACCCTCTGGGTGAAGAAATTTCCCCTCAAATCCCCTCTAAACCTTCCACCAATTACTTTAAATCTGTGCCCCCTGGTTTTTGACCCCCCTGCTAAGGGAAATAGGTCCTTTCTATCCACTTTATCTATGCCTCTCATAATTTTATACACCTCAATAAGTTCTCCCCTCAGCCTCCTCTGTTCCAAGGAAAACAGACCCAGCCTATCCAGTCTTTCCTCATAGCTAAGATTCTCTACTCCCGGTAACATGCTTGTAAATCTCCTCTGTACCCTCTCTAGTGCAATCACATCTTTCCTGTAATGTGGTGACCAGAACTGCACGCAGTACTCTAGCTGAGGCCTAACTAGTGTTTTATACAGTTGAAGCATAACCCCCCCTGCTCTTGTATTCTATGCCACGGCTAATAAAGGCAAGCATTCCGTATGCCTTCTTAACCACCTGGCTTGCTACCTTCAGGGATCTGTGGACATGCACTCCAAGGTCCCTTTGTTCCTCTACACTACTCAGTGTCCTACCATTTAATGTGTATTCCCTTTCCTTGTTAGCCCTCCCCAAATGCATTACCTCGCACTTCTCCGGATTGAATTCCATTTGCCACTGTTCTGCCCACCTGACCAATTTATTGATATCTTCCTGCAGTCTACAGCTTCCTTCTTCAGTATCAACCACACAGCCGATTTTAGTATCATCTGCAAACTTCTTAATCATACCCCCTATATTCAAGTCTAGATCATTGATATATACCACAAAAAGCAAGGGACCTAGTACTGAGCCCTGTGGAACCCCACTGGAAACAGCCTTCCAGTCACAAAAACACCCATCAACCATTACCCTCTGCTTCCTGTCTCCGAGCCAGTTTTGAATCCAACTTGACACTTTGCCCTGGATCCCATGGGCTTTTAACTTTGTGACCAGTCTGCCATGTGGAACCTTATCAAAAGCCTTGCTAAAGTCCATATAAACTATATCAAATGCACTACCCTCATCTACCCTCCTTGTTACCTCCTCAAAAAATTCAATCAAGTTTGTCAGACACAACCTTCCCTTACCAAATCTGTGCTGACTATCCTTGATTAATCCGTGTCTTTCTAAATGAAAATGAGAAGTCGCACAACACCAGGTTATAGTCCAACAGATTTATTTAAAATTACAAGCTTTCGGAGCTGTCGCTCCTTCTTCAGGTAGGGTAGCTGTGAGAGAATCTCCCAGAATTCACAATATAAACACAGAAAAAATGTATTCAAATCTTTCCCTACATCAAAGACACACTAAGAGCACAGCCAAGACAATGAGATGTGTCCCAGGGGGTCCAACGTGTCAAAACACCTGCTGGCCGCATATCCTCTCCATTTGGGTTTGGTTCTTGTGTTAGTTTTTTTTTAAAAAAAAACCTGGAAAGACCGGCCATGATGTCAAGTCACGTTCTGTATCGTGACATGAACCCGATATCGCGATTGAGGCCATCCTCATGAGTGCGGAACTTGGCTATCAGTTTCTGCTCTATGATTTTGCACTGTCGTGTATCCCGAAGGCCGCCTTGGAGAACGCTTACCCGCAGATCCGAGGCTGAATGCCCCTGACTGCTGAAGTGTTCCCCGACTGGGAGGCAACCCTCCTGCCTGGCGATTGTTGCGCGGTGTCCGTTCATACGTTGTCTCAGTGTCTGCATGGTCTCGCCGATGTACCATGCTCTGGGGCATCCTTTACTGCAACGTATCAGGTAGACAACGTTGGCCGAGTCACATGAGTATGTACCATGTACCTGGTGGGTAGTGTCCTCACGTGTGATGATGGTATCTGTGTCCATGATCTGGCATGTCTTGCAGAGGTTGCCGTGGCAGGGTTGTGTGGTGTCGTGGTTGCTGTTCTCCTGAAAGATGGGTAATCTGCTGCGAACGATGGTACTTTTGAGGTTAGGCGGCTGCTTGAAGGCGAGTAGTGGAGGCGTGGGGATGGCCTTAGCAAGGTGTTCGTCGTCATCGATGACATGTTGAAGGCTGCGAAGAACATGGCGTAGTTTTTCCGCTCCGGGGAAGTCTAAATGAAGATTTATCCTGTCCTTCAGAATTCTTTCCAATAATTTTCCCACCACCGAGGTTAGGCTGACTGGCCTGTAATTACTCGGTCTATCCTTTTCTCCCTTTTTAAACAAGGGTACCACATTAGCAGTCCTCCAGTCCTCCGGCACCACACCTGAAGCCAGAGAGGATTAGAAAATGATGGTCAGGGCCTCTGCTATTTCCTCTTTTGCTTCACTTAACAGCCTGGGATACATTTCATCCGGGCCTGGGGATTTATCCACTTTTAAAGCTGCTAAACCCCTTAATACTTCCTCTCTCACTATGTTTATTTCATCTAATATTTCACACTCCTCCTCCCTGATAGCAATGTCTGCTTCGCCCCTCTCCTTTGTGAAAACAGACGCAAAGTATTCATTAAGAACCCTACCGACGTCTCCCGCCTCCACACACAGATTACCCTCATGATCTCTAATAGGCCCTACCCTTTCTTTAGTTATCCTCTTACTCTTAATATATTTATAAAACATCTTTGGGTTTTCCTTGATTTTACTTGCCAAGAATTTTTCATGCTCTCTCTTTGCTTTCCTAATATCCTTTTTAATTGCACCCCTGCACTTTCTGTACTCCTCTAAAGATTCTGGAGTATTTTGCCCTCGGTATCTGTCATACGCCTCCCTTTTTTTCTTTATCCTACCCTGTATGTCCCTAGACATCCAGGGGGCTCTAGATTTGTTAGTCCCACCTTTTTCTTTAAGGGCACATATTTGGTCTGAACCCTCCGGATCTCCTCCTTGAATGCCTCCCACTGCTCTGACACTGATTTACCTTCAAGTAGCTGTTTCCAGTCCACTATGGCTAAATCCCCTCTAATCTTAGCAAAATTTGCTTTTCCCCAATTTAGAATTTTTATTCCTCGTCTATCCTTGTCCTTTTCCATAATTAACTTAAATCTAACAGAATTATGGTCACTAGCACCAAAATGCTCCCCCACTGATACGCCTTCTACCTGCCCAGCTTCATTCCCTAAAACTAAGTCCAGAACCGCCCCCTCCCTTGTTGGGCTTGCTACATACTGGCTAAAAAAGTTCTCCTGGATGCATTTTAGGAATTCCGCACGCTCTATACCCTTCACACTAATTTTATCCCAGTTAATATTGGGGTAGTTGAAATCCCCTACTATTACTGCCCTATAGTTTTTGCACTTCTCAGAAATTTGTCTACATATTTGTTCTTCTATCTCCCTCTCACTGTTTGGGGGTCTGTAATACACTCCCAGCAGTGTGATCGCCCCTTTTTTGTTTTTCAATTCGACCCATGTGGCCTCGTTTGATGATCCCTCCAACATATCATCCCTCCTCACAGCTGTAATAGTTTCTTTAATCAATACCGCGACCCCCCCTCCCTTTTTACCTAGGTGGGGATATTGATCTGGATATTGGGGTCACAGTAAGATGGGGATATTGATGTGGATATTGGGGTTAAGGTGAGATGGGGATATTAATCTGGATATTGGGGTCTCAGTGAGATGGGGATATTGATCTGGATATTGATCACTGTGAGTTGGGGATATTGATCTGGATATTGGGGTCACAGTGAGATGGGGATATTGATCTGGATATACCGTGAGATGGGGATTTTTTTTTATTCGTTTGTGGGATGTGGGTGTCGCTGGCAAGTCCAGCATTTATTGCCCATCCCTAATTGCTCTTGAGAAGGTGGTGGTGAGCTGCCTTCTTGAACCGCTGCAGTTCGTGTGGTGAAGGTACTCCCACAGTGCTGTTAGGTATGTTAGGTCAATGGTGACCCCCAGGATGTTGATGGTGGGGGATTCGGCGATGGTAATGCCGTTGAATGTCAAGGGTCGGTGGTTAGACTCTCGCTTGTTGGAGATAGTCATTGCCTGGTACTTCTGTGGCGCGAATGTTACCTGCCACTTATCAGCCCAAGCCTGAATGTTGTCCAGGTCTTGTTGCATGCGGGCATGAACTCTTTCATTATCTGAGGAGTTGTGAATGGCACTGAACACTGTGCAGTCATCAGCGAACGTCCCCATTTCTGACCTTATGTTGGAGGGAAGGTCATTAATGAAGTAGCTGAAGATGGTTGGGCTAGGACACTGCCCTGAGGAACCCCTGTAGCGATGTCCTGGGGCTGTGATGATTGACCTTCAACCACCACAACCATCTTCCTTTGTGCTAGGTATGACTCCAGCCAGTGGAGAGTTTTCCCCCCCCCCGATTCCCATTGACTTCAGTTTTAACAGGGCTCCTTGATGCCACACTCGGTCAAATGCTGCCTTGATGTCAATGGCAGTCACTCTCACCTCACCTCTGGAATTCAGCTCCTTTGTCCATGTTTGGACCAAGGCTGTAATGAGATTGGGAGCCGAGTGGTCTTGGTGGAACCCAAACTGGGCATCAGTGAGCAGGTTATTGGTGAGTAAGTGCCACTTGATAGCGCTGTCGATGACACCTTCCATCACTTTACTGATGATTGAGAATAGACTGTAGGGCGGTAATTGGCCGGATTGGATTTGTCCTGCTTTTTGTGGACCGGACATACCTGGGCAGTTTTCCACATTGTTGGATAGATGCCAGTGTTGTAGCTGTACTGGAACAGCTTGGCTAGAGGCGTGGCTAGTTCTGGAGCACAACGTTGTCGGGGCCCATAGCCTTTGCTGTATCCAGTGCGCTCAGCCGTTTCTTGATATCATATGTGGAGTGAATCAAATTGGCTGAAGACTGGCTTCTGTGATGGTGGGGACCTCAGGAGTAGGCCGATATGGATCATCCACTCGGCACTTCTGGCTGAAGATGGTTGCAAACGCTTCAGCCTTGTCTTTTGCACTCACGTGCTGGGCTCCACCATCATTGAGGATGGGGATATTCTTGGAGCCTCCTCCTCCCCCCGTTAGTTGTTTAATGGTCCACCACCATTCACGACTGGATGTGGCAGGACTGCAGAGCTTTGATCTGATCCGTTGATGGTGGGATCGCTTAGCCCTGTCTATAGCATGCTGCTTCTGCTTTTAGCATGCATGTAGTCCTGTGTTGCAGCTTCCCCAGGTTGGCGCCTCATTTTTAGGTACGCTTGGTGCAGCTCCTCTACACTTGTTGTTGAACCAGGGTTGGTCCCCTGGCTTGATGGTAATGGTAGAGTGAGGGATATGCTGGGCCATGAGGTTACAGATTGTGGTGGAATACAATTCTGCTGCTGCGCCACAGCGCCTCATGGATGCCCAGTTTTGAGCTGCTAGATCTATCCCATTTAGCACGATGGTAGTGCCACCCAACGGAGGGTGTGAAGATGGGACTTCGTCTTCACAATGACTGTGCGGTGGTCACTGGTACCAATACTGTCATGGACAGATGCATCTGCAACAGGTAGATTGATGAGGACAAGGTCAAGTTGGTTCTTCCCTCATGTTGGTTCTCTCACCCCTTGTCGCAGGCCCAGACTCGCAGTTATGTCCTTCAGGACTCGGCTAGTTCGTGTCAGTAGTGGTGCTACCGAGGCACTCTTGGTTTGGAATTGAAGTCCCCAACCCAGAGTACATTCTGTGCCCTTGCTACTCTCAGTGCTTCTTCCAAGTGGTGTTCAACATGGCGGAGTACTGATTCATCAGCTGAGGGAGGGTGGTAGGTGGTAATCAGCAGGAGGTTTTCTTGTCCACACTTGATCTGAAGCCATGAGACTTCATGGGGTCCGGAGTCAATGTTGAGCACTCCCTGGGCTACTCCTTCCCAACTGTATACCACTGTGCCCCCACCCCTGGTGGGTCTGTCCTGCCGGTGGGACAGGACATATCCAGCGATGGTGATGGAGGAGTTTGGGACATTGGCTGAATTCTGTGAGTATGACTGTGTCAGGCTGTTGCTTGACTAGTCTGTAGGACAGCTCTCCCCATTTTGGCCTGTAAAATTCGCAATTATCGCAATTCGAAATATCGAGATAAAGCAGATTCATTTCATCAGTTTTATTTAAACAAAATGCTGTCATGATTAAACAGGACACAGAAGCCTGTAAAATGGCCGCCGAGCATCGTGGCAGAAGCTTCCAGAATACAGTGGGCAGACAAGATGGCGTTCGAATAAACATTTCAGTATAAGATTGGATAATACTCGGCAAACATTGATAAAGACAGGATGCAACCTGTTTGCATTTGTGACAATAGCAAAGATATAAGTGCTGAAATCGTTTTCCATGCACAAGTAAGGACCATTGTACTGGGCAATCGAAGGCCCATCCAGACACAGCAATACACATATCAGTATTCGAGGAGGCCCCAAAACCAGTCAGGGAGACTCCTAGCCGGTTCGACAATGGGGAAAACATTAACGGATAGTTGGCCAGTTTAAGGTGCTACCGAAACCCATTAAAGGAAAGAATCGCCCCATGCTGGGAGTTTTGTGCACCAGCATTTCACAAAGGACAAACATTAAGATTTGAGCGGGAGATAAGGGAACACAGCACTATAACTATAGTGAACAAATGTCCATCAAAAACGGGGGCTTATTCTCTTGATTCGACTCTTGACTCGGGCTGAACTCTTGCTTATGTCTCTTATCTGGCTGATGACTGCTGAACTCTTATTCGCTTGCCGCTTCATGGACTCGCTTGACTGGTGAGCTTTTGATTGTCTCTCTGGACTTCTACAACCGTGTCCGAGCACTGTTGAGTTCTTCATGACAACGGGGAGCCCAGCCTGCTTGCCGGAGCAGCGAAAATAAACAAGTGGGGTACAGAGACCCCTTCCAACACGTGACAGTCAGGTGTTGCAGCGAAACAAGCCGAGTGCCTCGTTTAAAATTCTCCGAAGTATCACGAGTGGTGAGCATGTTTCCTCGATCCTACAAATCTAGATTAGTGTAGGTATTAATAGGGGAGGGTGGTTTTATTAAGGATAAATATAATGTGTTCCCCTTTTTACAATGTGCCGTGCGATCCTCATTACCCTAGACCAAGTTTTATGAATGTATGTATACTTGTACTGTCATTAATTTGTGCCTATGACATGTACTTCATGATTTTGGACGTTATGCAATAAAGATTTCCATTTCGTACTATTCAACCGGGTCTATTTGAGTTTTCTCTGCATTGCTGCTCTCGCACCTAAGTCCAGTGTTAGAACCGTAAGGGCGAGTGGGTCGAACCACTCACAGGTGCTTATTGCAACAAGGCTGGCCGGAGACCAGAGCAAGCAATAGTATTAGGCAACGAAGGCCTAACCCCGCACAAGCACCCTGAACCGAAACCCCTTACAGGCCCCAGATGTTGGGTCGATTGGGCTGGGTGTGCCATTTCTGTGTCCGTAGTCAGTGCCTAGGTCAATACTGGGTGGTCTGTCCAGTTTCATTCTTATTGTTGTGTTAACTGTTGCTTGTTAGGTCATTTCAGAGGGCAGTTAAGAATCAACCACATATAGGCCAGACCAGGTAAGGACAGCAGATTGGCTTCCCTAAAGGATATTAGTGAAACAGATGGGTTTTTAACGATAATCCGATAGTTTCCATTACTGATACTAACTTTTTATTCCAGATTTATTTAATTAACTGAATCTAAATTCCCCAGCTGCCATGGTGGGTTTTGAACTCACGTCTCATGGATCATTAGTCTAGGTCTTTGGATTATTAGCTCAGTGACATTACCACTATGCTACCGTTCCCTACAAATATACCACTGTTCCTTCATCGTCGCTGGATCAAAATCCTGGAACTCCCTACCTAACAGCACTGTGGGAGTACCTTCACCACACGGACTGCAGCGGTTCAAGAAGGCGGCTCACCACCACCTTCTCAAGGGCAGTTAGGGATGGGCAATACTGGCCTTTCCAGTGACGCCCATATTCCAGGAACGAATAAAAGAAAATGGGGATATTGATCTGGATATTGGCCTGTATATTGGCCTCTGGCAATAAAGCTGTTGGATTGATGTCCCTCAGACTGCTGATGTCTTGTGACAAAAAAAACAAATGATTCATTTAGAAGAAAGGGAACCTGCTTGTATTTTTTCTGTTAGTGTTTGAAAATCAGAAAGGTTGAGGAAGTGAGTGTCTCAGTGTTATAGTCTGAATTGATTAAACATTGTGAGAAGGGCTGGGTGTTTCACTTTGCCCTGTCCAGCCCCAAAGGTTTAACTGACTCCTCCCACTATTGTAAAAAGCACAGCTCCAGAGGTCGAAGCGACAAAAGGAAACCCCGGAGTTAGAGAGCGGGACAGACGCTGAGATGCAGGAAGGTAGGAGGAAAGATGTAAATACATATATAAACTTAACTGTTGAGAGGAAGAAAGCAAGACATTGAGAGGAAACTCAGTGCAGGCAGGGGTATGACTGAAACTAAAGAAAGTATTTGTTAACCTCTTTCAAGGAGGAGATTGGGCTGCGAGTAATGTAGCTGAGATCTGACCGAGCTGGAGACTGGTGAATGTTTCACGCCGCTCCTTTGATCTTTGCCGTCAGTTTGACTAACGGACTTAACAAGTTAGATCTCGGGAAATTTCTGAGATGCCTTTAAATGAATTGCAGCAGTGAGTGTGTTGAGGGGACTTTCGGACTGCTGTCTGTCATTTTTGCCACAATCGTTGACTAAAGCAAGCTTGTCAACTGGAAATGCTTTGAAAAGCAGACTGGGGACGACATCAGCTGAACATTAACACTTTGGGACCAACCCATCTTTTCACAGTATATTTCACTATAAATACAAGTACTTTCTTTTTTGCACTTTGTTCCACGACAAACACATGGAATGTATTGTAAAGTTCCGAGCTGCGAAAGGAATCACCCGAACAGGAAACTATCTAGTCACAGAGTTTGGGAATTCACTGCAGACCCGCAGTCACAATGCGTCACTCTGCGATTCGGTTGTGCCTCAGTGCAGGGTTACAGGGGCCGGTGTATTAGTTCTCGCAGTGTGTATCGAAGTCTGTAATAGCTCCAACAGGGAGCTGACGATTCACCAATACGCTGACATCCTTTGCGAACACAGTGGTACTGATAGACACAAGGGACTGGGATCTCAGTCTGTGTCTCAGACAGTGTCTCAGTCTCATAAGAACATAAGAAATAGGAGCAGGAGTAGGCCATTTGGCCCTTCGAGCCTGCTCCTTATTCAATAAGATCATGGATAATCTTCCACCTCAACTTCACCTTTCCGCACTATCCCCATATCACTTGATTCCCTTAATATCCAAAACTCTATCGATCTCTGTCTTGAATATACTCAATGACTGAGCATACACAGCTCTCTGGGGTAGAGAATTCCAAAGATTTACAACCCTTTTGATTGAAGAAATTTCTCCTCATCTCAGTCCTAAATGGCCGACCTCTTATTCTGAGACTGTGACCTCTGGTTCTAGACTCCCCAGCCAGTGGAAACATCCTCCTAGCATCTACCCTGTCAAGCCCTTTAAGAATTTTATGTGTTTCAATGAGATCGCCTCTCATTCTAATCTAAACTTTAGATATTATAGGCCTAGTCTATTCAATTTTTCCTCATAGAACAATCCCCTCATTCCAGGAATCAGTCTAGTGAACTTTTGTTGCACTCCCTCTAAGGTAGGTATATCCTTCCTTAGGTAGGGAGACCAAAACTGTACACAGTACTCCAGGTATGGTCTCATCAAGGCCATTTATAATTGTAGTAAGACTTCTTTACTCTTATACGCCAATTCCTTTGCAATAAAGACGGAAACATACCATTTGCTTTCCAAATTGCTTGCTGTACCTGCATATTAACTTTCTATGATTCGTGTACAAGAACACCCAGAGTGAGGCTGATTTTTCCTGGCGTACTGCCCTCTTGTCAGCCGTGGCTCAGTGGGTAGCACTCTCGCCTGTGAGTCAGAAGGTTGTGGCTTCACGTCCCACTCCAGAGACTTGAGCACAAAAACCTAAGCTGAGACTCTCGTGCAGTACTGAGGAGCGCTGCACTGTCGGAGGTGCTGTCTTTCGGATGAGTCGTTAAACTGAGGCTCCATCTGCTCTCTCAGGTGGATGTAAAAGAGCCCACGGCACTATTTTGAAGAAGAGCAGGGGAGTTATCTCTGATGTCCTGGCCAATATTTATCCTTCAATCAACATAACTAAAAAAAAAACCCAGATTATCTGGTCATCATCACATTGCTGTTTGTGGGAGCTTGCTGTGTGCAAATTTGCTGCCACGTTTCCTACATTACAACAGTGACTACACTTCAAAAAGTACTTCATTGGCTCTAAAGCGCTTTGGGACATCCTGAGGTCGTGAACGGTGCTATAGAAATGCAAGTCTTTCTTTCTTTACAGATAGCGTGTGAGACTGTTGGAGGGCAGAGCTCTGCTCCACACCCCGGGGATGATGATAACTTGTCATTTCCAGAATGCAATTACCTTTTAGTGTCAGTTTTCTGTATGTGTAATTATTTTTGCTCATTAAGGTGAGAGATATCCGGGTGGGTGAATGGAATTTTGCTTTGCACGTTTTTGTACTCCGTGTTCGCCTCGAACAGTCCAACATTGACGGTAGAACATGAGAAAGGTCAGGAATGTAAAAAAGCCTCTGAGCTCTTGTGTCCAGCACCCGAACTCTCCAACTCCATTAGATGCAGATTGGAGCTTCCTCTACTCTATCCCATCAAACATCCTCCCATCATTTATAGTGAGAGTTAGCTGCAGAGTGAAGCTCTAACAATGTACCCTGACCAACCTCAGGAACTCAGCTCCTGGTGAGATGGATTGGGTCTTAGTCTCATAGCCCAATTCTAGTGGTGATCTCCAGTCTAGGGGATGTGGTTAAATGGCCCAATCTCGCGCTCCCGGTTGGGGGACCACGGTCGATGGTAGCACCAGGCTCATATGGAGGCGCCAATTCATTGACCGGAATTCCCTTCAAGCTGGCTCCAGCACTGGGTGCAGAGTTAGCCCTACAGCTTCAAATGAAGAACGAAGGATTAAATTGGGGTTTCAGGCAGACTTTGTTTACCCAACAGCATCAACAACAACTTGCATTTATATAGCACCTTTAATGTAGGAAAACGTCCCAAGGCGCTTCACAGGAACATAAATTGGACTAAGATCGACACTCAAAGGAGAATGGAGTTGTGGAGAAAGTTCTCAGCAAAGGTGACTTGTGTAGACGGGTTCAGGAGACAGTGAGATGTGTTTTTGGGGCGAAGGGGTTCAGGGTAAGGTTTTACTCCAGCAACAACTGTCCGCCAAGAGTACTTGGCCCCGAAACCCCCTGGGCCTTTGATCCGGTGTAAATGCAGGAGTCCAGCTGGTGGTAACCTCTGGAGTGGGACAAAGTTGGCAGGGTCAGCGGGCGGGCAGTGGGAGTCCGCTCCACCAGAGGCGCCTCAGGGGCACCCGCTTGTCAGAAGAGGCCTGAAATTGCAGCCTGGGGTCAATAAATATTTCTGTTCATTGTTTAAAGTTAGAGCAACTTCATGCTTCTCAACAGCATGAAGTGGAAGTGTGTTCTGAGGGAACCTGCCCAATGACATGGAACCTCCCACAGAAACTGATTTCCATTCTTGGAAGAAAATGATTCCTAGTTAGGTGAACACCAGAGGTCAGCAAGTTACTACCTACAGAATCAAAGGGGTGATTCCCCTCTACATTATTGGTTTATTTGGTTTCCTTGAGAATCCATAACAGTGTTACTAGAAACTAAACCTCTTCCTGAGCAATGGGACAGAACTTGTTGTCCTGGCTCAGTGGGTAGCACTCTCACCTCTGAGTCAGGGGGTCATCAGTTCATGTCCCACTCCAGAGACTTGAGCACCTGATCTAGGCTAACACTCCCAGTGCAGTACTGAGGGAGTGCTGCACTGTCGGAGGGGCAGTACTGAGGGAGAGCTGCACTGTCGGAGGGTCAGTACTGAGGGAGTGCTGCACTGTCGGAGGGTCAGTACTGAGGGAGTGCTGCACTGTCAGAGGGGCAGTACTGAGGGAGAGCTACACTGTCGGAGGGGCAGTATTGAGGGAGTGCTGCACTGTCGGAGGGGCAGTATTGAGGGAGTGCTGCACTGTCGGAGGGGCAGTATTGAGGGAGTGCTGCACTGTCGGAGGTGTCGGCTTTTGGATGAGACATTAAACGGATGCCCCGTCTGCCCTGTCAGGTCCCCTCTTTTTCTTCGAATCATGCCATGGGATCTTTTACATCCGCCTGAGCGGGCAGACAGAGCCTAAGTTAAAATGCTGGCACTGAGACGCGGCTGACACCTACTTAGTCTTCTGTTAGCTAGATGGCGCAGGAGTAGGAGGCATTCTATGCTCTGCCTTTTATTTTGCTGGTCGGTCTCCACAATGAGATCCCTAAATTAGATAACCAGTGGCTCATGGGAATGGTAGCAATGGCATAGGATATACGGCACAGAAACAGGCCATTTGGCCCAACCAGTCCATGCCAGCGTTTATGCTCCACACGAACCTCCTCCCATCTTTCCTCATCTAAATCTATCAGCATAACCCTCTATTCCCTTCTCTCTCATATGCTTGTTCAGCCTCCCCATAAATGCAACTATACTAGTCGCTTCAACTACTCCCTGTAGTAGCGAGTGCCACATTCTCACCACTCTTTGGGTAAAGAAGTTTCTTCTGAATTCCCTATTGGATTTCTTGGTGATTATCTTATATTGATGGCCTCTAGTTATGCTCTTCTCCACAAGTGGAAGCATTCTCTCTGTATCCACTCTATCAAAACCTTTCAGAATTTTAAAAACCTCTATTAGGTCACCCCTCAGCCTTTTTTCAAGAGAAAAGAGACCCAGCCTGTTCATCCTTTCCTGATATGTATACCCTCGCATTTTTGGTATCATCCTTGTAAATCTTCTCTGCACCCTCTCCAGTGCCTCTATATCCTTTTTATAATATGGCAACCAGACCTGTACGCAGTACTCAAAGTGTGGTCTAACCAAGGTTCGATACAGGTTTAACATAACTTCCCTACTTTTCAATTCTATACCTCTAGAAATAAACCCCAGTGCTTGGTTTGCTTTTTTTTATGGTCTTGCTAACCTGTGTCGCAACTTTTAGTGATTTGTGTATTTGTACTCTGAGATCCCTTTGGTCCTCCACCCCACCTAGACTTGCACCCTCCAAGTAATAAGTGACCTCCCTATTCTTCCTACCAAAATGTAATACCTCACATTTATCTGTGTTGAACTTAATTTGCCAATTATATGCCCATTCTGCAAGTTTATTGTTGTAGTTGTGTCTTGAACGGGACTCTAGTGATCAATTAAGGGCACATTGATGAAGAGTTGGTCTTGAGGGGTCATGGACAAGGATCAGATTCTGCCTTCCACGAGAGCTTGGGACACAGAGAAATGTACGAGAGTCATTCTGGATACTTCCCTGACAATCCCTTTTCACTGGCTCATCTTCATTGGGATAGGGTTTCTCTGGGACAATTTATTTTTGAGCTGATGCCTTGAGTTCCTCACTCTGGAGCGAGCTGTTTTGGTTTGCTGTTCTCATGGGTTTGAGGCAGTGATTATTAACTATGTTCATTGCCTGTTCACATGCTCAATTTTTTCTTAAATTAAGAGAAAGGAACACTTTTTATAAAACACCAGACTTAAACGGATCTTAGAGTCCAAACTAAATGCGGCTGGAGGCCACGTTGTGCAGCTAGAAATTTTGCAAAGTGCATTGGATACAGTTGTGACAGATTCCAGTCCTTATGAAAAGTCTGAAGAACAGTCCTGGAGTGAGATGTGTTAAAGCTGTGTGAAATCAGGAGAGAAGGAGGGTATTAAAAGGCTGATTTCATGAATCCCACTGCTGGGTTCAGCACAGAGCAGTAATTCAGACACGGTGCCCACTGCTGGGCCCAGCACAGTAATTCGAACACACGGTGCCCAGCATTTTCTGACAATTCATCGGGTAACACGAGCCTGAATTCCCTTACTGGCCACACACTCGTATATGGAAACCAAACAAATACTGCTCATGCTGGAAATCCACAGCACGACTGTCAGCATCTGTAGAGAGAAAGGACAAGTGAACCCTTCACCTGAACTGATGCCAAAAGATAAAGCAAACATTTTAGTACAGCTAGAAAAATAGAGAGAAGAAAGTGAGGAGGATATTATGCACCTGGAATTTCAAACTGACTTGGGTACAGTTGTTCACCTGCAATGAAGCCAGAGTGAAATCATAATTGGATTATTAATTAACTAGTTAGCAAGAAACCAGGGTTAATAATCAACAGAGACATTGGGCACATGTTACCAGCAGAGTCCATTAGGCCTGTTGTCAGTGAAGATAATTGAAAGTGGCAGTAGGGAGGGTCAGGTATTGGCCGTATCATACCATGGTATTAACACTGAGAATTGTCAGTGTAAACCCTTTTTATCCAATATGAATACCTTGTTCTTTTTCCCCACTCAAAGGATACTAAACCTCAAGGAATAAATAACCAAGCACTATAAGTGGGATAGTTGTTTTTCCAGAGAGAAAAGAGACTGGGGTTGGGTAGGTCTGGTTGAGAAGGAAGACAGGTTTCTTAGCCTAATCCTGTCCCTAAAAATTCTTATATTTTTTGTTGTTGTGACCACGGATTGTCTCAGAGGTCTCAGAGGTTTGACAGTGTGATCCTTGTGGTATGTAACATCAGCGACTGAAATCCAGCCAGTGTGGGTCAGACATGCTGAACCTCGAAGTATGGAGACTGCTGGTGGTCAGGCAGCATCCGTGGTTTCTCTCTCCTCGATGCTGCCTGACCTGCTGAGTGTTTCCAGCATTTCTGTTGTTATTTCAGATTTCCAGCATCCGCAGTATTTTGCTATTGTATTAGCACATTCAATATTGTGAATTGTGCATAAGTGTACAATCTTGGAGCAATGAGTGTGAACAAATCCACAGAAGTGTCAGTTTGACAGAGTTAGAAGCACACTCACCTTGGAGAGAGAGGTGGGGGTTGTCACTACAGACTGGAGCACACCACCTCAGCTGATTGCTCACCCCTGAACGCCCTAGCTCTAATTTGAAGATTATATCCCCATGTTCTGGACAACCCCACCTGAGAAAATAGTTTCTCTGTATCTAACCTATCGAGTCCTTTATCATGTTAAAGACCTCAAGTATATCACCCCTCAACCCTCTAAACTCAAGGGAATAAAGCCATGTTTATGCAACTTGTTTTCGTTGGGCCAGAAATTCGGCTCCCTGGCTTCCCGCGGGTGCAAGGATCGCGCGCGCACCTACCTACCGCGCCTGCCGTTGACCCTTGGGCCCACAGGGCATTCCGGTCCTGGGCCTCCTCCAACTGCCGGCGTGCAGTGCTTGTGTATCCCAGGGGCGTAGTTAGTGCGATGCGTCCCCTGGGATCACGTGGGCCATGGAGAGCCAATGGCAGCAGACCATCTTTCATTCATAGATTTGACAGGAAGACCTGTCAAATCTATGAATACAGATCGGCCCCAAAACATCCCTAAAACTACAAATAATTTTTTTTTTTAAATCACATTTTTAGAATAACTATAAATTACATTAATTAACTATTTTAAATAAAAATTTAAATTTTTGAAAAAATTAATTACACTTTTTAACGGGGCTAAAACTAAACTTACCTTTCTTTAAAGTAATTAAAAAAGATAAATCTGTGAAAAAAATGTTTAAATTTTAATAAAATCAACACTTACCTTGTTAAAAGAAGGCCTTGCGCCTCCTTTTTCAATGTGCATCTTCTCCGTGTTTACCCTCACGGAGGAACCTGTAAACCGAAGTGTGAGGCGAACGCACTGGCCCTCCGGCGTGCGCGTTCGACCTCTGAAACCCTTCCTTCAGGAGAATGGAAGTGCCGGTTTCCCGCGCATGCGCAGTGCATGCAAGAAACCGGCACTTTCGTTCTGTCCACGGGTGAGTACATAGTGCGTACTCACCCGTGGCGAGCCTAATTTCTGCCCCGTTATTTAACCTTTTAAGCCCCGGAATCATTTTTGTGATTCTGCGTTGCACCACCTCCAAGGCCACTATATTCTTCCCGAGGTGCTGTGCCCAAAACTGAACTCAATATTCCAGTTGGGGTCTGACCAAGGCTCTGTCAACTGAAGCAAAACTTTCACCCATTTGTATTCTAGCCCCCTTGAGATAAAGGCCAACATTTGTAATTTGCTGGAGGGGGAATTCTGTTCGGTGAGCGAGTCGCTACTAATGACTGATGAACAAAAACAGTAAACTAACACAGTTCTGGTCTCCATATTATAAAAAGGATATAGAGGCACTAGAGAAGGATGATGCCAGAACTGAGAGGTTATAACTATCAGGAAAGATTGAACAGGCTGGGGTTCTTTTCTCTAAAAAAAGAGAAGGTTGAGGGGTGACCTGATAGAGGTCTTTAAAATTATGAAAGGGATTGATAGGGTAGACATAGAGAAGATGTTTCCATTTGCGGGGGAGACCAAGACTAGGGGCCATAAATATAAAATACTCAACGAATAAATCCAGTAGGGAATTCAGGAGAAACTTCTTTACCCAGAGAGTGGTTAGAGAGTGGAACTCGCTACCACAAGGAGTAGTTGAGGCGAATAGCAGAGATGTATTTAAAGGGAATCTAGATAAACACATGAGGTAGAAAGGAATAGAAAGATATGCTGATAGGGTGAGATGAAGTAGGGTGGGTGGAGGCTTATGGAGCAAAAACACCGGCACAGACCTGTTGGGCCGAATGACCTGTTTCTGTGCTGTACATTCTGTGTAACATTTCATTAGCTTTTTTGATTACTTTTTGTACCTTTGCAATAGCTTTTAGTGATTTGTGTACGTGAGACACCCAACTCCCTTTACACTTCCACAGCTCCTAGTTTCTAACCATTAAGAAAATATTTTGATTTGTCTTTCTCAGAGCCAATGTGGATGACATCACACATGTCCACATTGAACTCCATTTGCCATAATTCTGCCCAGTCGCTTCGTCTGTTTATGTCCCTTTGGAGCTTCCTGCTCAAATCGACACAATTTACTGTCACGACTAACTTTGTGTCATCTGCAATCTTGGGTATACAACTCTCTATTCCTTCATCCAAGTCATTAATAAATATAGTGAAAAGCTGAGACCCCAGAACATTTAGCTGGGGAACACAATGTCACATCCCGCCAATCATGTACCCTTTATCTCCACTCTGTCTCCTGCCTCCCAGCCAATTTCCAGTCCACAAATCCAGACGGCTTCACTTCTGGTCAGGCACAGGTCCCTTTAGGTACACTGCACCTGAACAGCCCATAGGTGCAGAGACCACAGGAACATCAACCCTGCCATCTTTCAGATGAGACACTAAACTGAGATCCCACTTACTGATGGACATAAAAGATCACATGGCGCTATTTGTAGTCATCATGTCTTATGACTGTGTCCTTCTGCCAGTGTTCTGACCAACATTCATCCCTCAACCAACAGATTATCTGCTGTGTGTGGGACCTTGCTCTGCGCAAATTGACTTTTTAAAAATTTGTGCTTGAGATGTGGGCGATACTGACAAGGCCAGATTTATTGCCCATCTCTAGTTGCCGAGAAGGTGGTGGTGAAGGCCTTCTTCTTAAACTGCTGCAGTCCGTCTGGTGAAGGTGCTCCCATAAATTTTGTTAGGTAGGAAGTTCCAGGAGTTTGATCCACGACGATGAAGGAACTGCGATGTATGTCCAAGTCAGGATGGCGTGTGACTTGGAGGGGAACCTGGTGGTGATGGTGTTCCCATGATGTTGCTGCTCTTGTCCTTCTTGGTGCTGGAAATTGCAGTTGCTGGGAAGTGCTGCTGAAGGAAACATCATGATAAGTAACATCCTGTGGATAGTACACACTGCAGCCACAGTGCGTCAGTGAGTAAGGACTGGAGCTACCTACTCGAATCCCTGCCCTTTTCCTGGATCCTTTTGTACTTTTCCTTTTCAAATACTTATTCAATTACATTTTAAATATTACAGTTTCTCCCTCACTTGCCCCTTGTGGTAAAACATTCCCTGTTCCAATAACCCTCTGTGTGAAAACATTTCTCCTCTCATTTCCCCTTCATTCTTCCACTGATGATCCACAGTCTGTCTCTGTGACTGATCCTCAGTCTGTGTCTCTGTTACTGATCCTCAGTCTGTGCCCCTGTTCCAAATTTTCCAACCAGTGGAAAACATCTTCAGTGTTTACGGTCAAAACCTTTCAGTAATTTTTGCAGAAATCTAACCACTCAATCCCAGTATCATTTGAATAAGTTTTAAGTGTCCCCTTTCCACAGCTCTAATACCCTACCTATAATGGGATGCCCAGACCTGCACATACAACTTTAACTGTGGTTTAACCATTGTCTTGTACAAATCATAGAATGGTTACAGCACAGAAGGAGGCCATTTGGCCCGTCCAGCCCGTGCTGGCTCTCTGCAAGAGCACGTCAGCTAGTCCCACTCCCTCGCCCTTTGCCTGTAGCCCTGTAAAAAATTTCCTTCAGATACTTATCTAACTCCCTTTTGAAAGTCATGAATAAATCTGCCTCCACCACCCTTTCAGGCAGTGCATTCCAGATCCTAACTACTCACTGCGTAAAAAAGTTTTCCTCATGTCGCCTTTGGTTCTTTTGCCAATCACCTTAAATCTGTGTCCTCTGGTTCTCGACCCTTCCGCCAATGGAAACAGTTTCTCTCTATCTACTCTGTCTAGACCCCTCATGATTTTGAACACCTCTATCAAATCTCCTCTCAATCTTCTCTGCTCTAAGGAGAACAACCCCAGCTTCTCCAGTCTATCCATGTAACTGAAGTGTCTCATTCCCTGGAATCATTCTCGTAAATCTTTTCTGTGCCCTCTCTAAGGCCTTCACATCCTTCCTAAAGTGTGGTGCCCAGAATTGGACACAATACTCCAGTTGGAGCTGAACCACTGTTTTATAAAGATTCATCATAACTTCCTTGCTTTTGCACTCTATGCCTCTATTTATGAAGCTCAGGATCCCATATGCTTTTTTAACCTGCCCTGCCACCTTCAACGATTTGTGCACATATACCCCCAGGTCTCTCTGTTCATGCACCCCCTTTAGAATTGTACCCTTTAGTTTATATTGCTTCTTCTCGTTCTTCCGACCAGAATGTCTCACTTCGCACTTTGCTGTGTTAAATTTCATCTGTCACATGCCCGCCCATTCCACCAGCCTGTCTATGTCCTCTTGAAGTCTATCACTATCCTCCTCACTGTTCACTATACTTCCAAGTTTTGCGTCATCTGCAAATTTTGAAATTGTGCCCTATACACCCAAGTCCAAGTCGTTAATAAATATCAAGAAAAGCAGTGGTCCGAGTACCGACCCCTGGGGAACACCACTGTATACCTTCCTCCAGTCCTAAAAACAACCGTTCACCACTACTCTCTGTTTCCTGTCACTTAGCCAATTTCGTATCCATGCTGCCACTGTCCCTTTTATTCCATGGGCTTCAACTTTGCTGGCAAGCCTATTATGTGGCACTTTATCAAACGCCTTTTCGAAGTCCATGTACACCACATCAACCGCATTGCCCTTATCAACCCTCTCTGTTACCTCATCAAAAAACTCAATCAAGTTAGTTAAACATGATTTGCCTTTGACAAATCCGTGCTGGCTTTTCTTAATTAATCCACACTTGTCCAAGTGGTTGTTAATTTTGTCCTGGATTATCGTTTCTAAAAGCTTCCCCACTACCGAGGTTAAACTGACTGGTCTGTAGTGGCTGGGTTTATCCTTACACCCTTTTTTAAACAAGGGTGTAACATTTGCAATTCTCCAGTCCTCTGGCACTACCCCCTATCTAAGGAGGATTGAAAGAGTTTAGCCAGTGCCTCCACAATTTCCAACCTTACCTCCCTCAGCATCCAAGGATGTATCCCATCCGGTCCTGGTGACTTATCTACTTTAAGTACAGCCAGCCTTTCTAGCACCTCCTCTTTATCAATTTTTATCCCATCCAGTATCTCAACTACTTTCTCTTTCACTATGACTTTGGCAGCATCTTCTTCCTTGGTAAAGACAGATGCAAAGTACCTCAGCCATGCCCTCTGCCTTATTGCGTAGGTCTCCTTTTTGGTCCCTAATCGACCCCACCCCTCCTCTTACTACCTGTTTACTATTTATATGCCTATAGAAGACTTTTGGATTCCCTTTTATGTTAGATTCAACATCATTTCTTGCTTTTATATTCAGTTCCCCTGTTTAAAAAAAAAACACATAACCTATTTGCCTCAGGAACATAGGAACAGGAGTAGGCCATTGAGCCCCTTGAGCCTGTTCCACTATTCAATGAGATCATGGCTGATCTGTGACCTAACTCCTCGCCTTTGGTCCATATCCCTAATACCTTTGGTTAACAAAAATCTATCAATCTCAGATTTAAAATTAACAACTGATCTAGCATCAATTGCTGTTTGCAGAAGAGAGTTCCAAACCTCTACCACCCTTTGTGTGTCGAAGTGTTTCCTAATTTCACTCCTGAAAGGTCTGGCTCTAATTTTTAGACTATGCCTTCTAGACCTAGGGCTCAATTTTAATAGCCCTTTGGAGGCGGGTCTGTTGGGAAAATTGGGAAAAATGGCTTCAGACACCCAACCCACCTCCATGCCACCCCCACCCGATTTTCATGAGTGTCTGTTCAGCCGTTCCCAAACTAACCTGTCTCCAACCGGTGGGACAGGTAGTTAAGGCAGCTAATCCTATTTTCATAGTGGTTTCCCATTTTCCTGCTTCTGGCTCCTGTTTCCCGACTTGTCAGAAACAGGCCAGGTTCAAGGAGACGAGTTGCTGGAGGACGAGTATGCATTGGTGGAGCGCTTTAAAAGCGCCCCTGAAACATGGCTGACATTCAAATGCAACAATTTTGCTGTTGTAGGTATGGGATAACATTTTGCAAATCTACTGACCTTCTGAATGTTCAAGCTGACACCCATCTGCAGTGTGTCATGAATGGAATAATTTCAGGCCACTTCGACTGTGCGCTTGCAAGATTGTTGCCTCAAATGAAATCTATAGCAAGAGGATGGGAAAAATTTATTTCCTCTCATCCTGGTCCTCATAATCGGGGGAGTAGCAGCCACGTGGCTCAGCACAGATCTTCCTGGGAAGAGGAGTAGGAGGAGGACGTGGGGAGCCTTGCATACCCTGTTGTGACCAATGCAGCATCCCTCCAGTTCACTGCTGCCTGTCAACCAGGGTATGCACACTGTCATGCCACACCAGCATAAGCTTACTCTTCAATCATAGGTGGCCACCATATGGCTCTGTTATTGCAGGCGACACTTATCCAACGTCATATTTCATCTCTGCTATACCCTGTTATTTCCTATCACTTTTACCATCAGCATTACAAAAGCAAGTCGCCCTGAGCCCTCAATGCGCTTTTGCCATTTCCCATAACACATAGGCCACACAATCAACTGTTTGACATAATTTATCTTTAACACATGACAAAAGGAAGAGTCAGAAAAAAAAGAAACATCACCTAAGTGATTCCCCTTGTGACTATAGGTGCTTAATCTTTCCCTTACGCGTGCTTCTACGTGGTGCTTCCCCTGTGGCTTCAGCAGATGTAGAGGCACCTTGCTGACGATGATGCTGTGCCTGCTTAGATGCCTTTGGTGGGCGTCCTCTGGGTTTGGGAGCCTGGGAGGGCTCTGCAACAGTCTGCTCTTCCTGCGGCTGTGCAGGGGCTGAAACGGCCATCTCAGTTGTCTCTTGCAAAGTGGGTCTCTGACCGAGGGCTCCTCAGTGGCATGGTCGTGTGAGCGCTTTGAGAGGAGCCCACACTTCTTTTTGTCCTGCCAACAACATCCCTCTCATGGGTCAGCCGCACCTCAGTGCTGGCAAATGACAGGAGAGCACCTTGCTGCACTTCAGGGGGACCATGAGGACCCGCATCTGCACTGGCAGTCCTCCTCAAAAGGATGTCCATGAAGCTCTGGTCTCTCTGCTCAATAACTGCCCATCGCTCCTCCAGAGATGTCATTCTATTCTGAACAGTCACCATGTTTTCCTGACTCTGGCGACTTATTTCCTCCATGGCCGTAGCCAGCCTTTCCACGGAGGTTGCCATCCTATCCATGGTGGTGCGTTCATGCGCCATTGCCTCCACCACGGCAGTGCTGATGTTAGAGATGGACACCTCCATTCTCTCCACACTCGCACTAACCCTGGAGGCAAACCCTTCCAGAGACACCTGCACTTTTCATGAACCGCTCTTTTTCTGGATGGCCCCAGAGGCACAGCGTCTGCATGCAGCTCAGCAGAGCTAGGAGAGTCCTGCAACCTCCGCCGAGGACTCTCCACTACTGTCGCTGTCTCCACCATCTGCTGATGCTCACTTGTGCGCTGTGATAGACCAGGTGGCAACACTACTCTAACTCGCGATGGCCCCACCGAGGTGTGCATTGCTGCGCTGAGTCCTGGTGACGCTGCTCCCTCAGAGGCTTCAGGTTCCTCCTGAGGAGATGTCCGGGTCTTCGTCCTGGATTGTGGGGAGGGGGGCGTCGATGGTCCTGTCTGAGAGCAAAGGCATGATTTAGACATCTGACATTGATGTAGCAGACACATCCTTTTGAGCAGATGATACAAACGATTCTCTATGAACATCATATGCCATTGCTTTCTGAGAGGGATGAAACTCTATTATGTCACCAGCTTCTAGTGTGCCTGTCTCTCCATCGCCCACTTCCAGGTCCTCGCCACCTCCAACAATCTCGTTTGCAGCCTCCTCAGCACTGGTCAATGTTGCTAGGGTAGGTGTTCCTCCTCCAGTCATTGCTCTCTCCCTCTTATTGTGGGATATCTTTTCCTGCAAGGAGGGACACAAGCGGTGTTTCAGACACAGTGATGGAGTGAGTGTGAATAATCCCTACCATAGAAGCTTTGAGTGAGACGAAGATGAGGTAAGGTGCCAAGAGGAAGGTAGCTCCCTGTGCGTTGTTAGTTGTTGTCACTGCATGACAGTGAGAGTGAGTCTAAGGGGTGCATAGGCAGGATGCTGAAGTGATTCAGTGCAGAGACAGAGATGGGTAGGAAAGGGTGCAAGGAAAGTAAGAGTAAGGTGGGATGTGAAGGAGGAGGCTTACAACGCAGAGTGCTGGTGATGAGAAGAGAAGGGAAGCAGAGTGAAGGCAAGTGAGATGGGATACTCACTTTTGATGTTCTCACAAGATCATTAAACCTTTTTTGGCACTGGATCCATGACCGTGCATAAATGGACCTTGCGCTCACCTCCTGAGCAATGCACAGTCAGGCTGCCTTGGTCTGCTGAGGAGGCTTTTTCCAGCCATCAGGAGGGAAGAGAATCTCCCTGCGCCCTCTGACAGCATCCACAAGAACTTGAAGGAACTCATCATTAAAACGAGGAGCTGCCTTGCCTCTGGAAGAAGCCATAGCGTTTAAATCAAGTGCAGGAAACCACAATAGAAAGGCTCAGGCTGGATGGCAGCTTTAAAAGCAGCTGCTATTATGATGTCATCAGAGGCGGCCAGCCGACCCGATCCCATTCATTGGACCGGGCAGCGCGCCTCCTTGAAATTAACAAGCTGATTTAATAAAAATCGTGCACCTGCAGCTGCTCCCGAACCCGCCCACCACGCAACCCAAATCCAACCCACCTTGGGAATTAAAAATCGAGTCCCCAGACTCCACAACCAGCAAAAATAGTTTCTCTCTATCTTGGAAACTTCGATCAAATGACCCCTTAACCTTCTAACTTCCAGGGAATACAACCCTAGTTTGTGTAAGCTCTCCTCGTAATTTAACCCCTGGAGTTCGGGTATCATTCTCGTAAACCTACGCTGCACTCCCTCCAAGGCCAATATATCCTTCCTAAGGTTTGGTGACTAGAACTGCTCACAGTGCTCCAGGTGTGGTCATACAATCATAGAATCGTTACAGCACAGAAGGAGGCCATTCAGCCCGTCGAGCCGTTGCTGGCTCTCTGCAAGAGCAATTCAACTAGTCCCACTCCCCCACCCTTTCCCATAGCCCTGCACTTTTTTTCCTTCAGGTGCCAGGGCTCTGTATAGCTGTAGCATAACTTCTACCCCCTTGTATTCTCGTCCTCTAGATATAAAGGCCAGCATCCCATTAGCCTTTTGGATTATTTTCTGTACCTGTTCATGACATTTTAATGATTATGTACCTGGACCCCCCCCATGTCTCTTTGGACCTCCACTGTTCTTAGCTTTTCACCGTTTAGAAAGTATCCTGTTCTATCCTTTTTAGGTCCAAAGTGGAAGACCTCACATTTACCTACATTGAAATGCATTTGCCACAGTTTTGCCCATTCACTTAATCTATCAATATCTCTTTGTAATTTTATGTGTTCATCTACACTGCCTACAATGCTGCCTATCTTTGTGTCATCGGCAAATTTGCATATGTGGCTTTCCATCCCATCATCTAAGTCATTAATAAATACTGTAAATAGTTGAGGCCCCAACACAGATACCTACGGGACACCACCAGTCACATCCTGCCAATTAGAGTACCTGCCCATTATCCCTACTCTCTGTCTCCTGCCGCTCAGCCAATTTACATAAGGATTACTTAGGATATACGGCACAAAAACACGCCATTTGGCCCAACCAGTTCATGCCGGCGTTTATGCTCCACACGAGCCTCCCCCCGTCTTTCCTCATCTAAATCTATCAGCATAACCCTCTATTTCCTTCTCCCTCATGTGCTTGTCTAGCCTCCCCTTAAATGCATCCATACTATTTGCTTCAACCACTCCCTGTGGTAGCGAGTTCCACATTCTCACCACTCTCTGGGTAAAGAAGTTTCTTCTGAATTCCCTATTGGATTTCTTGGTGACGATCTTATATTGATGGCCTCTAGTTATGCTCTTCCTCACAATTGGAAACATTCTATCTCTATCCACTCTGTCAAAATTTTTCAGAATTTTAAAAACCTCTATTAGGTCACCCCTGTCTTTTTTCAAGAGAAAAGAGACCCAGCCTGTTCATCCTTTCCTGATATGTATACCCTCGCATTTCTAGCATCATCCTTGTAAATCTTCTCTGCACCCTCTCCAGTGCCTCTATATCCTTTTTATAATATGGCGACCAGAACTGTTCGCAGTACTCTAAGTGTGGTCCAACCAAGGTTCGATACAGGTTTAGCATAACTTCCCTACTTTTCAATTCTATTCCCCTAGAAATAAACCCTTGTGCTTGCTTTGCTTTTTTTATGGCCTTGTTAACCTGTGTCGCAACTTTTAGTGATTTGTGTATTTAGAAACATAGAAACATAGAAAAATAGGAGCAGGAGTAGGCCATTCGGCACTTCGTGCCTGCTCCGCCATTCAATATGATCATGGCTGATCCTCTATCTCAATACCATATTCCCGCTCTCTCCCCATACCCCTTGATGTCTTTTGTGTCTAGAAATCTATCTATTTCCTTCTTAAATATATTGGCCCAAAAATTCGTGAGGAAGCCTTCGTGCGATCTCTCACTGCCCGTTGGCTTTTCAGTTCCAGCTCGCACGAACTTGATATTCTGGACAGCTGCTGTGCTGGGCTTGCGTATCCCACAGGCGTAGTTAATTCGTGCGAGCTGTGGGATCACGTGACTCAGTTAGAGCCAATGGCAGCACACCATCTTCCATTCATAACTTTCACATAAGTGCTGTGAAAGCTATGAATACTATAGCCCCCCAAAATAACAGCTAAACCTCAATTAAATTTAAAAAAAAACCATCACATTAATAAAATAAGTATAGTTAAATAAATTAACCATTTTAAATAAAAAATTTAATTTTTGAAAAAATTTAAAATCTTTTAAAAAGTTATAAAAATAAACTTACCTGTCTTTAAAGTCTCTAAAAAAGATATACCTGTTAAAAAAAATTCAAAATAATACTTAATTCACTACTTACCTTGTTAAAAGTGGGTCTTACTCCTTTTTTAATGTGTAGAATCTTCCATACTTACCTGCGCGTTGAAACCACTAAGTGCACTGCCTTCTGTGGTAGAGAATTCCACAGGTTCACCACCCTCTGAGTGAAGAAATTTCTCCTCATCTCAGTCCTAAATGTCCTACTCCGTATCCTGAGACTGTGACCCCTCGTTCTAGACCCCCCCAGCCAGGGGAAACATCCTCCCTGCATCCAGTCTGTCTAGCCCGGTCAGAATTTTATACATTTCAATGAGATCCCCTCTCATTCTTCTAAACTCTAGTGAATACAGGACTAGTCGACCCAATCTCTCTTCATACGACAGTCCTGCCATCCCAGGAATCAGTCTGGTGAACCTTCACTGCACTCCCTCTATGGCAAGTATATCCTTTCTTAGGTAAGGTGACCAAAACTGCACACAGTACTCCAGGTGTGGTCTCACCAAGGCCCTGTATAACTGTAGTAAGATATCCTTGCTCCTGTACTCAAATCCTCTTGCAATGAAGGCCAACATGCCATTTGCCTTCCTAACTGCTTGCTGCACCTGCATGTTTGCTTTCAGTGACTGGTGTACAAGGACACCCAGGTCCCTTTATACATCAACATTTCCCAATCTATCACCATTTAAATAATACTCTGCCTTTCTGTTTTTCCTACCGAAGTGGATAACTTCACATTTATCCACGTTATACTGCATCTGCCATGTATTTGCCAACTCACTCAACTTGTCTAAATTGCCTTGAAACCTCTTTGCATCCTCCTCACAACTCACAGTCCTACCTAGTTTTGTGTTGTCAGCAAACTTGGAAATATTACATTTGGTTCCCTCATCCAAATCATTGATATATATTGTGAATAGCTGGGGCCCAAGCACTGATCCCTGCGGTACCTCACTAGTCACCGCCTGCCACCCCGAAAAAGACCCATTTATTCCTACTTTCTGTTTCCTGTCTGTTAACCAATTTTCTGTCTTCACGGTAGAAGACATGAACAACATCCCAATAATGGATAATCAAGGGGCCACAGGGAGGGGGGAACTAAAGACTATCACTAAGGAAAGAGTACTTGGTAAAATAATGGGACTAAAAGACGACAAGTCCCCTGGACCAGATGGCCTGCATCCCAGGGTCTTAAAAGATGTGGCTGCAGAGCTAGTGGATGCCTTGGTTGCAATATAACAAAATTCCCTGGATTCTGGAGAGGTCCCAGCAGATTGGGAAACCGCAAATGTTACACCCCTATTTAAGAAAGGAGGGAGACAGAAAGCAGGAAACTATAGACCAGTTAGCCTAACATCTGTCATTGGGAAAATGCTGGAGTCCTTCATTTAAGGAAGCAGTAGCAGGGCATTTGGAAAATCATAATGCAGTCAAGCAGAGTCAGCATGGTTTTATGAAAGGGAAATCATGTTTAACAAATTTGCTGGAGTTCTTTGAGGATGTAACAAGCAGGGTGGACAAAGGTGAGCCAGTGGATGTGGTGTATTTGGATTTCCAGAAGACATTCGATAAGGTGCCACATAAAAGGTTACTGCATAAGATAAGAGCTCACGGAGTTGGGGGTAATATATTAGCATGGATAGAGAATTGGCTAACTAACAGAAAGCAGAGAGTCGGGATAAATGGGTCATTTTCCGGTTGGCAAACGGTAACTAGTGGGGTGCCACAGGGATTGGTGCTGGGGCCTCAACTATTTATAATCTACATTAATGACTTGGATGAAGGGACCGAGTGTAATGTAGCCAAGTTTGCGGATGATACAAAGATGGGTGGGAAAGCAAGTTGTGCAGAGGACTCAAAGAATCTGCAAAGGGATATAGACAGGCTAAGTGAATGGGCAAACATTTGGCAGATGGGGTATAATGTGTGAAAGTGCGAGGTTATCCACTTTGGCAGGAAAAATAAAAAAGCAAATTATTATTTAAATGGAGAGAGATTACAAAATTCTACAGTTCAGAGGGACCTGGGGGTCCTTGTGCATGAAACACAAAAAGTTAGCATGCAGGTACAGCAAGTAATCAAAAAGGCAAATGGAATGTTGGCCTTTATTGCAAGGGGTTGGAGTATAAAAGCAGGGAAGTCCTGCTACAACTGTACAGGCTATTGGTGAGACCACACCTTGAGTACTGCGTACAGTTTTGGTCTCCTTATTTAAGGAAGGATATACTTGCATTGGAGGCAGTTCAGCGACGATTCACTAGGTTAATTCCAGAGATGAGGGGGTTGACTTATGAAGAAAGGTTGCGCAGGTTGGGCCTATACTCATTGGAATTTAGAAGAATGAGAGGTGATCTTATTGAAACATATAAGATACTAAGGGGGCTCGACAAGGTAGATGCAGAGAGGATGTTTCCCCTCGTGGGGAAATCTAGAAGTCGGGGGCATCATTTCAGAATAAAGGGTCGCCCTTTTAAAACTGAGATGAGGAGGAATTTCTTCTCTCAGAGGGTTGTAAATCTGTGGAATTCTCTGCCCCAGAGACCCGTGGAGGCTGGGTCATTAAATACATTTAAGGTGGCGATAGACAGATTTTTGCAAGATAAGGGAGTGAAGGGTTATGGGGAGCGGGCAGGGAAGTGGCTTTGAGCCCAAGATCAGCCATGATCTTATTGAATGGCGGAGCAGGCTCGAGGGGCCAAGTGGCCTATTCCTGCTCCTATTTCTTATGTTCTTATGTTTCAATCCATGCCAGGATACAGGAAACTTTCGTTTATCCGGCATCGACGGGACCGGCGTGGTGCCGGTTTATCGAAAGTACCGGATAACAGAGAGTTATATCTACCGAGGCTATTTTTAACAAAGAGACTCCAAGCAGCACGGGAGAATCTATTCAAGCTACTGCAATGTTTCGGACTTGCGACAGCGCCAGGAGGCCGAGTAGTGGCACTTTTGAAAAGTACCCCTACTGACTAAATCGGCGTTCGCGGACTCGGGATCGGCAACATTGCCGGTTATTTGAGAGTATTTTTCGGAGCACTCGGCGTTCGCGGAGACTCGACTGCGACTCGGCAACATTGCCGGTTATTTGAGAGGAGTTTTCGGAGGATGATTTTTGCCGGTTAAGCGAGAATTCCGGATATTTGGGTGCCGGATAAACGAAAGTTTCCTGTATTACCCCCAATCCCATGTGCTTTAATTTTGCACACTAACCTCTTATGTGGGACTTTATCAAAGGCCTTCTGAAAATCCAAATACACCACATCCACTGGTTCTCCCTTATCTATTCTACCAGTTACATCCTCAAAAAACTCCAGTAGGTTTGTCAAACACGATTTCCCTTTCATAAATCCATGTTGACTTTGTCTAATCCCATTGATATTTTCTAAGTGTCCTGTTATCACATCCTTTATAATAGATTAGCATTTTCCCTACTACTGATGTTAGGCTAACCGGTCTGTAGTTCCCTGTTTTCTCTCTCCCTCCTTTTTTAAATAGCGGGGTTACATTTGCCACCCAAGATCCCTTTGTTCTTCTACCCCACCTAGACTCGCACCCTCCAAGTAATAAGTGACCTCCCTATTCTTCCTACCAAAATGTAACACCTCACATTTATCTGTGTTGAATTTCATTTGCCAATTATATGCCCATTCTGCAAGTTTATTAATGACCTCCTGTAACTTGTTGCAGTCCTCCTCAGTATTGACTATCCCCCCCCCAATTTGGTGTCATCCGCAAATTTAGAAATTGTGTTTTTGATTCCTCAGTCTGAATCGTTAATGTAAATTATAAACAGCAGTGGTCCCAGCAGTGATCCTTGTGGAACACCACTACCCACCTTCTGCCACTGTAAATAGCAACCTTTTACTCCTGCTCTCTGCCTTCAGTCCTGAAGCCGGTCAGCAATCCATTCTGCTACTTGTCCCTTGACTCCGCATTCTCTGACCTTGTTCATCAGTGTATTATGAGGTACCTTATCGAAGGCCTTTTGAAAATCCAGATAAATTACATCTACTGCATTACCATTGTCTACTCTCTCTGTTACATCTTCAAAAAATTCAATAAGGTTGGTCAAGCAAGACTTTCCCTTTTGAAATCCATGTTGACTATTCATTGTTATATTTTTGGTTTCTAGATGTTCTTTTTTCTCCTTTAGTAGGGATTCCATTATTTTTCCTACCACCGATATTATGCTGACTGGTCTATAATTCCCTGGACATGTTCTATCCCCATTCTTAAATCTTCTTCTTCGGCAGTCCCTCGGAACCGAGGATGACGTATTACGTCAGCTATCTGCTAGTCCTCTGGCACTATACCTTTTTCTAACGAATGATTAAATATATGTAGTAATGCCTCTGCTATCTCTTCCCTAGATTCTTTTAAAATGCGTGGATGCAATCCATCCAGACCAGGGATTTTATCCTCTTTGAGTTTGATTAATTTATTTAATATATCCCCTTTTTTATTTTAAATGCGCTTATCTCATCATCCAATGTCATGTCCATCTGTTGTATCTCCCTGGTAAATACTGAAGCAAAATAATTATTTAATATTTCTGTCATCTCTATATTGTTACCTGTCGTATTATCCTGATTATCCCTTAATGACCCTATTCCCATCCCAACCTTCCTTTTTTTATTGATGTGCCGATAAAATATTTTACTATTTTGTTTCATGTTCCTTGATAATTTAATTTCATAGTTCCTCTTTGCCTCCCTAATTGTTTTTTTGACTTCTCTCCTAATCTTTTCGTATTCTCTCATATCATGCACTCCCCTGCTGTCTATGTACTTAATATATGCCTCTTTCCTTGCCCTCAATTGTTCCCTTATGGCTTTATTCATCCATGGAGTCTAATTATTGTTTAGTTTGTTATTTCCTTTTAGTGGAATATATTTTCCCTGCACTCTGTTGAACACCGTTTTAAATTTTTCCCATTGCTTGGGACATCGTTGTTTGCCAATATTGTTGCCCTTTTTTCCCCCCAAGTTCTATTCTCAGCCCCTCAAAATCAGCTTTTCTCCAATCTATTAACTTGGTTTTCGTCATACTTATGTCCTTCTCAATTATCATCTTAAAGCATATTATATTATGGTCACTATTGCCTATATGTCCCCGACCTTTACTTCTCTTATCTGCTCTGGTTCATTCCCCATTACTAGATCCAATAGCGAATCCTCCCTTGTTGGGCTTTTTACATATTGGGTTAGAAAGGAGTCCTGTAGTCCTGTACACATTGTAGGAACTCCATTCCTTTATCCCCTTTACCTACCTCTTCTGTCCAATTAATATCAGGTTAGTTGAAATCCCCCATGATTATTATTCTATGCTTTTTACTAATTTTTCTAATTTGTCTGCATATTTCTTCCTCCACCTCCTTTTCACTATTAGGTGGTCTGTAGACTACACCTATTAGTGTGATTGATCCTTTATTATCTTTTATCTCTATCTATATGGATTCTATTTTGTCTTGCTGATATCTGCGTCACTTTTTTCTACTGCCATTATGTTATCCCTAATAAGTACAGCTATTCCACCTCCCCTTTTTCCCTCCCTATCTTTTCTAAATATGTTATACCCTGCAACGTTTAATTCCCAGTCCTGATTTTTCTGTAGCCATGTCTCAGTAATCCCTACTATGTCTGGTTCCTCGCAACGTATGATTGCCTCCATCTCCCTTATTTTGTTATGGACACTGTGTGCATTGCTGTACATCCACTGTAAATACTGATGCAAAGTAATTATTCAACATGTCTGCTATTTCCTTATTATCATTGACACTATCACCGTTATCAGTTTTCAAGGGGCCAACATTGCTCCTGACTACCCTCTTTTTCTTGATATAATGGTAAAAAAAATGTGTTGATTTTGATATCCCTTGAAAGTTTCTTTTCTACTCCCTTGTTGTAGCTGTTACTATCTGTTTTGTCACCCTTTGCTGTTCTTTGTATCTTTCCCATTTGCCAGGATCTGTGCTATTTTTTGCATTTTTGTATGCTTTTTCTTTTAGTTTTATGCTGTCCCTTACCTCTTTAGTCGTCCATGGCTATTTTTTTGGCAAGTAGAGCTCTTGCCCCTAAGGGGTATAAACTGGTTCTGCATCACATTAAATTCTTTTTTGAACACCTCCCACTGATCTTCTTTCGTTTTACCCATTAACAGATTTGCCCAGTTTACTGTGGACTGTCTCTGTCTCATCGCATTGAAGTCAGCCTTACCCATATCTGGAATCTTAGTAGCTGTTTTGCATTTCTCCCTTTCAAACACTACGTTGAGCTCAATCATGTTATGATTGCTATTACAACAACAACAACTTGTATTTATATAGCACCTTTAACATAGTAAAATGTCCCAAGGCGCGTTACAGGAGTGTTATAAGACAAAAAATTTGACCCTGAGCCACAAAAGGAGAAATTAGGACAGATGACTAAAAGCTTGGTCAAAGAAATAGGTTTTAAAGAGCGTCTTAAAGGAGGAAAGAGAGGCGGAGAGGTTTAAGGAGGGAATTCCAGAGCTTCGGGCCTAGGTAGGTGAAGGCACGGCCACCATTGGTTGAGTGATTATAATCAGGGATGCTGAAGAAAGCAGAATTCGAGGAGCGCAGATATCTCGGGGGGGGGAGGGGGGGGGTGTTGTAGGGCTAGAGGAAATTACAGAGATAGGGAGGGGCGAGGCCATGGAGGGATTTGAAAACAAGGATGAGAATTTTAAAATCGAGGTGTTGCTTAACCGGCAGCCAATAAGAACATAAGAAATAAGAGCAGGAGTAGGCCATACGGCCCCTCGAGCCTGCTCTGAGATTCATTAAGATCATGGCTGATCATCGACCTCAACTCCACTTTCCCGCCCGATCTCCATATCCAGTGATTCCCCTAAAGTCCAAAAATCTATCTATCTCAGCCTTGAATATACTCAAAGACTCAGCATTCACAGCCCTCTGAGGCAGAGAATTCCAAAGATTCACAACCCTCTGAGTGAAGAAATTCCTCCTCATCTCGGTCTTAAATGGCCTACCCCTTATCCTGAGACTATGCCCCCTAGTTCTAGACACTCCAGCCAGGGGAAACAACCTCTCAGCATCTACCCTGTCAATCCCCTTCAGAATCTTGAATCTTGTATGTTTCAACAAGATCACCTCTCATTCTTCTAAACTGCAGAGAGTATCGGCCCATTCTACACAATCTCTCATCATAGGACAGCCCTCTCATCCCAATCAATCTAGTGAACCTTCGTTGCACCGCCTCCAAGGCAAGTATATCCTTCCTTAGATAAGGAGACCAAAACTGCACAGTACTCCAGGTGTGGTCTCACCAAGGCCCTGTACAATTGTAGCAAGACTGCCTTACTCTTACACTCCAACCCTCTTGCAATAAAGGCCAACATGTCATTTGCCTTCCTTATTGCTTGCTGTACCTGCATGCTAGCTTTCTGTGTTTCTTGCACGAGGACACCCAAATCTCTCTGAACACCAACATTTGAAAGTTTCTCGCCATTTAAAAAATATTCTGTTTTTCTATTCTTCCTACCAAAGTGAATAACTTCACATTTCCCTACATTATACTCCATCTGCCACCTTACTACCCACTCACTTAGTCTATTTAGTGTAATCACCTTTTATGTGGCACCTTATTGAATGCCTTTTGGAAATCCAAATATACTACATCCACTGGTTCCCCTTTATCTACCCTGCTAGTTACATCCTCAAAAAACTCTAATAAATTTGTCAAGCACGATTTCCCTTTCATAAAACCATGTTGACTCTGCCTAATTATGTTATAATTTTCTAAGTGCCCTGATACCACTTCCTTAACAATGGATTCCAGCATTTTCCCAACGACTGATGTTAGGCTAACTGGCCTGTAGTTCCCTGTTTTTTCTCTCCCTCCTTTCTTGAATAGCGGTGTTACATTTGCGACTTTCCAATCCGCTGAGACCATTCTAGAATCTAGGGAATTTTGGAAGATTAAAACCAATGCATCCACTATCTCTTCAGCCACCTCTTTTAGAACCCTAGGATGTAGGCCGTCCGGTCCAGGGGATTTGTCAACTTTTAGTCCCATTAGTTTCTCTAGTACTTTTTCTCTACTTATGTTAATTACGTTAAGTTCCTCATCCTCATTAGACCCTTGGTTCCCCACCAGTGTAGGTCAGTGAGCACAGGGGTGATGGATGAACGGGACTTGGTGCGAGTTAGGACACGGGCAGCTGAGTTTTGGATGACATCAAGTTTACGGAGGGTAGAACGTGGAAGGCCAGCCAGGAGTGCGTTGGAATAGTCAAGTCTAGAGGTAACAAAGGCATGGATGAGGCTTTTAGCAGCAGATGAGCTGAGGCAGGGGCGGAGACAGGCGATGTTACGGAGGTGAAAGTAGACGGTCTTTGTTGTGGTGCAGATATGTGGTCGGAAGCTCATTTCAGGGTCAAATATGACTCCAAGCTTGCGAACAGTCTGGTTCAACCTCAAACAGATGCTAGGGAGAGGGATGGAGTCGGTGGCTAGGGAATGGAGTTTGTGGCAGGGACCGAAGACAATGGCTTTGGTCTTCCCAATATTTAATTGGAGAAAATTTCTGCTCATTCAGTACTGGATGTCGGACAATTTAGAGACTGTGGAGGGGTCGAGAGAAGTGGTGTTGACGTAGAGCTGGGTGTCGTTTTCAGATGATGTCGCCAAGGAGCAGCATGTAGATGAGAAATAGGAGGGAGCCAAGGATAAATCCTTGGGGGACACCAGAGGTAACGATGTGGGAGCGGGAAGAGAAGCCGTTGCAGGTGATTCTCTGGCTATGATTAGATAGATAAGAATGGAACCAGGTGAGTGCTGTCAAGCCCAGATGGATGACGGTGGAGAGGCATTGGAGGAGGAGTGGTCAACCATGTCAACGGCTGCAGGCCGGTCAAGAAGGACGAGGATGAATAGTTTACCTTTGTCACAATCACAAAGGATGTCATTTGTGACTTTGATAGGAGCCTTTTCAGTACTGTGGCAAGGGTGGAAGCCTGATTGGAGAGATTCAAACATGGAGTTGTGGGTAAGATGGGCACGGATTTGGGAGGCGACAACACGTTCAAGGACTTTGGAGAGGGAAGAGAGGTTGGAGATGGGGCGGTAGTTTGTAAGGACGGAGGGGACAAGGGTTGTTTTTTTGAGGAGGCGGTGATGACAGCAGATTTGAAGGAGAAGGGGACAGTACCTGAGGCGAGAGAACTGTTAACAATGTCAGCCAAAATTGGGAGAGCTGTCCCACAGACTAGTCAAACAACAGCCTGACATAGTCATACTCACAGAATCATACCTTTCAGCCAATGTCTCAAACTCCTTCATCTCCATCCCTGGGTATGTCCTGTCCCACTGGCAGGAGTGGCCCTGGGAGTCCTCAACATTGACTCCGGACCCCATGAAGTCTCATGGCTTCAGGTCAAGCATGGGCAAGGAAACCTCCTGCTGATTACCACCTACCGCCCTCCCTCAGCTGATGAATCCGTACTCGATCAACATAACAGAAACAGATTATCTGGTCATTATCACGTTGCTGTTTATGGGAGCTTGCTGTGCGCAAATTGGCTGCCGCGTATCCCACATTACAACAGTGACTACACTCCAAAAGTACTTCATTGGCTGTAAAGCGCTTTGAGACGTCCAGTGGTCGTGAAAGGCGCTATATAAATGCAAGTCTTTCTATTTACTCCTCCATGTTGAACACCACTTGGAAGAACCACTCAGAGTAGCAAGGGCACAGAATGTACTCTGGGTGGGGGACTTCAGTGTCCATCACCAAGAGTGGCTCAGTAGCACCACTACTGACTGAGCTGGCTGAGTCCTGAAGGATATAGCTGTCAGTCTGGGCCTGCGGCAGGTGGTGAGAGAACCAACACGAGAGGAAAACCTACTTGACTTCGTCCTCACCAATCTATCTGTCGCAGATGCATCTGTCCATGACAGTATTGGTAGCAGTGACCGCCGCAGTCATTGTGGACAGGAAGTCCTGTCTTCACACTGAGGACACCCTCCATCGTGTTGTGTGGCACTACCACCGTGCTAAATGGGATAGATTCAAAACAGATCTAGCAGCTCAATACTGGGCATCCATGAGGCACTGTGGGCCATCAGCAGCAGCAGAATTGTATTCCACCACAATCTGTAACCTCATGGCCTGGCATATTCCTCACTCTACCATTACCATCAAGCCAGGGGACCAACCCTGGTTCAATAAGGAGTGTAGAAGAGCATGCCAGGAGCAGCACCAGGCATACCTCAAAATGAGGTGTCAACCTGGGGAAGCTGCAACACAGGACTACATGCATGCTAAAAAGCGGAAGCAGCATGCTATAGACGGGGCTAAGAGATCCCACAATCAACGGAGCAGACCAAAGCTCTGCAGTCCTGCCACATCCAGTCATGAATGGTGGTGGACCATTAAACAACTAACGGGAGGAGACAATTCTATGAATATCCCCATCCTCAAGGATGGTGGAGCCCAGCACGTGAGTGCAAAAGACAAGGCTGAAGCGTTTGCAACCATCTTCAGCCAGAAGTGCAGAGTGGATAATCCCTATCGACCTCTTCCTGAGGTCCCCACCATCACAGAAGCCAGTCTTCAGCCAATTCGATTCACTCCACGTGATATCAAGAAATGGCTGAGCGCACTGGATACAGCAAAGGCTATGGGCCCCGACAACATCCCGGCTGTCGTGCTGAAGACTTGTGCTCCAGAACTTGCCGTGCCTCTAGCCAAGCTGTTCCAGTACAGCTACAATACTGGTATCTATCCGACATGATGGAAAACTACCCAGGTACGTCCTGTCCACAAAAAGCAGGACAAATCTAATCCGGCCAATTACCGCCCCATCAGTCTACTCTCAATCATCAGCAAAGTGATGGAAGGTGTCATCGACAGTGCTATCAAGCGACACTTACTCACCAATAATCTGCTCACTGATGCCCAGTTGGGTTCCGCCAAGACCACTCGGCTCCCGACCTCATTACAGCCTTGGTCCAAACATGGACAAAGGAGCTGAATTCCAGAGGTGAGGTGAGAGTGACTGCCCTTGACATCAAGGCAGCATTTGACCGAGTGTGGCATCAAGGAGCCCTAGTAAAAGCATTGCTTATCCCAATGTATAGCAAAGTTAAAATCCCCCATTAAAACCACTCTGCCTTTGTTGCATTCCTTTTTGTGGCCTTTTCTACCTGCACCCCACCATTAAAGAACTATGTACCCATACCCCGGGATCTTTCTACCTCCACTCTGTTAAGGATCTGAGCATTTATTTCCTTTTACGATACACTTTGTGATTTCCTCAATAATATCAATTAAAATTATTGAAGCATGACGTGCCTTCACAAATTCATTCTGACTCTCTCTGACTAAGCTCTTGCCTTTCCAAGTGGTGACTAATTCCTTCCCCTGTGAATGTGTCAGAAAGCTTGTCACCTTGTTCAAAGTCTGTGTGGTTTTGAGCTGTAGGCTATTCTGATATGGTTCACTGAGGCATTTTGCTGTTGTGGTTCCTGCAATAATGGCACGAGGTCCCGATTCTGGTTTGAGTGGTTTGTCCTTGCTGATCATTACTGGCAGTGCTGTATTTAATGGTTGCAATTATTTCCAATATGAATCTTACACAAAATGTCATGAGAAGCAGGTTAGATGGTCAACAATGAACGTGACATCCCTGAAATACTGTAACCTGCTAATTAGGTGATTCCAAGACCCCAATCATTTCGGAATCAGTCCCTGTAATTTGTCGCCTGCTCCATAATAATGTGTTGAGTTTAGACTAGAGGAGATCTTACCCTCACGATGTTAAATGGAGAGCGACATTGTTTGAAATGTAAGCTCCCTACTCATTGCAGTTTTTTTATTCTCACCCATTTTCTCAGCTGCTCTCACCTTGTGAAGACATTGACCAGATGTCCCTATTTCTTCACTCAGAGGGTGGTGAACCTGTGGAATTCTCTACCACAGACGGCTGTGGAGGCCAAGTCACTGAATATATTTAAGAAGGAGATAGATAGATTTCTAGACACAAAAGGCATCAAGGGGTATGGGGAGAGAGCGGGAATATGGTATTGAGATAGAGGATCAGCCATGATATTGAATGGCGGAGCAGGCTCAAAGGGCCAAATGGCCTACTCCTGCTCCTATTTTTCTATGTTTCTATCTATGCTACTAATGGGAGCAGTGCACCATAAGAATAAAATTACCTCAGATATCTCACACTGCAAGTTACATAGACTGCTTACCTTGCACTTTGACCTGCAAGTCAGTGCCCATCTTTCCTGCAGCTCCACGTTTGAATCTCTCCAGTCAGGTTTCCGTCCCAGCTGCACCACTGAATCAGTCCTAAACAAGATCACAAATGACATCCTCTGTGATTGTGGTGTATTATCATTCCTTGTCCTCTCTGCAGCCTTTGACACGGTCAACCAACCATCCTCCTCCAAGGCCTCTCTTCCATTGTCCAGCTCAGTGGGATCGCCCTAGCTTGGTTCCACTCTTACCTATCCAATCGTAGCCAGAGCATCTCCAGCAATGGCTTTTCTTCAGTTCAGCTCCAGTTAGTTGGCCTTGAGTAGCTGCTGAGCAGAATTTGTATTTTACAGTTTTAAAGACTGCCAGAGAGAGGACAGTTAACATTCACGCTGCAGCATGTGCTGAAGGTAGCTGAAACTTCAATAAAAGCAAGAGAGAAATGTAACATAAAAGAACCTGGTGTTCCCAGAGGTCTATATTTACTTTTAGCTTTATATATACGTATCTGTTGTAAGCCTGTGTGTCTGCATCTAAATGTGTTCCTGTACAAGTGTCAGCTGCGGCTCAGTGGGTAACGCTCTCTCCTCTGATTCAGAAGATCATGGGCCAGAAATTCGGCTTTCCGGCTTCCTGCGGGTGCAAGCATCGCGCGCGTACTTGCCTACCGCGCCTGCCATTGTGCTTCGGGCCCGCGTGGAATTCAGCTCCTGGGCCTCCTCCAGCTGCCGGCGCGCAGTGCTTGCGTATCCCAGGGGCGCAGTTAGTTCGAAGCGTCCCCTGGGATCACGTGGGCCATGGAGAGCCAATCCTAACAGGGCATTTTCATTCATAGATTTGACCGGAAGACCTGTCAAATCTATGAATAGAGATCGGCCCCAAAACCACACTTAAACTTCAAAAAATTTTTTTTATTTAAATCACATTTTTAAAATAACTACTTTAAACAAAAATTTAAATTTTTGAAAAAATTAATTATACTTTTTAACGGTGCTAAAAATAAACTTACCTTTCTTTAAAGTATCGAAAAAAGATAAACCTGTTGAAAAAATGTTTAAATTGTAATTACTTAACCACTTACCTTGTTAAAAACAGGCCTTGCGCCTCCTTTTTTAAAGTGCAGCTTCTCCATACTTACCCTCCCAGAGAAACCTGAAAAAAAAAACGAAGTTCGCTGCGTGCGCACAGCCTCTCCCGCGCACGCGTTCGACTTCTGAACCCCTCCCTTCAGGGGAACAGAAGTTCCGGTTTCCCGCGCATGCGCAGAGCATGCAGGAAACCGGCACTTCAGGTGGCCTTACGGGTGAGTACACAGCGTGTACTCACCCGACAAGAGCCGAATTTCTGGCCCCATGAGTTCAAGTCCCACTCCAGAGACTTGAGCACAAAATCTAGGCTGACACTCCAGTGCAGTATTGAGGGAGTGCTGCACTTCGAGAGTTGCCGTCTTTCGGATGAGATGTTAAACTGAGACTCCGTCTGCTCTCAGGTGGACGTAAAAGATCCCACGGCACTATTTCGAAGAAGAGCAGGGAAGTTCTCCCTGGTGTCCTGGCCAATATTTATCCCACAACTAACATCACTAAAAAGTATTATCTGGTCATTTCTCATTGCTGTTTGTGGGAGCTTGCTGTGCGCATACTGGCTGCCACATTTCCTACATTACAACAGTGACAACACTTCAAAACTATTTCATTGGCTGTAAAGTGCATTGGAACATCCTGGTCATGAAAGGTACTATATAAATGCAATTTATTTTATTATACGTGTGTGGATGTATACATGTGTGTGGATATATACGTGTGTATGTGTACGTATGTGTGTATGTATATATGTGTTTATGTATATATGTGTGTGTGTGTATATGTCAGGAAAGACTGAACAGGCTGGGGCTCTTTTCTCTAGAAAAGCTAAGCTGAGGGGTGACCTGATAGAGGTCTTTAAGATTATGAAAGAATTTGACAGGGTAGATGTAGAAAAGATGTTTCTACTTGTGGGGGAGACCAGAACTTGGGGCCATAATATAAGATAGTCACGAATAAATCCAATAGGGAATTCAGGAGAAACTTCTTTACCCAGAGAGTGGTGCGAATGTGGAACTCGCTACCACAGGGAGTGGTTGAGGCGAATAGTATAGATGCATTTCAGGGGAACCTAGGAAAGTACATGAGGGAGAAAGGAATAGAAGGATATGTTGATAGGGTGAGAGCAGGCTCGTGTGGAGCATAAACACCGGCATGGGCCTGTTGGGCCGAATGGCCTGTTTCTGTGCTGTAGACTCTGTGTGAATGTATGTGTGTGTTGATGTGTAGATGTACGTGTGTGTGTGTGTGTGTGTGTGTGTGTGTGTGTGTGTGTGTGTGTGTGTGTGTGTGTATATATAATATATAATATGTGTATATGTTTACTTGTACTCACTTGAGGCAGTTGCTTTCTGATGCCTGACCTGATATCAGAAGGCTGTGGGGACTTACAGCAGTCTCCGATCCTGTCTTTACTGGACATCTACATGCACCTGTCAAGCAGACATCACTTAATAGCCATCCGGAAGAGAATCCCTGGCTGGTTCACCTTCCCTAGCCCAGGGGCGCTGAAGCCAACTGTAATCAACCTACCGCTGACTCAGTTCAGATCAGCAGCCACAGCATGGACCCGAGTCAGAGCCAGGGCCCGTCTGTGCGGCTCACTCGCTGAACACGTGTTGCTGAGTTTCCCCAGCAGTCTGGCCGAGTCCTGCCGATGTTGGCGGAGTGATCACCAATGATCTCTCCAGGCGCAGGCGACCTGTTTGGAACTGTCTGTGAGTAAGATGGGTTAGTCTGCCTAAAACATTCTCTCATTCAGCCTCTTCAGGTGGCAACAAGTTAGAACACATTGATACAAAAAGAAGCATAGTTACACTGGGTGTGAATGCTAGGATCAGACCGCAGTGTGGAGAAAGTTACTAAAGCCTCAGTGACGTCTCTGTACTTATACCTGCTGCAAACAACCAACTCACAATGCAGCCTGCACAACCCTTCCTATCAAAAAGCTTCTATCGCGTGTGTCTGGAACCTGTTCTGCACTGATAGACTCTGTACAAGTGATGGGCCTGAGGCCTGCCTTATATTGTGTGTCACTGACTACACACAGCAGGAGCCAGTTTAACAGTGAGTACCGCATTTCAGTGGCACCTTCGCATGCAGTGCTAATGCTTAGATTTACAAATTCTTTCTTAAATACTAAATATTTTTCTAAGTATCAGCATTTCTACAGCCCAGTGTCTGTAGAAGCTATTTTCTACATTTCTCACTGCTTACTCTGTATATACTGGAGGTTAGGAAACATTTCACTGGCTGTACTGTGTGTACTGGAGACACTGAGACTGGGCCCATTGTACTGTGTGTACTGGAGACACTGAGAGAGTGGACCCATTGTACTGTATGTACTGGAGACACAGACTGGGCCCATTGTACTGTGTGTACTGGAGACACTGAGACTGGGCCCATTGTACTGTGTGTACTGGAGACACAGACTGGGCCCATTGTACTGTGTGTACTGGAGACACAGACTGGGCCCATTCTACTGTGTGTACTGGAGACACTGAGACTGGGCCCATTGTACTGTGTGTACTGGAGATGCTGAGAGACTGGGCCCATTGTACTGTGTGTACTGGAGACACTGAGACTGGGCCCATTGTACTGTGTGTACTGGAGACACAGACTGGGCCCATTGTACTGTGTACTGGAGACACAGACTGGACCCATTGTACTGTGTGTACTGGAGACACAGACTGGGCCCATTGTACTGTGTGTACTGGAGACACTGAGACTGGGCCCATTGTACTGTGTGTACTGGAGATGCTGAGACTGGGCCCATTGTACTGTGTACTGGAGACACAGACTGGGCCCATTGTACTGTGTGTACTGGAGACACAGACTGGGCCCATTGTACTGTGTGTACTGGAGACACTGAGACTGGGCCCATTGTACTGTGTACTGGAGACACAGACTGGGCCCATTGTACTGTGTGTACTGGAGACACAGACTGGGCCCATTGTACTGTGTGTACTGGAGACACTGAGACTGGGCCCATTGTACTGTGTGTACTGGAGACACAGACTGGGCCCATTGTACTGTGTGTACTGGAGACACAGACTGGGCCCATTGTACTGTGTGTACTGGAGACACAGACTGGGCCCATTGTACTGTGTGTACTGGAGACACTGAGACTGGGCCCATTGTACTGTGTGTACTGGAGACACAGACTGGGCCCATTGTACTGTGTGTACTGGAGACACTGAGACTGGGCCCATTGTACTGTGTGTACTGGAGACACAGACTGGGCCCATTGTACTGTGTGTACTGGAGACACAGACTGGGCCCATTGTACTGTGTGTACTGGAGACACTGAGACTGGGCCCATTGTACTGTGTGTACTGGAGACACAGACTGGGCCCATTGTACTGTGTGTACAGGAGATGCTGAGAGAGTGGGTCCATTATAAGGCTTTTTCTGACCAGTCGGCTCCTCCTCTCCCGCCGTGTTGCTGCTGCGGGGTTGCAGACAGTTCGGGACTCCTCCTGTCTGGACATTAATTGTACGTTGTGTGCCGATGATGTTTTCGAGCCACGACTTTGCATGTTAATTAGGCTGCGCCTGCCTTTAGTGGGAGCCTTGTCCAGGGCCTGAATCACCACCGTTAATATTGCAACAGCCGAGAATAATTATAACCCCTCGCAGACCCTTTCATGCTCGTCGGGTTGGCGGTTAATATCGAGCCCAATGACTGGAATATAATCGTGCAGTGTAAGTACAGAGAACCGAAATGAAGATTTGAGGACAAGGTAACTTGACTGGAAAAAAGCAAATTATAGTGCGATAAAAAGAGAGGTTTTTATTCGTTCCTGTGATGTGGGCATTGCTGGCAAGGCCAACATTTATTGTCCCTCTCTAATTGCCCTTGCGAAGGTAGTGGTGAGCTGCCTTCTTGAACGTCTGCAGTTCGTGTGCTCCCACAGTGCTGTTAGGGAGGCAGTTCCAGGATTTTGACCCAGCGATGATGAAGGAATGGCGATATATTGGAGGGGAACTTGTAGTGATGGTGTTTCCATGCGCCTGCTGCCCTTGTCCGTCTAGGTGGTAGAGGTTGCGGGTTTGGGAGGTGCTGTCGTCGAAGCCTTGGTGAGTTGCTGTAGTTCATCTTGTAGATGGTACACACTGCAGCCACGGTGTGCTGGTGAGTGAATGTTTAAGGTGGTGAATGGGGTGCCAATCAAGCGGGCTGCTTTGCCCTGGATGGTGTCGAGCTTCTTGAGTGTTGTTTGAGCTGCACTCATCCAGGCAAGTGGAGAGTATTCCATCACACTCCTTACTTGTGCCTTGTAGATGGTGGAAAGGCTTTGGGGAGTCAGGAGGTGAGACACTTGTCGCAGAATACCTAGCCTCTGACCTGCTCTTGTAGCCACATTATTTATGTGGCTTGTCCTGTTAAGTTTCGAGTCAATGGTGACCCCCAGAATGTTGATGGTGGGGTATTTAACGATGGTAATGCCGTTGAATGTCAAGGGGAGGTGGTTAGACTCTTGTTGGAGATAGTCATTGCCCGGCACTTATGTGTCGTGAATGTTACTTGCCACTTTCCAGCCACTTTGTGCAGATTAAATGGGAGATGAACAGGCAGCCAAAACCAAAGATCAGCAATGGGAAATATTTAAGCAGCAAATGCAAAGTGTCCAAATCAAGCATATTCCAGAAAGAGTGTATTGAAGGCTGGGGCTCGTACAAAGAGACGAGCAAGTTCAGAAAAATATCAGCTGCACCTTCAATGCCTGTCTCCTCCTACATGGTTCCATCTGCTCAAAGCATTAACCCTCTTCCACCCTCACCCATCTGTCCCTCAGACCCACAGTCTCCTCGGCCTCAGAGGTGAAGAGGGAGATTAGATAAAGTTTGAAACTAAAAAGGAAGCATTTAGTACCTGCAGTTGGGAATACACAAAGTCAGGTAACGTGTAAAGAATTATTGAATGGTACAAAAATGAACATTAGAAATGGAAAATAGGAGCACGAGAGGAATTGAGGAAAATAAATTTTGACGCCCTGCACCCTAGGTCTCAGATACACCATGACCACAGACCTGTGTCGGACCCACTATTCTGACACTCTGTGACCAGCACTCCTCAAGTATTTGAAAGTTCGATCACACTTGTGCGACATTTCTTACAGTAGATTTCCACGCTGACGATTCGAAGGTTTCCAGAATCGCTCCAAACCAATGTGAACTGTCTTTGAGCAAGGTTCAAGGACCATTCTTGATTCAAGTATAAACAGCTGTGTTACAAACAAACATCTGCATAACATAAGAAATAGGAGCAGGAGTAGGCCATTCGGCCCTTCGAGCCTGCTCCACCATTCAATGAGATCATGGCTGATCTTCTGCCTCAATTCCATTCACCGGCCCTATCGCCATATCCCTTGATGCCCTTACTAGTCAGAAATCTATCGACTTCTGTTTTGAATATACCCAATGACTGAGCCTCCACAGCCCTCTGGGGTAGAGAATTCCAAAGATTCACCACCCTCAGTGAAGAAATTTCTTCTCATCTCAGTCCTGAATGGCCTACCCTTTATCCTGAGGCTATGGCCCCTGGTTCTAGACTCCCCAGCCAAGGGAAACATTCTCCCAGCATCCACCCTATCAAGCCCTGCAATAATTTTGTATGCTTCAATGAGATCCCCTCTCATTCTTCTGAATTCAAGAGAATACAGACCTAGTTTACTCAATCTCTTTTCATACGACAGTCCCGCCATCCCAGGAATCAATCTCGTGAAGCTTCGTTGCACTCCTTCTATGGCAAGTATATCCTTCTTAGGTAAGGAGACCAAAATTGTACACAGTACTCCAGGTGTGGTCTCACCAAGGCCCTATATAATTGGAGTAAGACTTCTTTACAAGAGGATTTGAGTACAGGAGTAATGAAGGCCAGCATACCATTTGCCTTCCTAATGGCTTGCTGCACCTGCACATTCACTTTCAGTGACTCATGTACAAGGACACCCAAGTCCCTTTGAGCATCTGCATTCCCCAATCTTTCACCATTTAGGAAATACTCTGCCTTTCTGTTTTTTCTACCAAAGTGGATAACTTCACATTTATCCACATTATATTCCATCTGCCATGTTCTCGCCCACTCACTGAGCCTGTCGAGATCCCCTTGAAGCCTCTTTACATCCTCTTTGCAACTGACACTGCCACCTAGCTTTGTGTCAGCAGCAAATTTGGAAATGTTACATTTAGTCCCCTCATCCAAATCATTGATCTAGATTGTGAATAGCTGGGGCCCAAGCACCGATCCTTGCGGTACCCCACTAGTCACAGCCTGCCATCCTGAAAAAGACCCGTTTATCCCTACTCTTTGTTTTCTGTCTGTTAACCAATTCTCAATCCATGCTAGTATATTACCCCCAATTCCATGTGCCCTAATTTTGTTCACCAACCTCTTGTGTGGGACCTTATCGAAGGCCTTCTGAAAATCCAAATACACCACATCTAGACGGTTCCCCTTTGTCTACTCCACCAGTTACATCCTCAAAGAACTCCAATAGGTTTGTCAAACAGGATTTCCCTTTCATAAATCCATGTTGACTCTGCCCAATCTTACTATTAGTTTCTAAGTGGCCAGTTATTGCATCCTTTATAATAAATTCCAACATTTTCCCAACTACTGATGTGAGGCTAACAGGTCTGTAGTTCCCCGTTTTCTCTCTCCCTCCTTTCTTAAATAGCGGAGTTACATTTGCTATCCTCCAATCTGCAGGAACCGTTCCAGAATCTATAGAATTTTGGAAGATGACAACCAATGTGTCCACTATCCCAATGGCCACCTCTTTCAAAACCCTAGGATGTAGGTCATCTGGTCCTTGGGATTTGTAGACTTTTAGTCCCATTAATTTTGCTAGTACTGTTTTTTTACTAATAATTTCTTTTTAAGTTCCTCATTCTCCCCACACCCTTGGTTTTCTCGTATTTCTGGGAGGTTTTTTGTGTCTTCTTCCGTGAAGACAGAAACAAAGTATTTATTTCATTTCTGCCATTTCCTCATTCCCCATTATAAATTCTCCCGTCTCTGACTGTAAAGGACCTACATTTACCTTCGCCAGTCTTTTCCTTTTCACATACCTATAGAAGCTTTTACAATCCGTTTTTATATTTTTCGCTAGTTTGTGCTCATATTCCATTTTCCCTTTCTTTATCAATTTCTTGGTCCCCCTTTGCTGATTTCTAAAAAGATCCCAATCCTCAGGCTGACCGCTTTTTCTGGCAACTTTATAAGCTTCCTTCTTTGACTTAATACAAGCTTTAATTTCTTTTGTTAGCCATGGTTGGATCACTTTTCCTTTTGGGTTTTTATAACTAACAGGAGGAGAAGCCAAATTAGAAATTCCAGAATTTCACCAACCTCCTGATTGTGAAGTGAGAGCCTGGCCTTTACTTCCTGTTAATTCCCAAAACTCTCACATTGATTATTTCCATTTGCAAGCTGTAGATTGCAGTGAGCCAGTAGTGGACACATCTGTAGCACTCGCCGAAAATAGTGACGATTGTAGCTTGGGGCTACTCTCTCATTACAGCTGCAACATTAAACCTAACAGATGTTATGGGGAGACTGCGGGATGAGGAGAGAATGGTTAAAGCATGCACTCCTCTCAATTCAACATTTCATCCCCTTTGCTCCATGTTAACTCTTTCCCTGGTCAATGCCTCACATACATAGAAACATAGAAAAATAGGAGCAGGAGTAGGCCATTCGGCCCTTCGAGCCTGCTCCGCCATTCAATATGATCATGGTTGATCCTCTATCTCAATACCATATTCCCGCTCTCTCCCCATACCCCTTGATGCCTTTTGTGTCTAGAAATCTATCTATCTCCTTCTTAAAAATATTCAGTGACTCGGCCTCCACAGCCTTCTGTGGTAGAGAATTCCACAGGTTCACCACCCTCTGAGTGAAGAGATTTCTCCTCATCTCAGTCCTGAATGTCCTACCCCGTATCCTGAGACTGTGACCCCTCGTTCTCGACCCCCCAGCCAGGGGAAACATCCTCCCTGCATCCAGTCTGTCTAGTCCTGTCAGAATTTGATACGTTTCAATGAGATCCCCTCTCATTCTTCTAAACTCTAGTGAATACAGGCCTAGTCGACCCAATCTCTCCTCATACGACAGTCCTGCCATCCCAGGAATCAGTCTGGTGAACGTTCGCTGCACTCCCTCTATGGCAAGTATATCCTTTCTTAGGTAAGGTGACCAAAACTGCACACAGTACTCCAGGTGTGGTCTCACCAAGGCCCTGTATAACTGTAGTAAGATATCCTTGCTCCTGTACTCAAATCCTTTTGCAGTGAAGGCCAACATACCATTTGCCTTCCTAACTGCTTGCTGCACCTGCATGTTTGCTTTCAGTGACTGGTGTACAAGGACACCCAGGTCCCTTTGTACATCAACATTTCCCAATCTATCACCATTTAAATAATACTCTACCTTTCTGTTTTTTCAAACCGAAGTGGGTAACTTCACATTTATCCATGTTATACTGCATCTGCCATGTATTTGCCCACTCACCCAACTTGTCTAAATCGCCTTGAAGCCTCTTTGCATCCTCCTCACAACTCCCACCTAGTTTCGCGTCGTCAGCAAACTTGGAAATTATACATTTGGTTCCCTCATCCAAATCATTGATATATATTGTGAATAGCTGGGGCCCAAGCACTGATCCCTGCTGTACCCCACTAGTCACCGACTGCCACCCCGAAAAAGACCCATTTATTCCTACTTTCTGTTTCCTGTCTGTTAACCAATTTTTAATCCATGCATGTATATTACCCCCAATCCCATGTGCTTTAATTTTGCACACTAACCTCTTATGTGGGATTTTATGAAAGGCCTTCTGAAAATCCAAATACACCACATCCACTGGTTCTCCCTTATCTATTCTACCAGTTACATCCTCGAAAAAACTCCAGTAGGTTTGTCAAACACGATTTCCCTTTCATAAATCCATGTTGACTCTGTCTAATCCCATTGATATTTTCTAAGTGTCCTGTTATCACATCCTTTATAATAGACTCGAGCATTTTCCCTACTACTGATGTTAGGCTGTAGTTCCCTGTTTTGTCTCGCCCTCCTTTTTTAAATAGTGGGGTTACATTTGCCACCCTCCAATCTGCAGGAACTGTTCCATAATCTATAGAATTTTGGAAGATGACAACCAATGCATCCACTATTTCCATGGCTACCTATTTTAGTACTCTGGGATGCAGATTATCAGGCCCTGGGGATTTATCGGCTTTCAGTCCCATTAATTTCTCCAGCACTATTTTTTTACTAATACTAATTTCCTTTAATTCCCCCTTCTCACTCGACCTTTGGTTCTCTAGCATTTCTGGGAAGTTATTTGTGTCCTCTTCCGGGAAGACAGAACCAAAGTATTTGTTTAATTGCTCTGCCATTTCCTTGTTCCCAATTATAAATTCTCCCGTTTTTGACTGTAAGGGACCTACTCTTGTCTTCACTACTCTTGTTCTTTTTACATACCAAATCAGTACACACAGTGCGTGCATTAGCTCTCACACTGTGCTCTAACACACAGTCATTTCACTCCTATTAAAGGTGAGTTATGCAATAAACTGACACCTTCTGCAGTGAGTGTGCTGTAATGGCCTCGGCAGTGAGATAGGAGGAGATGAGAATGTGCTGCCCCACCCGACCTCAGTCATCCACAATTGGCAGATGCTCTTTCAGGCTTCTCTCTGGAAACTCCTCCCTGAATCCACCTGCCTTGCCACCTCGGCACCCTCTCGGTTTTCAAAAGCCTTCTAAAACCTTCCCCTGTGGTCAGACTCCACCTTCTATCTACCTCCTTTCCTCTTCTTCCCCTCCTCCTTGGGTCCATTGTTTCCTTCACTCTGCAAAATATCTGTCTGTATGTGAGGAGCAGAATAGAAATGTTGGGGGAAAAATTGGTTGATTTGTGCCTCTCATTAGCGCCCCTGGGGGCGCTAATGAGAGGCGCAAATCTCCTAGTGCCTGGGCGCGGCAGCGCTAACACCTCCCACGAAATTCAGCGGGAGGTTAGCAGTAGCCGGTTGCGCCCCGCAACGCTGCGCCGCCGTCGATGACGTCATCGCCGTGCGCAGCGCCCCGGCTGCAAACTTCGCTTGCACCCCCTGACCTATCGCCGGACGATATGTCCAACAGGGTCGGGGCTGTTTTTGCAGCAGCGGCGCTATTAAAAGGGGCAGGTGTTAGGCGGCATTTTTTTGGACTGACTGCCAGCACCTGCCCCTTCCCCTTTGTTTCTCGGGATGCCGGCTGCGATCGCTCAGCCTCTTGAGTGCCGGGCTGTTTTCACGGTACCCCGCTCCCCGGTGGTCTAGCAGGGCCCCGGTGCATGCAGCGCTAGGCCCCTCCCCTTTAATTAGGGGAGGAGGCCTGCAATGACGCAGTGCTACATGCCGACGCGCGTAGCGCTATTGCACGTAGCGCCGCGATCTTCAGTTGTAGCGCCCCAAGAAGGAGGTGGAGCGCTTCCAGTAGCGTTCCACCTCCTGCTTGGGGCGCTACTAATGAATTTCCAGTGCAGGGGCATAATTTTTTTTAGGGTGATGTTTGCGCCCCAAAAGGGGCGCCACCCAATTTTTCTCCCATTGTGTTTTAAACTAAGTACCTGGGATGAAGTACCACATAATAGACGAGTTAGCAATATTAAAACCATTGGGATTAAAGGAGCAGTGACTGCATGGATATGAAATTGGCTAAGGGACAGAATGCAGAGAATAGTGGTGAAGGGTTGTTTTTCAGACTAGAGGGAAGTATACAGGGGCTGGTATTAGGATCACTGCTCTTTTTGATATATATTAATGACCTGGACTTGAGTATATAGGGCATAATTTCAATGTTTGCAGATGACACAAAGCTTGGAAGCTCGTAAACGGTGAGGCAGAGAGTAGCAAACTTCAGGAGGACAGAGACACACTGGTGAAATGGGAAGACACATGGCAGATGAAATTTAATGCAGAGAAGTGTGAAGTGACGCACTTTCGAAGGAAGGACAAGGAGAGGCAATATAATCTAAATTATACAATTTTAAAGGGGTGCAGGAACAGAGACTTCACATACACAAATCTTTGAAAGTGGTAGGACAAGCTGTTAAAAATTGCACACAGGATCCTGGGCTTTATAAATAGAGGCATAGATTACAAAAGCAAGGAAGTAATGCTAAACCTTTAAAAATCACCGGTTAGGCCTCAACTGGAGTATTGTGTCCAAAGTGTTTTGCTAGAGTAGATACAGAGTAACTGTTTCCACTAGCAGGTGGATTGTTAACCAGAGGGCACAGATTTAAGATAATTGGCAAAAGAAGCGGAGGGGAGATGGGAAGTTTTTTTAATGCAGTGAGTTGTTGTGATCTGGAATGCACTGCCTGAAAAGGTGGTGGAAGCAGATTCAAGAATAACTTTCAAAGGGGAATTGGATAAATACTTGAAAAGGAAAATTTGCAGGGCTGTGGGACTAATTGGATAGCTCTTTCAAAGAGCCGGCACAGGCATGATGGGCCAAATGGCCGCCTCCTGTGCTGAAAGAGTCTATGATACATGTTGGGCCTGCCCCAGGCTTACCCTGTCCTGTAAGGAATGCTTGCTTGGTTAGGCTCCGTTTCCTGTGTTGTTGTTTCACAAATACTGCCTGGTTGCCCTTGGTGAAGAATTAAAGAATAATGTAATGTAAAAATATCAGATGGAAGGAATGTTGTTTTTCCTTTGGAGACTGAAGGTATTGTTTGAAGCGGCTCCAAGCTGCGTGGAGTAATTGTAGCTGGAGGGAATTCCTGCTCCAACCTTAGCTCAAAGACGTCATATAAAGTCTGTGTGTTGCCAGGAACCAGGGTCAGACTGAAAACATCTCGGAGAGATTCCCTCCTAAATGCTTCCTGTAGGTGAGACTTGAAGAGCAAAGAAAACTCCATCTCAAGCAGATTGGCCTCTACAGACAGGAAGGTCAGAAACCAGCATGATTCATTCTGTCTTGTAAGGCTCCATATACAGTTTTAAATGGAGAATTACCTCTGATTAATTATTAAGATCTTCAGACACATTTTTCACGGGAACATAAAACCCTTACTTCTGCCACTGATCCTCACCCTATCCTCAGTACCATTGCCATGACAACATAAGAACATAAGAATTAGGAGCAGGAGTAGGCCATACGGCCCCTCGAGCCTGCTCCGCCATTCAGTAAGATTGTGGCTGATCTTCGACCTCAACTCCACCTTCCTGCATTATCCCTATATCCCTTGATTCCCCTAGAGTCCAAAAATCTATCGATCTCAGCCTTGAATATACTCAACGACTCAGCATCCACAGCTCTTTGGGGTATAGAATTCCAAAGATTCACAACCCTCTGAGTGAAGAAATTCCTCCTCATCTCGGTCTTAAAAGGCACACCCCTTATCCTGAGACTATGCCACCTAATTCTAGACTCTCCAGCCAGGAGAAACAACCTCTCCTCATCTATCCTGTCAATCCCCCTCAGAATCTTTTATGTTTCAATGAGATCACCTCTCATTCTTCTAAACTCCAGAGAGTATAGGTCCAATCTACTCAATCTCTCCTCATAGGACAACCCTCTCATCCCAGGGATCAATCTAGTGAACCTCGTTGCACTGCCTCTAAGGCAAGTATATCCTTCCTTAGATAAGGAGACCAAAACTGTACACAGTACTGTGCACAACCCCTGCTCTTAACAGATTACAAAATGATATGGGCCAAAGGTGAGAGGTTAAACTCATTATGGCGCAAGTTTGGTTTCTTTCGGGCAATTAGATCGGAAGTAAAAGAAATGCTTTTGCAATGAGGGTGCAGAACTGTGTATTAAAGAGCAGCTGTCACGTACAACGACAACAACTTGCAATTTTATAGTACCTTTAACGTGGTAAAAAGTCCCAAGGCGCTTCACAGTTATCAAACAAAATTGACACAGAGCCACATAAGCAGATATTAGGACAGGTCAAAGAGGTAGGTTTTAAGGAGCGTCTTAAAGGAGGAGAAATTTAGGGAGGGAATTCCAGAGCTTAGGGCCTAGACTGCTGAAGGCACCGGTGCCAATGGTGGAGTGAAGGAAATCGGGGATGCGCAAGAGGCCAGAATTAGGGGATCGCAGAGATCTCAGAGGGTTGTAAGGCTGGAGGAGGTTACAGAGATAGGGAGGAGCGAGGGCCATGGAGGGATGAGAATTTTACAAGATCAGTGGCAAGTGTCCAGTTTGTTAGTGTGTCTCATCACATCTCGTCTCATCTCAAGGTCCTGAAGCTGAGCTCACAGCCCTGTTCCCTCTCACCATCACTGGTTTGGTGGCAGTATTTTGCCAGGTGGGGACAGATCACACTGTTGAGTGTCTGGTTGTTTTGGGAAAATCTGTAACATTTCTACACAATGTTTGGAAGGTCTTCTCACAGTCTGCCTTTTTTATTATTGGCCTCTTTACTCATTAGCCCTGAAATTGGGAGTCTCCCCTCCCAGGACAGAGTCCTGCACACTGAATGGGCCGTAGGCAGCAGCTTGCTCGATTCGCAGCGCTCCTCATGTAAAAGCCACGAGCATCTTCGACACAGCACAAAATCGCCACTCAATGCTGGGGTCATGGTATTAATGCGCCTCAAGTTAAATAGTGCCACATTATGTACAAGACGTGAACTGAATAAATATAACACTGTACCCACGAATCAGGAGAGTGGGATTAGACTGGGTGGGATATTAAAGGGTACGGGGAGTGAGGGGGAGAGTGGGATTAGACTGGGTGGGATATTGAATTTGATTCATTTATTCATCACATCTCTTGCTATTGCGGCATTTTCTGTGATCAGAGCAGGTGAAGATAATGCTTCAAATAGATACACAGGACTGGGATCGTTCATTCAAATCTAAATACAGATTAGTTGTACTGAAGGGGTTAATAGTGCTGTGACATATAAAAGGGACTGTACCTACATGGGCCCAGTGAGAGGGGCTACAATATCGGTGGAGCAATTAAAGCAGCTGTCCCTTTAATATTGAATGAAGCTCATCAGTCAACTGAGCACGACACTGTCTCCATAGCAGCAAGTGAAATGGGAATGCGGCAGATTCGCAGCAACATTTGTCCTTTGTGAGTGCGTGGAGTCCTTGAGAAAGATAACTTTGTGCAAATATCCCTGAGGTTCAGGGAAGGCAGACTGCTAGCACCACTAAGAGCTGATACCCACTCGAGAATGACTCGTCTGCAAGGCCTGCTCTCTGTATATGGAGCAGGTTGTTGAGGGAATTAAATAGGAAGTGTTGTTGAGACTCTCCAGGAAGTCCAGGCTGCCCTACCTGAGCAGGAACGGTCACATTAATTTTGTTTACATTCTCGAATGCACAGTGAGTAGTTGCAAGTCTATGGGGAGGGAGTGCTTTAGAGCCAGGGTCGCTGGCTGTTGATGGATTGGTTTATGTTACAGGTGAAAGCGCTGCTGATATCAGACAGACCGGCAGCAGTACCACTGTGTCCAGTGTTCCCGTGTGTAACAAACCAGTGTTTCTTGGACATCTGTGGAAAGAGAAACATATGGTTAACGTTTCAACTGTGTTCTGACGAAGGGTCATGGATCTGAAGTGTTAACCCTACCTTCCCCTCTCCACAGATACTGCCCTGACCTGCTGAGTGTTTCCAGCATTTTCTGTTTTTATTTCAGAATTCCAGCACCTGCAGGATATGTACCTGGTCCAGTTCCGTGTCATTCTCTGAGCTCCAATTACCCCCACCAGCTCCCACCAGTCAGTGTACAATTGCTTTGATTGAGTGTAATTTACAAACACTTTGACCACAGCTCTGTCCCTCAGATTCCTGTCACTCTGCTGGGACTGTAACACGGTGACTTAAACTATCCCGGGACTGTGTGTGGAGCAGTGTCGTTTCTCTCAGTTGCCATAGTTTGAACTTGGTCTTGTTTAGCCTTGTGATTCACAACAGATCATTTTACAATACAAGCAGTAAATCAGCTCTTTGAATTGAAATTCTGAAAAGCTTGTGTCACTGGAAACATCTGGTTCGTACCTGAGCTTCAAATATGGCAGCAGACAGCCACACAAGTGTGAAAGGGTTAAAGTTCCCTGCACAGTGAGATTCTGATCTCGACTCGGACACTGGGAGAGATGCTTCACTCAAAGGCTGAACTTACCCAAGCTTCCCTCGTGCAGTTACAGATCAGAAACAATACAGGTCTGAAAACCCGTGAGGTGGGGGGAGATTAGGGCCTAGCAATTCAGGCACAACCAATTCCTGGTTTCCAATAAATCCTCTTTACTTGTTAGATGTTGCCATTGGTTGGTTGGGTGAGGCAGAGCCTTCATTCTCTGGTTAGTTTATATATATATATATATAAGAATCTGAGGTAAATGTGAAGCTCCTTCATTCTCTTGTTCGAAGTTAGCTTCCTGTCTATAAAATCTTACTTCCTGTTGTCACACTTTTGTATCAACTTTTTCCATTATAAATTCCTATGTCCTTATTTATAATGGAGACTGCCGATGTAAACGTGTCACACTGTAATTACACCCTCTCACCAGTGGTGGTGCTGCAACACAGTTCAAATCTCCCTGCTCCTCAGTCTGCAATGCAGAGAAACTCCTGTTCTTCAACCAACTCTACTGCTCTGCCTCCCAAACCAACACAAGTTTGGCTATTTAACTATAAATAATATAAAATGAAAGTATTATATAAAAATACAGACAGAATGTGTGACTATAAAATTAAGGCTGAATTATGCCTGCTCGCCCTGATCCAATTATCCCCGCCCTCTAACCCATGAAAACTTGGCTTGTTCTTGAGTCCCCATGTGCAATGCCAAGGGAAGTCGATGATTAATTAATAAGAAGACGGCAAAGCTTGTTGATTTCTTTTCATTAAAGTCAACAACCAGTAACCACCACAAATCAATGAGATCATTTTCCCGAGCTGTCAATTTGATTGATTGAAGGAAAGAACTTGCATTTATAAAGCACCTTTAACATCCTCAGGGCATCCCAAAACACTTCACAGTCAATGAAGTACTTCTGAAGTGTAGTCAGTGTTGTAATGTAGGCAAACGTGGCAACCGCTTTGCACACAGCAGGGAAGGTCCCACAAACAGCAATGAGAAAAATGACCAGATAATCTGTTCTAGTGGTGTTGGTTATTGACCAGGACACATCAGGAATAGGAGGATATGCTGATAGGGTTAGATGAAGTAGGGTGGGAGGAAGCTCATGTGGAGCATAAACACCGGCATAGACCAGTTGGACTGAATGGCCTCTTTCTGGGCTGTAAATTCTATGTTTAAAAAAAAAAAGGAAACAAAACAAACTGAGACAGAAATCCACCTGAAACTGAGGGACACATCAACAGGGGAGGTAGAGACGAGGAGAAGTGTCGGGACTATGCTGAGTCTGAGCAGGTCATTCTAAGAACTTACCGAACCTCTCGTCATTCTGTTTAGTTCATGCGCTGTTTCCTTCTTCATTTACAGGAATAAAACAGAAGAACCCATGGCACAAGCACCTGATCGCACTCATCGTCATCCTGATGGTGGTCGGAGTAGTAGCGTTGGTGACAACAGCTGTAGTACAGAACAGGTCGCTCCCACAGAAACTGAAGGTAATCGCAAGCAGCATCAGGAAACTTCTAATGGTTGGTCAGTGATGTGTTGCCCATCTCTTCTCATGTCCAACCTAAGGTGCTGTCTCCTGGCCATGTTTTATTATTGTTCTTTATTATTAGTTCTCGGGCAACACGGTGGCATAGTGGTTAGCACTGTTGCCTCACAGCGCCAGGGACCCGGGTTCGAATCCGGCCTCGGGTGACTGTGTGTGTAGTTTGCACATTCTCCCCGTGTCTGCGTGGGTTTCCTCCGGGTGCTCCGGTTTCCTCCCACAGTCCAAAGATGTGCGGGTTAGGTTGATTTGGCTAGGATAAATTGACCCTTAGTGTTAGGGGGATTAAATACGTGGGGTTACGGGGATAGGGTGGGATATGTGTCGGTGCAGGCTCGATGGGCCGAAATGGCCTCTATCTGCACTGTGGGGATTCTGTGGGATGTGGGCTTCACTGGCAAGGCCAGAATTTATTGCCCATCCCTAGTTGCCCTTGAGAAGGTGGTGGTGAGCTGCCTTCTTGAACTGCTGCAGACCGTGTGGTGAAGGTACTCCCACAGTGCTGTTAGGGAGAGAGTTCCAGGATTTTGACCCAGTGCCAATGAAGGAACGGCGATATATTTCCAAGTCAGGGTGGTGTGTGACTTGGAGGGGAACTTGGAGGTGATGGTATTCCCATGCGCTTGCTGCCCTTGTCCTTCTAGGTAGTAGAGTTTGCGGGTTTGGGAGGTGCTGTTGAAGAAGCCTTGGCGAGTTGCTGCAGTGCATGTGCTAACTGTAATTGTCTTGGGCTTTAATGCTCTGTTATTTTAGCACTAAGTCACGACCAGTTTCACTAATATACTATTGTGGATTGTGAACCAAACAGTTAGAATCATACAGTTACATAGAACAAGGGTTCTCAACCTTTTTGGTTCTGAGGCCCCCCTCCTGTGTTACAAAAATTCCATGGAGCCTCGAACACAACACAAGTATATTTTCTGTATAAAAATTAGTTAGATAATTAAATACATTTATTATTTTTTTTGTTTTACTTACTTAATGTGAAACTTGTTGCTGGTGCTGAGCAACAATCCTGTCAAGACATCGAGGTATCTTCGAAAAATTGTGTAAAAAGTGGGAAATGATTAACCAAAAAGTCAAAAAATGCTGCAGAGACCAAGTCCGAAAGGGGAAATGGTGAACCAAAAAGCGGGGAAATGATAAACCAAAACATGCAGAAATTAGTAAAAGAGGGGAAATGATTAACCAAAAGCCAAAAATAAGTTTCAGAGACTAAGTCAGAAGTGGGAAATGGTTAACTAAGTGTCTTCCTGAAAAGAGTGCAAGTGGGGACCTGGAATTACCCTGGTTAATGATTTCCCATTCTGCATTTCCCTCAATTCGTACAGCCGCAGTCGGATGCGTTTTACTCCGTAGTTCCGAGTCCGATTTCCTCCGGGAGTGGCTCGTTGGAAAGCGCTGGTGCTGCCCTATGCTATTTGGCTGCACTGGCCCCGATCGAGCAAGGGAAGAGGGTGAAACGGTGACTCCACTGCCGGGCCAGATGTGCTGACCCAGTATTCCGTTAATAACTTCCGGTCGGAACATCGGATCTCCTCCGGGTCAATGGCAGGTGAAAGGGCTTGGTGAGCTGGGGAGGGCAGTACCAAGCCTGCGTGGCTGTGCCTTTGCCGGTCGGCGTGACAGTAGGAAAGCGGAACACCGCTTGCCAACTTGATAAATCCGCGGGTTCGCGACCGACTGTCTTGGGTGCGACATTTGGGCTGGCCAGGGTGAAGGGGCACCCAATGATTGACTGATCGGCCACCAGGAAGCCGGGTGGCAGTCCCCGAAACCTATCGAGGCGGACCTGTTAAAATCACGGGGATCAAGGCTGCCATCTGTCTTGCCTCAGTGATTGATTTTCAGTTCACTAGTCGGCACTTCTGGGGCGCTCCGGTCGGACGTGTTTTGCTCAGGAGCTCAGAGTCCGATTTGGCGGACCCCTTGAAACCTTCTCGGACCCCTGGTTGAGAACCCCAGCACAGAAACAGGCTATTCGGCCCAACCAGTCCATATCGACGTTTATGCTCCACTCAAGCCTCCTCTCATCCTTCCTCATCTAATTATTATCAGCATAACCCTCATTCCCTTCTCCCTCATTTGCTTGTCTAACCTCCCCTTAAGTGCATCTATACTATTCGCTTCAACCACTCCCTGTGGTAGCGAGTTCCACATTCTCACCACTCTCTGGGTAAAGAAGTTTCTTCTGAATTCCCCATTTGATTTCTTGGTGACTATCTTATATTGATGGCCTCTAGTTTTGCTCTTCCCCAAAAGTAGAAACATTCTCTCTGTATCCACTCTATCAAAACCTTTCATAATTTTAAAGACTTCTTTTAGGTCACCCCTCAGCCTTCTCTTTTCAAGAGAAAAGAGACCCAGCCTGTTCATCCTTTCCTGATGGGTATAACCTCGCATTTCTGGTATCATCCTTGTAAATCTTTATTGCACCCTCTCCAGTGCCTCTATATACTTTTTATAATATGGTGACCAGAACTGTACACAGTACTCCAAGTAAGATCTAATCAAGGTTTGATACAAGTTTAGCATAACTTCCCTACTTTTCAATATTATCCCTCTAGAAATAAACCCTAGTGCTGGGTTTGCTTTTTTTATGGCCTTATTAACCTGCGTCGCTACTTTTAGTGATTTGTGTATTTGTACTCCCAGATCCCTTTCTTCCTCTACCCCATGTAGATTCTTATTTTCCAAGTATTATGTGACCTCCTTATTTTTCTTACCAAAATGTTATACCTCAAACTTATCTGTGTTGAAATTCATTTGACAGTTATATGTCCATTCTGCAAGTTTATTCATTAGTCTGTTATGTGGCATCTTGGCTGGGGCCACGTTGGATTTGGTACTGGGTAATGAACCGGGCCAAGTGTTTGATTTGTATGTGGGAGAGCACTTTGGAGATAGTGACCACAATTCGGTAACTTTCACTATTGCAATGGAGAGGGATAGGGCCATACGGCAGGGCAGGGTTTATAATTGGGGGAGGGGTAATTATGATGCGATTAGGCAAGAATTAGGGAGTATAAGATGGGAACAGAAACTATCAGGGAAAGGCACAAACGAAAAGTGGAGCTTTTTCATGGAGCAATTACTGCGTGTCCTTGATAGGTATGTCCCTGTCAGGCAGGGAGGAAATGGCCGAGTGAGAGAACCATGGTTCACAAAAGAGGTTGAATGTCTAGTCAAGAGGAAAAAGGAAGCGTATGTAAGGATGAGAAAACAAGGTTCAGTTGGGTCGATTGAGGGGTACAAGGTAGCAAGGAATGAGCTAAAAAAAGAGCTTAGGAGAGCTAGGAGGGGGCATGAGAAGTCCTTGGCGGGTCGGATCAAGAAAAACCCCAAGGCTTTTTACTCTTATGTGAGAAATAAAAGAATGACCAGGGTGAGGGTAGGGCCGGTCAAGGACAGTAGTGGGAACTTGTGCATGGAGTCAGAAGAGATAGGAGAGGTGATGAATGAATACTTTTCGTCAGTGTTCACCGAGGAGAGGGGCCATGTTCTTGAGGATGAGAGTGTGATAAAGGTGGATAGGCTGGAGGTGGTAGATGTTCTGAGGGAAGATGTTTTAGCAATTTTGAAGAACCTGAGGGTCGATAAGTCCCCTGGGCCAGATGGGATATATCCTAGGATTCTTTGGGAGGCAAGGGAGGAGATTGCAGAGCCTCTGGCTTTGATCTTTGGGTCCTCACTGTCCACGGGGATGGTGCCAGAGGACTGGAGAGTGGCGAATGTTGTTCCTCTCTTCAAGAAAGGAAATAGGAATGACCCTGGTAATTATAGGCCGGTTAGTCTTACTTCGGTGGTTGGTAAGATAATGGAAAAGGTCCTGAGGGATAGGATTTATGACCATTTGGAAAGGGGCAACTTAATCAGGGATAGTCAACACGGATTCGTGAAGGGTAAGTCTTGCCTAACAAATTTGATTGAATTCTTTGAGGAGGTAACTAAGTGTGTAGATGAAGGTAGAGCAGGTTGATGTCGTATACATGGATTTTAGTAAGGCGTTTGATAAGGTTCCCCATGGTCGTCTCATGAAGAAAGTAAGGAGTTGTGGGATAGAGGGAAATTTGGCCGATTGGATAAGTAACTGGCTATCTCATAGAAGTCATGATGTGGAGATGCCGGCGTTGGACTGGGGTGGACAAAAATGAGAAGTCGCACAACACCTGCTACTCTACCTGAGGAAGGAGCGAACAGCTCCGAAAGCTTGTAAAATTAAATAAATCTGTTGGACTATAACCTGGTGTTGTGCGACTTCTCATTTTTATCTCATAGAAGGCAGAGGGTGGTGGTGGATGGAACATTTTCGGACTGGAGACCAGTTACCAGCGGTGTGCCACAGGGGTCGGTGCTGGGTCCTCTGCTGTTTGTGATTTTTATCAATGACTTGGAGGAGGGGACTGAAGGGTGGATCAGTAAATTTGCTGATGACACCAAGATTGGTGGAGTAGTGGATGAGGTGGAGGGCAGTTGTAGGCTGCAAAGAGACATTGATAGGATGCAGAGCTGGGCCGAAAAATGGCAGATGGAATTTAACCCTGATAAGTGCGAGGTGATTCATTTTGGTAGGGCAAATTTGAATAAGGATTACAGGGTCAACGGCAGGGTTCTGAGGAACGTGGAGGAGCAGAGGGATCTGGGGGTTCATATCCACAGATCTCTGAAGGTTGCCACTCAAGTGGATAGAGCAGTAAAGAAGGCCTATGGTGTGTTGGCGTTTATTAACAGAGGGTTTGAGTTTAAGAACCGTGAGGTTATGCTGCAACTGTACAGGACCTTGGTGAGACCACATTTGGAATATTGTGTGCAGTTCTGGTCACCTCACTATAGGAAGGACGTGGAAGCATTGGAAAGAGTGCAAAGGAGATTTACCAGGATGCTGCCTGGTTTGGGGGGGAGGTCTTATGAGGAAAGATTGAGGGAGTTGGGGCTTTTCTCTTTAGAGCGGAGGAGGATGAGAGGCGACTTAATAGAGGTTTATAAGATGATGAGGGGGATAGATAGAGTGGATGTTCAGAGACTATTTCCTCGGGTAGAGGCAGCTGTTACAAGGGGGCATAACTATAAGGTGCATGGGGGGAGATATAGAAGGGATGTCCGAGGTAGATTCTTTACTCAGAGAGTGGTTGGGGTGTGGAATGGACTGCCTGCTGTGATAGTGGAGTCGGACACTTTAGGAACTTTCAAGCGGTTATTGGATAAGCACATGGAGCACACCAGAGTGATAGGGAGTGTGATAGCTTGATCTTGGTCTCGGACAATGCTCGGCACAACATCGAGGGCCGAAGGGCCTGTACTGTGCTGTACTGTTCTATTATCTTATCGAAGGCCTTTTGGAAATCTAGATAAATTACATATACTGCATTACCCTCGTTTACTCTCTATGTTGGTCAAGCAAGACTTTCCCTATTGAAATCCATGCTGACTATTGGTTTCTAGATGTTTTTCTATTTTCATTATTCCATTATTTTTCCTACCACCGATGTTAAGCTGACTGGTCTGTAGTTCCCTGGGCGAGTTCTATCTCCCTTCTTAAATATAGGTATAATGTTAGCTAGTTCTCTGGCACTACAACTTTTATTAACGTATTATTAAATATGTGTAATAGTGCCTCTGCTATTCGTGAATGCAATCCGTCCGGACCAAGGGTTTTATCCTCTTTGAGTTTGATTAGTTTATTTAATATTTCTCCTCTTTATTTTAAATGGGGTTATATAATTTCTAATCTCGTCTTCCGATGTCATGTCCACTTGATCTGTCTCCCTGGTAAATACTGAAGCAAAGTAATTATTAAATATTTCTGCCATTTCGCTATCGCTGCCTGTGATTTTATCCTGATCGTCCATTAGTGGCCCTATTCCCATCCCGACTTTCCTTTTTTTATTTATGTGCCTGTAGAATATTTTACTATTTTGTTTTATGTTCCCTGATAGAATCATAGAATAGTACAGGACAGATGGAGGCCATTCATAACAACATAAGAAATATGAGCAGGAGTCGGCCAATTGGCCCCTTGAGCCTGCTCTGCCATTCAATAAGATCATGGCTGATCTTCGACCTCATCTCCACTTTCCTGCACTATCCCCATATCCCTTGGTTCGCTTCATATCCAAAAATCTATTGATCTCTGTCTTGAATATACTCAATGGCTGAGCCTCCACAGTCCTCTGGGGTAGAGAATTCCAAAGATTCACCACCCTCTGAGTGAAGAAATTTCTCCTCATCTCAGTCCTAAATGGCCTGACCCCTTATTCTGAGACTGTGACCCCTGGTTCTAGACTCCCCAGCCAGGGGAAACATCCTCCCTGCATCTACCCTGTCAAGCCCTGTAAGAATTTTGTATATTTCAATGAGATCACCTCTCATTCTTCTAAACTCTAGAGAATATAGGCCTAGTCTACTCAATCTCTCCTTTTATAGGACAATCCCCCCATCCCAGGAATCAGTCTGGTGAACCTTCGTTGCACTCCCTCTCTGGCAAGTATATCATTCCTTCGGGAAGGAGACCAAAAATGTATGCAATACTCCAGGTGTGGTCTCACCAGGGCTCTATATAATTGCAGTAAGACGTCTTTACTCTCATACTCAAATCCTCTTGTAATAAAGGCCAACATACCATTTTCTTTCCTAATTGCCTGCTGTACCTACATGTTAAGTTTCAGTGATTTGTGTACAAGGACACCCAGGTCCCTCTGAACACCATCATTTCCCAATCTCTCACCATTTTAAAAAATACTCTCTATTTTTCCTACCAAAGTGGATAACTTCACATTTCTCCACGTTATATTCCATTTGCCATGTTCTTGCCCACTCACTTAGCCTGTCTATATCCCCTTGAAGCCTCCTTGTATCCTTCTCACAACTTATATTCCCACCCAGTTTTGTATCATCAGCAAACTTGGATATATTACATTTGGTCCCCTGATCCAAATCATTGATGTAGATTGTGAATAGGTGAGGGCCAAGCACTGATCCTTGCAGTACCCCACTAGTTACAGCCTGCCAACCTGAAAATGACCTGTTTATTGCTACTCTCTGTTTTCAGTTCGTTAACCAATCCTCATTCCATGCTGATATATTACCCCCAATCCCAGGAGCCCTAATTCTGTTTAATAACATCTTGTGTGGCACCTTATCGAATGCCTTCTGAAAATCCAAATACACCACATCCACTGGTTCCCCCTCATCTATTCTGCTAGTTCCCCCTCATCTATTCTGCTAGTTACAATCTCAAAAACTCTAACAGATTCGATATACATGATTTCCCTTTCATAAATCCGTGTTAACTCTGCCCAATCCTGTTATTATTTTCTAAGTGCCCTGTTACCACGTCCTTAATAATAGATTCTAGCATTTTCCCTACTACTGATGTCGGGCTAACTGGTCTGTAGTTCCCCGTTTTCTCTCTCCCTCCTTAAATAGTGCGGTTACATTTGCTACCTTCCAATCCGCAGGACCCGTTCTAGAATCTATGGAATTTTGGAAGAATTTTGGAAGACAGTCTGCCTATGTTCTTGTAATTGAAAAAATAATCTCTTCTTGGAACTAGAAATCAGCCCCTTGATTCCTGTACATTGTTGCAGTGGTAATTCCGAGATTGGGAATGAGTGGAAAGTGACAGCAGATCCCAGGAAAAGACATCACTGTTTTTGGATCAGAAAAACAGTAATCTTTCCAACTATAGAGAACCCACTCAATCCCAGAAAATCCAACTGAATCCCAGAAAATCCAACTGAATCCCAGAGCACCCACTCAATCCCAGAGCACCCACTCAATCCCTGAAAATCCAACTTAATCCCAGAAAATCCAACTGAATCCCAGAGAACCCACTCAATCCCAGAGAACCCACTTAATCCTGAGGAAGGATATACTTGCCTTAGAGACGGTGCAACGAAGGTTCACTAGATTGATTCTTGAGATGAGAGGGTTGTCCTATGAGGAGAGATTGTGTAGAATGGGCCTATACTCTCTGGAGTTTAGAAGAATGAGAGGTGATCTCATTGAAACATACAAGAATCTGAGGGGGATTGACAGAGTAGATGCTGAGAGGCTGTTTCCCCTGGCTGGAGAGTCTAGAACTAGAATCATAGAATAGAATCGTTACAGCACAGTAGGAGGCCATTTGTCCCGTCGAGCCCGTGCCAGCTCTCTGCAAGAGCACTTCAGCTAGTTCCAAACCCCCATCCTGAGACTAGGGGGCATAGTCTCAGGATAAGGGGTCGGCCATTTAAGACTGAGCTGAGGACGAATTTCTTCACTCAGAGAGTTGTGAATCTTTAGAATTCTCTACCCCATGGGGCTGTGGATGCTGAATCATTGAGTATATTCAAGTCTGAGGTAGATAGATTTTTGGACTCTAGGGGAATCAAGGGACATGGGGGTCGGCCGGGAGAGTGGAGTTGAGGTCGATGATTGGTCATGATCTTATTGAATGGTGGAGCAGGCTCGGAAGGCTATATGGCCTACTCCTGCTCCTAATTCTTATGTTCTTATGTCCTTAATCCCAGAGAATTAACTCAATCCCAGAGGAGGAGGACAGTCTGACTGGAGAATGATGGGAACGTACAGGGAGATCTGAAAACATGTAATTGGACAGATATTGAGGAACATTAAATTGGTGCTGGAGTGGGAGAGCTATCACTGTACTGCCCAAGTGGCATGGTCTGTCCCAATTCCAGTGACTGAAAGTTTGCTTCCTTTCCATGACTGCACCTGGATCTCCTGGTTCCATCAATCAGCTGACTTATCCCTTTCCTTGTCTCTCTCATTTGAAAGTCAGAGAATGTTGTTTGGAGACAAGGTTATTGAGGCACACAGGTGGCAGTGAGCATACCTGGAATGGTCTGGAGATCCACGAAACTTCCCAGCTAACACCAAGGCCATCAAGAACAGTTTTCCATACGTCCCACATTGAGTGATGCAACATTACATCCCTCTATCCTACTCTGTTCCTTCGTCGTATCAGTGACCTTGGCCCACTCATCATCCAGCACAACCCATTCTTGATGATGATTCTGTTCTACATTTATCACCTTCCTTCAGATCCCACACCCTCAAGTGTTCCCCATTTCCTTACCATTGCAGATCCCACACCCTCAGTGTTCCCAATCTCCGTACTGTCACAGATCCCACATCCTCAGTGTTCCCCACCTTGGAAGGTGAGCAGGATGTCATGCCAGTGACTGACAGCATCAGTTCTTATTTCACTTGTGTGATGGACTATCAGAAGCTCACACTGCAGGCGAGGTGGTATAAGGCACTATTGCCAGACTATGATCTCCAAACTGTGAACTACCAATCCGAATCATAGCAGAAGGGAGACACCATAGACAGGCACAGCCCATCAGGGAAGGAGCATGACTCTCCCTTCTGCCCAGAGCAGAAGCACGACACCAGCTCCTGCTGTGAACAAGACAATGGCCCAAAGTCTGGGAAACCCATGGGCGGGAGACCCTGGCTGCCTTTAAAATGGACAAAGGGGAGCAATGATGCAGTTTCATGTTCCTGTGATGTACTTTCTGAATATTGGGTCTGATGAGTGAATCGATTCCCTCTCATATGGTGATGTGTTATAATTCAGTACGTACAATCTAATGTGTCTCTCATTGCTGAAAGATGCCGTGTTCCATTGTCTGTCCAACAGTACGGGATAGTTCTTGATGCTGGCTCCTCTCACACTGCCCTGTACATCTACCAGTGGCCGGCTGAGAAGAAGAATGACACCGGCCTAGTACAGCAGCTGAAATCCTGCAATGTGAAGGGTACGAGATTCTCCTCTTAAATTTTATCTGTGGGCAACTGAGCCCTTGAAGCAACTGAGGCCACGATATTGAACCCCCCCACCCCCCCAACGACGGGCGGGAGAGGGTCGGGGGGTGGTAAAGAGTTGAATGCGGGGAACTGAAAGGGGGCGGATATCAGGGTGTCCGAGTGTCCTCCCGTGGACACTTCATTAACATATTTATATCGGGCTCCCACAGTGCAATTGGGAGGCCAGTTTAAAATTGACTGCTACTGCACAGGTTTCCCGGGGAGAAAGGGAGGTGGGATCTGCCGGCTCCACAAGATAGGTGCCACTTTCAGCACTCTTTGTGGGCCAGGGGTAGCAGGAGTGCTCCCCCCGGCCTCTCAAGGAAGCCTTCTGCCTCCTCCAGCCCCGATCGTCAGTCTCCTCTTCCCTTCCGATTGCGGCCTCGCCCCTCCCCATCGCGGCCTCGAGGGTGGGAGTGTTGGTAAAATTTGCATCACCTGATAATGCAGAGTGTAATTGGCATTGCTGTGAGTATTGATTGGGTGGACCTGGTTAGATACTCACACAAACTAAAGAAAGAATCGGATAGCTGAACAATCACAGATCACTGGGCAAAGGGAGGATTGTGGGTGATTTCAGTTACCCATAAAGTATTTACAGCACAGAAACAGGCCATTCGGCCCAACTGGTCCATACCGGTGTTTATGCTCCACACGAGCCTCCTCCCACTCCTCTTCATCTCACCCCATCAACATATCCTTCTATTCCTTTCTCCCTCATGGGTTTATGCATCCATGCTATTTGCCTCAACCACTCCCTGTGGTAGCGAATTCCACATTCTCACCATTCCCTGGGTAAAGAAGTTTCTCCTGAATTCCCTATTGGATTTATTAGTGACTATCTTATATTTATGGCCCCTAGTTTTGGATCCCCCCACAAGTGGAAACATCTTCTCTTTGTCTACCCTATCAAACCCTTTCATAATCTTAAAGATCTCGATCAGGTCACCCCTCAGCCTTCTCTTTTCTACAGAAAAGAACCCCAGCATATTCAGTATTTTCTGATAGTTATAACCTCTCAGTTCTGGTATCATCCTTGTAAATCCTTTTTCCACCTTCTCCAGTGCCTCTATATCCTTTTTATAATATGGAGACCAAAACTGTACACAATACTCTAGTGTGGTATAGCACTGAAGGAGGCCATTCAGCCCATCGTGCCTGTGCTAGCTCTCTGAACGAATTCTCCGCTTAGACCCATTCCCCTGCCGTTTCTCCACAAATCTTTATTTTTTGTTATTTGAAATATTTAGCCCATTTCCCTGTTAAAAGTTGCAATGATGGATTCTGTTTCCAGCACTGTTTCTGATCAGGCATTCCATGTCCAAACAACCCTCTGCATAAAAAAATAAATGAATAAATAAATCTCCAAATCTCACTGTTCATTCTTTTGGCAAATTTATGCCCTCCAGTTACTAACTCACTGGCCAGTGGAAATAGCTTTCCCCTATTTACCTGATCAAATGCTTCACACCTCTCTCAGATCTCCTCTTAGCCTTCTGTGTTCTAATGAAAGGAGCCCCAGATTCTCTTGTCTGTCCTCATCGCTAAAGCCGCCGATCCCTGGTAGAGATTTTAAAAACGGGGATAAGTTCACGAAGCAGGTGGAGGACATTAAAAATCACTGTCAGTTCATGAATGGAGAAGAGAAAATTGGCTGCAGGCCCTCTCCCACTCCCCCAGGATAGAGACGGAACATCAGCCAGATTTCCTGTTCCTGATCGCGATCCAGTGACCCCTGCTCGAAGTGCAGATATCGGGTGAGGACAGGACTGTGGGACGCAGCTCTGACACATGAAGACTGGCCACTTGGGCCAGATAGCGAAGGCTGACCAGGTCCTCTGGAGTTGTTCCTGGCCAGTGGTGGAAGATGCCCTAATACACGGACTGTGCCCAGGACTGGAGAAGCACCAGAATCTTTGAGCCACATCCTTGTGTGTCCTCCCTGTAAGCACTAATTCAAACCCACCTCCACACGTCCCCCTGTCCCAGAAAACCATCAACCCAAACATCAAGGAAAACTCCAAAACCAACAGAGACAATACCAGAGATGCACAGCAAGCCGAGCATCCCCTGTGTAGAGAAAGGGCAGAGTGACCTGGGGGAGTGGGGCTGAAGCTAATTGCAGCTCCTCCATTCACTTCGGGCAGGGACTTACTTCAGAAAGTGGATCCAGAGGCTTGTCCGTCGCTTGTGCCCAGCGAACCCCAATGGCTCCTTTGCTCAATCTGCTGTCACCTCTCCCCACGACAACCCCAATCGGGCCCATGAGAGCGGCGCCTCGTATAGACCTTCGCTCAGTACCTCTCCTGGCACCATTCGAGGTCTCGTTCCAGCAGCCCCCCCCCCACTTACCCCAGCTGCCATCAACAGGCTCCCTGTGTGGCGGGGAGCTGACCGAAAGCCCACCCTCCATAACTAATGACCCCCCACCCCTGACCGAGGAGAATGGGTCACGGTGGGGTGGATGTGGTGAATCTCTCTCTGCTGCATTAAAAACATGTCACAATCTACAAGTGAAATTATTTGGTTACATGTACGTATTCTGCCCCCTAAAGGAAGGCTGTGTCATTACAGGGTTTGTTTTCTCCTCCCTCGCAGGTCCAGGGATTTCCAGTTATTTGATGGATGTTGAACAGGCCGGCCGCTCCCTGGAACAGTGTCTCAATGATGCTAAAGAGAGCATTCCAGAGGAGCAGCACAGTGAGACCCCGGTGTATCTGGGAGCTACAGCTGGCATGCGCTTATTGAGGTTAGAGTCCTTGTGAGAACAGTCCTTCACACCCACTCCCACCTCTGGACTCCCGACCCTTCCGAGACTGGTATTTTTCACAGATATTAAACATATTACATTGATTTTTGACTTTAAATAAAGACGAGATTATGAACTCTGTAATGAACACGCCCACAGAGGCTAGCGTCACACTGGCATCAGGCATAGCCCAGGGGACTTGGCACCTGCCGGGCAGCTGGATACAGACTGTTTCAGGGAGACGGGCAGCTGGTTACAGACTGTTTCAGGGAGACGGGCAGCTGGTTACAGACTGTTTCAGGGAGACGGGCAGCTGGTTACAGACTGTTTCAGGGAGACGGGCAGCTGACAGGCGCTTGTCTGGAGAATCCCAGTGGGGAGGCAGGCTACTCTCTGCAGGAGCAAGTGTCGCAACAGTCAATCCTAACCTACTAAACCCATTGGAGAACTGAGAAAGATCTGACTCCGGTTCAGTTTGACTGTATCCGGACGGAACAATCGGGCGCTTTGACCGATTGACCCAAGAGTGAAGGGACCTCCTTGTGTGGAGAGAGGATTAGTCGGCGTTTAACCAGGTTATAGTACCTGAGCTGACTACAAGCTGTATGGAATGATCCCGACCTCTGAACCACTCCCGGAGACCTTCACTGCACCAGAACGAACCAGCTGCCCGAACATTACAGAATATTCGTTAGGTTGAAGACACCAGACTGCTGCCCTTCCCCACAGACCAACTTACAGTGACAGAAAGTCTGAGGAAAGTCAAGGCCCAGGTTACAGAAATAGCCAGTCCATGTCGTGGTTCAGTTAGCGACAGATCCAATGTGATTTACACACTGGCTCTTTCCAGGGAGCTGCTTTCTGACAGGGATAGTCACCGTGTCCTGTCCTGACTGACCTAGAATCATAGAATCTTGCAGTACAGAAGGAGGTCATTCGACCTGTCGTGCCTGACCTTCCTTCAGATATCTCTTCACTTTTATTTCAATAGCTGTATTGCTTTAACTATCCAGCACTGGAATATCTACAAACTCCTCAAACTCGATGCCAAAAGCTCTTCAATTCCCTTGATAGCAGATAAACGATCTTGGTCGCATCACTCATTCCTGCGAATGTACCCATCCAATTGCTCTATGTTCCCTTGATATCTGCAGCAATTTCCTGTTCTCCTTTAGGCTCCTGAAGTTCTTTATCCGTTTCCAGTCAGTAATATTTCCTCCACCTGTTCTCTCCTTTCCCAACCCGTCCCTGTGAACTCTGCCTTCAGTGTCTCAGGACAGAGCTCATTTCCCCCTTTTGCCACGTGGCTCTGGTTAGGGTGTTATTTTTCTCCTCCTTGATGGATAATAGTGTAAGGGGCAGAGAAGGGGAAGAATTTCTGAAGTGTGTTCAGGAGAACTTTCTTGATCAGTATGTTTCCGGCCCAACGAGGAAGAAGGCATTGCTGGATCTGGTTCTGGGGAGGGGAACATTTAGGGAACAGTGATCAGAGTATCATAAGGTTTAGATTAGCTATGGAAAAGGACAGGGAGCAATCTAGAGTAAAAATACTTAATTGGAGGAAGGCCAATTTCAGTGGGATGAGAACGGATCTGGCCCGGGTAACTTGGAATCAAAGATTGGCAGGCAAAACTGTAATCAAACAATGGGCTGCCTTTAAAGAGGAAATAGTTTGGGTACAGTCGAGATACAAGTCGCATTTATGTAGCGGTCTGCACAGAGCGGGATTAAACAGAGTGGACTTGAACAGAGTGTTTTATTTGGGAATTTGGAAAGAGTGGGAATTTCTGGTAAGTATTGGGTAAGTAGAAGCTGTAAAAAGTGAAATTTAGTTTAAGATTTTGATTTTAACCTAGAACTTTAAAAACTGCAGTTAACAGAAGCTGCCTGCCAGAGGCAGTTAACTGTCAGTCAGCTGTTAGTGTTTGTCGTGAATAGGCGCTAATCACCAGGAGCAGGGGAGCTGAGTCAACACTTGTAAATTGGGCGAGCCTCCTAGTGTATAAAAGTAAACATTTCTGCAGAGCACAGTGCGGTCTGCACAGAGTGGAGTTGAACCGAGTGTTTTATTTGGGAATTTGGAGAAGAGGAGGAAGGAGTTAGGAGTTGTTGCTTTTTGCCTCGACTACTTGTAGTGCTTTGTGTTACAGGTAGATATTTAATTTCAGTACCCTTAACTTAATCTAGATTAAGTAAGTAGTCAAGTAACTGCACTGTAAACTAAGTTACCTAAATACAAATTTAATTAAATAAAACAAGGTCATATAGGGATGGCAGTGCAGGTGGTGTGCCGCAACTGCAGCATGTGGGAGTTTGTGGAGAGCATTGTGATCCCGGACAACCACGGTTGCAGTAAGTGCCTGCATCTTGAGGCACTTCAGCTCAGAGGTTTTGATCTGGAGTCTGAGGTGCAGACATTGTGGGGCATCAGGGATGGGGAGAGTTACCTGGACACTTTGATCCGGGAGACAGTCACACCTCTTAGGTTAGGTAGTGGTACAGGTCTGGTTAGTGGTCAGGGACAGGAGGCTGCGACTGCAACTCAGGCAGGTAAGGGGACCCCAGGTGCAGTGCTGGAGGAGCTTCAGCCTTTGCCCTTATCCAACAGGTATGAGGTTCTTGCTGCCTGTGTGGATGAGGGAAAAGCCTGCAGAACGGATGAGCAAGCTGACCATGGTCCATGGTGCAGGAGGCCATTCAAGTGGGGGGGAGTGAAAGGGAATGGAGTTGTGGTAGGGGACAGTATAGTCAGGGGGATAGATACTGTTCTCTGCAGCCGCGACCAAGAGTTCCGAAGGTTGTGTTGCCTGCCCGGTGCCAGGGTTCAAGACCTCGCAGCTGGAGAAGAACTTGGAGTGGGAGGGGGAGGATCCAGTTGTCGTGGTCCATATAGGAATCAACGACATAGGTAGAACTAGGAATGAGGTTCTGCTGAGGGAGTTTGAGGAGCTAGGATCCAAATTAAAAAGCAGAACCTCAAAGGTAATAATCTCTGGATTGTTACCTGAGCCACGCGCAAATTGGCATAGGGACAAACAGATTAGAGGTTTAAATGCGTGTCTCAAAGAGTGCTGTGGGAGGAAGGGGTTTCAGTTCATGGGGCACTGGCACCAGTACTGGGGAAAGAGGGCGCTGTTCCGTTGGGACGACTCCACTTAAACCGGGCTGGTGAACTGAATAACCGGGGCAGTAAGCAGGGCTTTAAACTAATGAATGGGGGGTGGGAGGATTCAGGAAAGAGTAAATTTAAAAGCAGCGAGAGAGCAGGCTCTAGAGCAGAGTAGAGTTTTGGGTAAAAATAAGCAGAGTGGGTCAGGAAGGGACAGAGAGAGTAACAAAGGTAATAAGGCATCAGTGACTAAGGTGACATCAGGGAAAAATAGAAATAAGTCAAAGCTAAAGGCACTATATCTGAATGCGCGAAGCATTCACAACAAAATAGATGAATTAATAGCGCAGATAGAAATTAACAGGTTTGATCTCGTAGCCATAAACTGGCCAAGGTTGGGAATTAAATATTCCAGGATACTTAACTTTTAGAAGAGATAGGCAAAATGGGAAAGGAGGAGGGGTAGCCCCGATAATAAAGGATGGGATAAAGACAGTAGAGAGAAAGGATCAAGAAGTAGAATCATTTTGGGTGGAGCTAAGAAACAGCAAGGGGCAGAAAACATTGGTGGGAGTAGTTTATAGGCCTCAAACAGCAGTTGTAATGTAGGGCAGAGTATAAATCAGGAAATTAGAGGCGCATGTAACAAGGGTAATACAGTAATCATGGACTTTAATCTACATATAGACTGGGCAAACCAAATTTGCAATAATACTGTGGAGGACGAATTCATGGAATGTATGCAAGATAGTTTTCTAGATCAGTATGTTGAGGAACCAACTAGGGAACAGGCTATTTTAGATCTAGTATTGTGCAATGAGAAAGGGCTAATTAATAACCTTGTAGTAAAGGGGCCTTTAGGGAAGAGTGACCATAATATGATAGAATTTTATATTGAAAATCCGAAACTAGGGTCTTAAATCTAAACAAAGCAAACTGCGTAGGTATGAGGGGCGAGTTGACTAAGGTAGATTGGGAATGAGGAACTGAAAGAAATTAGTATTAGTAAAAAAAATAGTACTGGAGAAATTAATGGGACTGAAAGCCGATAAATCCCCATGACCCGATGGCCTACATCCTAGGGTTTTGAAAGAGGTGGTTATAGAGATAGTGGATGCATTGGTTGTCATTTTCCAAAATTCCATAGATTCTCAAACGGTTCCCGCAGATTGGAAGGTAGCAAATGTAACCCCACTATTTAAGAAAGGAGGGAGAGAGAAAATGGGGAACTACAGACTAGTTAGCCTGACATCAGTAGCAGGGAAAAAGCTAGAATCTATTATTAAGGACGTGGTAAAAGGGCACTTAGAAAATAATAATAGGATTGGGCAGAGTCAACACGGATTTATGAAAGGGAAATTGTGTTTGACAAATCTCTTGGAGTTTTTGAGGATGAGGTGTATTGGATTTTCAGAATGCATTCGATAAGGTGCCATACAAGAGGTTATTAAACAAAATTAGGGCTCATGGGGTTGGGGGTAATATACTAGCATGGATTGAGGATTGGTTAACGAACTGAAAACAGAGAGGAGGAATAAATAGGTCATTTTCGTGTTGGCAGGCTGTAACTAGTGGGGTACCACAAGGATCAGTGCTTGGGCCTCAGCTATTCACAATCTACATCAATGATTTGGATGGGGGGACCAAATGTAATATATCCAAGTTTGCTGATGATACAAAGCTAGGTGGGAATGTAAGTTGTGAGGAGGATGCAAGGAGGCTTCAAGGGGATATAGACAGGCTAAGTGAGTGGGCAAGAACATGGCAAAATGAAATATAATGTGGAGAAATGTGAATTTAATCACTTTTTGGTAGGAAAAATAGAAAAGCAGAGTATTTTTTAAATGGTGAGAGATTGGGAAATATTGGTGTTCAGAGGGACCTGGGTGTGCTTGTACACAAATCACTGAAAGTTAACATGCAGGTACAGCAAGCAATTAGGAAAGCAAATGGTATGTTGGCCTTTATTACAAGAGGATTTGAGTATAAGAGTAAAGACATCTCACTGCAATTATATAGGGCCCTGGTGAGACCACACCTGGAGTATTGTGTACAGTTTTGGTCTCCTTCCCTAAGGAAGAATATACTTGCCATAGAGGGAGTGTAACGCAGGTTCATCAGACTGGTTCCTGGGATGGGGGGATTGTCCTATGAGGACAGATTGAGTAGACTAGGCCTATATTCTCTGGAGTTTAGAAGAATGAGAGGTGATCTCATTGAAACATATAAAATTCTTACAGGGCTTGACAGGGTAGATGCAGGGAGGATGTTTCCCCTGGCTGGGGAGTCTAGAACCAGGGGTCACAGTCTCAGAATAAGGTGTCGGCCATTTAGGACTGAGATGAGAAATTTCTTCACTCCGAGGGTGGTGAATCTTTGGAATTCTCTACCCCAGAGGACTGTGGAGGCTTAGTTGTTGAGTATATTCAAGACAGAGATCGATAGATTTTTGGATATTAAGGGATTCAAGGGATATGGGGATAGTGCAGGAAAGTGGAGATGAAGTAGAAGATCAGCCATGATCTTATTGAATGGCGAAGCAGGCTCGAAGGGCCAAATGGCCGACTCCTGCTCCTGTTTCTTATGTTCTTATACATTCCCACTCAGAGGAAAGGTAGGGCAACTAAAGTCAGAGCTCCCTGGATGATGAAAGAGAGAGTGAGTAAGATGAAGCAGAAAAAGAGTGCGTATGACCGATGTCAGGGCGAGAATACATCTGAGAATCAGGCTAAATAGAGAAAGTTCAGAGGAGAAGTGAAAACGAAAATAAGAGGGGCAAAGAGAGGGTATGAGAATAGAATGGCAGCTAACATAAAAGGTAATCCAAAAGTCTTCTATAGGCATATAAATAGTAAACGGGTAGTAAGAGGAGGGGTGGGGCCGATTAGGGACCAAAAAGGAGACCTACGCATGGAGGCAGAGGGTATGGCTGAGATGCTAATGAGTACTTTGCATCTGTCTTCACCAAGGAAGAAGATGCTGCCATAGACATAGTGAAGGAGGAGGTAGAGGAGATACTGGATGGGATAAAAATTGATAGAGGAGTTACTTGAAAAGCTGGCTGTACTTAAAGTAGATAAATCACTAGGACCAGATGGGATGCATCCTCGGATGCTGAGGGAAGTGAAGGAAGAAATCGCAGAGGTACTGGCCATAATATTCCAATCCTCCTTAGAAACAGGGTGGTGCCAGAGGACTGGAGAATTGCAAATGTTACACTCTTATTCAAAAAAGGGTGTAATGATAAACCTCGCAACTGCAGGCCAGTCAGTTTAACCTCGGTAGTGGGGAAGCTTTTAGAAACAATAATCAAGGACAAATTAACAGTCACTTGGACAAGTGTGGATTAATTAACGAAAGCCAGCACGGATTTGTTCAAGGCAAATGGTGTTTAACCAACTTGATCGAGTTTTTTGATGAGGTAACAGAGAGGGTTGATGAGGGCAATGCGGTTGACGTGATGTACTTGGATTTCCAAAAGGCATTCGACAAAGTGCCACAAAATAGGCTTGCCAGTAAAGTTGTAGCCCATGGAATAAAAGGGACAGTGGCAGCATGGATATAAAATTGGCTAAGTGACAGGAAACAGAGAGCAGTGGTGAACGGTTGTTTTTTGGACTGGAGGAAGGTATATAGTGGTGTTCCCCAGGGGTCGGTTCTGCTTTTCTTGATATATATTAATGACTTGGATGTGGGTGTACAGGGCACAATTTCAAAATTTGCAGATGACACAAAACTTGGAAGTATAGTGAGCAGTGAGGAGGGAGAGTGAGAGACTTCAAGAGGACATAGACAGGCTGGTGAAATGGGCGGACACGTGACAGATGAAATTTAACGCAGAAAAGTGCTAAGTGATACATTTTGGTAGAAAGAATGAGGAGAGGAAATATAAACTAAAGGGTACAATCCTAAAGTGGGTGCATGAACAGAGAGACCTAGGGGTATATGTGCACAAATCGTTGAAAGTGGCAGGGCAGGTTGAGAAAGCAGCTAAAAAAGCTTACGGGATCCTGGGCTTCATGAATAGAGATATAGGGCTGGATTTTGAATGACCCTTGGAGTCGGGGGGGTGGGGTGGGTGGTTAAAGTTGCAGATTCGGGGGTCCCGACCCCATCCCGACTCCAACCCGCCTCCATGCCAGTTTCTCTGGCGGCGGGTACCCGACCTGGTCTGAGACCCGACTCCCCGAGGCGGGAAGGGATTAGTGACAATTAACTGCCTGTTAACAGGTAGTTAACAGGCAGTTTTTTGCATAATCCCTATTTTAAAAACAAAAGTGTGGGCTTCCTGACAGGTGGCAACCACTCCAAGTTATCGGGTCGGGCCGTGGGTCTGCAGGGGTTGGAGGGGTCGATATGTCCGGTGGGCAGGTGAGTTATGGGTGCATGTGTGCAGAGGTAAGTGTGTAAGGTAAGTGCTAAGTGTTGGAAAAAGTTTTACTTACCTTAACTTCCTCCTGCAGCTGTCAGCCCTTCAGTTCTCGGGAGTTGGAAATCTCACCGGCACAGAAAGCAGGAAAGCCGTGGACCTGTCAAAAACAGCAGCCTTCTGATTTTTGTGTTGGAATGATTTCTAACTCAGCCTGAGAGGAAGGACTGAAGTTATAAATCATATTGAGAGTGTTTGACAGCTTCACAGAGCTGTCAAACGCTGATATTTTATCTGTCAAAAGCTCTTGACAGATGAAATGTCAGTCTGTGACGTCACCTGTTGCCGGGTGGCCCTTAATTGGCCTGCTGAGCCCACTGGGCGGGCTCAACAAGGTCAATCAAGGGAAAATGCAGTGGGTTGGCCACATCTCGATGGAGGCGGGTTCACAAGCCAGAATGTGTGATTCCCGACCCCAACACGACTCCAACTTCAAAATCCAGCCCATAGAGTACAAAAGCGTGGAAATTATGATGAACCTGTATAAAACACTGGTTCGGCCTCAACTGGAGTACTGTGCCCAATTCTGAGCACCGCACTTTAGGAAGGATGTGAAGGCCTTAGAGAGGGAGCAGAAAAGATTTATGAGAATGATTCCAGGGATGAGGGACTTCAGTTACATGGATAGACTGGAGAAGCTGGGGTTTTTCTCCTTAGAGCAGAGAAGGTTGAGAGGAGATTTGATAGAGGTGTTCAAAATCTTGAGGGATCTGAACAGAGCAGAGAGAGAAACTGTTCCCATTGGCAGAAGGGTTGAGAACCAGAGGACACAGATTTAAGGTGATTGGCAGAAGAACCAAAGGCGACATGAGGAAAAACTTTTTTTCCGCAGCGAGTGGTGAGGATCTGGAATGCACTGCCTGAAAGGGTGGTGGAGGCAGACTCAATCATGGCTTTCAAAAGGGAGTTGGATGAGTACCTGAAAGAGAAAAATTTGCAGGGCTACGGGGAAAGGGCGGGGGAGTGGGACCAGCTGAAGTACTCTTGCAGAGAGCCGACACAGGCTGGACGGGTCGAATGACCTCCTTCCTTGCTGTAACCTTTCTATGATTCTTTGATTCATAATCCTTATGTTCACACCTTCCAGTAATTGTTTAAAGCTTTAAACATCCACTCCCTCCACCACCGGCGCACAGTGGCTTCAGTGTGTACTATCTACAAGAGGCACTGCAGCAACTCGCCAAGGCTTCTTCGACAACACCTCCCAAACTCATGACCTCTACTACCTAGAAGGACAAGGGCAGCTGTAGCATGGGAACACCACCATTTCCAAGTTCCTCTCCACATCACACACCATCCTGACTTGGACATATATAATTTTTCCTTCATCGTCGTTGGGTCAAAATCCTGGAACCCCCCTAACTTCCTAACAGCACTGTGGGAGTACCATCACCACATGGACTGCAGCGATCCAAGAAGGCGGCCCACCACCACGTTCTCAAGGCTACTAGGAATGGACAATAAATGCTGGCCTTGCCAACGACGCCCATACCCCAAGAATAAGTAATAGAAAATGCTTCAGCACTCTTTAGGGATCTGCCCTCTTGCAACTCCTCCACTCTGACACTAAAACCTGCTCTTTTGTCATCTCAATCCTTAGCCACCGATAAATCAGTTTAACAGTCTGCCGTCAAAAGTCTGTTAACGAGTGATGATTTGGCAGTGAGTTTACATGGTGGCTCTTTACAAAGAGCTGCTTTTGGGCGAAATACTGACTGACTGACCTTTCCTCACGTATCTCTGAATCACTTGCACTCAAAGGTTCTCTCTCTTCCATCCTGAACTGCTCCCTTTCTATTTTAAAGCGACATGGGACAGGACCGAAAGGACTGGGTGATGGGACAGGACTGAGGGACCGAGTGATGGGGCTGGACTGAGGGGCCGAGTGACTGGACTGAGGGGCCGAGTGACTCGACTGAGGGGCCGAGTGATGGGGCTGGACTGAGGGGCCGAGTGGTGGGGCTGGACCGAGGGACCGAGTGGCTGGACCAAGGGGCCGAGTGATGGGGCTGGACTGAGGGGCCGAGTGATGGGGCTGGACCGAGTGATGGGGCTGGACCGAGGGACCGAGTGGCTGGACCGAGGGACCGAGTGATGGGGCGGGACCGAGTGATGGGGCTGGACTGAGGGGCCGAGTGATGGGGCTGGACTGAGGACCGAGTGATGGGGCGGGACCGAGTGATGGGGCTGGACTGAGGGGCCGAGTGGTGGGGCTGGACTGAGGGGCCGAGTGGTGGGGCGGGACCGAGTGATGGGGCTGGACCGAGGGGCCGAGTGATGGGGTGGGACTGAGTGATGGGGCTGGACTGAGGGGCCGAGTGGTGGGGCTGGACTGAGGGGCCGAGTGGTGGGGCGGGACCGAGTGATGGGGCTGGACTGAGGGGCCGAGTGGTGGGGCTGGACTGAGGGGCCGAGTGGTGGGGCTGGACTGAGGACCGAGTGATGGGGCGGGACCGAGTGATGGGGCTGGACTGAGGGGCCGAGTGATGGGGCTGGACTGAGGACCGAGTGATGGGGCGGGACCGAGTGATGGGGCTGGACTGAGGGGCCGAGTGGTGGGGCTGGACTGAGGGGCCGAGTGGTGGGGCGGGACCGAGTGATGGGGCTGGACCGAGGGGCCGAGTGATGGGGTGGGACTGAGTGATGGGGCTGGACTGAGGGGCCGAGTGGTGGGGCTGGACTGAGGGGCCGAGTGGTGGGGCGGGACCGAGTGATGGGGCTGGACTGAGGGGCCGAGTGGTGGGGCTGGACTGAGGGGCCGAGTGGTGGGGCTGGACTGAGGACCGAGTGATGGGGCTGGACTGAGGGGCCAAGTGGTGGGGCTGGACCGAGGGGCCGAGTGGTGGGGCGGGGCCGAGTGGTGGGGCTGGACCGAGGGGCCGAGTGATGGGGTGGGACTGAGTGGTGGGGCTGGACCGAGGGGCCGAGTGATGGGGTGGGACTGAGTGATGGGGCTGGACCGAGGGGCCGAGTGGTGGGGCTGGACCGAGGAGCCGAGTGATGAGGCTGGACTGATTTCTTTTAGAAAATAATATTTTGGGATACAGTAAGTGGAGACATGACGTGTGGTGAGTGCAGCGTGCACGGGGAGGAACAGGTGACCATGGACCTATGGTTGCCAATGCTCTCCACCACTGGGATTTTCCTGGCCTCATGTCTGGCTCTGTTGTAGACTCATTGACAGAGATTGATTGCTGTGATTGGTCAACAACTCCAGTATCATTGGATCATGTGATGCCCAGGATGGCAGAAGGCGAACGAGATGGACCTCGATCTTTTTCCACTGTTCCTTTTTGCTGAGGGCTTGTGCTCAGAGCTGACGTGTTGAGGTTTTGCATTTCATGCTGTTGATCAGCGAGCCTGCTGCTGATTTATTCGAGGGGGTGGGCACACTGAGCTCAGGAGCTGGTGTGGGGGCTTAGCAATACCAAGTGGGGAGTGAATCCTCGAGATCAGCTCGTCGGATATTTAAGACTTTCCCAAGTTCTTCCTGTAACAGACTCTGTCTTTCTTCCTGTTTTCCAGGTTACAGAACCAGTCTCTGTCTGAGAGAATTCTCCACTCGGTGGAAAAATTCATCAGCTCCTATCCATTTAATTTCCAGGGTGCGCGGATTATAATCGGAGAGGATGAGGGAGCATTTGGCTGGATTACCATCAACTACCTAATGGGAAACTTCCTGCAGGTATTCCCAGAAACATTAACCATTAAATATTCCTGTGACTTTATTCTGACTGCACTGTAAAAATACTGAGCTTTAAGCAGTTCAGAGTTCCCGTGTCCCCGGTTTCTCCGTCACTGGGGTCCGGATGAGCAGCTGACCTGAGCTCCAGGCTGAGACTGCGGTCTGAACCTCGAAGAGGACTTGGAATTTCTGACACACGCACCCGGCCCCACCCTTTATAGCTACAGGTGTTTCTGGGCTGGCCCCTGCGGACTTTGGCTGGGTCAGTGACGGAGGGTCAGCGACGGAGGGTCCCCAGGGTCAGTGACGGAGGGTCAGTGACGGAGGGTCCCCGGGGTCAGTGACGGAGGGTCTCCGGGGTCAGTGACGGAGGGTCAGTGACGGAAGGTCCCTGGGGTCAGTGACGGAGGGTCAGTGACGGAGGGTCCCCGGGGTCAGTGACGGAGGGTCAGTGACGGAGGGTCTCCGGGGTCAGTGACGGAGGGTCAGTGACGGAGGGTCCCCGGGGTCAGTGACGGAGGGTCTCCAGGGTCAGTGACGGAGGGTCAGTGACGGAGGGTCCCCGGGGTCAGTGACGGAGGGTCAGCGACGGAGGGTCCCCAGGGTCAGTGACGGAGGGTCCCCGGGGTCAGTGACGGAGGGTCTCCGGGGTCAGTGACGGAGGGTCCCCAGGGTCAGTGATGGAGGGTCAGTGACGGAGGGTCCCCAGGAGCTGCCTCTCCACCCATCGCGGATCTTTGGGTCCTGCTTTTCACTGGTCGGGGAGCTATTGCCAGAAGCACTCACAGCCATCGGAGTGGGGCTGGCCAGAGAAGGAGCAGTGGCTGAAACAGAACCTCCTGCCCCACGCTGCTCCACCATATCGATGCCAGCCCCAGCCCCTGGTCCCGGTCTCCAGTCCTTGATCCCTGGCCCCGGCCCCAGCCCCAGCTCAGACAGTGTGTGTGTGACTCCAATGTTTTGTGCTATTAATAGGGAAAGGACTCACCTGAGTGGTGTGTACTGTGGGGAGGCAGGTTAGAAGAACACAGGCCTGCAATATTCAGCACATCCATCATGTTGAAATAATTGAATGAATTGAAGTAATGAAAGTGTCAATAATCGGGTTGAGTTACCGTCTGTTCAATGTTTTCCTGTCTCACTCTCTCTCTCTCTCTCTCTCTCTCTCTCCCCTGTTTATTAGGACAGTGTGGAAGGAAACCCTCAAACACTGGGGGCGATGGACCTGGGGGGTGCCTCCACACAGATCACGTTTGTTCCTGATGGGAAGATTGAATCGGAGCAAAGTTCTCTACATTTCCGCCTGTATGGGAAGAGTTACAACATGTACACACACAGCTATCTGTGTTACGGAAAGGATCAGGCCCTGAAACTGCTACTGGAAAAGCTGAATGTAAGGAAGAACGAGTACAGAATCCCCTGCCTGGCAGAGAGTGCCTGCAAACCCTGTGCTGTTGGAGCAGCTTACACCCACTGGACAGGCAGGGTTAGAGTGTCTGATTGCTCACACACACAGTGCTCACAGTCACATTGTGCTAATCACACACTTATCAAAGGGCAGCACTGTTAACCATTCCATTAGCTTAGTGTCTGTAAAAGTGTCAGGCTAATTGATACTGATACATGTAATGACAAGGGATAGAACACGGTACTGATAAACAAAATAACAAGGGATGAGTGACTCTGATGTTCCATTTTCGGTCTGAGCCCCTGCCCCTGTTCTTTAAGTGACCTAATCCTGGGAGTTTGGGAGGGGGTCAGGTGCCAGGCAGTGCATCGATGGAAGTTCCGTCTTGCCGCACTTCCGCGAGTGCAACAATTCCGCGGAATATCCTGGCTGGCCTACACTCCTTCAGATATAAGTCATGTCAGAGGTGTGAGACAGACAGAGAGCAGCTTGATTGTTGGTTCAATAAGTCTCCCTGAACTAAACCCTACCCTCCAGTTCCAGAGTTCACTCTGGCTTTGTTACTCCTCAGTTATTGAGTTGTATTTCTGGTGTAAGGACACAGTGCGGAGGCTCGTTGTACACAGGACACAGCCTGGCCTGTGTGTGCAGGCTGAGTGTTAAACACCTCGCTTAAACTTACTACTTTTCCTTTTTCAGATGTCTGACAATGGAACCATTTCCAGCCCCTGTTTTAACAAAGGGTACACCAGATCCATCAATGTGACTGCCTTCTATAACAGTCCATGCACATTTGGACTGCACAGTACAACTCATCAAACAGTGAGGCTCGTTGGGACAGGGAACTCGAGCCAATGCAACAACCACGTCAAAGGCATCTTCAATTTCACTTCTTGCACCTGGAGCAGTTGCTCATTTAACGGGGTTTACCAACCTCGGGTTCAGGGGGAATTTGGGGTAAGTATTGTGTGTATTTCAGGAAGCTTCCTCATCCTAAACTGACTGTGCGACAGGTTCCTCTACACTGCCCCATCAGTGACCCAAACTCCAGGAACAGAGTTTGGTCTACCTCAGACTGACGGCTTTATAAACAGAGGCAAAGAGCACAAAAGCAAGGAAATTATGCTAAACCTTAGGCCTCAACTGGAGTATTTTGTCCAATTCTGGGCATCACACTTTAGGAAGGATGTCAAAAACTTGGAGAGAGTGTAGAGCAGATTTACTAGAATAGTACCAGGGATGAGGGACTTCAGCTGTGTGGGGAGACTAGAGAAGCTGGGGTTGTTCTCCTTAGAGCAGAGAAAGTTAAAGGGAGATTTAATAGAGGTGTAAAAAATTGTGAAGGGTTCTTATAGAGTTAATCAGGAGAAACTGTTTCCACTGGCAGAAGGGTCAGTAACCAGAGGACGCAGATTTAAGGTGATTGGCAAAGAACAAGGGGAGATGAGGAGAATTTTTTTTACACAGCAAGTTGTTGTGATCTGGAATGCGCTGCCTGAAAGGGCGGTGGAAGCAGATTCAATAATAACTTTCAAAAGGGAATTGATAAATACTTAGAACATAGAACAGTACAGCACAGTACAGGCCCTTCGGCCCTCGATGTTGTGCCGAGCATTGTCCGAGACCAAGATCAAGCTATCACACTCCCTATCACTCTGGTGTGCTCCATGTGCTTATCCAATAACCGCTTGAAAGTTCCTAAAGTGTCCGACTCCACTATCACAGCAGGCAGTCCATTCCACACCCCAACCACTCTCTGAGTAAAGAATCTACCTCGGACATCCCTTCTATATCTCCCCCCATGCACCTTATAGTTATGCCCCCTTGTAACAGCTGCCTCTACCCGAGGAAATAGTCTCTGAACATCCACTCTATCTATCCCCCTCATCATCTTATAAACCTCTATTAAGTCGCCTCTCATCCTCCTCCGCTCTAAAGAGAAAAGCCCCAACTCCCTCAATCTTTCCTCATAAGACCTCCCCCCCAAACCAGGCAGCATCCTGGTAAATCTCCTTTGCACTCTTTCCAATGCTTCCACGTCCTTCCTATAGTGAGGTGACCAGAACTGCACACAATATTCCAAATGTGGTCTCACCAAGGTCCTGTACAGTTGCAGCATAACCTCACGGTTCTTAAACTCAAACCCTCTGTTAATAAACGCCAACACACCATAGGCCTTCTTTACTGCTCTATCCACTTGAGTGGCAACCTTCAGAGATCTGTGGATATGAACCCCCAGATCCCTCTGCTCCTCCACGTTCCTCAGAACCCTGCCGTTGACCCTGTAATCCTTATTCAAATTTGCCCTACCAAAATGAATCACCTCGCACTTATCAGGGTTAAATTCCATCTGCCATTTTTCGGCCCAGCTCTGCATCCTATCAATGTCTCTTTGCAGCCTACAACTGCCCTCCACCTCATCCACTACTCCACCAATCTTGGTGTCATCAGCAAATTTACTGATCCACCCTTCAGTCCCCTCCTCCAAGTCATTGATAAAAATCACAAACAGCAGAGGACCCAGCACCGACCCCTGTGGCACACCGCTGGTAACTGGTCTCCAGTCCGAAAATGTTCCATCCACCACCACCCTCTGCCTTCTATGAGATAAAAATGAGAAGTCGCACAACACCAGGTTATAGTCCAACAGATTTATTTAATTTTACAAGCTTTCGGAGCTGTTCGCTCCTTCCTCAGGTAGAGTAGCAGGTGTTGTGCGACTTCTCATTTTTGTCCACCCCAGTCCAACGCCGGCATCTCCACATCATGACTTCTATGAGATAGCCAGTTACTTATCCAATCGGCCAAATTTCCCTCTATCCCACAACTCCTTACTTTCTTCATGAGACGACCATGGGGAACCTTATCAAACGCCTTACTAAAATCCATGTATACGACATCAACCGCTCTACCTTCATCCACACACTTAGTTACCTCCTCAAAGAATTCAATCAAATTTGTTAGGCAAGACTTACCCTTCACGAATCCGTGTTGACTATCCCTGATTAAGTTGCCCCTTTCCAAATGGTCATAAATCCTATCCCTCAGGACCTTTTCCATTATCTTACCAACCACCGAAGTAAGACTAACCGGCCTATAATTACCAGGGTCATTCCTATTTCCTTTCTTGAAGAGAGGAACAACATTCGCCACTCTCCAGTCCTCTGGCACCATCCCCGTGGACAGTGAGGACCCAAAGATCAAAGCCAGAGGCTCTGCAATCTCCTCCCTTGCCTCCCAAAGAATCCTAGGATATATCCCATCTGGCCCAGGGGACTTATCGACCCTCAGGTTCTTCAAAATTGCTAAAACATCTTCCCTCAGAACATCTACCACCTCCAGCCTATCCACCTTTATCACACTCTCATCCTCAAGAACATGGCCCCTCTCCTCGGTGAACACTGACGAAAAGTATTCATTCATCACCTCTCCTATCTCTTCTGACTCCATGCACAAGTTCCCGCTACTGTCCTTGACCGGCCCTACCCTCACCCTGGTCATTCTTTTATTTCTCACATAAGAGTAAAAAGCCTTGGGGTTTTTCTTGATCCGACCCGCCAAGGACTTCTCATGCCCCCTCCTAGCTCTCCTAAGCTCTTTTTTTAGCTCATTCCTTGCTACCTTGTACCCCTCAATCGACCCAACTGAACCTTGTTTTCTCATCCTTACATACGCTTCCTTTTTCCTCTTGACTAGACATTCAACCTCTTTTGTGAACCATGGTTCTCTCACTCGGCCATTTCCTCCCTGCCTGACAGGGACATACCTATCAAGGACACGTAGTAATTGCTCCATGAAAAAGCTCCACTTTTCGTTTGTGCCTTTCCCTGATAGTTTCTGTTCCCATCTTATACTCCCTAATTCTTGCCTAATCGCATCATAATTACCCCTCCCCCAATTATAAACCCTGCCCTGCCGTATGGCCCTATCCCTCTCCATTGCAATAGTGAAAGTTACCGAATTGTGGTCACTATCTCCAAAGTGCTCTCCCACATACAAATCAAACACTTGGCCCGGTTCATTACCCAGTACCAAATCCAACGTGGCCCCACCTCTTGTCGGCCTATCCACATATTGTGTCAGGAAACCCTCCTGCACACACTGTGCAAAAACTATCCCATCCGAACTGTTTGACCTATAAAGGTTCCAATCAATATTTGGAAAGTTGAAGTCACCCATAACAACTACTCTGTGACCTCCACACCTATTCATAATCTGCTTTGCAATTTCTTCCTCCACATCTTTATTACTATTTGGGGGCCTGTAGAAAACTCCTAACAACGTGACCGCTCCTTTCCTATTTCTAACTTCAGCCCATATTACCTCAGACGGCAGATCCCCCTCGAACTGCCTTTCTGCCGCTGTTAAACTATCCTTGATTAACAATGCTACTCCTCCACTTTCTTACCAACTTCCCTACTCTTACTGAAACATCTATACCCCGGAACTTCCAACAACCATTCCTGTCCCTGTTCTAACCATGTCTCCGTAATGGCCACCACATCGTAGTCCCAAGTACCAATCCACGCTCCAAGTTCTCCTACCTTATTCCGGATGCTCCTTGCATTGAAGTAGACACACTTCAAGCCATCTTCCTGTCTGCCGGTACATTCCTGCGACCTTGATACCCTCCTCAGTACCTCCCTACACTCACCACTGGCTCGTGGACTACAGCCCTTTTTCCCATCCCCCTGACAAATTAGTTTAAACCCCCCCGAAGAGCCGTAGCAAATTTCCCTCCCAGGATATTGGTGCCCCTCTGGTTCAGGTGCAAACCGTCCTGTTTGTACAGGTCCCACCTTCCCCAGAATGTGCTCCAATTATCCACATAACTGAAACCCTCCCCCCTACACCATCCCTGCAGCCACGTGTTTATCTGCACTCTCTCCCTGTTCCTCAACTCGCTAGCACGTGGCACCGGCAACAAACCAGAAATTACAACATGGTTTGTACTGGCTCTCAGCTTCCAACCTAGCTCCCTAAATTCCTGTTTTAAATCCCCGTCCCTTCTCCTACCTATGTCGTTGGTACCGATGTGTACCACGACTTGTGATTGTTCCCCTTCCCCTTTGAGGATTCTGAAAACACGGTCCGAGACGTCACGGACCCTGGCACCCGGGAGGCAACATACCATCCGTGAGTCTCTTTTGCTGCCACAGAACCTCCTATCTGTCCCTCTGACTATTGAGTCCCCAATAACTATTGCTCTCCTGCTCTCCCCCCTTCCCTTCTGAGCCACAGGGACGGACCCAGCGCCGGAGATCCGGTCACCATGGCTTACCACTGGTAAGTCGTCCCCCTCAACAGTATTCAAAGCGGTATACCTGTTACTGAGGGGAACGACCACAGAGGATCCCTGCACTGACTGCTTCCTCCTAGCCCCTCTCACCGTCACCCATCTATCTTCATACTTTGGAGTAATTACATCCCTGAAGCTTCTATCTATGACCTCCTCTGCCTCCCGAATGATCCGAAGTTCATCCAGCTCCAGCTCCAGTTCCCTAACACGGTTTTCGAGGAGCTGGAGATGGGTGCACTTCCCACAGGTGTAATCAGCAGGGACACCTACGGCGTCCCTCACCTCAAACATTCTGCAGGAGGAACATTTCACTGCCTCCCCTGCCATCCCCTCCAGCTAACTTGCAGATTAAACTAGAACAAAAAAGAGCTTACCGTGAAAAGGAAAAATTTGCAGAGTTATGAGGAAAGAGCAGGGGGAAGTGGGACTAATTGGAGAGCTCTTTGAAAGAGCCAGCACAGGAACAATGGGCCGAATGGCCTCCTTCTGTGCTGTATCTTTCTATGATTCGATGAAAAGTGATTTGCCTTCTGCCAGGAGAGACTGAGCAGAGAATTTATAATAAGAAAAATTATCAATTTCTTCTGGAGAATAATCAAGGTTTCTGTGGCAAATCGAAACACAGGCTTTTCTTATTCCATCTCTCCTCTTCCTGCAGGCGTTCTCTGCATTTTATTTTGTGATGAATTTCTTTAAGCTGGTAGATGAAGAGCCTCATGATCTGGATAAAGTGAAGAAGACGGTGGATGAATTCTGCTCGAGGTCGTGGAATGAGGTAGGTGAAAGCTCCGGCTGTCCAAGTGTGAAGGTTCTACAGCACAAGCTGTCCCTTCACATCCAGAATCAGAGGGTGCAGCAAGGGGCAGGCACTGGCTCTTCTGCCTGACCTGCTGCTGCTGCTGAGACACTAGCGTCATAGGGGGAGAAATTCAGTATCGCCCCATTTGGGGCGCAATTATCGGCCTGGCGCTAATTATCGCCTCCGACTGCAAACTTGACTTTTATCGCCCCTGGAGGTGATTGGAGCGCTAAATCAGGCGCTTCACACCTGTCTTAAGGTGCAAAGGCCGAGGAACGAGGCGCTACCTCAGAGTGCTGGCGAAGCTCATGTGATGTCAGTCAGCAATGGAACACACACACAATGGCGCTGGCCAGTTCTTAAAGGGGAGGGTTGATCTTGCTTTCCATCCACATCCTGCTCATTGCAGCTTTGAATCTCGGCCTGGAGAGACCTGTACATCAAATCTGCTGGAAAGAACAATGGAGAGGCCCAGGGAAAGAGATCAGAGTGCAGCCCCCACAGTCTCTTATAAATCGATACAAGGAAGGGCAAATCAAAATGAATCTGCAAAGTGCTGCTCAGTACCCAAAACTCCTTCACACAGCGTTGAATCTCTCCAGAAGTCTCACTCTCTCTCTCTCTCTCTCTCTCTCTCTCTCTCAGAATGCGTGGTTCAAAAATGTCACCAACAATAAAAGGCAGGAAGCGGTCGCCTTTAAATAGTGCTCCCCCAGTCCCTTCCTGACTGCAAAACGCTCCCCTCAACCTGTCGTTGCTAGCGGCAGGCGGTAAGGCAGGGGGCGCCACTCAATATCCGCTCCGGGGCGTTGCGCAGGAGATCGTGGCGGTAGTGTTTAGCGCCGCCACAAAATGTCTAGTTAATTTCGCGAGCGGCGCAAACATCGCCGCGCCCGGGCGCTAGTTGCTTTGCGCCCCATTAGCGCCCTCTTAAGGCGCTAACAGGAGGCGTAACCAACTGAATTTTTCCCCCACAGAGTCATAGAGTTATACAGCACAGAAAGAGGCCCTTCGGCCCATCGTGTCCACGCCGGCCATCAAGCCCTGTCTATTCTAATCCCATTTTCCAGCACTTGGTCCGTAGCCTTGTATGCTATGGCGTTTCAAGTGCTCATCTAAATGCTTCTTGAATGTTGTGAGGGTTCCTGCCACTACCACCCTTTCAGGCAGTGAGTTCCAGATTCCAACCACCCTCTGGGTGAAAAAGTTTTTCCTCAAATCCCCTCTAAACCTCCTGCCCCTTACCTTGAAACTATGCCCCCTGGTTATTGACCCCTCTACTAAGGGGAAAAGTTCCTTTCTATCTACCCTATCTATGCCCCTCATAATTTTGTACACCTCAATCAGGTCTCCCCTCAGCCTTCTCTGCTCTAAGGAAAACAACCCCAGCCTATCCAGTCTCTCTTCATAGCTGAAGCGCTCCAGCCCAGGTAACATCCTGGTGAATCTCCTCTGCACCCTCTCCAATGCAATCACATCCTTCCTATAGTGTGGCGACCAGAACTGCACACAGTATTCCAGCTGTGGCCTAACTAGCGTTTTGTACAGCTCCACCATAACCTCCCTGCTCTTATATTCTATGCCTCGGCTAATGAAGGCAAGTATCCCATATGCCTTTTTAACCACCTTATCTACCTGTCCTGCTGCCTTCAGGGATCTATGTACATGCACACCAAGGTCCCTCTGATCCTCTGTCCTTCCTAGGATCCTACCATTCATTGTGTATTCCCTTGCCTTGTTTGTCCTCCCAAAATGCATCACCTCACACTTTTCATGGTTAAATTTCATTTGCCACTGTTCTGCCCATCTAACCATCCCATCTATATCGTCCTGTAGCCTGAGGCTTCCCTCCTCGCTATTTACCACTCCACCAATTTTCGTGTCATCTGCGAACTTACTGATCATACCTCCTACATTCATATCTAAATCATTAATGTACACTACAAACAGCAAAGGACCCAGCACCGATCCCTGCGGTACACCACTGGACACAGGCTTCCAGTCACAAAAACAACCTTCGACCATCACCCTCTGCCTCCTGCCACTAAGCCAATTTTGGATCCAATGTGCCAAATTGCCCTGGATCCCATGGGCTCTTACCTTTTTGACCAGTCTCCCATGTGGGACTTTGTCAAAAGCCTTACTGAAGTCCATGTAGACTACATCAACTGCACTACCCTCATCCACACACCTAGTCGCCCCCTCTCAAAATTCAATCAAATTGGTCAGACATGATCTCCCCCTGACAAAGCCATGCTGACTATCCCTGATTAATCCCTGCTTCTCCAAGTGGAGACTAATTCTGTCCCTCAGAATTTTTTCCAATAATTTCCCTACCATTGATGTTAGGCTCACTGGCCTGTAATTCCCTGGTTTATCCCTACTACCCTTCTTGAATAATGGTACTACGTCAGCTGTTCTCCAGTCCTCTGGCACCTCCCCTGTGACCAAAGAGGTTCTGAAAATTTGTGTCAGAGCCCCTGCAATCTCCTCCCTTGCCTCACACAGCAGCCTGGGATACATCTCGTCTGGGCCTGGGGATTTATCCACTTTTAAGCCTGCTAAAACCGCGAGTACCTCCTCCCTCTCAATACTAATTTGTTCAAGTATATCACAATCCCCCTGCCTGATTTCTATGCCTACATCGTCCTTCTCCATAGTGAACACAGATGCAAAATATTTATTTAAAACCTCACCCACATCTTCCGGCTCTACACACAGATTGCCACTTTGGTCCCTAATGGGACCTACTCTTTCCCTAGTTATCCTCTTGCCCTTAATATACTTATACATAGATACATAGAAGATAGGAGCAGGAGTAGGCCATCCGGCCCTTCGAGCCTGCTCCGCCATTTAATGAGATCATGGCTGATCCTCCAATTCAGTATCCCGTCCCCGCCTTCTCTCCGTAACCCTTAACCCCTTTTGCCTGTAGAAATATATCTAATTCCCTCTTAAATATATTTAATGAGCTGGCGTACACTGCCCTCTGTGGCAATGAGTTCCACAGGTTCACCACCCTCTGAGTGAAGAAATTCCCCCTCATTTCTGTCCTAAATGGTTTAGCCCTTATCCTTAAATTATGTCCTCTAGTTCTGTTCTCACCCGCCAAGGGAAACATTCCTTCTGCATCTAGTCTGTCTAGACCTGTCAGAATTTTATACACTTCTATGAGGTCCCCTCTCAATCTTCTAAACTCCAGTGTGTACATCCCTAAACTACATAGTCTCTCCTCATAGGTCAATCCCGCCATTCCTGGTATCAGCCTGGTGAATCGCCGCTGCACCCCCTCCATGGCAAGAACATCTTTCCTCAGATGAGGCGACCAAAACTGTACACAGTACTCGAGGTGTGGTCTCACCAGTGCCCTGTATAGCTGCAGCAAGGTATCCCTGTTCCTGTATTCCAACCCTTTTGCTATGAAGGCCAGCATACCGTTTGCCTTCTTGACCGCCTGTTGCACCTGCATGCTCGCCTTCAGTGACTGGTGTACAAGAACACCCAGGTCTCTCTGTACTTCCCCCTCTCCCAATTTATTGCCATTTAAATAATAATTTGCCCTCCCGTTCCTGCACCCAAGGTGGATAACTTCGCACTTGTCCACATTATAGTGCATCTGCCATTTATCCGCCCAATCACCCAGTCTGTCCAAATCGCTCTGGAGCTTCCTGGTCTCCTCCTCTGAGCCCACCCCCCCTCCTAGTTTAGTGTCGTCTGCAAATTTGGAAATGCTGCATCCGACTCCCTGATCCAGGTCATTAATGTAAATTGTGAACAGCTGGGGACCCAGGACAGATCCCTGTGGTACCCCACTTGTTACTGCCTGCCATTCAGAAAATGAGCCGTTTATTCCAACTCTCTGTTTTCTATCTGACAGCCAGTTCTCTATCCACGTCAATACTTTCCCCTTTATCCCATGAGCTTCAATTTTCCATGCTAATCTTTTATGTGGGACCTTGTCGAAGGCCTTTTGGAAGTCCAGGTACACCACATCTACTGGCTCTCCCCCATCTATTTTACCAGTTACTCCCTCAAAAAATTCCAATAGATTAGTCAAGCACGATTTACCCTTTGTAAATCCATGTTGACTCTGTCCTATCCTGTCCCCATTTGCTAAGTGCTCCGCTATTTCATCCTTAATGATGGACTCCAGCATTTTGCCCACAACTGATGTAAGGCTTACAGGTCTGTAATTACCTGCTTTTTCCCTACCCCCCTTTTTGAATAGTGGGGTAACGTTAGCTACCCTCCAATCCATGGGCACTGTTCCCGAGTCTAATGAATTCTGAAAAATCATACTTAGTGCATCCGCTATCTCTAGGGCCACCTCCTTCAGTACCCTAGGATGCATGTTATCAGGCCCTGGGGATTTATCCGCCTTCAATCCCTTTAGCTTCCTTAACACCATATCCTTAGAGATATTGATTTGCGTCAGTTCCTCCTTTGCCAATGTCCCTATTTTTCCCGATATCCCAGGGAGGTTTTTTGTGTCTTCCTTCGTAAAGACTGACCCAAAGTATGCATTTAGTTGGTCTGCCATTTCCTTATTTCCCGTTATATATTCCCCCGTATCTGACTGCAATGGACCAACTTTGGTTTTCACCAGTCTTTTCCTCTTGATATACTTATAAAAGCTTTTGGAGTTAGTTTTTATATTTTCCGCCAGCTTGCTTTCGTAAGCTATTTATAAAACACCTTGGGATTTTCCTTTATTTTGTCCGCCAGTGTTTTTTCATGCCCCCTCTTCGCTCTCCTAATTTCTTTTTTAAGTATCCCCCTGCACTTTCTATACTCCTCTCGGGCTTCCATTGTTTTTAGTCCTTTGTATCTGCCAAAAGCCTCCCTTTTTTTCCTAATCCATTCTTGTATATCCCTTGACATCCAGGGTTCCCTGGGTTTGTTGGTCCCACCCTTGACCTTTACGGGAACATGTTGGTGTTGTACTCTCTATTTCCTTTCTGAAAAACTCCCACTGCTCTGATGTGGATTTTCCTACAAGTAGCTGATCCCAATCCACTTTGGCCAGATCCTGCCTTATATTAAAATCAGCCTTCCCCCAATTTAGAGCCTTTATTTCCGGTCCAATTTTGTCCTTTTCCATGACTACCTTAAATCTCACCGAATTATGGTCACTCACCAAAATGCTCTCCTACTGACACTTCTACCACTTGCCCGGCTACATTCCCTAGAATTAGGTCCAGTACCGCCCCCTCTCTTGTAGGACTTTCTACATGCTGGCTCAAAAAGCTCTCCTGGATGCACTTTAAGAATTCCGCACCCTCTTAGCCTTTCACACTCTGACTATCCCAGTTAATATTGGGGAAGTTGAAATCCCCTACTATTATTACCCTATTATTTCTACACTTCTCTGAGATTTGCCTACATATCTGTTCCTCTATCGCCCCCTGACTGTTTGGGGGCCTATAGTACACTCCCAGCAAAGTGCTTGCCCCCTTTTTGTTTTTAAGTTCTGCCCATATGGCCTCATTAGAGGAACCTGCTAAGATATCATCCCTCCTTACAGCAGTAATTGACTCCTTGATTAATATTGCAACACTCCCTCCTCTTTTACACCCCCCTCTGTCTCGCCTGAAGATTCTATACCCCGCAATATTGAGCTGCCAGTCCTGCCCCTCCCTCAACCATGTCTCTGTGATAGCAACAATATCATACTCCCATGTGTTCATCAACACCTTCAATTCATCTGCCTTACTCGCAAGACTCCTTGCATTAAAATAAATGCCATCCAGCCTTGCCATACTCCCCTGTGCCGTTACATATTTGCTCTGCCTTCCAGGCTGACTTGTTTTTTCCTTTATATTTGGCTGTGCATCACCCCCTGCTATAGCTCCACTCTGTATCCCATCCCCCTGCCAAGTTAATTTAAACCCCCCCGCCCCCCCAACAGTACTAGCAAACCTCCCCGCAAGGATGTTGGTCCCATTCCGGTTCAGGTGCAACCCGTCCGACTTGTACAGGTCCCACCTTCCCCAGAAGCAGACCCAGTGATCCAGGAAACTAAAGCCCTCCCTCCTGCACCAACTCTTTAGCCACGCATTCATCTGCTCTATCCTCCTATTCCTATACTCACTCGCACGTGGCACCGGGAGTAATCCAGAGATTACAACCTTTGAGGTCCTGCTTTTTAATCTGCTACCTAGCTCCCTAAATTCTTGTTGCAGGACCTCATCCCTCTTTCTACCTATGTCGTTGGTACCAGTATGAACCACGACCTCTGACTGTTCGCCCTCCCCCTTCAGAATGCCCTGCAGCCGTTCAGTGACATCCTTGACCCTGGCACCAGGGAGGCAACATACCATCCTGGAGTCACTGAATGGTGCTGGAGATTTATTGCAGCAGGTGACACTTCCCGTGCCTTGAATCTTGGGCATGTGGCTGTAGAAACTCTCGGGTGTCACTGTCCATAGTTTCGGAGAGGATTAACAGGCCGGCTGTACAAGGTAGAATTCAGCAAGGAGTCCGCTGGATTCATCACTCGCCTTTGGACTGAGCTGAGTCCAAGGGCAAAAGCTGGATTCACTACAGTGAGGCAAGTCCAGCTATACTGTCCCAGCACTGGGGAGAAGGGGCATTGTAAAATGGTGAGCCTCTTGATGCTAACCTGTTTTGTTAGAGATTCCCACCCTTTCTCCAGCTGTTTCCCAGAAATAACTCAAGTGTTCGCTGAGCTGAGGAAGTGAATGTTTATGACTGAAGAATGTTACAATGAGAAATGAGTAGATGAGCAGGTCCAATTACAACTAATCCTTCTCGAGTGATTGGCCGGAGTTTTCTGTTCAACCCCCACCTGGGATGAGAAAATCCCGGGATAGCGGCAACAGGAGTGGAAAACCCCAGCCACTAACTTAATGCATGGAGCTGAAGAGGACAGAATCATAGAATGGTTACAGCACAGGAGGAGGCCATTCGACCCGTCGAGCCCGTGCCAGCTCTCTGCAAGAGCACTTCAGCTAGTCCCACTCCCCCAAGTGGGACTAGTCGTTGTCCAGCCCTGTGTATATCTGTCTGCACTGACCACTCTGTGGAGAGTAAGGTCAGCAGTATCTGTGATCAAATCCAGCAGCTCGCTGAACAGAAACTTTGAATGAGGCAATCACTCCCCGAGAATGCATGGCTCCTCACACTAGCCTGGGCCCCACCTGTACACATGACTCAGGAGTACAGCCTCTGCCTGTTCTTATTCCTCTGTACCTTTTACCTTCTGAAATTATTAGCATTTCCTCCTTTTCTACCCTTTATGTTCTTTTATTCCTCCTATTTGCTTCTTTTATGTTTTCTGCCTTCTGTAGGAGTACCTGCAGCAGGCTTCAGTCAGGGCCTACAGCTAACTGGCAGGTTGATGCTAGGCTTAGCTCTCAGATGGTGTTGCTTGGTGTTGCTATAACTACAAGCCCTCAGATTACTGTAAAGTTTGACTGTTACCTGGTAACCTAATTTCCGACACCCCCTTCTGGCATTGAACAAGGGAAACAAGTGTGGGGATTAATCACAGGGGTCACGAGCCTGGTTTCTTCTCCTGATATTAACTTATTGTTCACAGACTAGAAGAACATACAAGATTAAAGAGAAATACCTGAGTGAATACTGCTTCTCTGGACATTATATTCTCGTCCTCCTGAAGAACGGCTACAATTTTACCTCCAGTAATTGGAACACAATCAAGTTTATGAAAAAGGTTTGTACCCTAGCCACCGATTCCATCCCTCTCCAGCCACTGTCTCAACATAAACCAGACTGTTCGCAATCTCGCCATCCAATTTGACCCTGAGCTGAGCTTCCGACCTCATATTCTCTCCATCACCAAGACCGCTGACTTCCACTTTTGTAACATCGCCCGTCTCCGCCTCTGCCTCAGCCCATCTGCTGCTGAAACCCTCATCCATGTTTTGGTACTTCTAGACTCGACTATTCCAATGCTCTCCTGGCCGGCCTCCCACCTTCCATCCTCCATTAATTTCAGCTCATCCAAAACTCTGCTACCCGTATCCTAACCATCGCCATGTCCCGTTCACCCATCACAAAATAATTTTAGATCAGGGAGGCCAGTCACCCCATCTCAGTTCATCAATGCAGAATGATCCCAAGGTCTCCCTATTGCTGCATCCAACTGGTTCTTAAATGATTCCAGTGTTTGTGGTTGCACTGCTCTATCTGGGAAGAAATCTTCCTGCTATCAGTCCTAAATTTACCTTTTACTAGTTTAAACCTGTGACCCCTTGTCCTACTCTTACAATTTAAAGTAATATTCCAATTTACATTTTACATACCATTTATAATCTTGTATATCTCCATAAGTCACCTGTTTGATGTCTCCTTTCAAATCGGAAGAGCCCAATCTGATCACTCAGTTCCTTAAGATTGGGGATAATCCTCGTGGATCTTCTCTACACCACCTCCAGCGCTTGAATGTCTCAGTGACCAGAACTGGACACAGTACTCACGGTGTGGGTCTGACCAGAACGGGACACTACTCAAGGTGCAGTATGGCCAGAATAAATTAAAGGGTAAGACAGTTGAAATGTAGTGGCGGACATTTAAGGAGATATTTCATAACTCTCAACAAAAATATATTCCAGTGAGAAAGAAAGATTTTAAGAGAAGGGAGCACCATCCGAGGCTAACTAAGGAAATAAAGGATGGTATCAAATTGAAAACGAAGGCATACAATGTTGCCAAGATTGGTGGGAGGCCAGAGGATTGGGAAATTTTTAAAAACCAGCAAAGGATGACTAAAAAAATAATAAAGAGAGATGATGAATTCTGAGAGTAAACTGGCAAGATATATTAAAACAGATAGTAAGAGCTTCTACAGGTATATAAAAAGGAAGAGAGTAGCTAAAGTAAACATTGGTCCCTTAGAGGATGAGACTGGGGAATGAATAATGGGGAACGGGAAATGGCAGAGACTCTGAACAAATATTTTATATCTGTCTTCACGGTAGAAGACACTAACAACATCCCAATAATGGATAATCAAGGGGCCACAGGGAGGGGGGAACTAAAGACAATCACTATCACTAAGGAAAAAGTACTTGGTAAAATAATGGGACTAAAAGACGACAAGTCCCCTGGACCAGATGGCCTGCATCCCAGGGTCTTAAAAGAAGTGGATGCATTGGTTGCAATATACCAAAATTCCCTGGTCTGGATAGGTCCCAGCGGATTGGAAAACCGCAAATGTAACACCCCTATTTAAGAAAGGAGGGAGACAGAAAGCAGGAAACTATAGACCAGTTAGCCTAACACCTGTCATTGGGAAAATGCTGGAGTCCTTCATTAAGGAAGCAGTAGCAGGGCATTTGGAAAATCATAATGCAGTCAAGCAGAGTCAGCATGGTTTTATGAAAGGGAAATCATGTTTAACAAATTTACTGGAGTTCTTTGAGGATGTAACGAGCAGGGTGGACAAAGGTGAGCCAGTGGATGTGGTGTATTTGGATTTCCAGAAGGCATTCGATAAGGTGCCACATAAAAGGTTACTGCATAAGATAAGAGCTCACGGAGTTGGGGGTAATATATTAGCATGGATAGAGAATTGGCTAACTAACAGAAAGCAGAGAGTCGGGATAAATGGGTCATTTTCCGGTTGGCAAACAGTAACTAGTGGGGTGCCACAGGGATCGGTGCTGGGGCCTCAACTATTTACAATCTACATTAATGACTTGGATGAAGGGACCGAGTGTAATGTAGCCAAGTTTGCGGATGATACAAAGATGGGTGGGAAAGCAAGTTGTGCAGAGGACTCCAAGAATCTGCAAAGGGATATAGACAGGCTAAGTGAGTGGGCAAACATTTGGCAGATGGAGTATAATGTGGGAAAGTGTGAGGTTATCCACTTTGGCAGGAAAAATAAAAAAGCAAATTATTATTTAAATGGAGAGAGATTACAAAATGCTACAGTTCAGAGGGAACTGGGGGTCCTTGTGCATGAAACACAAAAAGTTAGCATGCAGATACAGCAAGTAATCAAAAAGGCAAATGGAATGTTGGCCTTTATTGCAAGGGGGTCGGAGAATAAAAGCAGGGAAGTCCTGCTACAACTGTACAGGGTATTGGTGAGACCACACCTTGAGTACTGCGTACAGTTTTGGTCTCCTTATTTAAGGAAGGATATACTTGCATTGGAGGCAGTTCAGAGACGATTCACATGGTTGATTCCTGAGATGGGGGGGTTGACTTATGAAGAAAGGTTGAGCCGGTTGGGCCTATACTCATTGGAATTTAGAAGAATGAGAGGTGATCTTATTGAAACATATAAGATACTGAGGGGGCTTGACAAGGTAGATGCAGAGAGGATGTTTCCTCTCGTGGGGAAATCTAGAAGTCGGGGGCATAGTTTCAGAATAAAGGGTCGCCCTTTTAGAACTGAGATGAGGAGGAATTTCTTCTCTCAGAGGGTTGTAAATCTGTGGAATTCTCTGCCCCAGAGTGCCGTGGAGGCTGGATCATTAAATACATTTAAGGTGGAGATAGACAGATTTTTGCAAGATAAGGGAGTGAAGGGTTATGGGGAGCGGGCAGGGAAGTGGCTTTGAGCCCAATATCATCCATGATCTTATTGAATGGCGGAGCAGGCTCGAGGGGCCAAGTGGCCTATTCCTGCTCCTATCTCTTATGTTCTTAACTGGACCCAGTACTCAAGGTGGGTCTGACCAGAACTGGACCCAGTAAACTCAAGGTGGGTCTGGCCAGAACTGGATCCAGTACTCAAGGTGGGTCTGACCAGAACTGGATCCAGTACTCAAGGTGGGTCTGACCAGAGCCCTGTACAGTTTGAGCATTATTTCCTTTGACTTGTACTCTATTGTTCTGACCATGTAGTTTAACATTCTATTGTCTATGTAATTGCTGCTCTGCATTGGTTCAACGTTGTGCATCAAGTCTTAAGACACCAAGGGCTGGATTTTGTGAATGGAGGCGAGTTGGAGGCGGGACTGCTGCTTATCGTGTCAGTGTCCCGCCTCCATCCTCGCCTGACCACCCAGAGAGATTTTCCCCTGATTGAGCTTGTTAAGCCCGCCCTGCGGGCTCAGCAAGCCAATTAGGGAGGAAGTCACTGACAGATCACGTCAACGTCAGACGTGCTATCTGTCAAGACTTCTTGAAAGAAGAAATGACAGCGTTTGACAGCTCTGTGAAGCTGTCAAACACTGACATTCTCTTTAGTTTGATGAGGCTTTGTGGTGAGGACTCATCAAACCTTTCAACTTTGTAAATTTCACATGTCTGTAGGATCGGAGTATCCAACAGCCATTATGTGAAATTGACAAGGAGAATGTCGGCTCTCTCCATCCAGCGCGGCTAAAGGCTGTAGAAAGAAAATAAGGTAATTGAACATTTTTTTACACTTATCACTCACCTTACATATTTACCACTCCACACTTGCACCCATCACTCACCTCTACACCTTACTTCCAGGTGCCTCCGACCCCCGCAGACCTCCTTCACGTCTCCTCCAACCCAGCGGGGTTCTCCGAGGTCGGGAAGCCTTCACCTGTGAAGGTAAAATGGCACTAATCCTTTTTTCTGCCTGTTAACTACCTGTTAACAGGCAGTTAAAAGGATTAAATGCATTTCCCGCCTCCAGGAGACGGGACCCGAAGCTGCACATCCTCCCGCCTCCTGGCAAACCCGCCCCCACTTTCTCCGATTTTATCAGCTGTCCCGCCTGCATGCCCGCCTCCTCGGGGCTTGGAAAATCCAGCCCCAAGTCTCTTTCAACTTCATCCGTCGCTATTTCAGCACCATTCTAAGTGTACGTCTCGCCCATTTGTCCTTCTAATGTGCAGTAATTTACATTTGTTTGTGATTAACTTCATCTGCCATTGTTCTGTCCACTTACATATTTTGTCCGGCTCCTCCTTTAACTCCTGATTCCATTGTTCCTCCTAGTTTGATATCATCTGCAAATGTGATTTATTTTATATTCAGCTGCTGAATCCAAAGCCTCAAAATTAGAATTCTTATCCTCGTGTTTAAATTGTTTCCTGCCTCACCTTTCCCTACCTCTGTAACCTCATCCAGCCCCACAATTCCCACCCCAAAACATTCTATTCTGCTCACTCCGGCATCCTGTCTATCTCACCCTCCCTTCGCCCCACCCTTGGTGGTTGTTTTTTCAGCTTACTGGGGGTGAAATCACTTTGGGGCAATTGCAGAAAATGGGCGATAGCAAATCGGTAACCTGTTTTACATTACTGACTGTCTCCATCTCACTGTCCCAGTTACTGACCGTCTCCATCTCACTGTCCCAGTTACTGACCGTCTCCATCTCACTGTCCCAGTTACTGACCGTCTCCATCTCACTGTCCCAGTTACTGACCGTCTCCATCTCACTGTCCCAGTTACTGACCGTCTCCATCTCACTGTCCCAGTTACTGACCGTCTCCATCTCACTGTCCCAGTTACTGACCGTCTCCATCTCACTGTCCCAGTTACTGACTGGCTCCATCTCACTGTCCCAGTTACTGACTGTCTCCATCTCACTGTCCCAGTTACTGACTGGCTCCATCTCACTGTCCCAGTTACTGACTGGCTCCATCTCACTGTCCCAGTTACTGACTGGCTCCATCTCACTGTCTCAGTTACTGACTGGCTCCATCTCACTGTCCCAGTTACTGACTGGCTCCATCTCACTGTCCCAGTTACTGACTGGCTCCATCTCACTGTCCCAGTTACTGACTGGCTCCATCTCACTGTCTCAGTTACTGACTGGCTCCATCTCACTGTCCCAGTTACTGACTGGCTCCATCTCACTGTCCCAGTTACTGACTGGCTCCATCTCACTGTCCCAGTTACTGACTGGCTCCATCTCACTGTCCCAGTTACTGACTGGCTCCATCTCACTGTCCCAGTTACTGACTGGCTCCATCTCACTGTCCCAGTTACTGACTGGCTCCATCTCACTGTCTCAGTTACTGACTGGTTCTGTCTCACTGTCTCAGTCACTAATAGTTTTCTTTCTTGTTTGCAGATTAAAGGAAGTGATGCCGGCTGGACCCTTGGTTACATGCTGAACCTTACAAACATGATCCCCGCGGAGCTGCCTTACTCCAAGCCCCTCACCCATGCCTCGTACTTGACAGTCATGGTCATCTTCTGCCTCTTTATCTCCATTCTGCTACTTGTTGGCTGTCTCATTTTTAGGAAGAAACTTTGCAGAGCAGAGAAAAAGATATAATGCTTTTTACAAACGGCGATTTTCATGCCAGATTTAACACCATACTGGCGTAAATCTGGCATGAAACTGTAGTTTAGAGCTGGTCGACTTCTATTCAATTTGGCTGTACCACCTCCAGCAGGACCCAGTCAGTGGACAGTAGACAATGGCAGTGGGACAATGGACACACACTTGCTCTCCCTCTAAACTGGTGTCCACAGATCCCTGGGGGTCCGTAGACACTTCCCAGGGGTCCGCGACCGGAGGTAATTTCAAGCCTGCTCCTCTTTATAAAACCGACACTGATTCAGTTCTTGCGAATTATTCTCAACGGCTGGGCCCGCCTCCTCACAGAGACCCACAGCTCTCACTCACTTTGCAATAAATGCTCCCTGCCGGTCGAGCCGATTCCTCTCCCTGGCACGGCGACCCTCTGTGCCATCCTCCCAGCATGTGATCAGAGCACCTGCGGGACGCTTCAAACATGGGCCTGAACGTGTTTACGCAAACACGTACAATCGCACAGTGCAGCTGTTACAGCACATGCCAGTGGGGCAGTGTGGCGGTGAAGGTGAGTTGCGCTTCCAGCAGCGTCCCAGCATGTGTGTGGGTGCTCGTGCCCTCACTCACCTTGGCCAGCCTGCTGACGGCTTTAAAAATTGTCCAGCATGAAGGGCTAATAGTGGCCGTCTGTTGCTGCGGAGTCCCCAGAATTGGTGCGAGAAGCAGGCACACCCGTCTCACTGATAGCTGTCAGTAAATACCTGTTTTCTTAAAAGCATTATTAAAACACTCTTTACGTGCAGCACTTTCATATTATGAGTATCATATGGTATTATAATTTAGATGGGGCGTCCATGATTGCTAATCCATTTGAAAAGGAATCCTTCAACCAAAGAATTGTGAGATCCACTGCTCGAACTCAATCACCCTCCCTAACACACACTCGCCTCTCTATAACACAGCTGATCCCAATCTGTTCTCCTTCACAGTCTCTCACACTCTTCCCAGCACAAGTCACTGCATAGTGATGTGTAGCACGAAGCCTGGCTGAGCTGTGCCATCCCGAGGCCAGGTCTAGGGATGACACACCCATCTCACTGATAGCTGTCAGTAAATACCTGTTTTCTTAAAAGCATTATTAAAACACTCTGTACGTGCAGCAATTTCATATTGTAGCACTGCTAATGATGTCCTGGGTGAGATAGCTAATTCAGCATAGAAGAGGGATCTAATGTGGAATATGCAGGGCCCCTGGACCGTGTGAGGGACATCACACAGCTGCAGCTCAGAGTGAGGGCTCTGCAAACAGCAATACACCTGTTAGAACTGAAAACCTCATTGTTTTATTAAAATCTTTTAAGTCCATGGAATAGATTCTCTTTCCCAGGACCAACTGTTATGCATGGACCCAGAGTAGAGATCCACATACTTCACTGCCAATCCACTTCTCAGAAAACACACAACATAACCCACGATGGGGTAGACTGTCCACACATCTATTCAACGTTACACATTATAGTTCCAACAACATCGGAGGGCCCATATTTCTCTTCTATGTTTGAATACAAATGTGTGTGTGTTTATGCACGTGTGTGTACGTGTGTCTGTGTACATGTGCAAATCATAGAATCTTACAGCATAGAAGGAGGCCATTTGGCCCATCATGCTTGTGCTGGCTCTTTGAAATCCAATTAGTTCCACTCCCCCTGCTCTTTCCCCATAGCCCTGCAAATTTCTCCTTTTCAAGTATGTATCCAATTCCCTTTTGAAAGTTATGATTGAATCTGCTTCCACCGCCCTTTCAGGCAGCGCATTCCAGATCATCATAACTCACTGCCTAAAAAAAATTCTTCTAATTTCCCCCCTAGATCTTTTGCCAATTACCTTAAATATGTGTCCTCTGGTTACCGACCCTCTTGCCAGTGGAAACAGTTTCTCCTTATCTACTCTATCAAAACCCTTCATAATTTTGAACAACTCCATTAAATATCCCCTTAACCTTCTCTGCTCTAAGGAAAACAATCCCAGCTTCTCCAGTCTCTCCACATAACTGAAGTCCCTCATCCCTGGTACCATTCCAGTAAATCTCCTCTGCACCCTCTCCATGGCCTTGACATCCTTCCTAAAGTGTAATGCTCAGAATTGGACACAGTAAGCCAGCTGGGGCCTAACTAGTGTTTGATAAACATTTAGCTAACTTCCTTGCTTTTGTACTCTATGCCTCTATTTATAAAGCTAAGGATCCTGTATTTCCTTTTTTAACAGCCTTCTCAACTTGTCTGACCACCTTCAAAGATTTGTGCACATACACCCCCAGGTCTCTCTGTTCCTGCATCCCCTTTAAAATTGTGCCAGTTAATTTATAATTGCCTCTCCTCATTTTTCTTTCCAAAATACCTCACTGCATACTTCTCTGCATTAAATTTCATCTGCCATATGTCTGCCCATTTCACCAGTCTGTCTGTGTCCTCCTGAAGTCTGCTACTATCCGCCTCATTGTTTACTACATTTCTGAGTTTTGTGTCGTCTGCAAAATTTGAAATTATGTCCTGTATATCCAAGTCCAGCTCATTAATATATATCAAAAAGAGCAGTGGTCCCAGTACCGACCCCTGGGGGACACCATTGTACACTTCCCTCTAGTCTGACAACAACCATTCACCACTACTCTCTGCTTTCTGTCTCTTAGCCAATTTCATATGCAATCCATGCAGCCACTGCCTCTTTAATCCCATGGGCTTCAATTTTGCTAACTGGTCTATTATGTGGCACTTTATCAAACGCCTTTTGAAAGTCCACAAACACAACATCAACCGCACTACCTTCATTCACTCTCTCCTCTACTTCATCAAAGAACTCAATCATGTTAGTCAAACACGATTTGCCTTCAACAATTCCATGTTGACTTTCATTTATTAACCCATATTCAAGTGCCAATTAACTTTGTCCCTGATTAATGTCTCTAAAAGTTTCCCCACCACAGACGTTAGGCTGACTGGCCTGTAGTTGCCAGTTTTATCCCTCTCCCCTTTTTTTGAACTGGCACCACTCCCATATCTAAGGAGGATTGGAAGATTGTGGCCAGAGCCTCTGCAATTTCCACCCTTGCTTCCCTCAGCAACCTAGGATGCATCCCATCTTTTCTGCTTTGAGTACTGCCAACCTTTTAAGTACCTCCTCTTTAGCTATTGGCCCAGAAATTAAAGACTGAGTGTTGACGCGGGGGTAAGGCTTCCCCGCGATCTCTCACTCCGCGTTGGCTTTTTCAGATCCAGCTCGCACGAACTTGATGTTCTAGACATCAGCTGAGCAGTGCTTGCGTATCCCACCGGCGTAGTGAATTCGTGCGAGCTGTGGGATCACGTGACTCAGTTAGAGCCAATGGCAGCACACCATCTTCCATTCATAAGTTTCACATACGTGCTGTGAAAGCTATGAATCTTACACACCCCCAAAATAACAGCTAAACCTCAATTAAATTTTTTTTAAAAACCATCACATTAATAAAATAAGTATAGTTAAATAAATTAACCATTTTAAATAAAAAATTAAATTTTTGAAAAAATTTAAAATCTTTTAAAAAGTTATAAAAATAAACTTACCTGTCTTTAAAGTCTCTAAAAAAGATATACCTGTTAAAAAAAAATTCAAAATAATACTTAATTCACTACTTACCTTGTTAAAAGTGGGTCTTACTCCTTTTTTCATTTCTAAAATCTTCCGTCCTTACCTGCGCGTCCAAAGCACTAAGTGCACAGCGTGCGCGCAGCCTGTAGCGCGCACGCGGTGCACCGAGGAACCGCCCCCTTTTCCAAAAACCAAGTGCCGGTTTTCAGCGCATGCGCAGTGCATGCAGAAAACCAGCAATTGGTGACAGAATACGCGAGAGTACACAGTGCGTACTCTCGCGTCGCGGGACTAATTTTTGGGCCATTATCCGATCCAACTTCTCTACTACCTCCTCCTTTACTGTGACATTGGCAGCATCCTCTTCTTTAGTGAAGACATATGCAAAATACTAATTTAGTACCTCAGCCATGTCCTCTGCCTCCACAAGAATTTCTTTTTGGTCCCTAATCAGCCCCACCCTTCCTTTTACTATTTATATATTTATAAAACACTTTTGGATTCCTTTTTATTTTAACTGCTAATCTATTCTCATAATCTCCCTTTGCCCCTTTTATTTCCTTTTTCAGTTCTCCTCTGTACTTTCGATATTCAGCTTGGTTCTCTACTGTATTATGAACCTCACAGTTATATAAGCCTCCTTTTTCTGTTTCATTCTAACCTCGATAACTTTAGTAATCCAGGGAGCTCTAGCATTGGATCCCCGACCGTTCCTCCTCGTCGAATGTGTCTAGTCTGTACCCCAACCATCTCTTTGACAGCCTCCCATTGCTCATTTACTGTGTTACCAGTTAAACCAGCTCACACCACACGGTGCATCAGCACAAGCTATGGGCAAGCTTCCCACTGCTTCTCCAGGCAGGACCTGCTGGGACATTGACTCCATGACCAGGAGCTGAGTGACAGCCCAGCTCTCCAGTTCCCACCAATGAACTCAGCTCTCTGGTCACTTATTACTGAGTCTGCCACACAAGGTTAACTTAGAGCCGAACTTCGATTGCGAGGCGAGCCGCATCGATATAACAAGTCTCCGCTCAAACTCCCAAAGAGAACTCTGATTAGATAACAGAGAAGTGTTCAAATGCATTTGCAATTTCTCTCACTATTTGTAAGGGTAAATCTCACTCCTGTGCGCTGCCACATTCACTCTCTGGCCAGGTCACAGCTTGTTCACTTGGGCTGAAGGTGGCTGCACAGAAATCAACCTTGCCTGTTGACAAAAATCTTTAAAGCAATCTATTAACAGCAGAACTAACTTGAATCCTGCTACTAGTGCTGTGACAAACCTCACTACAGATACTAACTCCTTAAATTCACTGTTGATTAATTCGGATGAATATTTTGAAAGTGAACCTGTGCTTTAACACAGACTGCAGAGACCAGGCTCCCCTTCAGAGAATGCTAAAGAGATTCAGAACTAAGCTTCCATTCCACAAACAAGTACCAGGATTAGCAGACAGGAAGCCAAGCCTCTTTTAGCACAATTCATGCCAAACCGTGTATTCATAATAGGCCAGCTCTTTCCAGAATATTCCGATAATAATGCGGCTACTAGAATAACAAACTGAATAAATTTGGATGTGTTATCGATCAAGCTCGCTGCCATCCTCCCCCATATGCGAAGAGGAAATTTTGTATTTTTAGTTTTATGTCAAAGTGTTTGTCACAATATTTCTTTTTAGTAAAATGTTCATACAGATATCGACTGAGAATCTTTTTGGTTCAAAAGTGTCACCTAGAACCCCCGCTGTTTCTAATTGACAGGAATAGTGGACTCTGTAGCTCAATGCAAGCTATTTAAATTTTGCAGATGACACCAAACTAGGAACAGTGGGCAGAATAATGTCAGATAGAACTTAATATGGAAAAGTATAAAGTACTGCAGCGACGCCCATATTTATTCATTCATGGAATGTGGACGTCGCTGGCAAGGCCAGCATTTATTGCCCACTCTTAATTGCCCTTGAGAAGATGTTGGTGAACCGCTGCAGTCCATGTGGTGAAGGTACTCCCACAGTGCTGTTAGGGAGGGAGTTCCAGGATTTTGACCCAGCAATGACAAAGGAACGGCGATATACTTCCAAGTTTAGGATGGTGTGTGACATGGAGGCGAACTTGCAGGTGGTGGTGTTCCCATGTGCCTGCTGTTCTTGTCCTTCTAGGTGGTAGAAGTCGCGGGTTTGGGAGGTGCTGCAGTGCATCTTGTAAATGATACACACTGCAGCCACGGTACGCCGGTGGTGGAAGGCCGAGGACACTGCCCTGAGGAACTCCTGCAGCGATGTCCTGCGGCTGAGATGATTGGCCTCCAACAACCACAACCATCTTCCTTTGTGCTAGGTATGACTCCAGCCAGTGGAGAGTTTTCCCCCTGATTCCCATTGACTTTAATTTTACTCGGGCTCCTTGACGCCACACTCGGTCAAATGCTGCCTTGATGTCAAGGGCAGTCCCTCTCACCTCACCTCTGGAATTCAGCTCTTTTGTCCATGTTTGGAGCCGAGTGGTCTTGGCGGAACCCAAACTGAGCATCGGTGAGCAGGTTATTGGTGAGTAAGTGCCGCTTAATAGCACTGTCGACGACACCTTCTATCACTTTGCTGATGATTGAGTGTAGATTGATGGGGCGGTAATTGGCCGGATTGAATTTGTCCTGCTTTTTGTGGATTGGATATATCTGGCAATTTTCCACTTTGTCGGATCGATGCCAGTTTTGTAGCTGTACTGGAACAGCTTGGCTAGAGGCGCGGCTAGTTCTGGAGCACAAGTCTTCAGCACTACAGCCGGGATGTTGTCGGGGCCCATAGCCTTTGCTGTATCCAGTGCGCTCAGCCGTTACTTGATATCACGTGGAGTGAATCGAATCGGCTGAAGACTGGCTTCTGTGAAGGTGGGGACTTCAGGAGGAGGATGAAAGGGATCATCCGCTCAGCAGTTCTGGCTGAAGATGGTTGCAAACACTTCAGCCTTGTCTTTTGCACTTGCGTGCTGGGCTCCGCCATCATTGAGGATGGGGATATTCATGGAGCCTCCTCCTCCCGTTAGTTGTTTAATTGACCACCACCATTCACGACTGGATGTGGCAGGACTGCAGCGCTTTGATCTGATCCGTTGGTTGTGGGATCACTTAGCTCTGTCTATAGCATGCTGCTTCTGCTGTTTAGCATGCATGTAGTCCTGAGATGTAGCTTCCCCAGGTTGGCACCTCATTTTGGTACCAGCCTGGTGCTGCTCCTGGCATGCTCTTTTACACTCCTCATTGAACCAGGGTCGGTCCCCTGGCTTGGTGGTAATGGTAGAGTGAGGGATATGCCGGGCCATGAAGTTACAGATTGTGGTTGAATACAATTCTGATGCTGCTGATGGTCCACAGCGCCTCATGGATACCCAGTTTTGAGTTGCTAGATCTGTTCTGCATCTATCCCATTTAGCACGGTGGTAGTGCCACACAACACGATGGAGAGTGTTATCTGTGTGAGGACAGGACTTCGTCTCCACAAGGACTGTGCAGTGGTCATGCCTACCAATAATGTCATAGACAGATGCATCTGCAACAGGTAGATTGGTGAGGACAAGGTCAAGTAGGCTTTTCCCTCATGTTGGTTTTCTTACCACCTGCCGCAGGCCCAGTCTGCCAGCTATGTCCTTCAGGACTCGGCCAGCTTGGTCAGTAGTGGTGCTACTGAGCCACACTTGGTGATGGACATTGAAGTCCCCCACCCAGAGTACACTCTGTGCCCTTGCTACTCTTAGTGCTTCTTCCAAATGGTGTTCAACATGGAGGAATACTGATTCATCAGCTGAGGGAGGGCGGTAGGTGGTAATCAGCAGGAGGTTTCCTTGCCCATGTTTGACCTGATACCATGAGACTTCATGGGGTCTGGAGTCAATGTTGAGGGCTTCCAGGGCCACACCCTCCCAACTGTATACCACTGTGCTGGTGAGAAAGGACATACCTAGGGATAGTGATGGAGGAATCTGGGACGTTGGCTGAAAGGTTTGATTCAGTGAGGATGATTATGTTAAGCTGTTGCAATTTTAGCACAAGTCCTCAGATGTTAGTGAGGAAGATTTTGCATGGTTGACTGGGCTGGGTGTGCCTTTGCCATGTCCGATCCAGTGCCGAGATCGATGCCAGGTGGTCCGTCCGGTTTTATTCATTGTTTTTCCGAGCGATTTGTTACAACTGAGTGGCTTGCTAGGCATTTCAGAGGGCAGTTAAGAGTCAACCACATTGCTGTGGGTGTGGAGTCACATATAGGTCAGACCGGGTAAGGACGGCAGATTTCATTAGTGAACCATATGGGTATTTACGACAATCCGGTAGTTTCACCATTACTGATACGAGCTATTTTTATTCCAAATTTATTTAATTAATTGAATTTAAATTAGTGGAGAAGATGATGAAACAAAAAAAAGAGGGTGTATGATGCATGGCAGGTGAATTCTTCAAGAGAGAACCAGACCAAATACAATAAGTTGAGAGGGGATGTGAAGATGAAAATAAGATTGGCAAAGAGAGAATATGAGAGTAGAATTGCGGTTAACATAAAAGGGAACCCAAAAATCTTGTAAACAGTAAGCAGGTAGTAAGAGGCGGAGTGGGGCCTATTAGAGACAAAGAAAGTGATATATGCTTAGAGGTGCAGGGCAAAGCTAGAATAATCAATGTGTACTTTGTATCGGTGTTTACTAAGGAGGTGGATGCTGACAAAATATCGGTAGAAGTGAAAAAGGTAGAACATAAGAACATAAGAAATAGGAGCAGGAATAGGCCTCTTGGCCCCTCGAGCCTGCTCCGCCATTCAATAAGATCATGGATGATATTGGGCTCAAAGCCACTTTCCTGCCCGCTCCCCATAACCCTTCACTACCTTATATTGCAAAAATCTGTCTATCTCCACCGTAAATGTATTTAATGACCCAGCCTCCACGGCTCTCAGGGGCAGAGAATTCCACAGATTTACGACCCTCTGAGAGAAGAAATTCCTCCTCATCTCAGTTCTAAAAGGGCGACCCTTTATTCTAAAACTGTGTCCCCGCGTTCTAGATTTCCCCACGAGGGGAAACATCCTCTCTGCATCTACCTTGTCGAGCCCCCTCAGTATCTTATATGTTTCAATAAGATCACCTCTCATTCTTCTAAATTCCAATGAGTATAGGTCCAGCCTGCTCAACCTTTCCTCATAAGTCAACCCCCTCATCTCTAGAATTAACCTAGTCAATCGTCTCTGAACTGCCTCCAATGCAAGTATATCCTTCCTTAAATAAGGAGACCAAAACTGTACGCAGTACTCGAGGTATGGTCTCACCAATACCCTGTACAGTTGTAGCAGGACTTCCCTGCTTTTATACTCCGACCCCCTTGCAATAAAGGCCAACATTCCATTTGCCTTTTTGATTACTTGCTGTACCTGCATGCTAACTTTTTTGTGTTTCATGCACAAGGACCCCCAGGTCCCTCTGAACTGTAGCATTTTGTAATTTCTCTCCATTTAAATAATAATTTGCTTTTTTATTTTTCCTGGCTAAGTGTAGAACCTTGCACTTTCCCACATTATACTCCATCTGCCAAATGTTTGCCCACTCACTTAGCCTGTCTATATCCCTTTGCAGGTTCTTTGAGTCCTCTGCACATGGAAGGGGTGAAAATTGATAGACAGGTTGTACTAGAAAGGCTGGGTGTGCTTAGAGTGGACAAGTCGCCTCGTCCAGATGGCTTGCATCCCAGGTTATTAAGGGTAGTGGGGGAGGAGATATCGGAAGGGCTTGCCATAATTTTCCAATCTTCCCTAGATGCGGGGGAGGTGCCTGAGGATTGGAAAGTGGCAAATGTGACACATTGTTCAAGAAGGGGTGTAAGGACAATCCTAGTAACTACAGGCCGGTCAGTTTAACATCAGTGGTGGGTAAAGTTTTAGAAACAATAATCAAGGAAAAAATTAACAGGCACTTGGAGAGGTTTAAGTTAATTAAGGAGAGCCAACACGGATTTGTAAAAGGCAGATCGTGTTTGACTAATCTAATTGAATTTTTTGATGAAGTAACGGAAGATCAATGAAGGGAATGCAATGGATGTTGTCTACATGAATTTTTGGAAGGCGTTTGACAAAGTACCACATAGAAGGCTGGTTAACAAAATTGAGGCTCATAGAATAGGTGGGTCAGTGGCAGCTTGGATAAGGAATTGGCTTAAGGACAGAAAACAGCGAGTTGTGGTAAATGGCTGTTTTTCAGACTGGAGGATGGTAGACAGTGGTGTTCCCCAAGGGTCAGTGCTGGGGCCACTGCTTTTTTTGATAGATATAAATGACCTGGATATTGGAATACATAGTAGAATTTCTAAATTTGCCGATGACACCAAACTTGGGAGTGTGGCAAACAGTGATGATGATACCAATCGACTGCAACAGGACATAGAAAGGCTAGCAGAATGGGCAGACAAGTGGTAGATGGAATTTAATACAGAGAAGTGTGAGGTGATGCATCTTGGCAGAAGGAACAGGGAGAGGCAATATACACTTAATGGCACAGTTTTAAAGAGTGTGCAGGGACAGAGGGACCTGGGAGTTAATGTGTATAGGTCCCTGAAGGTGGCAGGACATATTGAGAGAGTGGTTAACAAAGCATATGGGATCTTGGGCTTCATAAATAGAGGTATTGAGTACAAAAGTAGAGAAGTTATGCTGAACCTTTATAAAGTGCTGGTTAGGCCACAACTGGAGTATTGCGTCCAGTTCTCGTCACCACACTTTAGGAAGGATGTGAAGGCCCTTGAGAGGGTGCAGAGGAGATTTACTGGAATGGTTCCGGGGATGGGGGATCTTAGCTACAAGGACAGGTTGGAGAAGCTGGATTTGTTTTCATTAGAGCAAAGAAGGTTGAGGGGTGATTTGATAGAGGGGTACAAGATTATGACGGGTTTGGATAGGCTAGACGGGGAAAGGCTGTTCCCACTAGTTGATAGTACAAGGACTAGGGGACACAGAATTAAGGTTTTGGGCAAGAGATACAGGGGGGACGTGAGGAAAAACTTTTTTACACAGCGAGTGGTGATGACCTGGAATTCGCTGCCGACAGAAGTGGTGGAAGCGGAGACACTCAATGTTTTCAAGGGGAGACTGGATAGGCACTTGAGGGAAATAAACTTGCAGGGCTACGGGGATAGAGTGTGGGAATGGGACTGACTGGATTGCTCTACAGAGAGCCGGCACTGACTCGATGGGCCAAATGGCCTCCTTCTGTGCCGTTATGACTCTATGGGGGAAAAATTCAGTTGGTTGCGCCTCCCGTTAACGCCTTAAGAGGGCGCTAATGGGGCACAAAGCAACTAGCGCCCGGGCGCGGCGATGTTTGCGCCGCTCACGAAATTAACTAGACATTTTGCGGCGGCGCTAAACAGTACCACCACAATCTCCTGCACCGGCAGATCGTGACGTCAGTCGAGTGCGCAACGCCCCGGTGCGGATATTGAGTGGCGCCCCCTGCCTTACCACCTGCCGCTAGCAACGGCAGGTGGTAAGGCAGGTGGGGAGCGTTTTGCAGTCGGGAAGGGACTGGGGGAGCGCTATTTAAAGGCGACCGCTTCCTGCCTTTTTTTGTTGGCGACATTTTTGAACCACGCATTCTGAGAGAGAGAGAGAGAGAGAGACTTCTGGAGAGATTCAACGCTGTGTGAAGGAGTTTTGGGTACTGAGCAGCACTTTGCAGGTTCATTTTGATTTGCCCTTCCTTGTATTGATTTGGAAGAGACTGTGGGGGCTGCACTCTGAGCTCTTTCCCTGGTTCTCTCCATTGTTATTTCCAGCAGATTTGATGTTCAGGTCTCTCCAGGCCGAGATTCAAGGCTGCAATGAGCAGGATGTGGATGGAAAGCAAGATCAATCCTCCCCTTTAAGAACTGGCCGGGGCCATTGTGTCTGTGTTCCATTGCTGACTAACATCACATGAGCTTCGCCAGCGCTCTGAGGTAGCGCCTCGCTCCTCAGCCTTTGCGCCTTAAGACAGGTGTGAAGCGCCTGATTTAGCGCTCCAATCACCTCCAGGGGTGATAAAAGTCAAGTTTGCAGTCGGAGGCGATAATTAGCGGCAGGCGCTAATCTTTGCGCCCAGCCGATAACTGCGCCCCAAACGGGGCGATACTGAATTTTTCCCCCTATGAGTCTGTGACTCCCCAGCTGCTGTGGTGGGATTTGAACTTATAGAACAATCAGATCAGCAGTCCATATCACACACCATCCTGACTTAGAAGTATATCGCCGATCCTTCATCGTTGCTGGGTCAAAATCCTGGAACTCCCTCCCTAACAGCACTGTGGCAGCACCTTCACCACACGCACTGCAGCGGTTCAAGAAGGCGGCTCACCACCACCTTCTCAAGGGCAATTAGGGATGGGCAATAAATGCTGGCCTTGCCACCGATGCCCACATCCCATAAACGAATAAAAACAATGTCCAGGCCGCTGCATTACTGGTCCAGTAACATCACCACTGGGAAGGGCGCTGTACACGGTGGTGCCACAAGGGGATGCTGGACTCGCCAGGGTTGCCAGGACCAAAGATGGCGACGCCCAGCAACGGGATGGAAGCGGCCCCGGAATCGGAAGGCCGGCCCCGGAAGCGGAAGTGGAAGGCCGGCCGGGCCTGGTGCCGAGGCCAGAGCTGCAGATGGCGGCGCGATGGGCGGCCGGAGCCCGAGCCCAAGCCCGGGGGCAGCGGGAGGCCGCGTTCAGTGGCGCCCAGTGCAACAGGCCAGAGCCCGGCGCGCAGGTGAGGAGGAGGAGCCGCGGCCGGGAGTGCGGCCGGGGCGGTGGACTCCCGCCGGGGAGGCTCAGGGAGCGGTGGTGACACGTGTGCGGAGCCGGGGGGCTGGGGCGGTGCGGGTGAGCCTGGGCTCGGTGTGCGGGCCGGGCTGGGCCGGGGAGACTCCAGGAGCCGGAGCTGGAGTCTGAGCCGGGCGGGAGCGGCGGCGACACGTGGCTCCCGGGGAGCGGGACACGTGGAACTGACCCGGGAAACGCCGGCCCGCCCCGCGGGGAAAGGCCAGGCTGAGGCTATGCTAACTAGTGCCGGGCCAGGCTGAGGCTATGATAACTAGTGCCGGGCCAGGCTGAGGCTATGCTAACTAGTGCCGGGCCAGGCTGAGGGGATGCTAACTAGTGCCGGGCCAGGCTGAGGCTATAATAACTAGTGCCGGGCCAGGCTGAGGCTATGCTAACTAGTGCCGGGCCAGGCTGAGGCTATGCTAACTAGTGCCGGGCCAGGCTGAGGGGATGCTAACTAGTGCCGGGCCAGGCTGAGGGGATGCTAACTAGTGCCGGGCCAGGCTGAGGCTATGCTAACTAGTGCCGGGCCAGGCTGAGGCTATGCTAACTAGTGCCGGGCCAGGCTGAGGCTATGCTAACTAGTGCCGGGCCAGGCTGAGGCTATGCTAACTAGTGCCGGGCCAGGCTGAGGGGATGCTAACTAGTGCCGGGCCAGGCTGAGGCTATAATAACTAGTGCCGGGCCAGGCTGAGGCTATGCTAACTAGTGCCGGGCCAGGCTGAGGGGATGCTAACTAGTGCCGGGCCAGGCTGAGGCTATAATAACTAGTGCCGGGCCAGGCTGAGGCTATGCTAACTAGTGCCGGGCCAGGCTGAGGCTATAATAACTAGTGCCGGGCCAGGCTGAGGGGATGCTAACTAGTGCCGGGCCAGGCTGAGGGGATGCTAACTAGTGCCGGGCCAGGCTGAGGGGTAAGCTAACTCGTACAAAATACTGCGGGTGCTGGAAATCTGAAATAAAAACAGAAAATGCTGGAAATACTCAGGTCAGGCAGTGTCTGTAGAGAGAGAAAGAGAGTTAACGTTTCAGCTCGATGACCTTTCGCCAGAACTGGAAAAGGTTAGAGATGTAACAGTTTATAAACAAGTGCAGAGCCTGGGAAAGAGAGGGAGCAAGAAAGGAGCTAAAGGGATAGCAAAATACTGCGGATGCTGGAAATCTGAAATAACAACAGAAAACGCTGGAAAAACTCAGCAGGCCAGGCAGCATCCGTGGAGAGAGAAAGAGAGTTAACGTTTCAGGTCGATGACCTTTCGTCAGAACTGTGAAGAGCCGGAAATCAAATAGATTTAAGGCCAGAGTAAAGCTGGGAAAAGGGGGAGGGGATAAAGAACAAAGGGGGAGATGAAGAGACATTAAGAGATATGCAAGGCTAGAGGTGGTGTTAATGTGACAGATTAAGGCTGAAAGAAGTGTGAAATCCACTGGCAGAATGAAGGACAGCTGCCAGCTTCTAGGAGGAAAAAAAAAGGTGGGGGGGGGGGCAAATAAAAGGATGGAAAAAATAAAATATAAATGTGATTGGAGCTGAGGTTATGATCTAAAATTGTTGAACTCGTTGAAGGAGCTAAAGGGTCTGAGAGGCTGGAGGGCAGGAGTGATTAAGCGACAAAAGGGATGATGGTGCAAGGCAAGAAGAGGTGATAATATGACAAGTGAAGAAACAGAAGATGGCTTCAGCGGAGGTGTAAATGGTTGCATTAACCTGAGACTAACTGTGCTGAGTGTTTCCAGCGTTTTCTGTTTTTATATCAGTTTTCCAGCATCACTGGGTTCATTTCTAGAGCAATGGAATTGAAAAGCAGTGAAGTTATGTTAAACTGGTATAGAACCTTGGTTAGACCGCACTTGGAGCACTGTGCACAGTTCTGGTCTCCATATTATAAAAAGGATATAGAGGCACTGGAGAAGGTGCCAAAAAGATTTACAAGGATGATACCAGAACCGAGAGGTTATACCTATTGGGAAAGATTGAACAGGCTGGGGCTCTTTTCTCTATAAAAGAAAAGACTGAGGGGTGACCTGATAGAGGTCATTAAAATTATGAAAGGATTGGATAAGGTAATCATAGAGAAGATGTTTCCACTTGTGGGGAGACCAGAACTAGGGGTCATAAATATAAGATAGTCACTGATAAATCCAATAGGGAATTCAGGAGTAACTTCTTTACCCAGAGAGTGGCGAGAATGTGGAACTTGCTATCACAGGGAGTGGTTGAGGCGAATAGTATAAATGCATTTCACAGAATCCCCACAGTGCAGATAGAGGCCATTTCGGCCCATCGAGCCTGCACCGACACATATCCCACCCTATCCCCGTAACCCTACGTATTTAATCCCCCCTAACACCAAGGGTCAATTTATCATAGCCAAATCAACCAAACCCGCACATCTTTGGACTGTGGGAGGAAACCCACGCAGACACGGGGAGAATGTGCAAACTCCACACAGTCACCCGAGGCCGGATTTGAACCTGGGTCCCTGGCGCTGTGAGGCAACAGTGCTAACCACTATGCCACCGTGATTTCAGGGGAAGCTAGATAAGCACATGAGGGAGAAAGGAATAGATGGGTAGGTTGATGGGGTGAGATGAAGAGGGATGGGAGGAGACTCGTGTGGAGCATAAACACCAGCATGGACCAGTTAGGCTGAATGGCCTGTTTTTGTGCTGTAAATATGATGTAATAGTCTCGGGTCATTCTGAGGTTATAGTAACTAGTATCTCGTATAAATAAAACTTATTGGTTCAAATTGCGAGTCTCGATAAATGGGCGTTTATTTAGCCTGTGGGTTAGGGAGAGGATGATCCAGGTGATCCATTCTGCAGCGGGTCTGGGCTCTCTGTTACATCCCAGGCTCCTGAGATCCCTTAACTAGATGACTGGGTTTGGGCTATGAGGGGCGGGCCGTCTGGGCTCGGGCTACGAGTGGCCGACGTTGGGTCTGTTCCTCGAGGCTTGTGAGAAGCAGAACGCAAACCTGTCCATGTCTTTAACTCCTGATTGTAGAGTCCATTATCACACTCTGTTTTCTGTAATTGCCTTGGATTCGCTGTAGGGAGACAGTCTGGACGATTACCACACATCTTCCAGCCTTTCCAACCTCAGCATCACAGGACTGGACATCACGGATCTGGACACTGGAGGGATTCTGGGAGCTTTTCACGGTTATATCGATCAGTCCATAATCTCCATTATTGAAGATTCGTCGGCAACAGAGGTGGGTTTATACTGACCCACCCTCGCACTGTGGGTGTGAGCTGGCCCTGTGCCCGTTAATGGCACACTGATCCAGGAATGTGGACCCTGCGCGTCTCTCCCCCTCCTTGCCCCATACATTCCCCTCTGGTAAGTCGTCTGTGCCCGGGCCCCTGTACTGCTGCTCCTGTGATCGCTGGAGTGCCTCGGGGCGTTCCCGGGACCCCTGCCTCGGGGCGTTCCCGGGACCCCTGCCTCGGGGCGTTCCGGGGTTTGGACCTTCACGGCTGGGTATGTTGAGATCCCCATGGTGTGGGCGGATCGCAGCCTCTCTGGGCCGGGCTGTTGCCCCCCCCCCCCCCTGGGTGAGGTGGGTTGTGGAGTGTCATGGTTACTGTTTCCTTGTGGTTTTCCCATTTTCCTGGTTCACACGGCCCAGTATTCACACTGCTCAATCTGACCCTCGGCGAGTGGTTAATGTCTGATACTGAACCCTGCTCTATTTCCAGAATAAACCCCCGTTGGACGAGGAGAGCGAGGCGACGCTACTGACGGCGCTGACCGAGATTCTGGACACTGTTGACGATGAAAACCCCTCTCCCTTTGACACACTTCCCGACTCGGAGCTATTCGTCTCGCCAAAGGATGGGCACGGACGCTCTCTGGTACGAGGGGGTGTGGGAGTGCTCTCGTACAAGGGGGGGCTGGGGGAGAGGGGTCAATGGTTAATATCAGGGTGATACGACATAGGAACAGGAGGAGGCCATTCAGCCCCTCGAGCCTGTCCTGCCATTCTGTTAGATCATGGCTGATCTGTACTTCAACTCCATTTACCTGCCTTGCTTCCATATCCCTTGATACCCTTACCCAACAAAAATCTATCGATCTCAGACTTGAAAGCTCCAATTGACCCCCGGCATCCACAGCTTTTCGTGCAAGAGAGTTCTAGATTTCCACTGCCCTTTGTGTGAGTAAAGTGCTTACTGATTTCACTCCTGAATGATCTAGCTCTAATCTTAATATTGTGGCCCCTTGTTCTGGATTCCCCACTGGAGGAAATAGTTTCTCTGTATTTCCCCGATCGAATCCCTTTATAATTTTAAACACCTCCAATTAGATCACCCCTCAACCTTCTAAACTGAAAGGAATACAAACATGTTTATGCAACCTGTCAGCATATTGTAAACCTTTGTAAAGAGCAGTCTGCACGGTCTCAACAGAGTGGACTTGAACCGAGTGTTTTATTTGGAGAAGAGGGGGAAGGAGTTGCTGCTTTTTGCCTATGCAACTTGTAGTGCTTTGTGTTGCAGGTAGATATTTAATTTCAGTACCCTTAACTTAATCTAGATCAAGAAACTACAACGTAAACTAAGTTACCTAATTACAAATTTAATTAAATAAAACAAGGTCATATAGGGATTGCAGTGCAGATGGTGTGCTGTAAATGCAGCATGTGTGAGTTTGCGGAGAGCATTGTGATCCCGGACAACCACGTTTGCAGTAAGTGCCTGCATCTTGAGGAACTTCAGCTCAGAGGTTTTGATCTGGAGTCTGAGGTGCAGACATTGTGGGGCATCAGGGATGGGGAGAGTTACCTGGACACTTTGATCCAGGAGGCAGTCACACCTCTTAGGTTAGGTAGTGGTCCAGGTCTGGTTAGTGGTCAGGGACAGGAGGGCGTGACTGCAACTCAGGCAGGTAAGAGGACCCCAGGTGCAGTGCTGGAAGAGCCTCAGCCTTTGCCCTTATCCAACAGGTATGAGGTTCTTGCTGCCTGTGTGGATGAGGGAAAAGCCTGCAGGATGGATGAGCAAGCTGACCATGATGCAGGAGGTCATTCAAGTGGGGGGAGTGAAGGGGGCTGTAGGTGTGTTAGGGGACACTATAGTCAGGGTGATGGATACTGTTCTCTGCAGTCACGACCGAGAGTTCTGAAGTTTGTGTTGCCTGCCTGGGTTAAAGGCATCTCCTCGCGGTTGGAGAAGAACTTGGAGGGGGAGGATCCAGTTGTTGTGGTCCACGTAGGAGCCAATGACATAGGTAGAACTAGGAATGAGGTTCTGCTGGGGGAGTTTGAGGAGCTAGGATCCAAATTAAAAAGCAGAACCTCAAAGGTAATCTCTGGATTGTTACCTGAGCCACGCGCAAATTAGCATAGGGACAAACAGATTAGAGGTTCAAATGCGTGGTTCAAAGAGTGGTGTGAGAGGAAGGGGTTTCAGTTCATGGGGCATTAGCACCAGTACTGGGGAAAGAGGGAGCTGTTCCGTTGGGACGGGCTCCACTTAAACCGGGCTGGGACCAGTGTCCCGACGATCCGAATAACTGGGGCAGTAGACTGGGTGGGAGGATCAGGAAAGAGTAAATTTAAAAGCAGCGAGAGAAATGTCAAGGCTCCAGAGTAGAGTTTTGGGTAAAAATAAGCAGAGTGGGTCAGGAAGGGACAGAGAGAGTAACAAAGGTAATAAGGCATCAGTGACTAAGGTGACATCAGGAAAAAATTGAAATAAGTCAAAGCTAAAGGCACTATAACTGAATGCGCGAAGCATTCGCAACAAAATAGATGAATTAATAGCGCAGATAGTAATTAACAGGTTTGATCTAATAGCCATTACGGCGACGTGGTTGCAAAATGGCCAAGGTTGGGAACTAAATATTCCAGGATACTTAACTTTTGGAAGAGATAGGCAAAATGGAAAAGGAGGTGGGGTAGCCCTGATAATAAAGGATGGGATAAAGACAGTAGAGAGACAGGATCTTGGCTCTGAAAATCAAAAAGTAGAATCAGTTTGGGTGGAGGTAAGAAACAGCAAGAGGCAGAAAATATTGGTGGGAGTTGTTTATAGGCCCCCGAACAGTAGTTGTAATGTAAGGCACAGTATAAATCAGGAAATTAGAGGCGTATGTAACACGGGTAATACAGTGATCATGGGGGATTTTAATCTACATATAGACTGGGCAAACCAAATTTGCAGTAATGGTGTGGAGGAAGAATTCATGGAATGTATGCAAGATGGTTTTCTAGATCAGTATGTTGAGGAACCAACTAGGGAACAGGCTATTTTAGATCTGGTAGTGTGCAATGAGAAAGGGTTAATTAATAACGTTGTAGTAAAGGGGCTTTTAGGGAAGAGTGACCATAATATGATAGAATTTTATGTTGAGTTTGAAAGTGATTCAGTTAAATCCGAAACTAGGGTCTTAAATCTAAACAAAGCAAATTGTGTAGATATGGGGGGCGAGTTGGCTAAGGTAGATTGGAGAAACTACATTAAAAGGTATGATGGTAGACAAGCAATGGCTAGCATTTAAAGAATTAATACATAATTTACAATAATTATACATTCCTTTTAAGGCGCAAAAACTCCACAGGAAAGGTGGTCCAACCATGGCTAACCAGAGAAGTTAAAGATAGTATTAGATCAAAGGAAGAGGCTTATAATGTTGTCAAAAAGAGTAGTAAGCCTGAGGATTGGGAGGATTTTAGAATTCAGCAAAGGAGGGCCAAGAAATTGATAAAGGGAAAATAGAATGAGAGTAAACTAGCGAGAGACATAAAAACAGACTGTAAAAGCTTCTATAGGTATGTAAAAAGGAAAAGATTAGCAAAAGTAAATGTGGGTCCCTTACAGGCTGAGACAGGAGAAATTATAATGGGGAATAAGGAAATGGCAGAGAAATTAAACAAATACTTTGTGTCCGTCTTCACGGAAGAAGACGCAAAAAACTTCCCGGAAATAGTGGAGAACCAAGGGTCTAGTGACAATGAGGAACTGAAAGAAATTAGTATTAGTAAAAAAAAATAGTACTGGAGAAATTAATGGGATTGAAAGCCGATAAATCCCCTGGACCTGATGGCCTACATTCTAAGGTTTTGAAAGAAATGGCTATAGAGTTGGTGGATGTATTGGTTGTCATTTTCCAAAATTCCACAGATTCTAGAACGGTTCCCGTGGATTGGAAGGTAGCAAATGTAACCCCACTATTTAAGAAACGAGGGAGAGAGAAAATGGGGAACTACAGACCAGTTAGCCTGACATCAGTAGTAGGGAAAATGCTAGAATCTATTATTAAGGATGTGGTAACTGGGCACTTAGACAATAATAATAGGACTGGGCAAAGTCAACACGGATTTATGAAAGGGAAATCGTGTTTGACAAATCTGTTGTAGTTTTTTGAGCTTGTAACTAGCAGAATAGATAAGGGGG